>OY728142.1:1987841856-1989091856 GCA_963277665.1 Viscum album
ATGAAAATTCAAGTTTCCATCATTATGAATTTTGTATTTATGAAATTTTCTATTGATTTCAAAGTGATTATTCAAATATTTATGTTATCTTTGAATAATATTCAATCTCATGTGATTATTTACGTGGTATTATTTGAATATAATTTATTACCACAAAAAAATCATGCCTTATTTGTTTTATGAAATATTTTAATATACTTTCTATAATAATGATAAACTAATATCACCCTTTCATTTTTCTCATTTCACCAAGATTCCATGAATAGTACAATGATTGATATTAATTTATATTCTTGATGGAATAATGATGCTTTCAAATAAAATGTGATATTTATATTATGTTTAAAAATGTATTGTGAAAATTAAATAATGTTACAATTTTCCCAGACTAATAAAATACTGTTTTCATTTGGTTATGATTTAGTATATATAGTGATAATGTAATTGTAACATTCTAATTCTTTAAATGTTAACACGATGTTTGATATCAAACATGAAATGCCATTTTGATCTTAAAGGAATAACTAAATAATATTTTTTAATGTTACCATTAGTACCTAGAGATTAGAATAATTGATATGAATAATATTAAATAAATTATGATTATTTTTACAAATGTATATATAATGAATTCATTGGTGAATAATTAATTATAAATTAAAATAAAACACTTCTTAAAAATAAAAATAGAATCTTTTTCAATATAGATATTTAATACTGCAGAGGTTTGTGTTAAACCAATAAATAAATTTCACAATTGTTTGGTTAGACTAATTATATATATATAATATTTAATCTAATGTTTAACATTAACCCTATATATTATAAATACATGATAATAAATCCCATTATAAACTTAAAAAATGTATTTTTCTAGAAAATAGTTTTACTACCTTTTGAAAGATTAGTTGTTTTAAATATATTATTTGACAATTTTTTAAATAATCATTTAAAAAAATAATCCACTTCAATGAAAAAATAATAAACGTACATTGGTGAAATTTTTTATATTTTTTTTAATAAATATCATCTTTTATGTATAGTGAAAAGTAAAAATATTTTTAAAAACAACACTTTTATATAATTAATTTATACTGTTAAAATATAATTTTGGTCAGTTTAAAAGTATAATTATATCAATTTTTGTATAAATTAATCCAATTTAGGTAATTTTAATCAATTTCACCACGAACATTGAAATAAATGTTTTCAATCTTTTGAACGTTTTCAATTTAAAAATTGTTCACTAGTTCCCTCAATTGGATTAATTTTAAAATATTTTTATCCAATTATGTATTCGAAATTTGGAAAAATGGATTCCATATTCTGAATAATAAGTTCCAAATTTTGTTAATAGGATCCTTTTTGTAGGAAAATATAAATAGTCCCCATAGTAATTTTGGTTACCACAATTTAGGGTAAATCAGCTAATTAAGGTAAAATATAAATATACATATATATTATAAAATATCTCTTAAAAATGTCATAATTATATTGAATGAGTTTTTTTAGACACATATTTTCTTTGGGACTATTTAATGACCAATTATAGCCACTTTTATGATCTTAATCCCTTTATAGTGTATTATTTGTATGAAAAGTGAAAGATGTGATACTTATGTTTTAATAACTATTTCATTTTTAATATTGGGTTATTTATAAGATATATTCATATATAAATATTATTTTGAAATATAAAATAACTATAATCATTATGAAAATATATTTTCATTTTTTAGGAAATAAATAATTACCTTAAATGCTAGTACAGTGATGACGCAATAGTTAGTTTTTAATAGAAATATATAATAAAGGACACTAAAATTACTAAAATAAATTTAATTTGAGTTCATTAATGTCATCCAAGATTAGTATAGATGATATGATAAGTCATATTTTATAAAATATTTCTTCAAAATATTTCATTTTGTTATGATACTTTTAAAAATTCATGTAATGAATAATATTAAATTTTACATTTATGATATTTTATAAAAATAAAAAATTCATTAAATGATATAGATTTACATAAAATCTAAAATTTTGAAAACTGATTTTTATAAGGAATAGAATTACATTAACTATTAATTAATAGTTAGTTGGGATGTTTATAGTAATTATATTATTCCTCAATCTATAAATTACATGATATAATGGTAAGAGTTAAATACAATAAATAAGGGTTACAATAAAACAAGAATGGATAAAAAATCAATACTTATTCAATTTCCATTTTATTAAATTAATTAGAACCATAATCATATTATATATTAAATAAATATATTTTTATCTTTTTCAAATAAAAAATTAAATTAAATTTACTTAATAGTTTTGAAGAATTCCACGAGTGTCCCTCCCTTCTCTTATAAAAGGGTTCCACTTCTTATCATTTCATTAAAATTAAAAACATATTTATTTAGAACATTATATTTAAAATTTACTTAACATTATCTCTATACAAATTTTAGATATCTTTTTTAGGCCTAACACTAACCTTTGTAATCTTTAGAAGTTAAGTAGAGGGGGTCTGAGGAAGAGATATCATTTTTAATCATGTATTGCTGTTTTATTTCACAGTCAACATCCTTCAAATATTATTCAAACATGATGAAATAATATCTGAAGAATAAAAAAATACTATAATTTTATTATGATTATATCTTCACCTAAATCTATCTCTACTTCCATTTAATGGGTAAATAATTAATTGTTTGTGTGTACGACAGAAAACCACCTCGCAAACCGATGTGATTCATTTTCCATCACTGTCTCTCAAGAAAAGTTGTAATGATGGAATTAATGGGTATATATGATATTAATGAAATATTTATCATTAGTAATGAATAATATATCATTTAATGTTTAAAGTTTATATGAACATAAAATTATAACGTGGATCATGCATACGTATGAACTATCACATCCGTGTAGCGATGTAATTAATTTGTCATCACTACATCACATGGTTGACACATATAATCATACCTAGATGATCAATATGATATTATTTTGATTATTATAATTTTTTGATGTTAAAATAATTCATAACTTATTTCTATAATGGTCATTTAAAAAATATAAATGTTACTACTGCGTATATACAACTTACCATTTCCTTGATTGTAGTATAGTTAATTTTTCATATCCATTTGTAATGGATGGATTTAAATTTATAATTTTTTTATAAAAGTTTTTATTATTTCATTAATATTATACAATATATTATGGTATAATGATCACTTTGACTATTAATATCATACCAAATTCATTTTGGACTCCAGAACTGAATACCAGCAAAACGTCCAAAATGAACTTATGTAATTAAATAATTTTAATCACATGATAATAATCTATATATAAGGAATAATAAGAATAAAAACCATTCTCAATCAATTAAATATTTATTATAAGTTTATTATAGATTAATATTAATATTTTACAAGATGATTCAAACTCAAGGTAAGGATCTTTCTTTTAAAACCCACATTTAATGTTAATCTTTCATGTATTTTTTAAAAATAAAAAAGGAATGATATTTAAATTATATGGAATGAATGAAAATTTAATATTTCAGGTCACTTTAATGTTTTTATTCTTCCTTTATTAGTTTAAAATTTCATTTCCAAATAAAGTTTTTTATTTATGAGAGCAAAACTTTTTAATAATTAAAATTGATTACGAAGTGGAAAATTTGTTCATATTTTATCCATGATTGTTGTGTTAAACTTATTTTATGGTTCTTTAAAATTTTGTTTTTTATGGGGGGTTCTGTTATAGCCTGAGCATGGGTGATTTAATATAGTTCTCCAATGAATTCAGTATTGAGAAAGATTTATCCGGTATAGTTTTTAAAAAGAGATTACATGAATATACTATAGTGGTTATTCTAAATGTTACCCCGAAGGTTACTCCCTATGTGATCATGAGAGCTGAGAAAATGTAACAGTGATATGGAAAAAATTCCATATGTTACCTTTATTATTTATATTTTATATTGGGATTTTTTGGAAACTTGTGATTTCTTGTGGTAAGCTGAAGATCTAATGTTTTTTGGGTGAAAAGTATAACTTTGTGAAAATGTATTCATGGCTTTATAAGTATCTAGGGATTAATGTTTTCACTCTTTATTTTGTGTCCCTTATTGAGATTTTTTTTCACATCCCATGTTTTAATGTTTTTTTTTCACAGGGAACAAGGATTCATAATTGAAAGAAAGATGTCAAGTTGAAATTTACGAAGATTCTCATGGAAACTAAATCATGTTATACTTTAAAATTTTTATATTGGGAAAAAATGACATGCGTTTAGTAGTGTCTAATTTATATATATCTGGGAAGTTATATTAAAATTATAACCCATTTCTATAAAACTATAATCATTATAAGATAGTTAATGTAAAAGAAATGAAATTCATAACTAAAAATCACGTTGATGTAATGTTTAAGGATGTGTCATTATAATTGGTTTCTGAGGATGGATTATATAAAATTAGTCATTATGATTCTATTTAAGAATAAGTTACAAGTCATATATAAACAAAATGTTTAGGTTGGTAGGGAGAGTACAATTTATTTTATTTAAATAACATTCATTTTAAATGACATGAATATATCTATTTTAGTGTTTATCATCCTTAAAAAATGGTATATCATGACTTATTTTCATACACTGACAAATGTGGTTTTATAAAATACATAAATCCTCTAGAAAATATTGTAAGAATTGATGTTAAGGAAAATGTGGTGGTTCTCGGAATAATAAACTCTATTAAAGTGGAGCTACAATGAGAACTATTTTAGTTATTATAAATCATTTATCATTATTAATGATTACACACATAAACTTTAGTGAGTTTTATAATTCATAATATTTGAGTTAAATGAATCCCTTTGGATGTTTAGGTAAAAATGATCATTAAGTTAAATATATTCAATGATATCTGTGTCACATATGTGGAATGAAAAACCTAATAAAATTTGATAAAGTGATATGAATACATTTTAAATGTTAGAAAGGAGGTTATAAGGCAATAATATTACAAGGAAAAGGAAATCACTTAGTTGACCTCAGATAAGGGAGTGAAATTATTGTAAAGTTATCAATTTATTTTATTAAATGTGTTGAGTATGGCCATAATGAAAAATGATTTTTTTAGGAAGAAATATATTTTATGGGAGCATAAAGACCATACAAATATATTTTTTTAAAAATAAATAATTTCATTACAATTGATTATGAGGAAATAAAAAATGAAAAATGAAAGGTATATAATATTTCTTGGCTGATGTTTTTATATTATTGAATATAAGGACATGATTCATGTTTTTATAAGAAATATGTTTTAAGGAATTATAAGAAAAAGCATTGTCAAGGGATTATAAAGACAATGAATGACTAATATGTCTACATATAAGGAGTCAAAGAATTATGTTAGAATTAGTTATGATGAAATGTTTAAAATTATTAATAATTATTTGATGAAGGGAGTAAATTTGATGCATTTTATTTTATTTTGAGTTACATGTAACACAATATTTTTATGTGAAAATGTTATTTTAATAATATTTCTATTTTAATTTTTTGGGCATAATTTTTATGGTACGAGCTAAAAATAGGCTTTTGAAAATAGTAACGTTATTTTTAGGGTTTTTTACATTTTTAGTGTTTTGTAAGACATTTATTAATATATTTTTCAAAAAATGAAAACATGTAGTATGGGTGATAAATAATCAAATCCATAAAGGCTGTGGGAATTAAATGTACTTTAGAAGGGATACAATGGTACATTACTTACTACTAGACCATTCTATGTCCTAGTTATTATAATTTTTTTAATTAATGTTATCTAGTGTATAGTGGATATTTTGTTGGGGTTGAAGTTTTTTAATTATTAAGTGATTAATGTTATTTTAGAAGACCTTCATTATTATTGAAACCATATATGATCAAGGTATATAGAATATGTTTTTATTTTATTTAAAAGGATTGAATTATATATTGGGAGAATATATGATTTTATTATGGATTTATAGAAAATGAGGTTGTTTATGGAAATAGATACCTCATCATGAAAATTATGTGATTTTGGAAAATAAATCATTAGTATGAGACTTTATGAGTCGTTGATCTTATAAGGGATTAAATTCTATCATGGAATACTATGTGATAAAACCATTCTGATTTTTTGTTTCAATATTAGCCTATAATATTTTTTAGTAATATTAAGGATAATTATTTATTGACTAGTCTATGTTGAACATTGGGTGTTAATACAGAATATCAGATATTATAGTAGTGTTCTGTCATATAGAGTTTTATTATTTTTAGAAAATTATCATATGTTTTACAAAACATTTTGGTTTTTGACAATGTATGAAGACATGAGTGGTAGGTTGTTAATCATTTTTGGACTATGATTATAGTTCCTCAGTCATCAAAAACTCATCTTAAAACACATTTTATTAGAGAAAAATATGAGTGTGTCTTGGAAATTTTTTAATAGGTGAAACTCTACATTTAATATATGTATTTCTCCTTATGTTCTTAGTGTATGTAATAATAAAATTCATCAACTCTATGAGAATATAATTGAAATAGTTATTTTATCAACATAAATTTCTTTTTATGAAATCAATGACCATTAAACCTATCACACATTTATGGTTTTGTGATTATAATCTTTCTCAGGTACACTATCTCTATAACTATCAATAAAAATTTAATAGTTAGTTTTGTTTTCCATGTCCATGTTTTCTTACATGGACCACTATAATTTTTCATCTCAGGTGACCTTCATGCATTCCTTTATATATTTTAAAGAAGAAGTTTCATTAATACCATTTTCATTATGGGATTTAAATAAATATGGTTTGAAATGTAAAACCCATGAAACCAAACCCTTGTTGAAATTTAGAGGTTGAAAATTTAATAATATGGGGTATGATGTAACATCAAATTTTTCTAAAAAGAAACACTATGTTTAATAGCATAAATGATACACCGCATTATGTTTAAATGAATAATTAAATATTCTTATTTAAATTTTATCATTTTTTTCTAGCCACTAGAATAGTTTATATGAACTAGATTAATTGAATTATAAAAATATTTTATAAAAATATTTATATAATGAATTATTTGTTGAATAATTAAATATAAATTAAAATAAAACCATCTTTTGGAAAAAAAGAAATATTTTTTAATCTATTCAAATGCACACAATTGTGTTTTATACCAATAAAATAAAATGATCACCCATTTTGTATAATATTAAGGAAATATATGAAATATATAATTTGAATTTTAACATTAATCCTATGTCTTTTCTATTCATGATAATAAATACAATTTCACACCAAAAACAATATTTTTCTAAAAATAATTTTTACCATTGTTTAATTGGACACACGTTTTTAGTTAGGTTTTTGAAAATTTTATAAATCATATTTCAACAAAATTTAAATTATTTTTTAATGTGCAATATAGAAATTTACTTTGATTTAATTTTCCAATTTTTTTAATAAGTTTCATGTTTTGATGAATAATAAAATTACCTAATTTTATTAGAAAAAATATCATTCATCTAAATAACATATAGTGATACATTATATTTTTTAATTTTTATGGTATAAATATATAATTTTTATATCATTTAAACCATTTTTGGTAATTAAGTTCACTTTCATATTGAATTTGGACATAAAAAAATATATCACTTTTTAATGTTTCACATTAAAAACATGTTTTCTTGTTCCATTATAATGTTAAATTTTAAATTAACTACAGACAATTTTGAGTTTTAAATTTTAAAATTTTGATTTCATTTTTTCAATCAAAGGTCAAAATTTAATAAATACTCCCCTTTTATTTTTGGACAATATGAATTGTAATATTTGTAATTTTTATTACCATGATTAAGGGGTAAATCAGGTAATTTATAATAATAATAATAATAAATAAATATTACCTAATTACCCTAAAACTTTAGTTATTAATATTATATTTGTTATGATAGATGACAATAATCATTGGTCCGAATTTATAACCTCTTGGATCAATTTGTATGACTGTAGGCCCTTTATAGTATTTAATTTTAACGGATATTCAAATATGTCACACATATGCTTTAATAACTATAACATTTTTAATCTAGGGTTATGTATAAGATATAATTTGACTATAAAGAGTATTTAAATTTTTTTTATCGTCATCATGTAAATTTATTTCTAATTTTTAGGAAAAAAATAATTATCTTAATGTCTTATACAACTGGGATGAAATAATAGACTAATTAAATTAAATACAAACAAATGATATTAATAATATTAAAATTAAATATAATATAAAATAAATAATGTCATCGATGATTTTTCTTGATTAATTTGATATGTCATTGATGTTTTCAATGAGTTGGTTCTATGGTGCCATTTTTTTATTATATTTTTAAAAATCTGTGTAATGATTTTTAAAAATATTGACATTAATCATATTTTAAAACAAGTAATAATTCATTAAATGATATAAAACAAATAAAAATATAATATTCTACCATGGATTTTTGATACAGATTATAATTTCATAAATGAGTTATTAAATGTTCTTTTTACATTTCATAGTAATTATATTAACCCTCAAAAATTAAATTACATGATATCATGGTAAGAGTTAAAGGAAACAAACAAATGTCAAACCCAAAATATGAGGATTAATAAAATAATAACATAAAGTATAATTACCATTCGATGAATTTATATAAAAAATAATTATCATATATTTAAAATAAATTTTTTACCCATTTTCATTAGAATATGTAATTAAATTAATATTAATATTAAGAAAATTTAAAAGGGTGCACCTACCCTCTTTTATAAATCGAGACAACATCTTATCATTCTTTCACACTTCAAAAAATATTTTATTGGAATATATATTTTAAAAACCATTCCTGTAATCCCTCCAAACATTCTAGAGATCTAATCTTTATGTACATTACCATATTTAGTGGCTTTAAGGTTTTAATAAATGGAGGTGGTGTGAGGAATATATATCTCTTTTAATCAAATATTTCTATTTAATTTATTCTCATACATATATGAAATATAATTACTCCTTGATGAAATAATTATTCCAATATCATGAATATAATGATATTTTATTTAATAAATATATTCTAATAAATCCTTTTCTAATTCCATAATAAGGGAAAATAATTAATCCTTCTTGTGTACGCTAGGAAACCACCTCACGAACCAATATAATTCATTATCCATCCTTGTCTCTCAAAAATGGTTATAATGATGTAATTAATGTTTATATACTATACTAATGAAATAATTATCATTATTATATGAAATAATATATCTTATGTTCCTACCGTCCTTGATCACAAAAATTATAATGTCGTTCGTAGGTACATGTGAACTATCACCTCAACAAAGCGATATGATTCATTTTGCATCACCATATCACATGGATGATATATATAATAATATTTAAATTTTAAGAATGATATTAATTATTTTATAATCATTATTTATTGATATAATAATAGTTTCTGTCTTTCTATAATGATCATTGAAAATGGAAATGCTACTCAGGCATAAATAGGGCTTACCATCCCCATGATTGTAACATAGTTCATTTTTCAAATCCAAATTTAATGGATTGATTTAAAACTATAATGGAATTATAAAGGTGATTATTATTTACTGAATATTATTCTTTAGATGTTGGAATAATTACCAATTTAACTATTGACATTATACCAAATTCTTTTTTGGATTCAAGTACCACATATCATCAAAACGTCCCACCTAATCATAAATAATTAAGTAATTGTAATAACATGATAGTAAGTGATATAAAACGAAAATTTAAAAACAAAATTGAACACATGAATTTATGTAATTAAACTATGATTTTTATTCTAGAAGATAATGATTTAATATGAGAATTCATAATTAAGTCAAGAGAAATTTTTTAAAAAACGATTTTAAAGTTACTATTTGAACTATTTTTAAAAATTCCCAATGGAATTGTTTTTATCATATATAGAGTGAATGGAATTTCCCTAACTAATTTCCATTTTATTTTTTTATTATTCCTTCACATGTTTAAAATTTACCTCTTATGAGTGCTTATCATTGTAAAAAAGAAAACTGATTACAATTTCGAATGTTTTTTTTGTTTAGGAATGATCTATGCACTATGATTATGTTAAGGTTCTTAGAAATTTTTTATAGGTATATATGGTTTTTTAATAAACCAAGGGATGATGATATTATTATATATTTATAATGGATTGTTTAAAGAGATATATTTAACTCAAATGGTTTCTATTCCAATTTTAACGGAATACACTTTGTTGGTTTTTCAAAATTTTACCATGAAGGTAACTCCATATGTAGCCTTAATAACTATAGTAAATGTAATATTAACATGGATATGATTACATAAGATTATTTTATTATTAATTTTATCTATAGACTTTTACAAGATGCATCTAATTCCATGAGGTAAGATAACAAACTTATGTTTTATGAGTGAAAAGTATAAATCTCCAAAAAAAATTCATGGGTTTATAAGTATTCATGTTCTAATAGGTTCTTTCTTTATTTTATTACCCTTAAATTGATTTTTGTGCTCATCCCAGGTCGTAATTTTTTTTGATATGGCATAAAGTTTCATTATAGAATAAGAGAACTCAAGTATAATTTTATAATGATTATCATGAAAAATAAATCATGTTTTACCTTAAAATTAATATATAATGAGAAAATGGAAATTGTTTAATTGGAATCTACATTGTATGAATGTTGGATGTTATATCTGGATTGTAACCAAATTATATAAAATTGTAAACATGAAATATCCTCAATGTTAAAAAATGTTATTTATTAACTAAAATTAATGGTTATTTAATGTTTATGACCAAGTCCTTAAAGAAATAATGTAAAAAGTTGATAAAGGATATGAGGTTCGAGGTTGTTATATTTGGTATCAATTAAATTTTAATATAAAATTTGATAAGTATACATTATAACACATTGATTAGATAAGATATCCTTATTATACACTTGGAGGATTAGTAAAATTACAGTATAATATCATAATATTTTTTAGGTATAAATGTTGTTATTTAACTAGAATATAAATCCCTATCTAAATACTAGAATGTAGATCCACTATTTCAATGGTTATCAAAGGGGTAATAACTCTCAGTGGTGAAAAGTGGTTATTAACTCCATTTCTACTAGCGAATGATGTGTGGGATTAAGGATACACACTTTGTCAAAAATGCATGAGGGATATACTTTTATTGATTCACACACTAATTAGTAACCATGATGAAATATTTGAAAATATATTTATGATTTTTTGGTATAACCAATGATATTATGATCATAATTTTATGATTAGAAATATATTAATGTTCAATTTATGTAATTTATTTCACTCATTTCAATTTTATGAATTATGTTTTATAATGTTATGATATAATATAATGTATTCCATTATATAAAAATTGAACACAGTTGAAGTAGTTGAAACCATGTCAATTCATTTAATCTATGTAGGGATTTATATCCTTAAAAATATAATTAAGTAGAAATAGGAGAAATAGTTAGAATATAATAAATTATAAATATAATTGGGTAGATGATATAGGTTATAACCAATACCATTATTCTTATCGAGTATCTTGTTGATCGGTAATGCATTGTTATAACGTTACACGATTTCATGCAACAAAAAAACCATTATTCATTAGTACCTGAAATCCGTTTGTGGATATGAAATGGATAAGCTACATAGACATTGTATTTATTAATTTGAAATGTAATTAATGGTTTAATATTGACATGATATTTTATAATCTAAATGGGGATATGGATCAATGGTGGTCATATATTAAAAACACTAATGATTTTCATAAAAACCCAATCTTGGAGTGGATGTATTCTAATGTCTGACTAATTAAAAATATATTTTTTCATAAAAAATGTGTGGATATTTAGAGGCTATTCCTAAGTCTGAGATAAAAGGAGGAAAATATTCTTAAGTATTAATATAACTTTAAAAAGTTAAATGTTCATGCTAGGTAATACATATATAATCCCATTTATAAGATCATCCATTTCTCTATTGGTAAAAATATAATACTTAAAAGGGATCTGGTCTCAAAAGTATTATCATTGAATGAATACATAATAGCATGTGATATCAATGTAGATGAATAATATTACATGTTTTATAACATTTATGGAAATCAAGATAAGTAGTGGATGGTTGCGCCCCATGAAGAAAATAAATAGATATAAGGAAGAAAAAGGTGGTGTTCAACAAGTAATACTATTTGAAGTAAACCCTCTTGTACAATCATACAAGGAACATGAGTTTTCTTCAATTGTTATGTTAAATGACATTGTGATGATGAATAAAATGGTATGGGAGAATACATCAATGAATATTGTATCAAGTAATAAGAGAATATGGAAATATTACAACAAATTCCCCAAAAATCAAGGGAACATAGTAGAGAAGAGGCCAGTGGAAGAAGTGAAATATTATGAAAATACTATAGTCAATGACTAATTTCTTAGTTATATGGTGGTAGGAATATTTATTATAAATTAAAATATAAAATTTATTTTATTCAAATTTAGATCCATGAACACTTTTATATCTTCCATGATTTCAAATAAAATGAAATATTTTTTATACATACTAAGAAATGATTTATCAATAAAAATTATAGAGAAAATATTTTGTTTTGAAATAGGATATGTCATTAAACACCAATTATGATTCATATACATACCCTATTCATAGATTTGAATATTACAAATATGGTAGAATTATATATAATCCAAGGTAATAATTTTATTTCAATGTATAATGAAAAATTTTATTACCCAGAGAGGGATGAAATGATTCTTTATGAATATGTAGAATTATTTTTCAATATAACATATACTACATCATCTTAATCATATAAATATCAAAACTTTGTAGATATTATTAATATAACTCTAGGATTATAATAGAGTAAACAGTCAATGTATGGGAAAGGAAAACCAATGGTATATGATGTCATTATTTTGTAAAAAATATATATGTGGTTCTTGAAAAACTAATCATCCATCCAGATGAGCATGGAATTTATTTTTCTGTTGAACTCATCCCAAATGTGAAACCTAAATGTATTTCTCCCTAAAAAATATCCATAGTGGAGCTAGTTTAGTTAAAGAAACAACTACCATTTTATTCTAACAAGGAATTCATACACAAAAGTGCTTCACCTTGGGAAGACCCATTTTTTTAGAATATAAAGACGAGACAATTAGTTTTTGTGTTGACTATAGAAAAATAAATGATATTACCATGAATAAAAGTTATTATTCACCTTATATTTATGAATTATGTCTTCATATTCTTGGAGATGAATATTTTTTAAATTTTAATCATTGTTTCATGAATTAATATTATTGTGTAAGAATGGAATATATTTGAAAGAAAAAAAACTTGTATGAGGTATAAATAATTTTACTTTATAGTATTTTTTGTATTGACTAATGAACAATATTTTTTATGGATCTAGTTCACATTTTATTCAAGGAATATCATGATAATTTCATTTTAGTATTTATTAATGATATATTGGTATCATCCAAAAGCTATGATGAATGTAAGAACCATTTAAAAACAATTCATCAAACTATAATAGAAATGGATTTATATGGGAAAGTTATAAAATTTAAATTCATGCCTTAAAAAGTTATTTTTTGTGGACATATTTTTATTAAGGATGAAATATAAGATAAATGTTTAATGAAAAAATAGTGAAATACTTCCTATTCCAACTTACATAACTGAGGTACATAGTTGCAAAGGGTTAGTAAGTTACTTCTGGTGATTTATTAAAAATGGTTCTTGATTAAAAACTCATTAACCAAGTTAAAACATTAAGAGGTTTAGTTTATATTAATAGAGGGATGTAAATAATGTTTCAAATAATTATATATAGGGTTAATAAATTAACTGATGTTTACATTACCATGGTTTGGGTGGATTTTTCATATATTGTAAAAAATCAAAGAAAGGACTTGGATGTATCATTATTAAATATGATAACTTTATTTTTTATACATCTGGGTAGTTAATGAAAGATGAATAAAACTATCCATATCATGACTGTGATTTGGTTTCCCAAATATTTTCCTTGTAAATATGTTTTCATTATCTCTATTGTGATGAAATGTGACTTATATATGAATCATATAAGATTAAAATAAATATTTTCATAAATATATCTCATCATCTTGTAATTTATATGGCTATAAACAAATGCGGATTATTATTTTCTAATACACTACAATAATGAGAGTTATATTATGGAAGTAGATGAATTGAGTATAAATGATCATGGATTTCTGACGAATATGTAGATAGAAAATGTTTAATATTTTCAGGGACATAGTAATGTTGGAAATGAGAACAATTAGGAAATGGGAGAAAATAATCATTTTCAATATGATTTCTAAAAATTATTTATTGGAGAATATTAAAACAACTTTTCATGACGGTATGATTATGAAAAAAATAAATCTATTGATGGTAGGAAACTAATGATTTTTATTTATAAGTATAGTGTAACAATACTTTGAATGATGTTATATTTTCCATACATAAATGATCTGAAGAGGTAGTTATTATATTATGTTCATTTTTTAATTTCTCAAGAAATTATAGAGAACTAAATTGTTTATAAATTTTAAATTATGGGTTGGGGATAACCTGAAATTTAAATTACTGACTATGTGTCCAGATAGATTGGTTTTCAAAAGGTAAAGACAGAGAGAAAACATCTTAAATGAGTTGTGTAACCTATACCTAGTCCAATTTGGAAATGATATTATATTATAATGTAAATTAACACATGGTATCCAAATACTTCTTAAAAGAATGATTCCATATGGTTAATTAGTGATCCCATTAACAATCCAAACATTTCATTTCTATAAGTATGATATACCAATTAATATCATTACACGACTATATGTTGTTGAATTTTTGAGATTTCATAGTTCATCTTTTTCAATAGAATATGATTGTGATCCTGATTTTAGGTAATAATTCTAAAGATACTTCATAAGGATCTTGACACTAAGACATATTTGAGAACATATTATCACTCATAGATAGATGGGCATTCCAAAATCCCTACTCCAAAATTTTAGTTCTTGTTGAGAATATTCTCATTTTACTGTTATGACATGTATGATCATAACTTATCTTTGGTGGAGTTCACATATAATAATATATTCCATTAAATAATTCAAATTGCACTATATGAAGCATCATATGGTTAGAGGTATCGTAATATAACATGTTGGGATTATCATTGTGGAAGGATTCTTGTTGGACCATATATTATGGAGGAATCAATAAAAAAAGTGAATACGATTCAATATCTAATAAAGGTATCTCCAATCCGGGAAAAAAGTAATGCAGATAATCATAATAAGGATCTAGATTTACAGATAGGGGGCCATGTTTTATTGAATGTATCCAAGGTAATGGGTTTATAAAGATTAAAAATAAAGGTAAATTTATTCCTGGTTATATCAATCATTTTTAAATTATGTAAAAATTTAGATCTATATTTTACTATTTTTATATTCCACATGTTGCTAGTAAAGTTAACGATGTGTGCCATGTCGCTTTATTGATGAACTAAATCCACGATCCAATTTCTATGATCACTTATGTGGAAATAGGAATAGAATACAATTTATCTTACATTGAAAATACTCTCTAGATTCTAGAAAATATATAATAAGAGTTGGTGAATCAGACAGCACAACTCATAAATGTATTTTAGAGAAATCAATTGATAAATGATGTGATGTGGGAACCAAAAGAATTTATGATGTGGAATATCCTATGTCATTCATGAGTTGATGTTATTTATATTTCAATAATGAAATTTTTGAAGGTGGTAAGAATGTAACACTTGATCCTCAATTATAGTAAAATATTATTTCTAGTGAATCAATAATGTAATAAAAATATTTTTATCTAAGAATATGAATAAAACCTAAATTCTAAAATGTAATAAATTGAATTTGATGAAATAAATTTCAATTTTTTCTTAACAAAAATAAAATCATCTTTTTTTTATATATTTTTCGAAAATAATTAGTGAGAAGGACGAGGTCACTCCGAATAGTAAAAGACAATTTCATTTGTAAAATAATTAAAAATTTAATGAATCTAAAGTGGTGAGTTTCACAAAAATACATTTAATGAAGGTATTTCAGATCATTTGTAATCTCACAATACCAAATGAGATCATTATAGTTAAAACCTTTTTTCCCACACCTTCTTACAAAAATTTAGTCTCCTTGTAAACCTGATTGATAATGGAGATAATGGAAGATATAATATCTATGAATTTTATTTATCAACCTGCCAAATTTCTAGAGAGATAGATAGAGATTGTCTAAATGAACAGTATGATGATTTTGGATTCACATTCTATCAAAAAAATCATTCATAATTACTACTTTAATTTATCAATATTTTGGATAATTCCAAAAAAACATCATCTAGGGAAGAATAACTTTTATGTGGTCTGTGGAGGAATCTAATAACATTTCCACAATGATCTATGAAGGTAATTACAAAAACAGATGGAACTCTATTTTCTAATTATGAACAATCCATGTTGATATTGGCCGATTTTATAAATTGAGAATACAAGAATACTTTAACTGTAACATAAGGATGTCATAAATTATTGTTGATTCCACCTTTTAAAAGGCTGAAAAGTCATGAATTGAGTTGTAGAAAAAACACATTTCGATAAGAAATATATTTTTATAGAAACAAGTATTTTTGCTAAAATATCCAAAGGAATAAATAATCACCATCATGTAACCACTTATTTTGATCATTATATATAATGATCAAAAAATTTAGAACAACCACCTAACAAATATTGAGCAATTGAGGGGAGAGTGAAAGATACCAAATTTAAAAAAAAATTATAATAATAAAATTAGCGGTCAAGAAACTAGTTTCCTAAATAAAAATGACATTTCAGAATAAATTTTATACATATAAAACTATAATGTATTACGTATAAAAATATTCTTAAAATATTGTAAATTTACTAAATGTTTCTATTTAAATAAAATAAAATATTCATTATTTTCTATTAATCATGTATTTTCAGGATTATATTATTTTTTCGATTTATTTTAAATTAAAATAAGCTTCAATAAATTAAATTGTATCCAATTATTCTTTCTTATCCCACAATCATAATTTATTTTTGCTTATAATAATTTTAATGAATAAAATATTTTTTTTATAAGAATTGTTTTCCTGGCATGTTGTTCACTTATTTCATAATTTTAACCTAAATAATTAGTATTTTTTGTCTTTTTAATGTATTCCATATTTTGAATCAAAAAAATTAATATTACACAACAATTTTAATGTAATTTCTTGACAATAATAATAGTTAAAACAATTCAATTTTTTACTACAATTAAGTTTAAACTGGGTCTACCAATGGTTAAAGTCATTTATAAGGGTATTAATTCCAATTAATCATCTAGTTTTACCATTTTTTTTGGGTGTAATTAAAACTTAACCATAACATATTCAAGTATATGAAAATTTTCAGACAATTTCAAAAGAAAAATACTATAAATTATTAAAATGTTATATATAATTCCATGTGTGACCTTTCCCTTACTTATTAAAGGGATCTGATTCTCCTATCTTAATAAAAATTTCTGAAAAATATATTTTCAAAAATACATTCACAAATCACTTCTTGAAAATCCTCCCTATGACCAAGAGTTAACAGTCTCAATAATGCACTAATATTAATGGATTATGTTGTAAGGAAAACAAGGTTTTTTGAAGATGTAACGCCCTGACCCTAGTTACCCAGATTTAGTTCATTATTACGTAACATCGGAATAATCACAAGAGATCAAGTCTCGAAATAACAATTAGGTTATAGTCTTCGAAGTACTACATACAAAAATATGTTTTACATTACAATATGAAATAAAAATAACATCATTTTGTTTCCTTTTAACTCTCTCATATCTCATAGCCTGTCTCTACAGGTCAATCAAAATATACTTCTTCACATCCAAGAAAAAATAAAACCTAAGAAAGGGGTGAGCTCAGATTCTTAGTAAGGATAACAATATATCAGAAACATTCATAATTAAGCGTAATCATTTATGGAAATATATAAGACTAAAACAAAAGCTTTTAAAAATTAAACTTCATCATAATATGGAAAAGATAAATAAAATTATTTCATTTAATTATTCACATGAATATTCAACAAGTCGAAATATCACATGTAAAATCAATATCTAATTCCATAATAATGGAATGAAAAATTCAGTAGATCATTACCACATAGTCAAGGCCTCGTGCCATGACTACAGATAAAATTTAATCAAGGCCTTTTTCTAAGACACTAGTTGGTCTTATGAGACCTACTAATTCTTTGAAGAGCTATAGCGAGCTCCACCCATCACTTATTAATTACAATGTATTCCTTATATGAAACGGTTGAAACATGACATAAACATTCGTATTAAAACTATCATAAAAAATGTTAATACTTTAACCATAATCCATGAATGGCATAAAAATAACACATCTACAGTGAAACATATCACAGAACCTTCAATACAATATGGACTATTTATCATAATAAATCAACATCATACAAGTGTAAAATCTATTAAAGGATGTCTATATAGAAACACAGATGGGGAAGATAAAAAATTTCCTATAAATGCTTATGTATAAAAACCACGGATAATAAATATATTGTAAAATTAACACTTAAATTGTACTTTTTCATGGTCAAGGGTACCTTAACCTAAAATATAATAGTTAAATAATTTTTATTAAAATTTACATGAACCATATATAAAACATGATATTATATGTGATCTTATAATATTGTTTTGTTAATAATATTTCAGTAGTATCATTGTTTTGGGAGTTAACTGATTCATTTTACATTATATATTTTTCTACATGAGTCATGTTTGTCATTGATAGGATGTATTTTATCCATATAAAGAATGATATTAAGTTCATAAACATTATTTTTATTCATAAAATGAAAACTATTCTGGAGTGGTTATGATGGAGAATGAATCTCATCACGTTCGTGGAGATAGTAATCTCTACGTACACACAAACAACAATACCATTCTATTGATGGTGAAATAACATGTAGTTGGATGGTATATCATATATAAAAAATAATTAACATGTTTTATTGATTATTTACATCAATTATACTCATTATTATCCCCATACAAATAATGAAGTGTTGAATAAAAATATACTCCACGACATGGAGACGGTAAGCCGTACGTACACACGTATGGTGACTTTTTCATTTTTATAATGAATATGAATAATCAATATGGTTGTAACATTTTTATAATAACATCAGAATATATAAGAGGTATAACATTTATTTTTTTTAAGGAAATAACCAATAAAGAGGAAGTGGATGAGGAAAAGGACTTTGAAATAGGTGGTGAAATTAGTACCTCTTCTTCATGCGCTTCCTTTTGATTTCATCAAAAGGGATCCTTAGGTAGGATTTATGATCAAATTAAGGACTTTAGGTTAATGTGAGGGTTTTTGGGAAGATATTGGAGCAGGGTCTGGCCAAGACTTATGTATTTGGAGGTGTGATTTTGAGAAAAGGGGATGTGCCATTTTATAAGAATGGTTAGGGCCACTTTAGGAAAAGGTTGAAATACAAATTTATTATACAATAATATTAGAATTATAATTGATCAAAAAAGGATTATTTCTATGATAAAGTGGGTATCGGGTGAAAACATATCAACCAATTGGTTTTAGATAAGATTAGGTCCCCATATTAACCTCATTTTTTAGATTTAACTCTTAATTAAATAGTATAACTTTTACCATTTATTCTTGTATTGTTAAAATAAATAGTTAATAAACATATTATAAAAATCCAAGAGAACCCCAAGTGGTTCATTATTCACATATCTAACATTATATATGTCTTTTTTCCAATACTAAAATTGTTTAAAATATTATATCATTTAATAATATTGTATTTGTTTTAAAAACTCATTAATGTCAAATTTGACACTATTTTGTATTTTGTTTCTGGGAAAGTCATAAAAAAATTTATAACATAAAAAAATACAATCACCCCTAAAATGTCATATTAACCTAGAAAATTATTATAATTTCTCAAAAGTCTCAATTTACATTTACAGGGAGATTTATAATATCAATTACTTTAATCCATTATTAGTATTGTAATTACTGTATCATCATTGTGTCATAAATAAATTTAATTATTTAATGTCTAAAAATTATAAATAAAATACCATTATCTAGGAAATATTTTTATCCTTATAATTGATATTAATAATCATATTTATCTTTTTTATAAACCTATATTAAAATGTTTTAGTTTTGAAAATTTGAATTTAACACTTTTAAATCTTTTTTAAATAAAACAATAATAAATGTCCTAATATAATCAAAGTGGATAAAAAAGAATCATATTTTATTCCCAAGGTTGATTATGGTCCAAAAATACTTATCCAATGGAATTAGGACAAGTGAATTAGTGTAATTATAATATCATTTTTACATTTAATTACCCTATTTCCTTCTAAACTTGGTAAATAAAATTAAAAAGTTATGATTCACCAAAAAATATTTTCATTCTATAGAACCACATTTTAGTTATTTATTTCAACTGTATCTCATAGATTTTTGAAACTCAATTCATATAAGTAGTAAAATTAAGTTTTATGCTAATTTTAAATTGTACCTAGAAGGTGGATAAAAGACATTAAAATGTTCAATATAATTTTATACATCAAATGTTATTATAAAATGAATCTAATGAATTAAATTGAACTAATATGGGTATTATCTATTTATTTTGAATTAAAATAAATTTAAATAATATCAATAAATATTTAATTAAAAAGTCAGTTTTAAACAATAACATAGTGTCTTTCACTATTCATAAAAAATTGAATGTTTTCCGAAAAATAGAAACAAAACACCCCAAGATAATTTTGATATTTAGAATCAAAAAATTAATTCAATTTTGAAAAATAAAATTAAAAAATTTTCAATTGGGTACTACTATCCATAACAGCTATTTTGATTGATCGTGGTGTATTAGGACCTGAAGTTGCGTACAACGCAAGCTATTGAATTATTCAAAGAGAAAAGTGTCGTGGAAGCTTGGGGTATTACATTCTTTCCACCTTTAAATAATTTGGTCCTTGAAATTTCTAGACTAATACTTTATAAAAAGAATCAGGTGGTTCTTCATCATATGATCCATGGGTTCCCACATTACCTCTTCTCTCATATGGTTTCTATATTGTTTTTTTACTAGACGAGTCATCCGGTTTCTCAACACATGTTCTCTGGTATCAAGATTCTTGAGAGACCCTTCACAATATGACATATCAGGTTCTAGTTCAATTTTTTCATAGGTGAGTACGTGCGTTGGGTCATGCATATATTTTCTCAAAAGTGATATGTGGAATACATCATGAACTTTTTAGAGACTTCGAAGCATTTCCAAATAGTAATATATAACTCTTATTCCTTTTAGAATTTCGAAATATCCAATGTACCTAATACATAATTTACCCTTATTACCAAATCATATAACACCTTTTCATGGAGATAACATCAAGAAAACATGATCTCTTACTTGAAATTCCAAATCCTTCTTTCGTTTATCGTCATAGCTCTTTCACTTACATTGAGCTTCTTTGATGTGGGTTTCGAAAATATTCACCTTTTACATTGTTTCCTCAACAAGTTACGGGCCTATGAGTTTTCTTTCACCAACATCATCCTCACAAGTTGGTGTGCGACATCACTTTCCATTTAATTCTTCATATGGTCACATCTGATTACTTGAATTTATGTTATTGGTTTAGGAAGATTCTACCAGAGGTAAATATTGATCCCACATACCATGAAAGTCATGTGATCAAGATCTCAACAAGTCTTTTATGGCGTGAATAGTTCTTTTTGATTGTCTGTTAGTTTGAGGGTGGTAGGCAGTGCTCAAATGAAGTTCAGTATCTAGGGACTTCTGAAGACTCTTTCAAAATCATAATGTAAAACATGGATCATGATAAAAAAAATTGATACGTGTACTCCAAGATGTCTTACAACTTCATTAATATATAGTCTTGCTAAAATTTCTAGTGGGGAATCTTCTATTATAGCAATAAAATTAAATGACGTGGTATGATGATAAACAATTACGAATATTTCATCATTCCCTCTAAGGGTAATTTGTATTCCCATGAAAAATTCCCTTGTAATATCATCTCATTTCCACTCAAGTATGGGAAGATTTTGCATGACTCTTCTGGGATGTTTTTTTGTAGCCTTCAGATATTGACATGCCCTATATACTGACACATAATCAAACCACTCCCTCTTCATGTTGTCCCAGAAAAAGTTTCTTTCAAATATCTATACATCTTAGTGTTACTAGGGTGTATAGAGAAATTTGAGGTATGAGCATCATCCAAAAAATTCCCATTTTTGATCAGGCGTTTCAGGAACACATAGTCTCCTCTCAAATATCAAAATTCCATCTTAATATATGAAGTCAATCAATCTCCCATCATTCACTGCTCTAATTTTATTTTGAAACTTCTCATCATCAGTCTAGGAACTTTTTATCATTTCTAGTATAGATGGTTTGGCAACCATTTGAAAAAGTATTGTTGTTTTACTTTCCAGGATTATTCCCATATACATCTTTACTAGATCTATGAACATAGGATCCCTTTCAACTCTAAACTTGTTCAAAACACCACGATCCTTTCTTCTCAAAGCATCATACACATTATTTTTCTTCCCTGGTTGGGTGTGTTTAATGAAATCATAATCCTTGAGTAATCCTTGCCATCTTCTTTGCCACAAGTTGAGTTATTTCTATGAAAAAATATACTTCAAAATTTTATGATCGATATATATCTCACATTATTCACCATAGTGATAGTGTCTCCATATCTACAAAGAAAATAATATATCTACTAACTCAAGATCATGATTGGGATATTTTTTTTCATGAATGTTTTTATACCTTGATGCATAGTAAATAAACATACCATTTTTGATAAGGACACAACCAAGTCATTTAATAGAAGCATCACTATAAATAAAAAATGCTTCATTATCTAACAGTAGAGTCGAGATAGGATCATTGACTAATATTATCTTAAGTTATTCAAAAAAAATTCACTCTTTTTTCCAAACAAATTTCACACCTTTATGTGTGAGTTTGGTTAATGGGTTAGCAAATCGGCCAAAATTCTGGATAAAATGTCTATAATAACCAATTAAACCTATAAAATTGTGTACCTATGTTATAAATGTTTGTGATGTCCATTATTGTATTTCTCTGGTCTTATAACGATCAATAGAGATTCCATCCTCAGAGAAAATATGTCCATGAAATGAAATTTCCTGAATCCAGAATTTACAATTTCTAAATATCCCTTATAAATAATTTCTACTAAGAGTCATTAGAATATTTCTCAAGTGATTTTCATAATCTTCGTAGATTTTGGAGTGAACCAATATATCATTAATAAACTACACTACACTATTATAAAGATATTCCTTGAAAAATCTATTCATTAGACAATTGAAGTCAAAGGGTACATTAGTATGTCCGAAAGGCATTACAGTAAACTCATAATGCCAATACCTGGTACGAAATTCTATCTTTGTAATGTATTCCTTCTTCACACACAACTGATGATATCCAGCTCGAAGGACAATCATTGAAAAATATTGATCTCCGTGATGTTTATCGAATAAATAATCAATGCGAGGTAGAGGATACTTTTTCTTTGTTGTTATAGCATTTATCTCCATGTAGTCAATACACAAACTCATAGATCCATCTTTTTTCATAACAAAAATAATAGGGGATCCCCATGGAGAACTACTAGGGAGAATAAAACCTTTTCTACTAAATTCCTATACTTTTTTCTTTAGTTCCACTAATTCCATAGTGTCTATTTTATAAGGGGTCTTGGATATGGGCCTTGAACCAGGAATTAAATCAATGAAAAACTCAATTTCTTGTTCTAGATAATATCAAGTAAAATCCTTTGGAAACACATCAATATATTCTTGAACAATAGGTACATCCTCTATCTAAACATTCATTTCCTCACCCATAGTTATTTCACTATCTTCCTCCATAATAATTAAATTTAGTAGATTTGATAGGGGTGGATCTAGATAAGAATCATATGGTGATGTTTCTTCTCTAATGAAAATTTATTCTTTATCATCATCATTAATTATAATCTCTTTCTTCTTATAATAAATATTCAAATCATGGTCCAAAATCCAATCCATTACGAGAATTAAATCAAATTCACTCATGGGTATGATGATGAGACCACCAGATTAAGCGTATTTATATGACCTAATAGGAACTGATTCACAAAACATTGTTGCAATGATACTCCCATTGAGAACATTGACTGAAAACTCCATAATTAAATAAAATTGGAAATATCTAGTTTTCTTAGAAAACTGCGATGAAATGAAACAATGAGATAATCCAGAATCAAGTAAATCATTGGTTAAATTTGATGAAACCAATAAATTACCTTCCACCACATCATTCAGATCTTCAACCTCATTATTAGTGATTGCATAAGCTTGGTATTGCTCCCTTTCACTTTTCTGAGTTATGTTTACTGGGTGGTTAGGATATTAATTTTTATAATTCCCCATTTCTATATAATTTTAGCATTCAACATTGAAATTATCTTTCTTTCCCTGGAAATCATGATCTTGGTGTCCATTTTCACCACACTTGTAAAAAACTCCCATTCCCTTCAACAATGTACCAAGGTGTTTCTTCCCAGATTTACTACAGGATGGAAATTTATCTTTTCCCTTATTCCCCTTATTTCCATTTCCATAGTGTTCAATAGATTTCTTCTCTTCCATTACTTTAAAGTCATGAGACTTACAGTATTTGTTTTCTCACTTGATTGCACCTGTGACAATATCTTTTTACGTTGAGAAGGGTTGTGGGACTAATTCTCGACAGATAAATGGTTTTCACCAATGAAATAAATGATAAATATTACTCCTTGGGTAACATATATAATTTTCTACATGCGTTACTAACCTTGTAAACATTCCATTATCCTTTTTCCACAGACTCAAAAATTGTCTTTCCAAATCTGTTCGATGGTCACAAGGTAGGGATTTTTCTATGAAAATATCTTTAAACTTCATCCATTCCGTATTTGATACATCGTCATCCTTATTTGTATTTTGAATTAATGACCACCATTTATTTGCAACTCTTGTGAGGTGATAAACTGTCATGAAAACATTTCCCCATTCTCTACACCCCAAAGGATGAAATTTTTTTTCCAAGGAACTTATCCATTTCTCAGATACAAATGTATTTGTAGTCCCATTTAATGTTGGTGGTTTTTTCCTCATGAAGCATCCAAACATTGATCCTCCACATTGTGCATCAGCATGCTCTATATGGGTAAGGTTATTATTCATAACCTGAGTGAGTTGTCCCAATATGGTTATATGTTTTTCAACACTGGTTTCATCCCTAGATCCACTATAATTATCATGAGTAAGAGGGAAAACCCTACAATGATTACCTACCTTAACAAAGTTTGCATTCCTTTTACCAGTCGTAATTTCTAAACAATGTCTTACACTATATTTGTTTATGAATCAAAATACATAATTACGAACTACTAAAGTACCTAACATAAATTGAACATTTTAAGCATATAATTCATAATCATAAAAAATGTTTTCTTTGAGTAAGTATTCACTCATAAATCCTTCATAATGGTTTGTAACAAAAATGTTAATTTTATTAAGCATGTCACCAGGGAGTGTCGTAACCAAGAATGCATGAAGGCCCCTTATTGTGTATGAGTATACCATGGTTCTAACAAAAAACACCTTTTATAGTGTTCACAACTAGGTACATCTGTTCTAGAGGGGCCTATACATGCTTGTATCCAGAGAGGGATGTATTTCTTGTAAAATACACAAAATATCTTCATTACCAAAATTCTAGGAAGTCCTTCTATAATAATCATTAAAGTTTATCTTAGTGTAATGTTCTATAATTAAATTATTTCTAAATATAGTTTCCAATATTTGTACTAAACTTCTTATGGTACTAACTGTAATGTCCTGACCCTAGCTACCTAGAGTCAGTGCATTATTACATTACATTGGAATGATAACAAGAGATCAAGTCTCGAAAGAAAAATTAGTTTAGTAGTCTTAGAAGTACTAGATACATACATACGTTTTACATTAAATTATAAAAAAATATCATTGTGTCTCCTTTGAACACACTCATATCACATATCCTATCCCTGCAGATCAATCATAATATACATTTTCACATCCTGGGAAAAATAAAATATAAGAAACAGGTAAGCTTGGATGAGTAGTAATGATACAAATTTAGCCGTAACTTTCATAAATAAGTATAAACATTTAATGAAATGTAAAAGACTAAAACACAAGCCTTTTAAAATAAAACTTCATCAAAATATGGAAAAGATAAATCAAATAATACCATTTACTTAATCACATGGATATTCTACTAGTCAAATAATCACATTTAATATCAATAGCTAATTTTATAATGATGGAATGCATAAATTTGGACATCATAACCACATAGTCAAGGCCTCACACCAAGACTACAAATAATATTTTTTGAGGCCTCGTGCCAAGACACTAGTTTCCTCATGAGACCTACAGATGCATTGAGGTGATATAGTAGGCTCTACCCATCCCATACTAAGTCCAATGCATTCATTATATGAAAAGGATGAAACATAACATAAACAATTGTATTTAAACTAGCATACAATATTTTAATTCTTTATCCATAAAACATGAATGGTATAAAAATAACACACCCACAGTCAAACATATCATAAAACCTTCAATATAATATGGAAGATTATATCATAATAAATCAACTTCAAACAAGTGTAACATCTATCAAAGGATGTTGATATAGATGAAATAAAAGATATTTGATAGAAATATCTCTTCTTATTTTGAAATAATTTAAAAGTCAAGTAATAATAATGGAAGAAATTAATTTTGAAAATATTTTTATTATCTTGTAAGGGATGCTTTGAAGGTGTTTTAATGGCGTAAAATAGCTGCACCCACAATATTAGTTAAAAAAACATTCTTACCTTTATTTGTTGAAAAGGTCATAAAGTACATTGTTTGGAAAACGACTATGAAGTTTATTTAAAAAAAAATTAAAATAATTAAAGAAAGGGTATCAATGAATTTAACTCATATTCTATGAAATAGTTTAAATGTTTTTAAATACATTTTTACGAAACATGGATGGTGATGATAAATATTTTCCAGTAGATGCTTACGTATAAACAACCACAGATAATAATGGGATTGTAAAATTAAACCTTACCTTGTACATTTCCTTGGACGAGGGTATGTTGAACTCCTTTATAATAGTTAAATAATGGTATTTAAATTATACAAGAACCAGATACATAAATATGATATTATATATAATCATTTCATGTTGTTTTGTAAATAATATTTTAATAGTATCATTGTTTTGGGTCTTACCTGATTCGTTTTCCTATATATGTTTTTCTACGTAAGTAATGTTGGTTATGGATAGGATGTATTTTATTCATATACCATATGCTATGAAGTTCAAAAACAATATTTGTTTTCATAAAATGAAAATTATTCTTGAATGGTTATGATGGGGAATAATCTCATCGCGTTCGTGGAGATGGTAATCTATACGTACTCGTGAGAGAAAATACCATCCTAGTGATGGTATAATTGTATATAATTTGATGGTATATCATCTATACCAAATAATTAACATGTTATATTTTTTATTTAAATCAATTATAGTAATTATTATACCCATCCAAATAATGATATTTTGAATAACAAACTACACCATGATGTGGTGATGGTAAGCCATACATATGCACGTATTGTGACTTTGTCATTCATAGGATGGATAGAATAATGAATATGGTTATAAAATATTTATAATAACATCAAATCATGTATAAGGTACAATATTTATTATTTGGGAATGGAGAAAACAATGAAAGGGAAAGTTTAAGAAGAAAAGAACATTGAAAGAGGTGATGAAATTTTTACCTCTTCTTTGGGATCTTCCTTTAGATTTGATCAAAAGGGATCCCTAGGAAGGATTTATGATAAAATTAATCCCTCTAAGTTTAAGAGAGGGTAGTTGGGAAGATATTTTATCTTGGGTTGTACCAGAAAAATGGATTTGGAGGTGTGATTTTGAGAGAAGGTGAAGTACCGTTTTATAAGAGAGGCGGGGGTCATTTTACAAAAAGCTTGAAATATTAATTTATTATACAATCCTATTCATTTTATAATTTCTCCAAAAAGATTTATTTCTAGGATAAGGATTTTCATGGTCGGAAAACAATCAATAAATAGGTTTTAGATATATTTATGTCACTATATTAACCTTATCATTTATATTTAACACTTAGTTAAATCATTTAACAGTTACTATGTATTGTTGTATTATTATAGTAAATGGTTAATAAACTTATTATAAAAAGAAAATATAATCCCAAGTTATTCATTATTATAATATATAAACATATCTATGTCATTTGAAAGAAACATATATTTCTATGAGTATTATATCATTTAATAATACAATATTTGTTTTAAAGACTCATTTATGTCAATTTTGACACTATTTTGTAATTTGTTTTTTTTGAAACTCATAAAAAATATATCACTTGGAAAAAAATTTAATTAATCAACCCTAACATGTCATATTATCCTAGATAAATATTTTAATGAATCAAAATTCTCAATTTATATTTATTTAGATATTTATAATATTGATTATTTTAATCTATCATTAATAAGGTAATTACTGTATCATCAATGTGTAAAAAATAAATTTAAATATTTAATGTCTAAAATTAATAAATAAAAAACCATTATGTAGGAAATATTTTTAGGTATATATTGAATATTTATAATCTAATTTATCTTATGTGTTACCCTATATTAATAATATTTTCGTTACGAATATTTTTATTTAACACTGTTAACTATTCTTAAAATAAATTAAAAATAAATGTCCCAAACTAATCCATGTTGATCCAAGTGGAACATATTTTATTCATAAGGTTTAGTTTTGTCGAAAAACACATATAAAATAGAATTAGGACGTGTTTTAGGGTAATTATAATATCATTTTTACGTTTAATAACACTATTTACTTTTAATCGTGGTAAAAAAAATTCAAAAGTTACTACTCACCCGAAAATATTTTCATCTTATTGAACCTCATTTTACATACTGATGTCAACCATGTCTCTAGGATTTTTTAAAATCAATTCATAGAATCAATAAAATTACTTTTTATGCAAATTTATAAATTTTCCTTGAAGGTGGGTAAAAGATGAAAAAATGTTCAATAAAATTTTATACTTCCAATCTTATTAAAAAATGACACCAATAAATTACAATAAGTAATATTGATATTATTTATCCATATTTTCCTAAAATAAATTTGAAGAAATAAAATAATTATTTAAATAATAATTTGGTTTTAATCAAATACTCAGTGTTTTCACTATTCACCAAAAAATAAATGTTTTCATAAAAATGAAAAAAATTCACCCTAATCTAATTTCTTTATTCTGAATCCCAAAATGAAGTAAATTTTGAAAAAAAAATTATAAAATTTAAAAAAGTGGGAATTACAATTAAAAAAGGAAAGTTTTATTGTTAGTGGTGTGCTATAACTCAAAGATGCATACAATGCAAGCTATTTAATTATTCAAAAAGAAACGTACAGTGAAAGATTGGGGTGTTATAGAAGAAGAGTTATACCTTTCATCAAAGTGTCTCATTTTAATTCCCCCTTTATACAACATTCAAATATTCAATAAAAATGATCATGTAATAAAATTAGAAAATTAAATATAATTAATTTTTTTATTATGTGGGAACAATCCATATTCATATCATTTTTACCCAATGGAGATTGAAAACATCACCTTTGTGCATATAAGAATCATCATCTTCACAAAGAGGTATAATTAATTATTCAATTATCACATTACTAGGATGGTTATAAATTTATAACCAACAAATATATATGATATTTATGAAAGAATTATAATTCATGAAAATAATATAAAATTTAAACACTTACAATTCCACTCAAATAAAAATTCCAACATCGCTTGTGCATACATGTAGATGATCACCCCCAGGAAGTGATACGATTCATTTTTAAGTCCATTTTAGTGGATAAATATAAATATAAATATATAATTACAATTATTATTTATTGTATTTATATTTTTAATAATGTTCTATATATGATAAACAATGGCAATGAAATAAGGACTAATACTAATGAACTTAAACATAGACGAAAGATGAAACAATAAACACCTATAAATGATGATTTTAACATAGAATTATTAATATTCAAATGATGAAATTTTATAATTGGATAATATAAGATCTTATAAGTATGTATATAGTTATTTTATTAAATTATAATGAAATTTACTTTATTATACGTGAGTTGAAAGAACATACAAATTTTGTTGGACCCGAGGTAATTGTTTATTTAACAGTCTCATCCTTATTCAATTATCTTAGGGTTTATATTTTTATTATGATAAATTATTGATATTTTTTTCCTGAAAAACATAATTTCTTTATAATATAGTAAATTATGAGGTTATCAACTGTTAGTTCCCTTTTTTAACTTCTTCTGCTTTCAAAAAATAGAAGATTATTTTTAAAATTGAAACCATATTTTTTATAGGCCATGAATATTTTTCTTTATTATTTTATTTATTTTTTATAAATATTAATTTTTAAATCATCAAATGATTATTTAATTTCATTTTTAATTTTTTGGAAATTATTTTAAAATAAATTAATTTAATTAATTTTTCATTTTTCAAATCATTCACTTTTTACCGAAGGTTTGTATGAAATATTTATTTTGACATGCACAACACAAATGGTTCTTCCCACAGTCATAACTACATTTTAATTTTAATATACCATCACTAGTTTCCATGTTTTCATTTAATAAATTTTTTTCCAAATATTTATTATAATTTTAAGTATTAAATATATTATTCTAAAAGTTAATGAGTATTTTTCAAAAGAAAATATCCAATGATATTTTAAAATTATTTTCATATATTCCACCATCAGTTAATGAATCATTTTATTTACTATGAACAAACAATTAAGATACCAAAGAAAATTATTGTAGAGTAATAATTATATGTTTCTCATGGGGAAGTGTTGAAATTATAAATTCAAGTTCACCCAATAAGGGCAGTTATTGATTAGTAAAGAATAATGATTATGTTGTATTGTTTATTCATTTGATGAATATATATGACATATTAACTGATAGGTGGGGCCCAATATTACATATCCCCTTGATGTATTGATAGGTTTTATGAGACAAAACATGTTGGGTTTCTATCTAGGGACTATCATATTCATGTTATATGTATTGGAATGAAGCCTCTCTAGAATGTTTAAGATGTATGAAATTATTCATCCCATCATTGTGAAATTAGTTATTGACTACCATATCAATATTTTAATCATTAAATTATACATATATATTTTTCATAATAATGTTATTTTTTATTTAGAAATAATTTATTATCATTTATTCCTGAATTTTTTGTCATTCCTTCTTATTTTATAGCATATGTCATAGAGATTACCATAATGGGAAAATATACTAATACTTTTATTTTGTTTTCATTTCGGAGGAATCCAGGATGTGTCCTATGATTGATATGAAAGAATATGATTGAGTTAATAATGATAATATAAAAAATAAAATGTTTTTTTTTCAAATTTAATGTGACATTTCTTAGATGCATCTATATTTATAAGGCTGCTAAACTATTCTATTTCTAAGGATTTGATCTCATGTATTTACTATTAATGTAATAAATTTACCCCAAGGTTTTTGACACTAGGGTCATGGTTATTATAGTTTAACAATTTTACAACAATATAAAACAAGTTTAAATAAAATTAAATATAATCATATGTCATTACACAAATAATTATTTCATAATATTGTCAATGTAGTATATGTGTGATCTAATGAAAGGAAATTTAGTTAAGAAACCCCTTATTTTGATTCTGGATATGCAATGTATTTCCTTTAACTCATGAATAGTAAACTAATATTAATTATTTAATTTCCTAATAACATTTTATATGTTTATTAACTTGTTATTAAAAAAATATTTTATTTATATACATTATATATTTAATTATATAATATGTTTAGTACAGATTGGTTATTTTAAATACAATCTATTCATTATTGAAAAATAAATTTTTGAAGGTCTAACTTGGATTAAGTTAATATTATTCCATAATATCCAAAATAAAATTCATGATGTAAATTTTATTTTTATACATGAAATATAATTATATAACCATCCATGAATGAAAAAAATGTAAAATGAGTATCATCTCTTCTTATAGTGGTAATCCATACGTACACACAATCGACGCTGTCATTTTCAGACAGATGTAAGGGTAAGGAATTATATGATATATTGTCTTTATATAATTACTATAATTTAATTAATATTATATATATATATATATTAAATAAACAATTATTAATATCCATGAGTGGTGGTTATGGAAACAAAAACAAATTTCTTCATTGAGGTGGTAGTCTATATTTTCACGGAAACATTGTTTTCATTCTTTATAGTATGGAAAAGGGGAATTAATGTTTCTTATCATATTCATAATAAATGTTTTTTATATCAAGGATAAGTATTTTAAAATATTTTTCAATGTATGAGAAAATGTTATGGAGGTAGAAGTATAATTAATAAGATAATGTTCTATTAAGTAAATACATTTTCTTTAAAGAACAACCTTTGGATTACATCTTATGCATTTTAGTTTGGCCTTTAGATGATTCGAATCCTCTAGTTAGATGATATAATGGGTTTTAAGGTATTTATGTTGGTATTAAATGATATATAGTGATATAATTTTAGGAAGAAAAGAATATATGAGGTTTTTTAAGTGAGGGAATAGAACCCTTAGAATTACAAAAAAGTATTACAATAATAAAAATTAATTTCAATAAAATGATTACCCAAATTGAAAATTTTATAATCTAGGATAGTTAATATTAATAATAACCTTAAAGAATTTACCCACATTAAGATGATTATATATCCCAAATCTCTTAGTTATAATCATTTCTTAACCCTTCTTAGTATTACATTAATATTTCTGTTTTTTACATATAAGAGGAGAAGAAAGTTAAAAAAATAATTGTAAGTTACCCGTAAGTTGATAATTATTGATATTATAGACTATTTCATATCATTTTGGGTACCTATTTCAGTTATACTAATTTTATGTGATTTAGAAAATATTATTATTCATAGTATACCCTTAGTCATTTTGATCACAATTCAAATAGGTTGACTTTAAGGAATTAATGATAGAAATTTAATGAGAATATAAAAGATTAATATATAACTAATATGTGATATTTATCAGTTAAATTCATCTAACCCCCTAACCACACAAAAATTATTACATTTATAAATATTTAAAATCATATACTCGATTTCTCAACCGTTTTCACAACAATTGGTTAGCATTGTATAAGAATTTTAGATAATTATATCATCATTAAAAATTATAAACAAATAATCATGATAAATTAATATTATTTAATATAAAAATTTATAAGAAACCATAAAATATTTTAATGCCTAGGATGAAATATTAGAAATATTAAAATAAGTAAAATAATATTTTATATTTTTTCATTACTTATAACAGTAATAAAATAATCATCAAAGAAAAATTGAACCGATAGTCCATAAATCAAAAAAATTATGAGGGTGTAAGAAATAAACTCATAAAATTGAAATACATTAGGGTTTACATATATTTTATAAATCATTATCATGTAATTTTTATCTTTAATTAACAGATTCACCCTTAATAAGGTGAAAAATATTTAACATGGTTATTATTCATAAATTCATTTTAAAGATGAATTATAAACCAATTTTTTATATATATTTTTTAAAATATGGAATTAATTTTATCAAACTCAATCCCTATAAGTTAGAATAATTATAATTAATATAAACATCCAACCCTGATGAAAAAGTTTTACTATAAAAACGTTTTTTTAATTATAAAAAAATTATAAAAAAATTAACCATCATTATTTATTCTAGTGATATTAATTTAAATTATTCTAATAAAAATAAACTTATAAAACTTATATTAAATTTAAAAAATGGGGATTTTAATATCCTTGAATGTGAAAGATACTTTTCTATAAAATGTGTATTTTTCACTATTCATTGAATAATTAATCTTTTATGAAAAATCACAATATTTCAAAGTAAAAAAAAATTTATATTCTAATTTCAAAAATTATACACCTTTAACAAATAAAATTTATTAATACGGGGGAAATATAATATAAAATTCCCTCTAAAGACAAATGAAACTCATTTTTAATTTAAATGTATTTTTGAAGCATTGGATTCCTTTACAAAAATATATGTGCTTATTTCAAAAGAACTTATCATAATATTTTCACTGAGTAGCAACATTACACACACACACACACAGATATATATGTATATATATATTAGAATTTTTTACTCTAATTAATTATTTCCAATTCAACAAATATGTTATAATAGATAAATTTATATAATAATTTTTCATTTTCATTAAATATCAATGTTTTATATCATGTATATATTCAAACTTTTCATTTTTTTTAAAATAGGGGTATTACATTAGCCTATCCCATTTTGGGTAGGATATTAGTTCCTTCAAAAAGAGTTTAAAACACTAATACAAACCTTTAATCTCAATTATTAGGGGCACAAGTTGTTATGAAATATATTTTTTGGAATAAATTTAATTAATTTCATAACCTCTATTACACATAATAATATGTTTTAACAAACCATAATATATTTTTAATAGTATTACATAAAAATTACTATTAGGATGGTATGAATAGTAATGAATATTTTTTATAGAAAAATGATAGTTTTATATAAATAAAACATAATAATGAAAATGAACGTAATTCTTAACAAAACCCTTATAGCCTTTGAAAATATATTTTTCTTTAATTTTTTTTATTTTTTTTTGTGAAAATATTAAAATCCATTTTTTCCAATTTTAGAAACATTTGATGATAAAATGAAAATATTTTTGTCATTCAAAAATTGTAAATTACTGTAGTATGATTTGTTTTATTTTTAGGAAATGGTTAATTTTTTAATTTATAGTGAATAATTAAGATTTTTAATGAAAACCCCATTTTCAATCAAATAATTTTTAAATTTAATATTTTGATTTAAAATATTACTAAATGCTTAATTAGTTTAATTATATAATAATTAATCCATTTTTGGTCAATATAATAATTCATATCTTCAATTCTTATATAAAAAAGTTTTCAATGTTCTGAAAACATTTTCCTTGGAAAATATGTTTTTCATCGCATATAAGAGTTTTATTTAAATTTATTATTCTCAATTTATGTGAATTGAATTTGACTAAATCGAATAAATATTTTAAAAGAGATTATTTTATATTATATAAAAATTTTAAATTAATATTTTTTTATAATGAATATAAGAACCAATAAAAATTAATTATAATTGTTAAAGTTTAAATTAGGTTTTTTTGGATTACATGGGCATGTGTTAAAAATATTTTAAAAAAACATATTTTAATTATTAAAAAAATTGAATTTATTATATAGAATCATTATCTAAAATTAGAAAAATAATTTAAGTTTAATTTTTTTGGGATTAATAATAAATTGTTTAGGTAAATAAATATAGAAAATTTACTAAGGTGAAAATTATAATTGTAATGAATAAAAATTTCAGAGGATAAGGGAATAAATCGACTAAGTTTATTTTCTTTTTTTGAGATGTGGGTAGAAAATATCATCCCTCCAATTCATTATTTATCAATTATTCATTTATTATATAAAATAATAATGATAAAATACCACCCCAACATCATATACATGTTATTGAGGTATTTTTCATCCCAAAATACAAACCCTAGGTTCTTTAAAAAGATACCAAAATGTGGTTTTTCTAAGAGAAGGTAATTATCCGGAATACTATTTTCATCTCACTGACTCAATTGACACATCCATTAATGTCATGTTAATTAAAATATAAAAAAAATTATCCATAATATAGTTTTATTATATTTTTTATTGATTAATCTATATCCATCTAATCTTAATAAAATGGGAAATTAATCTTTCGATCATGTGTGGAGATGACTACCGCCATGTAATACATTGCAATACATTTTCCACAAATTACTCTCATGAAAGAATATAACAACGTATTTAAATTGTATATATAATATTTATATCATATTTAAAATTAGGGAATTATAATATCACATATACATTAATACTTTCTATTTCATGAGAATATGATAACATCGATCATGTTAATGGTGGACTACTGCCGCATGAGATGATGTGATTCATTTTTCAGATTTAATTTAAATGGGATGTAATAAGGTTAAATTAATCATATATATTTCACATATATGAAATTAAAATGATTTTTAAAATTTTATTTATTATTTATATTTCCTTTATTCCATCCATCGAAAAAATTTGAACAATGTTCATGCGTACATATTACCTACCGCCGGCATGAATGGTGTAATTTATTTTATATATAAAAAATTTATGGATTAATATAATTCAATATATAATATATATATTTTATATTTATGTTAAGGCAAAATTTCCTGAGTTTATTTTTCTATATATAATTTATGTGGACTGAATCAACGAAACGAAAACAGACCTATAAAATGATGATATTATTTTCCAAAATATGATTTTAATAAGGAATTGTTCATAAATGGGTGACAAAAGGTTATATGTAAATCATATATGGTATTATATATATATATATTATGGTTATTTAATATATTTATTAATAACCTATACTTATTAAATAGGTGGTTCAAATGTGTTCAATGAAATTCAAGACTTAACATAATGGATTTCCAATATCTCATTTATTTTTGCGAGGATTATGCCGAATTATTCACTCATTTATCTTTTTTTGATTTATAGAATACTGCTTTTTTAAAATTATTTAATTACTTTACATATTTTTATGATATATATGGTTTTAATTTATGTTTATATTTTATGTGGATTATGATTTAAATGTTACCAAAGTGGTAAAGGTTTCTTGTTACAATCTCATTGATTATTAGTGTTGCTTAGGAATATGTTTTTGATGATGAAATTAAATGATATATATATATATATCAATAAACTCATAGTATGTAAAATAATATAGTTATTTCATTAAATTAAATTTTTCCCTTTAATTTTCCTCCCTTTATATACTCAAGAGTCTAATATATGTTTTTTGAAGGAAATTTTATTTTATTTATCTCTCCAATCGATATAATTTTTACACAAGTCCTTGAATTCCAAAAATATTATAATTAATTTTTCTACTGTAGTAAAAAAAAGTAATGTAATTTTTAAACATGATTTAATTTTTTAATGTTTATAATGGAATTTTCATGCCATTTTCTGAACGATGTACTTTTTAATTTTACAAAAAAATGTGAATGGGATATTTATTTTGACCTGTACAATATGAACAATGTTTTACATTATCAATACCACTAACTATTTTATGTATTAAATTATATGATTCCAAGAATATTTTCAAATAAAAGAATTTAAAAAATGGTTTGTTAAGTTCTATTTTTTAAAAGGTGATTTTATAGTTGAAAGGAAATTTTTGCCTGGAAAATTTCATCCAAAAATTTTCCATGTGATATTTAAAAAATATTTTTCATATAAGATGAGACCCTTTTATTATATATTAGCATAAATTGGGATATCAACCTATTATAAGATAATTATTCTTTTTCAATGAGGTTTATGTTTATGGTTAAATGATTTTTGTGAAACACATTCCTTTGTTATACATGTTATTCTATGATGCAATGGTGAAATGATTATGTATCCCATTTCTTTCCCATGGTATATTATATGTTGATCTATTTTAGAAACCCATTTTTTGGTTTTTTATGTTATGATGAATGATTTATTTTTTTTATGGAATAACTATGTATGTAATTCATTTTTTGATGGTTGTAACATTTTAACCATGTATAGTGGTTACATTATAATGAAAGATGGTAGTTACATTACCAATATTGATGTTGGTCATGTTATAAAATATTTTTCTGGGGCATGTATGTCCCTCAAATACATTTGAAAATAATTGATAACACGTGAGATGAATATTTATTTGTGGACCTGATTTATTATTCACATGTTTTTTTTCGTAGATTTCAGGTCTATATAGTTATTTGAGGGCCTGTTTTCAAATAATTTATTTAATAAGGGATGATTTTTCTATTTATACAAGTTCACCTTGTTATAATTTCATGTGTATAACCAAAATTTATATCTTATCATATTGTTTTATTCTTATGGATCATGTTCATTAATAAAATTATGATTCATATCTTATAAACAACCATGATTCATTCTCCAATTCATGTTTATGATATTAGGTATGTAAGGTATGGTTTTAAAATTCTATTCTGATGTTATCGAACCATTATGATCATGTTAAATTGATATATCTCATTTTTACCATTATTAAGCATCTGAGCTCACCCTTTCAAATTTTCCACTGTATTCATTATGAAATCTCATTTATAGGTTATGTTTATGAAGTGTACTTTTTGGGAATATATTTTTGAGATATGTTGAATATATTCATTGAAATAATTTGATTTTATAGATAGCATCCAATGATACTAAAGCTCTTTGGTCATTGGGAATATTTTTTTAAAATGTGTGGATTATTTATATAAAATTATGTAATATTAATATATCAAAATCATGGGTCGTTATAGTTGGTATCAGATAAAATGATTAGATAACCATTAGAATCTCAAATGTGAAAACATTAGTGAGTAACATGTGTAATAGTAAATTTATATGTAAATTTAATAGATTATTCATGCATAATAGAGTGAGAGGAATCTATGAAATTAAATCCCCATTTAGATACCAAAACATGGTGTGTATCTCACATAGTTATATCTTTGTATAGTAAATTAGAAATTGATAATTGAGTTATACACTCTCATCACCAAGTGCTAGATTAGGGCCTTCAATCTCACCTCGTTTGATAATCACATAGGATATGTATTGGAAATTAAAAAACTATTTATTAACCATAATGATTTATTTAAACATATGATGACCATTGAAAACCTATATTAATAATTTGGTCACATATATTTAATAGATGGTGTGATGAATAAAAAATCATACAAATAATTTATCAGGTTTATTTCTTATTATTTACAATTATTTATGGTCAGGATAAAAAAAATTGGCTTTATATAGGGATTGAAGATTCAATGATAAGGTTTATTTGATAGAATGTATTCTCAGATATTGAAGTAAATTTTTTTGATTAGTTATATTAGTTCATTTATGTCATGAAAATTATATAGGGATGATCATTTTTGTCCTTAATTATTAGATGTTTAATAATCCATAAAAAATGCTAATGGTATTATGATCACATCAAAATACAGGGATTCTTCTCCAGTGGAATCTTCTAGGAATTTTCTTCCTATAAATATCATTACTCTACAACTTGTTGAATTTTAAATCATCTTCAGTGTGTATTTTCATTCTCTTTATTATTCACACATAATTTTAAAAGTAAATTATTTCATGTTTGATATTCCGAACAAAGCTATGATCATCAATTAGTGAGATGATAAATAAGTTCTTATGATGGAAATCATATTCATTATATGGTACTTGATTCATATAAAAAACGGTGTTTATCCCAGATGGTTAGGGAAAAGGTCAACATCGATTATATTCATAATATTTCAGATTCTATTGATGAATTTTTGATGAGTTTCCATGTATTTTATTGGATAATGAAGATGGGTTTTTAGTAGAAGCTGTATCAGGAGAAATGCATATTTTAATGACTCCCAATAGAATGGACCCGATTAATTTTCTAAACAAGAAGATTTAAATTCATTATAATACTGATAAGGGATTCATTCAACTATGTCTATCAACATAGGGTTCTGCGTTTCTTTTTTCTACGAAGAAATACGGATAATTTATACATTGTATTTATCACAGTTATCTAAAAAATATCACAATCAAGATCATGTATCCTCTACCCCATATTGATGACTTTTTTGATCAATTTCACATAACTCAATACTTTTCCAACATTTATCTTCATTATGGATATAATTAATTGATGTTTTAGAAGGAATATATACCCATGAAAATAATTTTTATGTGCTATGGACACTATACATATATAGTGAATCCATTTCTTTCTTAATAATTTGTATGAAAATTTCATGGATTTAGGGGGGGAAATACAATATAGATTACCTAGATCAACTTTTGTTACCCTCAATATATTATAATATTATATATTCAAATATTGAGTAAAATCAGGAATAATGCTTGAGAATTATGCTGAATACCCTAGTGAAAGATAAACTATATTCAAAATTTACATAGATTAAAATTTATCTATAAAGTGTGTCATTTTAGGATCATATTGTAAAATTAGAGGTTATATGAATGGATCCATCATAGAAGGAGGTTATTGAACATTTCCCACGATGATCTACAGTAATGGACATCCAACTGTTTGATGAATATTTTCAATATTATAGTCTATTTTGAATATTTAATCAATACTATCTAATCCTCTGACAATGTATACATGATTTGGTGACATGTTCCTCTTGTTTAATGAATTTAATGAATAAATTAAAGAACTGAAAAGAAGATTATTCATATGACCTATTTTTAAAATACACTATATAGAAGATGAGTTTGTAATCAATAGTGATTCATCCATGAAGTTATTGGGAAGCGATATCATGCATAATGGCATGGTTATAATATATGCCTCATGATAATATATGGTTTATCAAAAAAATATGAAACACATGACATGATGTCAGTTTTGGTATTTATTCCGTTAAATACATAGTGCCATCATCTTTACATATAAATGAGTGATATATATACACATCGTAGAATTCTGAAGAAATTATTCAAATAAAATGAGTTGAAAAGTCAGCATCAAAGATGATTAGAGTTGAATAAATATTTTATATTCCCAATACATTACCACTTACGGAATAAAAACAATGTGGACAATTCTTACATATAAAAATAATCCTTCTAGTATATCCCTGATGTGGAAAAAAAATATCCAGTTTTTTTTTACAATTTCAATGGATGGATATGAAAATCCTAAATTAATCAGATGAAATAAAGCAATCACAAATGAGTGCTCAGAAATCAATATACGTGAATATTAAATAGGATAATATAGATTATTTATAGTAGTAAAAGAAATTTTTTATTCTTCCCATGTTTATCTCTGATTATAATGTAATGATATGGTTCATGAACTATTACTGTGTCCCCACAATTCTCATTTAAGAAAAATAGAGATTAGAGGAAGGTCCTATTTATTAATTATCTATTCATAATGGAAGTAAAAAAGTTATATATATATTGTAAGGATTATTTCATGTAGGGTATAATGAAGATAGATATCATAGGGTTTGTATTATATCCATTAACCTTCACACCCAAATCTGGTACTGAAGTCTTAAACATTACATTTCAAGATTCGATACTGATGAAGGTGAATAATTTTTTAGAATAAAAAATATAAACATTAGAAGGAAATTTTGTATCGCTTTTATTAACAATGACCATTTAGTTTTAGAGTTTTATAGAATATGTAAAAACTCTTAATATCATGGATTTATAAATAATTGTTCACAAATATGAACATCATCTCCCACTATACAAGAATTTTAATATTCCACATTATGCCATCATCATCAAACATATATAACACCTATAAAAATAATTCATTTAATATCACTCTTGATAACATAGAGAATTGGAAATGTAATGAGGGCGATCTATAATGCTCAGTAATGGTAAAAATAAGAATATTAGTGAATATCATCAGGGAGATTATGATGATCATAGGGGAATAATGACATAATCAATGTGCATGACTATAACATAAGAGAACCCATACTAATCAATACCTATATAATAAAACATGAAAGCATCTGATAAGGCCTTAACAATGGTAATATTAATTATAATTAGCAATCATGGTCTATGTGATATCAAATATGATCAAAGGAATCATGTATAACGCATATCAGCATAACATAATCATATTGTAATCTTGGGACAAGAACTTCTCATAACACTTATATAACTCTAATAGAAATATTAAATTACCCATACAAATAGAATGACCTTGAAGTCAACATGCAATATAATTATTTGGATAAAATAATCATTAACCAAGGAATTGGAGTACAATTTTGGTGCACCCCTCATATTTGTTATATCAAGATCACCTAAAACTATCTACGAGAATTTCATATATATTATATATCATTACCACCAGTTTTTATCTAGTCAAATCAATTAAATACAATTTCCAAGAAATACAACATTAATTTCATATATAAATCATTAATTTCTTAATAACACTCATAAAAACAACAATTATTCCTTTTATAACATGAATAACCCATGGGAAAAATAGTTTCCACGATAATATCTTTGAAACATTATTAACATAAGTAAAATTAATGGGTTTCTAAATAATCTCTGTGAAACATGAATATCTTTTTGAGAATAAATAGGTTCCATAACAATATTTTTGAAATAAGATTAATCCATAGAAAATAGACTAGTTCCATAAAAATAACATAGAAGCATGAGAATCCTATTGAAGATAAATAAGATCTATAACAATCTATCTGAAACATAATTAATCCTTGTAAAAAAACATGTTTAATAAAAATCTATTAATATAGAAAATCACTTATAAAATCTAAAAAGTCAAAAAAATATTGTGAATATAATTTTCATTGAAAATAGCATGGGAATAACATAATGAAATTTTAATTAAAGAAATTTATGTGATTGAGAGAGTATTATTTCTTTCAATAAATTTTGTAAAAAAACATTTATTTCAATGTATTTGAAAAAAGGGAGTCAATAGTGGAAATTTTGGAAGATGTTAAGAAATTTATTATTAAATCCTTTTAAAATAATGGAAAAGATCATGTAAAATTGATTTAGAAGATAAATTATTTTTTAGAAAAGAAAAGTTGTATAAAATGTTTAGAAAACATGTATATGAAAGAGATAATAACCTGATATAAAAGTATATACATGATCAATATCACATAAAAATGAAATCCTTGATATTTTTTCAATTAATAAGGGAGGAAATTAAATTTTCACATGTGAAACAAATTAAAAACAAAATAAGAAGAAACAATATTTGGATCATGAAAATAAGATCATATTATTTCTTGTAAAGTCACCTTAAACACAAAAAATCTTAAAATAAAGTATATTGAAACATAAATCCTATACTATTTTGGTAAATCATATATTTTAAGTCTCATTTATAAATAAAATAAAATAAAGAATTATAAAAAAAGAACTTAATGATACTCAAATTATGAAATTTAAAAGTGGAATTAGATATACCTTATAAAGTAAGATAGGTCTGTAACATTACAATATGCCTACAAAAAGTAAAATTGAGATGAAGTCCCTTACAGATTTATTAATCTATGTATAAGAAAATATGAAATTGAGAAACTCAGATGGATTAAAAAAGTCAAAAAAATGTGATGAATAACAAAATGAATTATTGGGATGTATATACACTGGATAATGAAAATAAGTGGCGAACATGGCATATATCTCACCGATGTAAAAACAGCAAGAGAAAACCTCTTACGGATGGCATGACTACCTTCATACATGATCAGTCCTCCTAAATAATAAACACATATAAATTATTTTATTTCATAATAACCATATAAAGTATTAATATCTTATTCTTAAATAGTTTATTTTTTCTTTTTTAATGACATATTCAAATACATAATCTTTTAAGTCTACCTCGATAGTTTTAATTATGTTTTTACCATTGTTTCAAAACAGATTTGTTGTATTGGTAATGGTCGACGCTAAAATTATTTCATTATGTTCAGAAAAATAATAATGGAATATTTATAATATTTCTTCATAAATTATTATTTTATAAAAAGTCATAAATTATTATTTTGAAAAATGAACTATGATATGATCATGGACAAGGTAGGTTCTACGTACAGATGAGTTACATTTCTATTCTTAAATGATCACTATTGAATGTGGCTATATATATTATTTTGTCTTTATAAGAATATAATAATATCATATAAATGATATTAATTATAAAAATATACATATATTTATTATTCAGATGTTTAAGTGATGAAAATGGAGTCACTTAGATTTTTGGAGGCGGTGGTCCACATGTACACATGATTGACATTATAATTTTCCAGTGTAAGAGAAAAATGATATATTATATTTTTAAAACGAAAAAAATAACTAATACCATAATTATGTCATTTATATCACATATAATAATTTATTTTATCCTCATTACCTTCCATGTATAGTGTTAGTGGAAATGAATCACATCGTTTCATGTGGTTGTAGTCTATCATACACACATGCAATATTATAATATCCCCCCTAGAAAAGAAAGTAATAAGTTATATGTGATATAATAACTAATGAATTATATATATTTTAAAAAAATAATATATATAATTTAAATAAATCCTTAATGAAATCCATGAGAGGTGATGATATAAAACATATGACAACGGTTTGTGAGGTGGTAGTCCACCATACACATGAATGACGATTTCATATCCCATTTACTGGAAGAGAAGATTTATTTAGATTATTAAATTTTTGAAATAATATCAAATTATATGGGAGATATATTTTTCATTATATATTTATAATTTAACAATATTTGGCTGATGTTGAATAAGAAATGAAATACAAATTTTTGGTTAAGTACTATACCTTTACAATGAACAACAACCTTTGGTGAGGGAAAAAAACCATATTACATTATAGTTATGATAAAACAAAGGTATCTAGGGTTATGGTAGAAATTTACTTAATAAATTTGGCTAGTTATTAATTGATCAAAATATAATTTATGTTCTGAATAAAAGAGGTGATAGGGTGACCTTTTATAATTTTGGTGAGTACTACACATATGGTTATTGAAAAAAGGTGTACCTGAGTTGTTTCACTTGAATAAAGGATTAAAAAGGGACCATTATAGATATTTATAAATGATGAGATCTAAATATCTCCATCCAATAGTATTTATATAATATTTTTGGTCATTTTGACCCTTATCTTTTTAGATTAATCATGAATAAAAGTTATTTGTTCTTAACCATGGTAATTAATTTGCACTTATTTCAGTATTCATTATGGTAATATTTTAATTGTATGTTTTTATAAAATATAAAATATCAAGAATAAAAAAATTTCACCATTTATTTAAAAATAACTTATAAAATTTAAAATATTTAAATTTAAATTTAACTTTCATACTTGAGGAAACTGATGGTTTTCAAGAAGTGTATTTTTCAAAAAAATATATGATTTTATATTACTTATATTATTTATAATAATAATTGTATGAATATATATTTATATTTATTGATAAGTAATTTATAAATTTCATTAAAAACATTCTTTATTATTAAGGATATTAATTAATTAAAATGGATATAAATTATGCAGTTTATAATAATTTCGAGAAGAAACCTATTTTTAAAGCTATTAACAAAAAATATAAAAAAATTAGATATAAACATGATTACAAAGTAATTATTTTTAATAAATATAACTAAATACTAATTATATTAATTTAAATAAAAATAAAAAGATAATTTGACTAATAAATTACTAAATTTATTGAAAATAAATTATTTTTTAAAAACATATTGGTATTTTCAATATTCACTATAACATATTTTTTTAAAATATAAGAAAATATTATGGATAATAAAATTTTTATATGATGAATTAAATATTATGTCAATTTCATAAAATAAGTTTTAAAAAATTGTAAAAATTAATTTTTATGTTTATGAGAAAATGTGACGAATCCACCTGTTATAAAAATAAAATCTTTGAGAAAAAATTCCCTTTTCATTAAAATGATCCTTATTTTATTTTATAACTAATAAAAAACCATTGAAATTATTTTATTCATATTTTAACCATATATTTTCATAATTTTTTTTTAATTATTCGTACATGAAAATTTAATGGCTAGATTATAATAGTTATATATTTTGTGGGTCGTTTATGTTAGGTGTTCATCGTCAAATACACTATAAATAATATTTTCAATTTATAAAATATCCATGTTTCATGCATTACATGCTATATAAGAGATAATATATATTTAAAAATAAAAATATCTAAATGACATGGGGTTCATGATTCTCATCTATGCATATTGTTGTTTGTCATATATACTGTCGAACATAATTTTCCTCTTTTAAAATATGAAGGTGTTACATCATCCCCTCATTTAATAGAATTCATACTCATAATTTTATTATTATATCAATAATAAAAGGTTAGATATTTTCAAATATATTTTTTTAACCACAACATAAATATGATTAACAAAACACCCACTTGACAAGAGAGAAAATGACGTATAATGGTCATCTTGAATAACACATACTATATTTCCAAATATGATAACATTTGTGGGAAGTGGATAGTTGGACATGGAATATAATAATAATTCCATAATAATGAAATATAACGATATAGAACATTGATGGAAATAAATCAAAGGATCAATAACATTTTAATAATGGTCAAACCATAAACAAAAGTGGTGTCAAAATGGTCAATGATATAAGCTGAAGTGATGGTAATATGAATTATTTTTCAAGATCATTTTCATAAAATAGAATAATTATTTTAAAATATATATTAATATAATAATGAAATTTATTTAAATGATGATTCTAAATTCATCATTTTTTTCAGTTTCCACCACATTTACATCATTTTATCCAAACAATGATGATATAAGATGACTTTATTTCATGACTAATTCATTAAATAAATCTTCAATTAAAGTATTATGTAACCCTATTAGGGATATTAAATCTATACCACCATTTAATGGATATTAAATTGAAACAAAAAATTTATCACCTGGTAGGATAATTCAAAAAATTAATAAACTGGTATATGATGAAATAAATCATTGATCTCTAAAATTTAATAGTATTAACTATGTAAAAAACAACAAATTTCCATGTATAAATGACCCTATAGACCAAAAAAACTTAATAAGCATAAAATTAAATAGTTATTTAACCAAAATGGTTATATCATACTTTTAATCTTATAATCCCAAAAATATGGACAACTTCTTTTGAAAATAGTCCCCAAATCATATTACAATCCCATGGGTATCTATATAATAAAACTTATTTCCACATATTTTCCTCAATATAGATGTTATTATAAATACTAATGTTTATAAATATATAAAAACTTATTCCCATAAAATACTTATGAATATTTCACATTCAACTGGAGCTTTGCATTAAAAAAACCCATTAAAACTCCCAATAATGTGGTATTGTTCTATTTAAGATCTCATCACATAAAACCTTAATATTGATATTATAATCCCCTTAATGTTATATAACAATTACTGTATCAATAAATCTAAATATTAGATCACTAGTAAATATTATAATGTCTAAGTTTATATAATCATTCCATTACAACCAAATTTTAATAGCCCCAAAATAGCTCTCTCAAAGTTGGTATAAAGTCATAAATAATAGATTTATGGAATTTATATTGATGAATGTGACCCAACTATCATCACATATAAATTGAAATATTATAATGAATTATTAGACCCCTTTCATTCTCAATGTCTTTTCAGGTATAGAGATTTATATAATTAATAAACTCTGTTAATATCATGTTTTCATAATGATTGTATCATAAAGATAAACATCATATCCTAAAAAACATCATTTTCATATTCTAAATTAGGTCATCGTCGTCATTGGGAATATTTAACCTATATTTAAATAAGTAACTTAACATCATTCATGAAAAACTTTGTAAAAGGGAACATAAGATGGGTGAGATCAAATAATTAGTAAGGGTAAGCCTAATAATTACCAATTGAATTCCTTCAATGAGATAAATTTTAGACTAATGGTGTGATTAAATAATCAATGTTGATGATAATAACATAGGAGAACTCATACCAATAAATACCTTGATTATCAGACATGAAAACATGGAATAAGTATTTCATAACTGTAGTTGTCATTATAATAAAAAATGACGATCCATGTGATATCAATCAAAACCAAAGGAAACATTTATAACCCATCACATCCAAAAAATGTGATTGTATTATAGGGAAAATCATTATAGAACATCTATAATTTACATAAAAATTTAATAACTATGCATTCAAATTCTAAAAAAATACTTCGTAGAACATAACTATAACCCAATACGTTGTAGTGATATCTAGCCAGACCCATCTTATAAGATATATCAATACCACCAAGCACAATCTGGGCAGACCCATCATATAATCTATATTGAGACCACATGACACAATCTATTTTCACAAACCATATATAATATCCATGAACAATGGCATGTGAAATGTACATAGATATTACATTTACTCAAAAAATTAATAGAGAAACACATCATTCCTTTCAAAACATGATTAACTTTGAAAAAAATGGCTTCTATGAAAATCACATTGAAATATTATAAACCTCTATAAAAGAAATATTCTCAATTAAAATTACATACAAAAGTTACTAAAATAAATTGATCACATAAAAATCACATTTAAACATTATTAACAAATTTATATGAAACCAAATTCATAATAATCTCTTTGAATCATGATTAACCAATGGAAAAGTAATCGGTTACCTGAAAAATCTATTTGAAACATGGTTAACCTATGGAAAAGAAAATAACTTCTATAATAATATATTTAAAAATTTATATGTTAATGTAAGGGGAACGAGTTCTATAATAGTCACATTGAAACATTATTAAGTTGTGGAAATGAAAGGTGTTACATAACAATCTATTCGAAACCTGATTAAAATGGGTAAATGAAATGGGATTCTTGTCATCAAAATATTCCATACAGGATAAGAATAAGGAGATTGTAATTACTACATATCTTCAATAGTGTGTATACAGAATCACTGATTATTTTCATTGATCAATGGAAATATCATTAAAAATCATTAAAAATATTTTTTAGGAAAATAAAGATTCATTTTGAAAATCACTATTAATAACTAAAAATTACAAAAATACTCTAAATTTACTTTTATCTTCTAAAAATTGTATACATATAATTTAAAATTCTAGGAATGTATTGTTTATAATGACATGAAAATCTGTTTATGTCATAATTTTTAAAAATGAACATTCTTTTGAATTTGTTTTGAATAAGGTGGAAAAGTGACAAATTTGGAAAAGGCTATGAATTTTAATTTTAAAATAATTCCAAAGTTGTAAAAATATTTTTTATTTTTTTGGAAAGAATTATTTTTATAATTTAATAAATTTAAAATTATTTTAGAGAACATGTATATGTAATAGAAAGATAGTTGATCCAAAAAAAGGAACATGATTAGTATCTCTTACAAACAAATTCCTTGAAACTCATTCAATCTGTAAGGGGGAAATAAAAATTAAACATGAGAAAAAAATTTAAAATTATAATAGAAAAACAAGATATGCTCTTAAAGAAAATATGTTTTTATTATTTCCTCTAATGCATCCTTACGAATAAATAATCCCAAAATAATGAATATTGTAACACAAATCGATCGCCTTCATTGTAAATTTCCAATTAAAAACCATGTGAATGAATAGAATATAATTATAAATTAAAAAAACTGCCATAAATATATTAATAAAAAAATAACAAATTTTATTTCAATATAGCTCGTAAAATATGATAGGTTTGTAACAATATAATATGACATGGTGAAGGGAAATTGAGATGAAGTCCCTTATGATTTGGGAAATCATTAAATCGAGGCACAAGGTAAGGTTTAACCACATAAGGATTCATTAATCCCAATAATAGTCCTTTAAATAATACTAAAATACATTATGGGTAGTATATACACCATTAAATAAATAAAAATTATTGACGATGCAATACAACTCACTAAAGTAGTAGTGAAATGGGGAAATCCCTTCCCTCTAGTCCAACTTTCTTTATATGTGTTCAAACCTCCAGAACAATAAACATATATTAATGATTTAATATGTAAATATCGTTTTACATGTTTAATTAATTATACTTAAATCGAAATTTTTTATTTATTTTTAATGAAATATTAAAATACCTAATCAGTTAAGTTTGTGTGTGGTGGTTTGTTAATGTCTGGTTCATTGTTTCAAAACGACATTGGTGTGTTGTCCATGGTCAAAATTATCATAATTTCAACATATAACTAATAATAACGATGAAATAATTATCAAATTAATTAATAAATTATACATTTAAGAATATTTTTTATGAAAATTGAACTACATTATGATCATTGACATGCTAATCTATACATATGCATGGGTGAAAATTCCATTTTTCAATGATCATTATAGAATCCAATAACACATTATTTTAAATATATGGAATCATAATAATGTATTAAATAACATATTATATATATTTATATTTTTCATCAATGGGTTTCATGGATAAAAAAATAAGTCTTATCAATTCATGGAGGCGGTAGACCACATGTACTCACGAACGATGGAATCATTTTTCAGTTTATGAATTACATATTATTTTTTTAGAGTGATGAATGTGTCATTAATAAAATAATGATGTGATTTATATCAAATATATTCACATAAATTTTCCTTGTTACCTTCCATTTAAATATTTAGTGTAAAACAACCCATATCACTCTATATATTGGTAATCAGTCGTACACAGGATCGATGTTATTTTGTCCCACATGGAATATAATTTATGATATTATATTTGATAAAATAATATACTAAGTATAGATATTTAGAACTTATATTATTTATATTTAAATCCATTATTTATGAATTCTGGGATAGGTGATAGTGGAATAAATGAAATTGGTTCGCAAAACGGTATTCCGTCGTACACACGAATGTTGATTTCGTTTCCCAATTGATGAAAGAGGATATAAATTTTGGTTATAATGTATATATAATAAAATTTAAGTGTTTTTTATAAACTGGTGTTATTATATAAGAATAATTGGAGGATATTTTATTAATGTGTTATAAAAAATAATATCAAAATGCTAAGTTAGTCATGATACCTATTCATTAGAGAACCACTTTAGGTTAGCACCAAAAGCCTTCTATGGTTGCATTTATGATCAAAATAGGTGCTATAGGATGTCATGAGGAAATAAGTTAAGGCATTTTTATGTCATAGAACCTACAAAGAGATTTTAAGGTGTAATGTGGATAGGAGTAGTGGCATTTTATATGTGCGGTGGGTGGCACCCTTGTAATTTTTTACAAAACAAAACAGTGTAACCACATTTTTCAAGATCCAAAAGACTCCAAAATAGACCGATCAGGAGACTTAGAAATTATAAGGTGTTAATACGTCTATAAAATAGTGTTTATAATTTTTTTCATTTTTATCCTTATCATTTCTGTTTAACCCTGAGTAAAACCTTTTTCAATTTAATCATAGTAATTGATTTTTACTGTTTTCATTATTAATTGTGATAAAAAAATTAAGTTGAAATTTTTACAGGATATAATATTTTCTTATTTAAATTTTTTATTTTCACTTAAAAAAATCTACTAATATAATTGGGAAATTATAATTTAAAATTGTACCTACAGAGCTGATGAAAAAGACAGTTTTTTGGAAGTGTATTTATCAAGACCAAAATGGTTTTATATTTACTCTATGTTTAATAATATTTATTTATATATTATCAATTAATATTTATAGATATTGAAAATATAATTTTAATTTTAAAAATTCCTTATTGTGGATTATTTTAATTAATTAAAATGGAGAAATATTATGGACTTTAAAATATTTTTTAAATAAATCATTTTCGTAAACACAAAAAAAATTTAACATAAAAACAATATAAATTTAATTAAGAAGAAGTTAGGTTTATTGAATATAAAATACAGATTTTTATTTTTCATTAAAACACACTCAAAAAAGAATGTGAATTTAAAACATCTTAATTTCTTGTAATGAAATAAACTTTTTACAAAAAAATTGGTATTTTTCATTATTTGTTGAAATATCAATATCTCTTAAAAAAATTAAAAGTTCACCATAATAATATTTTTATATTCTGAATAAAAAATTATTAAAAAATTTTAAAATACATTTTAGAATATTTTTAAAAATTATTTTTAATATATCTGTGTTATAGGGGATAAAAATGCCTTTTAGAAAAATACTATTTTTTAGAAAATATATATTTTCATTTAAACTATCATTATTTTATTTTATAATAAAAAAACATTAAATTTAATTTTTACTTTTTTAAAACCTATATTTTTTTATAATTCAATTATAACAATTCATATTAAAAAATTTAATGGTTTTTTATTGTGATTATATATTTCATCAATAATTTATTCTTGGGGTTTCATGTTGAATATTCAATCAAACGTATTTTTCTTCTCTAAAATATTTGGGTTTCCTATAATGAAAGATAAAAAAAAGATGAAATTTATATAAAATGATATATATCTTATTTAATCAGGATGTAATGTTCTATTCTAATATAATTATTGTGTTTCTTATATGATATCAAATCTAATTTATAATTTTAAAATATCTGGTTGTAATAGTCTATTTCTCGGTGCACGGTATGTTAAAAAGTTAATGATGAGAGAAAGGGGATGTTAAAACCATTACCTGTTCTATAATGGAACTGGTAAAAAATCACTATATTATTTTCTCAGACAACCCAAAATGTCTAAAGGGAAACAATGTTATATGGGTTGTAATTGATTTTATTATAAATTCCCCACACAAAAACACTATCAATAAAGATTAAATTTTGGATAGTATTGTGATCATATACATTATAGAATTTTTATGGTTTCATGTAGGATCACATTAAATTATATATGATTAATACCTAAGGATTACAACTAAGTTCAAGTGAATTATTCAATATGATATTCATAAAGTGTTGAGTTTCAGAACTCCATATAATCCTAACAAAGATGGTCAGTGTGATAGAACATTTAATACCATAGGGGATATTTCAAGATAATTTTCTAGGGATTTAAAAGGAGTTTTGGATCAACACCTTCCCTCAATTGTGTTTTCATATAGTAATAAATTTTACTAACACATTAAGATGTCTCCTAATGATTCCCCCAATGGAAACACATCTAGAAATATAATTTAATGGAATGATGATGGAGAAATAATTTTAATGGGACATTATATATCTGAGTAAATTTTAAATAAATTCAGATCCATTCAACATCACATCATGGAATCCTAGATTCAATTGAAAATGTTTCTTGTAAATTGTTGGTGAGGTATGGAATTTGATGTTTTCAATAAGGTGTTTCTATAAATTTATCCAGGTATTAAAGTTTACGATTTTAATTTAAAGGAAAAAAATTTCCTAGGGAAATTAATCATTTTGAAATTATTGATTCTATTATGACCGTAGATTATCACTTGGTTCGTCCATCGAACGTCACCCAGGTTTAAGATGTCTTCCATATATATCTTTTATCGATGTATATAGGTTATCCATCACATGTAATATACATTGGTTATTTAGATTTGTATAATGATATTTCATATGAGTAAAAAACTATGGAGATTCTAAAAAATAAATTTAATCTTTTATGAAACAATACCACTCACTTGGTTAATGTTTTTTTGGAGAAACCACTAACTTGATGAAGCTATGTTGGAACCTAAGGATATGATGAGGTAGATGTATCGTCATTTCTTTTATCAGAGTGACAAATTTGTAAAGAGAAATTCACTTAAATGGGGATATAATGTAATACCAAAGGTTTTTAAAAAATAATTTCTTTCAACTAAATTAAATTTCATTGACAGCTTCTGTTACATGCAACACCAATTTTTAAAAAATCCTAGTTTATGATTAATATTATTATTTAAAAATGACCGCAATAACCTAGATATTAAACATAAGTGTATGAATCAAAATAATTTCATTCCAAAAGATAATGTGTTATAGATTAATAAATATGAAACTCATTTATAAAAAAGTATTTATTGGTAGTAAAATCATTAGATACGTCAAAATTAGCTTTCAATCAAAGTACTATTACTAATTATTTTTGGAAATAAATAATGAAGATAAAATTTTACTCAGATAAAATTTATTTTCAAAAAATTAAATTCATTTTTAGAATCATCCAATCATAATTATTATTGCGATTTTTTTAGTTCTTTGAAATGTTTTATTTTTAAATGAATAATAAAACACTGTTTTTTAAACCAATATTTTTATTTAGATTATTTGAAATTTTCTAATTTATAAAATAGTTTAAAAATTAAAATTATTAAAATTATATTATAATTAATATATTTTTTTCAGTATAATAAATCTTATTTCCAATTTTTATTTGAAAAAAGTTCACACTTGTGAAAACATATTCATTAGAAAACCTCTTTTTCGTCACTTCTACAAGTTTTATTTCAAATTAAATTATGTAACATTGGGGACATGAATTGATTAAATGGAATAAATATTTTAATGAGAATAATTTAAAATATATAATAATTTTAAATTAAATATTTTCCATAATATAATAGTAAAATGTTCAAATATAAATTATAGCGGTTAAGATTAATATGAGGATTTGTGCATTAGTTGTGCATGTGTCAAAAATTATTTTTCAATAAAAATGTGATATTTATTTAATAAATTGGATTTTTTTATTAATAATATGTCAGTGAAAGTTATAAAATGAACATAATTTTTTTCATTATTAATGGATAAATTACCATGGAAATTAAAATGATAATCATTAATGTATAGAAATATATAATGGTAAAAATGAGGAAACAAGGAGGATAACTTTACAACCAATTTAAAAAATGTGTATATTCTTATGTTGGTAGTTTTTATAGTACATCTAATCCATAAAATTTATTATTTACGAATTTTAGAAGCACTTGGGGTGAGACTGACTTCCCATTATTGAATTGTTTTGGGTATTTACAAAAATAACACTTCTCCTCAATTATATAATGGAACTTCTTCCTCTCACCTATTCAGAACTATGAAGCGTATTTTATAAAAAAACACAAATCCATATAAAAAATACATATATATGAGAAAAATCATTCTTTCATCATAATAGATTAAACCCATGGTCCATAATAATAGACACAAATGAGTTTTTAAGAGAAGTTAATTATCTTTACTAAGATCATTCCTTTCAATTATTCTCTAAACACCTACATTCATCTCCTAATAATTATAGTATAATAACAATAGTATATATCATATTAATATATATTATTTTGTTTATTTCATATCCAATATCCATTGCCTCTTCCATCAAATAAAAAATGAAACAATCGTACATGTGCACAATGGACTACCACCTCGCAAATATATATAACTTGTTACCATATATTCTAATCGTAAAAGAATATAATAAAATATTGAAATTATATATATAATATAAAAATATTAATCATACATGTGGATTTATAATATCACACATACCTTTTTCATTCAAATTTTTGGGAATATGATAAAGTTAGTTGTGTTTATGGTTGACTACTACTTCATGAACTGATGTGATTCGTTTTTCACAAATGATCAATAATGAAAAATTAAATTAATTTATATTATATTTAAAATAACTACAGAAATATTTAATATTATTTACCATTATTTCATTCCATCTTTCATGAAGACGGAAACAAATTTCATCCATACATATGACCTACCATCTCTATGAATGGTTTATTTCATTCTCTGTCAATAAATTTAATAGAATAATATAAATAACTATAAAATTAATATATATGATAATACTATTATGGCTAAATATTTTGTCATTATTTTACCATGATCAATGTTTGTGGACCAAAACTACCAGAACACACCACTCATGAAAAAGGAACTAATTATTACCCAAAAAATGATTTTAATAATGAATTCTTAATAAATAGGTTATTAAATGTTGTAATTAAATCATATATAGTATGATATATGTGATTATGGTTTTAAAATAAATTTATAGTAAACCTATATATAATATATAGGAGGTTCAAACATGTTAAATCAAATTTCATACTTATGGAAATAGATTTCTAGTCTCTCTTTAATCTCAGGGTGACTTGTACCAAATTCACCACTCATTTATTTTGTGTGATGTATATATTTACCATTTCAGATTTAATATTAATAATAATTCTACATTCATGATATTTTTTTTATATTTATATTATTACTTTAATGGTATTATGATTAAAATGTTACCAACATGGTATGGATTTTCCTTTACAATGTATGTGTTTATCAAATTCTTTTTTATTTTAAAGAATCTAGTGGTGAAATAATTTGATATATATCCCAATAAAATAATTATTTTTATTCTTATAATGTATTTTCCTAAAAATAAATTTCTTCATCTAAAATTCTTCCATTTATGTACTCAATATCCTAAAGAAATCATTCAAAGAAAAATTGATTTTATTTTTCTCTTCAATAAAAATTATTTTTCTTCCATGTTAATGGTTTCTAAAAATATTTTAATAAATTGTTTTAGTATTTTATAAATAAAATTGAATTAAAATTTTATCTATGTTTACATTTTTAAAAAATGGTATTAAATTAATATTTTTTCATTAACTGATTGAGATACTTTTTAATATTGTTGATAATGTTGGTGGAATATTTATTTTAACATGTTTTACACAACTGTTATTTTCTTCTATCATGACAATTTTTTTTATAAATATTACTTTTTATGTTTCCAATTAAATTTTTAATAAAAAATATTTTCTCAATTTTATGAGAAATTATATTTTATAAAAGGAGATTTTCAAATTTGAAAGATATTTTTCTAAATAAATGTTCACACTGATCTTTAAAAATAATTTTTTATATAAGATGAAATATTTTGATGTAACATAAGATTTACTATGGATATAATACAATGATACAATACTTATTATTTATCTTTGTGGGTTATGATCGTGCCAAGAGGATGTTTTTGAAACCTGTTACTTTTTCAATGGGTTATGCTATGATAAAAATGAATAAATTTTTATGTAAATAATTTTGTTTATATTGAATATGAAATGATTAAATGTTAACGAAATCTGTTTATTTTTATGTGTTTTAATATGAAAAATGTCATATGATTTTTTGAAACACATATTTATCATTTTTATTACGTGATTGTGGTTACATTAAATCTAATTATGGTGCTTATATTATATCCAAATATGGTGGTTAGATTTTAGTCATGGACTATGGTAATGTTATATCCAAGTACATGTGGGACCTATATCTCTATCTAATTCATTGGAAATTTATTGACGACTCATGAAAAAATTTGTTATGTATGAACCTGATTTCATGTTAACAATATTATTCATGAACCTAGATTTGAGGTATACAAATTTATGTGAGGACATGATTTCCTGTCTGTAAAATAATGGAATGACCAGTTTATATTTATATGCCTTATCCCTATTATAAAATTATTCTTTTACAAAAAATATATTCTTATCCAAATGTTATGTTCATATAGATCATGTTATTGATTCAATTATGATTTAATTAATATTAAATGTTGTGATTTATTTTATGACTAATGTTTTTGATATATGATATATTATACATGGTTTTAAAACCATTATAATGATCTCATACCCATATGGTCATGATTTGTTGATATTTCCCTTGTTTAACCATACTGAGAATCTAATATCTCCCTTTCATATGTTTCATTTCATTATGTTATAATGAATGAACTAATGTTGGGTACGTCTATGAATTGTATTATATGGTAAAATATATATGGGAGATTTTGAGTACCCATCATGAAATAATAATATTATTTTCTTGTCTATAAATAAACAAAACTATTATAGTATTTGGGTATAAATTTGAAAATTTTATTGAATATTCATATATAAATCTCTAATATTTATGTATAAAAATCCATGGTATTTATAATATTATAAAAATTAATTTCATGATTCAATATTTCTCCCATAAGAATTTGGATTAATTTCCATCTTTTAGTGGTCCATGATATTGCGTTTTTTCCCATAGTATAAGATCCACATTCAAGTTTTTTGTTCACATTGATTACCTTTATTCACATTTTCCTTGGTTGTACCCACCTTCACTCTCATAAAACCCACGGTATATTAACTTATTTCTATTAGAATTTTGATGCATTTTTTATCCTTATAATATTACTAAAACTATATTTTGAGTTAGAAAGAAGATACCATCACTCCTGATATCGAAAATTTTTTATAATACTCCGTGATGATTCTCAATCTATTAAATATGTTCTTACTAAAAAAGTTCATTTACCGATGAGTCAATTTTATTTAAATATGTTTACATTTACATGTCTTTATCATTCTCCCTATTACATTAAGGCTTATATGATTATCATATAAGTACATATTATAGAAACAATTATTAGGTTTTTCCAAAAACCAGTGGCAACAGCAATAATTCCCTATTAATATTGTTAATTTTCTTTTGAATAAATCATATCCTAATTTACATGCTTTCTATCATTTGGAAAGAACAATAATTTTTAGGTTTCCTTTCTGGATGATTATTTATAGATATTCAAATCTCTATCCTTATATTATTTATATGCCTTATAATATTTTTCACCTTTTAAATTTTGAAATATTTTTTCTTTATTCAGATAATGATATTTTAAAAATATATTCATTGTAAACTGGTTTTTAGAGTTAAAAGATACCTTTTTGGGTTGTTAAGAGGTGATTATTGTCCAAATGATCTCCATATATTTGTGATACCATTTTGTATCTTTCATTATTCTAACTCTCATATTTTGTTTTTATGGTAGAGTCTATTTTATAAACTATTTAAGAAGATATAGATTTTAAATAATCCTAGATTCTAGATTTTTTCTCTCTCTCCAATAACATAATCATCTGTGAATTGTTATATAAAATGCAATAACCCATGATTTAAAATATTTGGTTCATTAAAATAATCAAGAGGCCATTATAAATGCAACCTAATGATTAATTGAACCACGATTGTAACATACTAACTTTTCATAGGGGTAATATCATTTATGTTACCATTACGAAACCCTTAATTTTATGTTAACAATGTTATCATATCTCAATGATGTAGATCATGAGTATCTATGGATTCTTTCCATCCAAGATATCTAAAATTTGTTGAGGTATACTAGGATTTCCGATTAGTACATGATTAGTTCAATCAGTGTTCCCCAAAAGAGTGAGGAACCTAGTTAACATGGGAGGCCGCATGGTTTGTCTACAAGAGTGTGGGTAGGATGTAATCCAATGGGATGTTGCTGGTTTTCTGGAAAGTTTATTTTTTATGGGATGTTGATGTTTTTATAAACTGTTCACTTATCCCATGAGTGGGGTGTTCTTGTGTAGGGGATGGAATATGGTCGGTGTAATGTTTTTATATCTATACTGCCAAACTATGTGACCTCTTATTATGGGATAATTTAATTTTTGCCCTAAAATTTTTTTAACTCCGCAAACCTTCTTCCTCTTTCATTCTTTTCTAGCAGATTTGTTGTGATGCTCATCCCCCTCTACTCTTTGTCTTTGAATCCATTATCTCATTTAAGATGTATTTTAATCTCCATTAGACATGTTGGTTTCCTATTGATAATATATATACTCACATTATTTCTATTCAAAGTTTTCTTTTCCCATCTATAATGTTTTTTCGACACAAAATCATTTTCCCAATATTCATGTAATTTATATGTTAATTTGATTTTTCTCATTATCAAATTATTCAAGGGATGACACTGGATAAGGAGAGTGACAAAAATATAAGGGAGATAGTCTAGTTATTTCCATGATGTTAATTTCATTTATGTCTTGTTTCTTTGTGTTGTGCTCTATACCATTCTAGATTTTCCTAAAAAACCTTCAATTAATTAAATTGAATAGTTCTCTATGACCAATATTGTCTTTACTATGAGAGAATCAACACATTAGTTTATTTCCTTGATGTGAGCCCCCACTATGGGTTTCACCTTCCTTAAAGGACTAATTTCTATTTACATTAATTTTTTAAACATTTCATGACTTCTCTTTGAACTTTTAATAAATTATTTTGAGAAATCAATGTAATTAAAAAAATGGTAAGCCATAGGTTATGCTCCTACACATCATGCCATAAATGAATCTCTTATCTCAATGATTTTTATAATTTGATTAATGTATCAATATTGTCACACATTCTTTAATTAAATTAATATTTTATTAGTAATACATAGTTCCATAAGTAATCAAGGGAGAAAAAAAGGATTACATTCATGGATATCCTTGGATGGGATTATTGTCTTCTACTATTAATGTTGGTAAATGACATTCATATACACCTAAAGAGGTAATATGTATACCTAATACTAGGTGACTAGGAATTTTATCTACCCCACATATGTGATACCAGTTCACTGGTGGAGAAATAGTGGATGGGATCAAGGAGTAGATTGTTATACTAGAAAACAATTGATATGTGTCCCATATGTCAGTTGTCTTGGATGGAGTAGGTGGATATTGACTTTATATCATGTAATGGTTTATACATGGTCTTCCACTTATGGATCACCTTGGACTGACTACTACAACATTGGGTATTTATTTTTGTCTAGGTAAGATACATGGGTTCTTTGATAGGATTCAGCATATATGGGCCCATGATGTCACCTATTTAAAATCAATTTAAGAAATATTTTGTAAATCTAAATTCTAAATCATAAAATTAAAGGACACGACATCCAAGAAAAATTAAATTCTTGTTAATGATCCACATAAAGGTAATTTATTTATAAAATCCCATTATATTCTACATCATATATCTACAAGTTACCTTAGTTTAGATACATCTGGCATATGATAATTAATTTAATTTTGGATGGGTATCCAATGAGGAACCCGGTATGATTTATTTTTTGATGTTCTTACATTAATTTATTTTCATTGGAATACTAAACATTTTATGTGCACAAACTAGATAGTTTTAGAAATAATTGACGATGTCCTATATATTATATGTCACACCCAACAAGCTTCAACCTTCATACCTTTTAACACATCATAACTACAAGAATACCAAAATGGAAACATCTAGATTCTGATTCTCGATTTCTCATGGTTGGATGAAGTATGGGAGATGGGGATGGAACCTGTGATCATGATAATAGTAGAGGTAGGTTATTGGTTTTTTTTATTTTTTTTATCTTATGGAATATAACTATTTACATTGTATTCTATGTACCCATTTATATAAATACATGACATGATCATCATCATAATTAAATTTTTAAAGATTTATTATTTTGTGTCCACCTATTTATTATTTTTGGATGTTTACTATTTATTAGTACATATCCTATTATCATTTATTATTTACTACTACGATATGATATTATTCATGAGGGAATAGTCTCCCCATAAAAACATCCATGGCCATAACTTCTAGTCATCAATCTCTTGCATTTGGAGAGGTGTTGTTGAGGTCATCCGTCCAACCGTCTTGAGCCACTCTTTAGTGGCATCAAGGGTGGGATGATACAAATTGGTATGAAATATTTTTATTCATGTTATTTTTCTATGTTGGCATTAGATTAGAGATTCTTATGTGAATGAATTTAAAAAAGAACCAATTCATTGGATTGGATGACCCATATATTGGGGAATCCCAAATTACTAGGGCTTGGTTAATGTATTTATTGGTTTGTGACTACTACAGTTGTTCTGATTTCACCATTTTGTGGAACACATGTTATGTGATGTTATTATAATTTTTATATTATTATTATTATTAAATATTTTCGTTCTTTTTCTTGGTAAATAATGATGGTATAAACTCATGCATCATACTAGGCCACTTATGAGTTAAATAACTTGAATTAAGAATATTCTATATTTTTTTATTTATAAATTCCTTTACTGTATTGCATGAACTTATTATGTGTGCCTTGATTATTATATACTGAATTTTTATATCACTTATTTCTTGTATAACATAATGGTATTAATTTTAGTACCTACATCAATCAAAATGATGTTTTCCCAGATATATTGATTCCAAAACCTTAATTAATAAATTATTCCATGGTAGACCAAAGAACTATTGGTTCAACAGGAAATCCTATTAGTTGATTTGATTGGTGAATTAAAATTATAATTTATGAAGTTAGTACTAATATTAATTTTCAATGGTAGTTCATTAAATAAAATTACTAAACAATACATGTTACATCCTCATATGAGACATTGAGTTGAGATCACGTTTACATGATGAACCAATCCCAATTTATATTTACTATATGCCTTAATTGGTTGAGACTGGTGACATATTTAACTAAATTGCAATATCTATATCCAGATAAATAATAAATAAATTAGATAATTTTTTTTAAATGATATGGTTATCACAAAATAGGGATTTCAGTGAGAATATAATGTATTTTTCCACTATACCAGGAAATTAACACTCTATATAACAGAACCATTATTTTTTTTGTATGAGATATTATCCCTGAACAATCCTTGGTAGAGAGCAATCATATGTTTATGTTATGGTCTGTCATGATCTCTTTTATCACCTACACTTGGCTTTAAGAATTCTAAGGGAGGTATGATCCAAATAATGATAGGGTATGTGACTAACATTTCATAATTTCCCATATTTCTATCTAAAATTAAATCTTATCATTTGAATGAACAACAAATTTATAGTGATATTCATCCAAGAAATCATCATAGCTTGTTCTAGGAGGGTGTAAACGACCATGCTCTAGAGGTGGATGGCCTTGATCCACAAGTAGTCCCTCTTATACTACCACTTAAGTCACCTCCAATTGATCACCCACCGGGATTTAATGATCAATTCGAATATATATTTTTTTCACCTTTATACATTCTTAATATGGTACTCCCTAAACTGTACCTACTATAAATACAATTACATGTGAGTTCCAGGAGCATCCTCCCACCTTTTTGGAAGATTTGGATCCCTAGGCTACCATGTCTTGGATCAAGGTCATTTTATATGTCACTGACCAAATATAGAGGCCTCTATAGAGTAGTTTCAAGAACAAAACCAACATACTTCAGGATTATAATAAATATTGGTTTGATGAAATTACCCATGCTAGAAATCATTATGGTCTGGTTTGGTTGGTATTTTAAATGAAATTTTATCACTACTTTCGCCCAAACCTTGTGAGAATATCAAACTCAAGTGTTTTTTAACCTATAAAAGGGTGTCATGTCAATGATGGAGTTATTGAATCATTTCACTAATAATCAGTGTTTTTTGTGATAATTACAAGTGATGAGATTACAAATGTTGGTGTTTTGTAGGATGAGTGTGTGTCCTCCATTTGATCATAGGTAATAGTTTTCTGGATGAATATTATTTTAGAGATAGTGAACTAGGAACTAATCACTAAGTGGAACCTAAGAGATGGTGGTAGTGTGATCCATGGAGAATTATCTTATTTTAAGATAGATTGTTTATCTAGTGTTAGGAAACATCATTTTAGGGTGCATGTAGGGGTAATCATATCTAGATTTCATGAACTAAAAGCAATATAGTGTGTCAGCTGTGTGGAATGGTAGGGAATAAGATATCCCATTATATGAAGAATCTGAATTAGTGTCAATTCTATGATTGTATGGATCACCTTTAGTATTTATCCCCAAAACTACCACATAATCTAAATGTGAAGGGATCATTTCTAGCATTACTTTCATGTATCAGATCATTATCTTTACATCATTTTGGTAGTTTTCCCACTACTGGCCAAATAGTCCATGGTATTGGTTGTGGCTGAGGAAGCCAATTTTTTGAGGTTTTTCATCATTAGAATGGACTTACCCACCTTATTTAGGTTACATCTCATTGTTGTAGTTTCTGCCGCATCTATACAGTTTTTCCTGTCCTTGAGGAGGAGAGATTGAGGCCTTCAATGGTTTGAATTACTATTTTTCCAGCTATTACTTTATTTTATACCTAATTTGATAATGGTGCATCACTCTCTTTCGTATATTCTATACTTAAGGAATGTAAAATCCTAGTAATGGATTAAATTTGTGGAATTATGAATCGGGACTCATTTTCAAGGTTACTATTAGAGAGTATACTCAATTGAATGGAGCCCCCCCCCTTGGGATACGTGGGATAAATTTTTTATAAAACTTCATTGACCTTGAGATAACTAGTTTTGACATCATCATCAGTAAAGATTGGATTGTGTTTTATCATGACCAAGTTTATTTATACACTTGGAGGATGTATTTTACCTAACTCAAGGGATGTTCTTATATTTATATGCCCAAATGGTATATCTAGGAAACTCTGGTTGGTCTTGAGCATAAGGGGTTGGGCATGGTAGTATACCGATGTATAGTTTAATAATGAGTGATTATGGAATATGGTTTGTAGAATTCACAAATGTAGATGATTGTTTCAGGGGTGTATTCTCTATTGATTTATCTATGTTACATACCATGACATAGATGGATTTAACCACCGATCTAGTTCTGAGTGTTTTATCTCTTTCCATTCCTCGCTATAGGATGGCACATACTATGCTACATGAAATCTAGATGATTTTTTCATATTTTGAGGTAAAGGGTTTCATAAGGCCAATTACATCACCATGGGGTTCGACTATCCATTTCTTGAAGAAGTAAGATATTTCCCACTTTTTTTTATGTATAATAAATGGTTGAACCATCTTAGGATAAAGGAATGGTATCCAATAACACTTATAGATGACTTCTTCATCCAACTCTGAGGAGAGTGAGTCTTATCTAAGATCCATTTGAGGCTAGGATACCATCATGTGAGTGTTAGATTATCATGCATTTTAGATAAGGTACATCCTATATGAGTTCTTGGTTATGATGTTTGTCTTATGAACATGCCCACCATTTTCACGGCATTGAGGAATAAGGTTTTTCACACATATCTTGATTCATTTTTCACAGTCTTTATATAAGAAATTATGATGTATTCTCACACTAGAAAAATCTTGGATTACCCTCATGAGATTATGATAAATCCATTTATAGATCCTTATCTATATTAAAAGAAAAAAATGATTCTTTTGGATCAATTAGGATAACTTACCGGGTCATATCGTTTTAGAGGATGGTGTAGAAATTGACCGACAGTAGGTGATCAACATAGTTTTTAGGGAGAAATATAAAAATTTCATTATCATATGATGTTTCTTTATGATATATAGCTATTAAAGGCTATTATATTGGGATTTATCATGAAAATAATCCCCTATTATAGACTTGAAAAAAGGGTTAGAAATTTATATGGTAATAATCCTGTGAGATAGCCTTTAATGATTTGAAAGGGTGACTGGTATTAGTTCTGATCTCGATTCTTCTAGTGTCTAGAAGAAGATATATTATTTAACGTGATACTTCAAGGGTTAGGAATGTGGTAGTTCTTATGCAGGGTGATCCAGATTTAGCATACATGTCATTCTAGATGAGACCATTGATCATAATTTCCCTATGAAAAACCAAAAAATAGCAGATGTGGTTCTTGAATTTTTTTATTGGATGCGTTATATAATTTGTGAGTCATTTTTTGTATCCATGGATCACAAAAGTCTCAAATATATATACACTCAGTGTGACTTGAATCTGAGGAATTGTTGGCATGTAAGATTAATACAACATATAAACATTGTGCTTTGTTATACACTAATAAAGGGAAATTTATTTGCTGATAGACTAAGAAAGAATTCTTAGATGCAGGCCATCTTGGAGTCTATTGGTGAGTGGATGTTGATGGATTTTTTTTGATACCCTCTTGGAGGATACAAAATATCACAACAAGTCTTTTAAATAAATTTAGTAGTGACATAATCAATTATAGAATAATAGATGATGATAAAGCTATCAGATCTAGAGGGCCTCATCTTGATGGATAGTATCTCAGGGGAAATACAGAAACCTGGTTGGATTGTTAATGGTTATGAGACCCTTCTCTGCCATGGGTGTGTATGGGTTCCTGGTAATATATGGGAATACTTGATGTGGGAATCATGCCTCTATCTGGGTAGTTCATCTAGGTCTTACCAACAAGTAAAAAGATATACATCATCATTATTGGTGTCTAGGTATGAGAATGAAGAAAACATGTCTCATCGTGTGGTGTTACATATGTCAGTAGTTGATGTATTAGAATAAAAAACATGTTGTAATTCTACAGCATCAATCCATTCTTGGGTGGAAATAAAATTACATCACAATGGATTTTGTTATGGCCTTGATACCATAAAATCAGTGATTTAGTAGAATGATATTTGATAGGTTTCCCAATGTCTCACTATTTATACCAATATGAGAGTCCATCAATATTTACAATCATGGAAGACATTATATCTAATAGATTTTAAGAAAATATGGTGTTCCCCATTCTATTGAATCTAGATGAGATGATCAGTTTACATAAAAATTATTTTACAGGTTATAGAAAGAACATGGTTCATAGGTTTTATTTAGTACATTATATCACCCTCAGATCGATGTGAAGTTCAAGCGAATGATATGGGTTTTAGAGGACAAGCTCTGAGCATGTGTCCATGATTTTACAGGTTCATGGGAAAATTATAGACCTCACATTGGAATTTCCTATAATAGTAGTATTAAGGTAATAATTAATGTGACTCTTTATTATTCCATTTATGGTACTCCATTATGTTCACCTATATGATTGTTAGTGGACTATGAGGAAACACTATTGTTTCTTTTACTCTTTTCAAAGAATTTATAGAAATTACAAATGATTTAGAAATATATGGATACAGAAATATCTAAGAAGTATTATTATCCCTATCATCAACATCCACCTATAGAGTTCGAATTGTTATGTAGTATCATTCTATATATTTCACCTAGATGGGATCATAGACGAATTTGGAGAGAGGGAACAATATCACACTATTATGACATGAATTTTTATGATCACAGAGAGTGTCGGGCTGGTAACATATTGATTATAGCTATCATATAGGTATTGTTCCATGAATGATTTCTTCCATGTGTCATATCTTAAATGGTATGACTCAGACCTATCTCACAAATTTGATCTTATGGATATTGAGTAGGATAAATATGAATCCCTTGAGTAGAATCTGTTAAGTGTCATTGATCGGAGCATGAAGGATCACAAAGGAAAGCCTGTTATACTATTCCATGAACAATGATTTCCCAACCATGTACTGGATGAGGCCTAGGAAAAGGATTCGATGTATTTTCAAAATTTATTGAACATTATTAGATGAAACTTTACAACCCTAAAAAGAGGAAAATTTTGGGGTGGGAGAGTTTTTTTAAAGAGGGGAGCTTGTAACCTCCCATATTTTCAGAGAAGTATATATTAATTTTAATATTTAAAACCACTATATTTATGTTAATAGTGTGCTCTAAGGGTTATGTATTTGTTAATGTGAGTATGGGGATTGTTCAAGTCCTAGAGTTCTAAAATTACAGGATGCAATCTAAGAAACATGGTTACAGAAAGGTTAGTGCTAACTTTGTGACTCAACCATGCGAGGATCCCAGTGAAAAAGGATTGTTTTATGTCTTTTCTACAACTACGTGGTCTTAGATGCACACCCATATTGTGTTTTAGGATTCCATGATGCTATTAACTGTTATCAAAACCATCTACCTAGCACATATGAGGGGTGTTCATGGGGAGGTTTTGTCACGCAGTTAGAACATGATGCTTCTAACCCTGTGGCCAAACTTTGTGACCCCTTATTAAGTGGGAATATATGTTTTTTTACATGAAATATTTTTAACCCTTAAAACCTTCTTCCACCACTTTTCTTCTCTAGCTAAAACCACCAAAATCTCCACCTCCTTCCTTATTAGGATTTGAATCCATTCTCTATTTCATTCTTAGTTTTCATCACCATAAAGATCATTGGATTCCTCTTGATAAAATCTACACTCCTCTTTTTTATTCATAGTTTCTTGTTCAATCAAATTCACTATTTTGGTCTGAAATCATTTTCCCAATTTACATTTCCTTAATTCTTTCCTTATGATTTCTCCCATTCAATACTAATTTGTGGTTTAACACTATATGAGTAGATAACTAAAACCTATGGTAGGTGTTCAAATTTATTCAATCAATTTTAACTACATTTTTATCATGCATTATTGATTCATAAACTATTCTGTTCAGGATACACCTGATAAATGTTAATTAAATTTAACTGAATGGTTCTCCATGCCCAATACAGTCCTACAATGTGGAGAATCAACCCCTTGAGTTATCGACTTGATGTAATACACCCCTATGGTTGTTCCTTTCTTTAAAGTCCTAATTTACCTTTAATTAGAATTGTTTAAACACTTATTGTGGTGGGTTTGACATTGTAAAAAAATTATTCAGATATATGAGTTAAATTAATAGAAATTTTAGGCCATTGGTTTGGCCCATACACATCAATCCATAATTTAATTTCGTGACAAAATGAATTTTATAATTTTATTAAAATATCATAATTATCACTCCTTTATAAATGAAATTATTTTTGATTTCTTACCAATTAATTCATACGTAGCCAAGGGTGATACAAATGGTTCCATTTACGGATCTCCTTGGATGGTTTCATCATAATCTATAAATAAATTTTGTAACTGAGTTTCATATACATCAAGGGTGATACTAGTTATTTCTTGGGTGAGTTCATGTGTGTTTTATATACCTCAATAAAAGTGATATAGGTCCCCTAGGGGATGAACCATGGCTAGGCTATTTGGATAAATCGTTATACCAAGCCATGAGTGATACTAACCCCAATATGTGAGATATTGGGTTTTAACCTATAAGGTATTGTGTTTATACCATTAAAGGGTGATACAAGGGATTATATTTATGGATTTAGTTTAATGGACTCTAATAGTGTTGATTTTTTATTTTAATCCTAGTGAGATATGTGGGTTCCGTGATATTTTTCACCTTGGACGAGACTGGGATTCGAGTAATTTAAATTCATTGAATGCCTCATTATATAAATTAAAATTACAATTCATTCAATTAATGTATGCATCCTACAAGACAAAAAATGTGTCTAGGAATGGTCTATATTGTGATAATTTATTTATAACAACCCATTATTCCTTAAATCTTACATGTAAATGTGTATTTTGTACAGAGATATCTGGATGAGGGTGAATTCGTAGAGTCGGTCAGTTGTCCCATGAGAGATCTGATTTTATACATTTATTTATTATACTACCTTTAACTATTCTTTATTAGAACACATCTCATTTTATATGAATGAAATGGAATTTGTAGACACTGTTGGAGGTTTCCTACTGATAATATATCACACCCTACTTGGGACACCCATGGAATCAAAGTTGAATTCATGACAAAAGCTAATTATAATGGGAGGTGTGTTTCTTATGATTCTTGATTTCATGTTCTAGGATAGAGTTTGAGAGTAGGGGATCGAGAATGTGCCCGTGATTCTAGTAGAGGTAGGGTTTAGTCATTTTTTTATTTTATATTGTATGTTGTATTTTAAAATTTACCTTGTATTCCTTGTACTGAATTTTTTATCTCCATGCGATGATTATCATCATCATAATTTTTATATCGATTTAGTTTTCACCTACACCTATTTCTAATTATAGGATGTTTACTATTTATTATTATTTTCACTTGTTATCATTTACTATTTACCGTTTTGTTTCACACTAACTCATGAGGAATAATATCTCAATGGACACACCCTAGTCCTTTGATGATAGTCAGAATACTATGGTGTATGGTGAGGTGCACTTGAGATCATGTGACCAACCATCTCAGGGCACTATTCAGTGGATTTCCAGGAATGTTGCAACAACTAAATGATTATTTAATTTGAAATATTTCCCCATTTCATAGGATTACTGGGTAAGAGTTTGAATAAAAAATTTATGAAAATGTATTATTTATATATGTTAAAAATGAAATAACCCGTTATTAGTTGCTTATTAATCAATGTAAAAGCATTTAATATTATAAAGAGATGTTTTCATAAAAAACTATTTAATGAACACCAAGATTATTTATATTACTAAGTTAAATTAATCATGATTTATTAATTATTTTAATGAAATGATAATTATATGTCTTTAATAAACAGGTGTAAAATTATGAAAATTGTTTTTACTAGGAATTTAATGAGAATAAATTTGGTTTTCTTCTTAAAAATTCATAAAAAGTAATTATAATTGGATGATTATTTGAAATTATATTTATAACCATTTTAGAAAATGAAATTGATAAAAAGGTTTTAATATTTAGTTCCATAATGTCCAGATTTTTTAATGAGTCCACTTTAAATTTTGATCAAAATTAATTATTAAATCAATTATTTCTTTGTACACCTGTTAAGGTTAAAAGGGTTTACTATGGATTAAAATAAGAAATAAGGGAAAAATCATAATCTAGAAAGTTCAGAATCATTGATGGATGAATATATTTTAACCATATATTGTTGTCTCATCCTTGTGTTTAGAATTTTTTCAACTCTCAGAAGAATAAAATGTTATATTAATTAAATTGGGTACGTAATTCCATGTGTGTCTCTCCCCTAACATATAAAAGGGAACCTCATATCATAAATTATTCAAAAAAATAACCCATATATATTAGCCAATCCATACCAAAAAATTATGGTATATCCCTTACCATTATTCTTGATCATCTTGTATTCTCTTAATATCATCGTAAAAGGCTTGTGTAGTATGCGAAAGGAGGTATCTTAAATAATATGAAATCATCCTTACCAATCCATTTTAAATGTAATTATCCTTAAATAATATAAAAATATTATATATCCATAATAAAATTATTTATTAAATATAAAAAATATACTAATAATTTATTTTTATAATGGGACAACATTTTGACACCTCCTTTCTATCATATTGGAAATAAAAGTATCACTTGTTTGTATGTGTGGACTACAACCTTCAAAAAATGATATTTTTAATTTTCAATCACTATTATTTTTTATTGGTTATTTTAATGGATATAATGTTTATATATTATATTTTTAAAATAATTATACTTTTATAATTATATTATTTTATCTACCTTCTTACCTTCTCATACATCATGTAATAATAATGCCCGTCATGCGTATGTGTGGACTACCACCTCTATAATGTGATGTGATTCAGTTTTCATTTCAAATTCACTTATCATATAATAATTAAATAATTAATTAATATATATAATATAAATACCAGATATTTTTAACGGATAGATAATATTTTTTTCTTTAGGTCCATCTATCGAAATGTATAATTATCACTCATGCGTATGCATAAACTACCATCTCTATGAGGTTGTATAATTAATTTCTCATCAACAATTTATAATAATAATAATAAAAAGTAAAAATAATTATATCATATGATACTTATAAAGTTATTAGGTTTTTTAATGACGGAACCATGATCAATGTGCAAGGACTATAACATTCGAACCAAAGTATATAAAAAACCAGGTAGTTGACACCTGAAATAATTATGATAATGAATGATTTTTCATGAATGGGTAATAATATGTTTTATGTAAATATTGTGTGATATAATAACTATAAATAGAGTTATTTTATAAAATTATGATGAATTAAATTTATTACATTGTAGGTTGAAATGCTTATGAAGTAATATAGATATATATTATGGGTTTTTCATAATACTATTATTTCTATGGGTTATATTCCAAATTAATGGTTTTTTAATTTCAACTGGTGTATATAATTCCCATTTGGTATTATATTTCTACAATCCATTTATATTAATGGTATTTAATGTTTCCTTTATGCTATTTAATTTACTGGATTTATGATAATGTTTTCTTTAATATATTTTCTAATAAATTTTTAATATTACAAAAGGATTTATTAATGTATTCTTTTCCCATGTTTTTCTTTGAATAAATATTTTAAAATGGAATATTCTGCCCATTTTAAGAACATGTTACTTTTAACCAATATTATGAATAGAATCGTGGATTTATAGTTTACAATAGGAATAAATTTTACCATTTTCAGGACTATTATTTTATTCAAAGATTCCTTTACAAGTTTCCATGATTCATTCAAAAGATTTTTTTCATTAATATTTTGTGAATTTATAGATTTTAAATAAGTGATTTCAAAATTAACGGTGTATTTTTCTTGTAGGAAATGTTTAACGGATCTTGAAATAATATTTTTACCTCTCACAAAATCCATTGATATTCCAATTTCATCATTGGTATTTGATCTAATGATTCCATCACCATTAAATTAAGGGAAGTTTTATGAGTATGATGATAAAATATTTATGAATATTGTTTTATTTTACATTAGTCATTATATGATAAAAAGATTTGTCTTTTTATATTATTATAGAATATATCTATGTGTATTGTAATTTTTTGACAAATGGGTTTGTTTTATCCCTATAATACATTGATTAATTTTTAATGATTTTGATATCACCAGTAACAGAAGTTGTATCCCAATATGATAATAGGGTACATGAGAGGTTTTCCCCTACCCTACTAGGATACATAGGTGGTTATCCCAAACCCAACATGTGATGAACATCTAGGTAGATAGACATGAAAATGTATTTCTACGATTATGAATATGAGACATTTTATTCCACTATATGTGATATGTTTTTAGGCTTTTGATGTGATCTTTGGAATCATGATTGTTGATTCTTATCAGATTCATGTCTTCTAAGATAAAAACTATATTCCATGACTACGATTTATGAATTTCTATGTATGATTTTCGAATTTTAAGTTCATATTATAATACCCTTATAAATAGGTTATGCCTATATTTGATCATTGACTAATATATACCTTGGTAACCATTATAGATAAATTGATCTCACAGTTTATAAATTTTCTTTGCTCAATGATATTAAGATGGGTTTGATGTTGGGTATGAATTAAAATTCTTCTCTATGAGAAGATAATTATAGGGGATGTTGAATATATTTCTTGAAATAAGAGTACAATTTACCTTCCCTTAGAAGATAATAAACCTTTGTAGTTATTAGGTAGAAATTATTGGAATTTTTATTAAAATTTCATATAAAGTAAACTGATATTTATATATGTAATTATTGTGTTGAAATAGTTTGTATCTAACGAGAGTTTAGTTTTTTAGAGATTAATATTAGTGAACTATATTTAAAACTATGTGGATAATTCTATCTTCCCTATAACAGCATGACTATTAGATAAAGTATATATTTAGTGGCTGTCACGAAATTTCAACCCCTTATGGTAATGAGAAATATTATTTCGTTTTGGAACATATTCACCCATGGTTACAATCTTTAAAAGGGGAATATTGGGTGTCAACATGAATTTCATTGGTTCCTGATGAGTGAGACTATGATTTTTGACCATTATAGACATTACATAGAGATATTAATTTGTAAATTTTCATTTTATCTATGAACTATTATGATGAATGAGAAGATACAATTTGGGGTAAACTATGATAATACATATTGACATGATATTAGCTTAAGGTTTCATATATTTTAAAGGTTTCAGGATTATAAAATCATATTGTGTAGTTTTAGTGATTATATGATTTCTCACTATGATGTTTGATGCTCATTTTAGCAACGTTAGTTTATGTAATGTATCAGATATAAAATGATGATGTTGATGTGGTGAAAAGAATTCTAAAATATTGAGAAATATTATTTAATTGAAGTCATGTGAATTCATTTATACATTGAAAATTATCTGGGAATGTTAATTTACATCCCCGATGATTTGTTTTTGAATTATTATTGGAAATTTTAAATATTATAAAGATCGTAACTCAAGTATATGATTTTTATCTTTTTGATTTTTATGGGAACTTGTTTCTTGTAAAACATGGTATTCATAATTTAGTAGATTTTTTTGTTATCTATACAACTTATTAGGTCTCTATATATAAATAACTTATAAATTAATAGAAAAATATACAACATTTCACATGCAAAAGCAGTTTACAATCATCTATATGTGAGAGGATGAATATGAACTTTACATTTTAATTTATTTAATTATATTTGTCTTGATTCTGATTCATATTTGGTATTAATCTTAATTGGACAAGGAGAAACTAAAAAATTAAGATATTTCTGGTTTGAGATAGTATGTTGATGTATTTACAAAGGTGTTTAATAGACTACCTATAAATATAGTATATTAATTTTTGAAAGAACTCATACATATTTCTTCACATATATCAATGACTTCTTATTGAATAGACATAACTATGTTATTGGAATTAAAGTATAAACTCCACATAATCATGAAAAGGGATTAATTTTGATATGATCATCATCATGGGGTGAACATGTTTTTTTAAAGAATATATATATATCAAGGTATCTCTACCATTATTATTGTGAACTTAACAAGATCAAAAAAAAACAAAAATGTGACCTCAACCCTGTATCAAGGATTTTATTTAACAATTATGAGGTGATAAATTATTTTATATGATTTATCTTCATTATAGATACAATTAGTTGAGGGTCAAAAGGGAATAAATATTTAAGAAATCATTCTATATGTGATATGAATTATTTGAATTTATATTGATTCTATATAGAAATTCTAATTCACCAATATCATTATAGATGTAATGAATAACGTTTTTATAGATTACCTTAATCAAATTTTTGGTGGACATTATAAAATCATTTATTACACTCCAACATAATTAAAGATCATGAATTTCACTAAATAGTTTTGTTGAATAACCAGAGGAATGAGAAACCAAATGAAAAATTCAATAAGTGTGATTTTTGGTTAAATAAATTATTACTATTGGGTAATGGGATCACAATATATGGTATACTAGTTTATCCTTCTAATATGAATGTCCTTCAACATTTCAAAAAACCAAACACTATGATTATGATCTAGAATTTTTCTAAATTTTTATGATATTATTGATGCTTTTGTGAAGAATTTTTCTTGGATATATAATCCACCAAAATTTTTACCTCACATGGAATAATGATCCTTTAGAGTGATGAATTCTATAAAAAATTAATATATCTAAAGAGTGGGTGTTTAGTTTAACATTAGTCAAACTACTCTATACTATAACACGTTTTTTTACCTAGAGTGATCCATGTAAGGGAAAACGATGTTTTTTATGAATAATGAAATGCTGATAGATTAATCCTCTTGATAATTAAAATTTCACAAATTAAATAACCCTACCCATGACATGGTGTAATTACTGATCATCATTCAATTATAGATTCCGATTAATGGAATTTATGGTGAAAGGTGTGACATAGATACTGATAATATGAGAACAAGTTAAATATTCACCAAGAAAGAGTTTAATAATTAATATTGAAAAAGGTTGTATATGTTTAATGATTATGATTTCTCAATATAATAACTCGGATGAGAAGCTAAGAATGTATCAAATTCATTACGCCTAATGTATAATTATAGATTATCTATGATGAGGATTGCAAAATAACTAATAAGTTTACATTTAAAAATGATGGAGCAAACAAGTTTTATATCTGTGAATGCATATATTCTTTCTCAAATAAGTTATAAAACATTGTTCAATGTGATTATTTGAGAAGAAAATATGGAAAAATAATAAAAATATTCAAAAAATATGTATAATGGTTTTATATAATAAAAATTATGATATAAAATCATAATAAATATCTATTGAATTCTCACTAATGTCATTTTATTCCTCATAAATATATTTTATTCGAAAATTGAATTTATTTCATTTTATCCATGATCATTATATTTAATTAATAATAAAAGATTAAATTTTAACTACTATAAATTAATTTTTTTTAATATCAACATATCCAAATTACATCATAGCTTTTTTTTTTGTATTTTAATGAAAAGATTTATTTTTTAGTGAGGAGTGAAAAATAATTATTTTTTAGTAAAGTATCATTTATTTTCATTTACATAAATAGTTTCATTTTATTTTTTATTATTTTTAAAATAAAAAAGATTATTTTTATTAAAAATAAAAAAATTATTTTCATTTGAATAGAAATTGTATTTATTTTTGGTAAAAAAATTAATCATAAAATTGAAATTTATGTAAAATAATGTGTTATCACATTTTAATTTTTTATTTTAAAATTGATATAATTAAATTATAAGAAATATTTTTTAGAAAAAAATACCACATATTTGGAGTATAGTTTTCAAAAAAATAATAATAACGAGGAAACATACATTTTTATAACTATAATGATTAGCTCAGTTAAAGAATTCAGTTACCACATTAAGAATAAAATGGGTTGAGTGTGGTAAAATGTATTGATAATACTTAAAATGATCTAAAATATTTTTAATTTCTATTTTAATTTCATATTTTAAACCTATATCATATCATATTTTAATGTGATTCAATTTTGAGACATTTTTTATTGAGTAAGAAAAAAATTAATTTTAATATTTTGAAATATTATATGTGTTTCCTTTCCCTCACTTATAACAAGACACCACCACTCCTTTATGCACCACATCTATATAGTTTATTATCACTTCCATATATAAAAAATTCATTCAGGTAATCTATCCCCACATCCATGATATCCTGGTTTGATCATAATATCATTTTAATGACTCTTTAATAATACACATAAATACGTTTTCCAAAAAAATTGTTATAGTTTTTAACAGAGTGTTTTCTTTTTTATTTCATATTTTAACTAATTCAAATATTTTACACCCACTGTTATTATTGAAAAACATAAATGTGTTTCATAAAATTTATCTTGAAGAACATCATACTTATGAATCCCATGAAAAATATACCAATATATTTTTTTGAGGACCACAAAGAAATTTTGGTGAGGGATTTTTATTTGAATAAAATCATGGGCTACATTTTCGAATATACATTGGCCCCATTCTGATTCATTTATCATAGTTATTTATTCAATGTATTGGTATGTTTCATTGTTAAAAATATATCCAACCATCAGTACCACTAACTGAGAGATCAATCCCTCACTTATGGTACCTTGGCAAAATGACTTGGGAGAGGCAGCCTACATTCCCAATAATTTAGGTAGAGGAATTACTTAATAGGATAGGTAGGATATGTACAACCTCACATTGAACCCCTTCGGTTCAAATGGATCACGCTGAGTGTGTAATAAAGATTCTAGGTGGTATGAATAATGACTCGGTGTAGTCTTTGAGGGCTTGTGTACATGTTTTATGGGTACCAAACCTATGTACTAGATCAATCATTAAGTTATGTAGTGAGGCATATTACACAACATACAAATAAATGATTTTTTGATATGGGATTTAATGATGTTTTCACTATTCATTACTTTTAGAATGTCCCACATAAAGAATAGGTTCTTTGGTCAATTAAATTAGTGTTTCCAAATTCCATCATGTATTTATCCTTATACATTGTCTTTTCAAGGTCATATTTTCATATGAAAATCCAAACCTTCCATCCCATTTTATTAAGATGAAAAAATAGATAATCGAAAACCCATGTGTGGATTATTCATCACGCATGATTGGTGTGTTTCAAATAACATAAGCATTTCATGAACGTATTCCATTAGGTGGAATATTTATTATTACTTTATCACATATTTATAATATAATTTCATGAAAATTGTTATTACAAGAACATTCCTCCATCTATTTAGTTTCTACTGAAAAAATTATTTTTTGGAATCACATAAAGCCACCTCATGAAGAACGTGTACAGAATAATCCACCTCAAAAAGTTTCATTGAATGAAGCCTATGAATTTTTTCCATCATCTATTCATTGGGGTATTAGGGTATCAATGGAATATGTTCATGTGCATCACATGAATCCATAACAAGCAAAAAAATTCTATCGCATAAATATACCATAATATACAACCTTTTTTTACGATGTTTTCAACTATTTTAGATTTCTTTTCCTCCAAGGTTTCGAATGATCATGGAATGTCAATCTTGTGAATCCCTAATATATTGAATTTTTAATACATCATAATAAGTCATCATGTTATGATTGAATCATCTATTGTCGATCATGATAACAATTCATAACCACATGGTTATGAAAGGAAATTAGGGTTTAAGAGCCTCAGTGATACACTACACACCGCCTCATACTGGTACATGTGGCATGTTCACCATACAAAGAAAAAAACATACTCTACTATGATTACGTATTTAAACATATAGGTTATCCTTTTTAAATAGAGATATATGGAAATAAATTAACTTAATTAGAGATAGAGGTGAAAGGATAATAAAAAATTTAAAAGATAATTAAACATTGATTCAAGAACACTTCCAAATATCCATTACTACACTCCCTTAGGATCATGTGATCAAATGATTCTAGTAATATAATATTATGAATACATAATAACCCTAGGTTATGTGATTTATGTGTGCACCCTTAGGCAAGAAAATGATACATGAAACTTGGACCCCATGACATTTGCGTAAGACTCCATCATGTGACCCCATTAAGATCATGCAATCAGATGATATCTTGAAAATAATGTGATTTGTTCATGAAAACTCTTCGTCATAGGGTGTCCTTATATGATAGTTTCCATTCAGTCTATCCAAGATACCTTGGACATCTCTAGTTCATCATTTGAGAGAGCATCGACATGTCGTATTGGTCACGAGAAAGCCCTTGGGAATGTCATCCTGGTAACATTAAATCCCTTAGAAATTTCAGTTTCATTGCTCAAAATCCCCTGGATAGGTTATCCTTGCTAGGAATACACCTATGGTCTTTTCAATGTTTTCACATGTGAATTATTGGAAATTTCATCCTTGAAAAGAAACATTGATATGATAACCCTCAACATTTCTAACCTAATTTGAATAATTTAAATTCATACTTGAAATGTGTCTTTCATAGGGGAACCATTTACATGTCCTCATTGACATACAATCATAACATGTGGGCTTGAAATACATCTTGAACAGTCAATCACTTCTTCACATATCAACCTTGTCAAACAAAATAACATAAACATGTCATCATTTTCATATAAGCACTATTGAATATGTTGTCCTTCATATTTTCGCTTGATAGGTATACCACTGGACATGTCATCCATGAAATTTTTCCATGATGTGTGTTCGTAACAGGGGCCTTGTCCTGAAGATACCTTTGGACATGTCAACTTTTTCATCAGAAAACCCTTGGACATGTCATTCATGTCATGTAGAATCCAATTGAAAAGTTGGTCTAATCATATAGAAACCCTTGGAAATATACCCTCAAATCATGTGAAACCCTTATCCAATATCCATTACTTTTTAATCCTTTTTATATGGGAACTCGCCATAACAGAATGGAATTATGAATGCATGGATTTATGAAACTCTATCTTGGAATTGGTTTTTATTGATTTCCATATGTTTATGCCTTGCGCTTACTTTTATGAATGTGAGCATGTTATAAAATGACCCATAAATTTTCATGTGATATTTTAAACCTTTATAATGGAATTTTGAGGATTTATTTTATTCTATGACATCAAAATTGGACTTCATTATATAAAATCATATTTGAAACAAGATTAATGGTCCTCGTATCTCTTTTTTCAATATAGGATAAATAATGAATCCGTGGAATTGGATTCTACCTTGCTGTATGAAACTCAATAATCACATAATAAAGGATATTTTGACTAAATTATTTTTGAAATATATAATCCACCCTATTTTTTCTGTAGATTACTGATGTGTTCATACACAAGACTAATGTTTGGTGTAAACTCAAAAAACATCCTCAATCATCGTGGATAGAGATTTATCCATTTTTTATTTTTAATGAATAATGTATCCAAATTTATTTTGTTTTTATAGGTTATTCATATGCGGGAATCCAACCTGGTGTAGGTATATTTCAATTTTTCTGAACATCAAGGAAATAATACTCGTGAGTAAATTTTTTCATTACTCATGCATCAGTTGGTTGGGAACATACAGAACTATTAAGAATCTCATTCCTATTTTGAAAATGATATGTAGTATTCCTTCCAAAGGCATGAGATCAATACCATTAGTCCTACCATATAACTATATTCTTTTTAATTTTCATGATATTACTTATCTTAGAGAGACTTCAGTTTGTAAATGAGCTAAAATATCATCAAAACCTCAACGTTTGAGCCCAATATTGAATATCTGTGCTACCTCAGTTTCTAATAAATATTCTAAAATAACACCAATTTGGCATTCTTTTGAGGTGGATGCCCCAGCCATATCCTTATATTCTTTAAAGGTCCATATTCCCAGTGAAGCATCTTAGGGAAACCTCAGCGTGTAAGAATAAAATAAATAAATCTTATAATATAATAATATGTGTCCATCCTTTTACTATCTCTTATGTCTATCACCAAGAATAGTTCATATGGTAATAGAAATAAGTAGTTTTTGTTTCATGCATTTGATTAAAATCTCCCATACATGCCTTCTTTCAGATGTTTGTCTGATTATATCATATCATCCATCAAGGGGAAATACTGCCAATGAGAGATATCAGGGCATACTCATGCATCTAAGTCCCACTCAAGCATCTAATGTCATGAATTACATGTCAAAAATATCAAATGAACTATATAATATTTGATTCATGTTCTCACAGGATATGTAGGAAGCCTCGTCGATGATCAATCCAAATTCAAAAACTCTAACCAGGATAGTTCTAAAATATAGAGTGCATGAATATTTCAGTAAAATAGATCATCTTAAAAATATAATTGAATAAATGGGAACCTATGATACATGTGTTTGTTATCATCAACACCGTTTCCAAATTAATTCATTGTCACATGTGTAAACTGTCTCATATCAAATATTGGGATGGATTGAATAACTTATTATAAATATATTAGAGAGTCTTAAATTATGAAATTAATCCCCTAAAATTATTATGATGAGACTAAAATATAATTACCTCTACCAATTGGAGTTCTTAAGCATCATTGCTGTGATACAGTAATGACTAGATACCATTATAAATTAATCTCAAATAAAATTATATATGAGGAATCCATTTGGTGTTTCGGGTTACAAACCATATTGATGTGAATGATTTTGAATCTATAATATGCCTCTACAATGTACCATGTAGTCCAATGATCTAGTTCAAAAGAAAAATGTTGAACCTAACATAAATCTCGTTAGATTCTTACAAAATATTTTTTCACAAAAAAATGGAGAACCCAAAATGAATACTTCAAAAATTTTAATCCATATATGGGTAAAAAATAATCAATTTTCTAGTTCCCATTGGTCCATTATGTTCGGTGTGTTCCATAGAGAAAAGGGTGATCACAATTTGAATCCATTAGTAGTTTGAAACTTATTGTTTTTAAAATGGTTCTAATTATCTAATATTTAACTGTGAAATAAAATGACTAAGCCAAAAAACATATATAAGATAAATCAGTGATATGGTGTTCTATTTCCTCCTAGGGAATTATTGGGATTCCCAATCATCAAATTGAGTTTCAAGATGAACTACGGAATTCAGTTATTGATTGAATATAAGAAAATAATATTAAAATTTCCCAAACTTATATACATAACCAGCTTAAAAATTGATTATACAACACATCATCCAGGGAAACTGTTGACCAGATGCCCCTACATATGTTGTTTCCAACCCAACACCTCTAGTGTCGTTCGGTGAATTTTCAAGTGTGGGCATAAAATTTCAACTTCTCTAACTAGAATTTGGATAAAGGTCATGAAATCGTCCATAGGATGAATCCACACATGAAATATTTATCAAAAAAAATACATAGAGAAGAAGTAGGACCTTATTTCAACATTCAACTACTTTTAGAGATTATTCCTACAGAATATTGTCATATAAAATCTCATTCATGGGGAGTTAGATGTGTAAAATAACAATGTTATCCCAATCACTCCGGAGGTATCGAGGATGGACCCTATCATTAATACCCATCATTATCGACATGTGACCTCTATTCCACATGAAGTAGCATAGGATGTTATTACTACCCTAACCATCTAAATAGAGAAATAAATAAAAGAGATCCCTCCTAAGATATCTAATTAGTGACGCACTAGAGAAGGCCCATATCCATGCTACTAAAAATGTATCTATGTATCATATTAATAATATTTACCTAGAATATTATCAATTATAGATCATTACTAGCTTGAAGCCTCTAATTACATCTCATCTAGCATTTATGACAGTGAAGTCCAATGGAGAACCCCAGATCAAAGGACTCAGGGATTTTATTTTCATTTTCCACCCCATAATCATATTGAATATGGGAATAATCCAAAAAATGTTACAACTGGTTTTGTATCACAAAATGGTTCATCAGGAACCTACACACCAATAAGGATACTCTATTGATGAGGAGAACTATCCCACCTATGTCTCCATTAACATGATATCAACTAAATATGAGTAAATTACATCAAATTATAATGATTAAACTATTGATGATTATGTCTCTTCCATTTTAAAATCATTAAATACATATTTGTTTTGCCCATATTTTTCCCACAACATTGGAAATTAAGGGTCCTATGATACCATGAATTTATATATCGAAGGAATTATCACTCTTATTAAAGATTTAAAGTGTAATATAGATGGATAATATGCCCAATGAAAATAGAAGATTTAGTCTTTGGGATCCATTTTGAGACAACCATCATTATCATCCCACCAACCATTGAAACGGGAAAAGGATTCATCCTGAATTTTTCCATTTAGCCTGTGAATATGATAAGGAAACATCTGTGAAAGAACTGTTCAATCAACTCTAATGTGAAAAATTTGGATTGATGGGAAATATTTTATTTAATAATTCATAGACATTTTTCTATTATGGTATGTCATCACTTTTCCACTGAGTTCATATTATGGTTGAGTTCATGAGAACATAATGTTATGGGTATTTTTAAATTCCTCATCCACTAAACTGGTGAGATATAGACATTATTCCACCCCATACCAACCCATCGGTTCAGAGGCATTTTCATTTTTTCATGAACCCTAACTCTCAGGGTTGTATCATTTCAATATTTTTTACTCCCTCATAGGATGCACTAGGGACATTGTATAACCATATTAATTTCCATAGAGTCTCTATGAGGGCTATATTCCAACTAACTATAGGAGATACCATCTAATTCAAGTAGAAAATTAATGTTCATGGAGTACCACTATTACGATACAATCTCCACCCCATCAATATAAAAAATCTAATGCTTAGTCACTTTTTGATGTCTCTATCTGATAGGTAATCTCCCTAGATTCTCATATCTATTAACAAAGGATGTATCATTAGGAACCACATTATGAATCATATGGAACAACCCCATATACCATATTCCACTAATGAATTCCACAAAAATATTCTAATGGAAGCTGATGTGAATTCTCATATCCCAACATTCCAAATCCATGAATGCCAACATATACTAATAGAACACATGTGAATGGAACATAATCCTACCCATACATATAAAATCCATCAGTATATTATGATTTAATAAGGGGAAATTAGTTGGAGTATATCCTCACTTCAAATGAATACATCTTCTATAATGTCATTGAGATAGAGAATGTTCATGAATATATTATTTCACACAATCTTCTCATGTACAGACTCATTTTGGAAGCAATAGAAGAGATTCACCAGAATATTTAATTGATGACACAAGGATGGAAGTATCTTCCTATAATAACATCCATATCATTTCATCACTATTTCCAACATGAGTATTTAGAAACTCGTGAAAATTTCATATTTTCATCATATCCTATAGGATTGTTGGCATATTTAGATAAAGGATAAGGCACGTGACCTGGACGATATTACATTTTTGGTAGGGGTTATTTAACCTAGTTTTATAATCATCACAGGACATGCCAATATATATATTGAATAAGTCTTGTACAATATTCCAATGGATATCAAGGTCCTGTATCATATTCTCATTTTGAATGGAGTTTATTAAGCTAATTTTTTAACCACATTAGGACATTAACATATTCCTATTGAATAATGAATATAGCATATTCCAAATGCCAATCAGGATTGAGCTCATATTCTCATTATTACTGGGGTCCATCAACCATGATTTTAATTCACCTAACAGTTAGTAAAAATTACTATTTTAGATGTCTCGGAGAATATTCCACTATCCAAATAAGACTATGATCATACTCCCATTCTAACTAATGTTCTTCATCCTTGTTTTGAAATCACCACAGTAAAATTTCATATTCAAGTCACAAAATGTTGTAGCTATCTAATAAATTTAAACCAATATCATGCCCATATCCCCAGTAAAATTGGGGATCAACATCTTGTTTAGAAATCACATCATGGTAGGTGTAGATTCCTATCGAAGAAGGATGAATGAAAAATGTAAATTATATCCAGGAGGAGTCCCATAACCCCAAAATGATTAGGGTTCTTTAACCATGTTTTGAAATCACAATAGGGTATCTTTATATCTTTTCCAAAATACCCAATTATTATATTCTATCAATGTATACAATTTTGTTGTATATTTCTTCTCAAATTGACAAAATACAGCACTAAAATCCATTATAGGCTATATGGGAGGAGGATTATATCCATTCTACTACTCCAAATGTATATAAACATATTCTAGTGGGGGAATACAATATTTTAATCAGTATTATACTATTATATAAACAAGGATTGAAAATAGTAGTTTAATGACCTCGCAATTTTAGTCACACATTCTAGAAAAAAATAAAAAAGATCACTATCATGTCCCCACATCATCTCTATAGTGGGATCATACTCCCACAATAACAAAAAATAATTCAAATACACCAGTGACATATACACAATAGGTTCATAAACATTCTAAACCACAAAACACAGGTCGACATGTTCTTTCCATGGTATGAGATGATTCTCATTATTCAACCCCCTCGATTACAATATCCTTCAGTTGATAAAATGCATATCCTTAGCACCAAAATATTCCACCAAATATTCAAATGAAGAATAATGAGTAAACAATGATAATATTCATCATGTGGGTTTCATAGAGACAGATAATCGAGATCCTACCCACGACATCAACCTTAAATTATATCTCGGTGGTGATATCTCACCCATGTAATGAAATATTCATATTTTAAAGAATAATACATATATAAAGGTTCTCAAAAAACCAGGGTTATCCAAATATAGTTCCCTATAAACCACAATGAAAACCTTACCATAGTCAATTGGTAATAGAGAAAATCGTCTTCATTAGTATGATAAGGTGGAGGATAATTCACAATGCATTCCCTTACTACATCACCTTACACTTCAGAGAAAATTTCAACGTGCCATGATTATAATACCCATAATAGCATTATTACTAAATGATGTTAAACTACAAGGAATATTTCATAGTGACATGATGATAAACATCCAAACAACTTCCTTACCACATGACAATAAATCACATAGAATACATCACTATTGTATGAAATCAAATAACAATTCATAAGTTTCTCACACTAAATAGGTCATATCACCTGAATAATATGTAATTATGAGACTCATGTATTATCCATTATTCCTAAACAATTCTTCAATACATTATTATGTAGTTTTTAGGTTTATCAACCCTTTTTGAATATTATATTCTCCAGAACCCCAATTGTAACATCCTATATCTGAGTTAAGTCCAACCAATTCATTGGGATCCTAATCTCATTGCATTCCATGGACCATGAGTTCATATAATATTTTTATCGCATGTAGTTAATTGGTAATAATTATTGATGAAGGTGATGTAACAGTACCATCATTTTCTCATGAATTAAAAATTCTATAGAGGTTATACATTAGTTATATTTTAGACCTAGTGGAATGGTCTCCCTAAATCCTAGGATATATTGATAAAACTTGTGTGATAAGAGATTCCTCAATTTTAATGGCAGACCTATAAAAATTGGTATCAACCTCATGTGGTTTTAGATGTGCTTGTTTTATGATTGAAACCTCCCATAACCCAAATATTTTTCTAGTTTTGGAAACCCTCAATGTTAATCATTAATGTGTTCTAAACATTTTCAATGTAACAGTAAAAAAATCATTTTCCTATAAACATTAATTTTAGGGTATGTATCTATTTTGAAGAACCAATTTTCAATGAGTATTTAATCCTTCTCAATAGTCCCACTCAAATCTAGTTTGGACTCTAAAATGTAGTGAGACTTCAGTCAAAGTCATATTTCTATAACACGTGAAGGAATAACCATAAAATCTTCTTTTTTACATTTAGAATCAACATTTTTTCTAAAACAAATTTATTCACCATTTCCTTTGTTGAATATCTAGATACCATGAGAATAAATTCTCTTGGAATTTCATGTACACGATACCTCATCCTCTAGGTTCGCCCATGGGGAATATTGGGAATGTAGACAAAATAATCTAAAGGGATCACACTAGGATTCTCTAGTTAATAATATAATTCATTAGGGCTAGTGTATATGATATATTTTAGTCCCTAAACAGAACCCACCAATATTCATTTGTGAATAATAAAATTCATCAATTTTTGTTTCTATGGGATGTTTTTTCATGGAATATTGTCCCCTAAACCCCATGATAAATTTATCTAATGGTGTGATATTGATACCACCAGCCATAACATAATAATCTAATACATAGGAAATTATTGAGATGATTTTTATCATAAATTTTCCCATGATGATAAGGTTTCAAGTATTTAATAGTGTTTTATGTCTTCCTTACCATGATCTAGATGTATAATTTTATTCTTCACGGTATCACATGGTATTTTCTTATGTCATTAATCTCCAGTACACCTACTTCCTACTTAAATGATGTTCAATTAAATAAAGTCATCCTGGTCATATGACATCAAACATTATGAAATTTTACATAGTGTAAATACCTATAATGAAAAAAGAAACCCTAGAACTCATCCCATGAGTTGAAAATATAGAGAAAATTCACCCTAGTCACATGATTTTAAATTGTAAGAAGTCATCCTGATTGTAAAAGTTTAAATTGAAAGGTGAGATCCCATAATAAATTACTCTAAACTGGTCAAAATCACCCACCCATTATAGTCACCTTTCCCCCTTATATGAGAGAGATATCTATATAGAATTATTTGTAATGTGGTTAGACTATGCTAGAGAGAAATAACACCCAATCCTTAAAAATAATCTAGATTTATACAAGAAATTTAATATTGACTAAATATTTTTTGGATTGATTCCTATCCATATATAATATGAAGAGACAAAAGGATCCCATATACAAGGCCTAAGAACAACGAAAAAATCACTCTTTTCATATGTGGGTCAAACATATGCATGGAGTCTTCCTATTAGAACTACATGTTTGTTGAATTCCATCTTTATGTGACACATTTTGATGCATGAATAATAAGTTTCAGCTCCAAAAAATAAATATGCTAGGGTTTTAATTTGTTCCACTATGAGGAATTTTTTTTGGATAACCCTATTTTCATTAAAATGTGATTTCCTACCCATATCCCATGTTATACACTTTTATGTGTCTTATGAGATTTCAATATGGTATCTTATTTCTAAAAAAAGAACAATTTATGTGAGCTAATGAAACCTGAATAGTAACTCTTACTTGTGTGATAATGATTTATATTTTTCAATGATTTGGGACCCCATCCTTATCACATGTTGTTAAACTATATGGAATAAGTTCTTCACATTGAAAAAACTCATTATTTTTGAAGACTGTGTACCCAATATTCACATGTATTATCCCTTCACACCAATAATGGGTTCAATACACATTAGTGTATCCTTTTGGGTTATTAAACCCTTTGTGAATTTTATATTTTCCAAGAAGCAACATAATTCCTATAATATATAATTTAATAATAAGGGATTCCTTGAGAACATAATATCATGGAATTATATGGACTTTGGGACTATGTAATATTGATTCCCCTGATATCATATTGATAATAATGACTAATAGACATGAAGGGACCCCTTAAGTATTTGATATTCAATAACATAATTCTTCAAATCTTTTTCCTAGGGTATGTTTTAGTCCCATAGGAGAGGCCCAATTAAACCACGAGCTAATTTCATGAATTTATTTGATACTGGTTTCCCCCTTTACTGAGGTTTGACATATGTTCATTGGTCCCCACCATCAATTGTCCTAAAGAGATTTTTTTAGGATATAAATATCACATAAACCAAATATTCAAGTGGATTAATATACCCTTGAAAATACACATATGTGCATCATGGCTGTTATATAATTGATACTACAATAACATAATCATGTGCCTTCTCATTAATGGGTATGAATCTTTTTGGAGGACCTAGAAGACATGAGTTTGTCAATCCTATCAGCAATCTGTTTTGGTCAAATATCTATAACAACAAAACATTATCTCACATATAGTCCTTTTTTACATTCAATTTTTCTACTCAATGTTTACCTCATCCTAGAATACATTAATCTTTTTAGAGTAGGTTATCTAATTGAATCCACTTCAATCATGATATCTAGAGTTAAGAATGTATAGTGGCCTCTATCCATATTTCTATAATGAATTTTACTATTTCATCCCCATACTATAATATAATATTGAATTTCTATTTATCTACATATGATCTTCATCTAAATAGAGGAACATTGACCTAACATTGAAATCATGTCTCACTCTAGAGTAATTATTTAAAATAAAAAATTTTCTGCCCCCGCATATGTGTCTGACCTATGTGGGGGAAAATTTCATTAAAAATGTTTTTCTGTCATGATTCACGACCCTTTAGGATTCATAGAGATTCTATGATATATCAGTAATATGCCCCACAAAAATATTTAATCAATGATGTACCCATACATGTTCACAATCCTAATATATTCCAAAAAACATTCCTCTTATAAAACTATACATAGATTCATTTCTATCCCAAGGTTGTATATAGGGACAATCAAGTCACCCATCATCATGCCTAACCAAAAATATAAAATTTCCCCCCTCCTACCTTAATCATTGATCCTTCATAGTAAAACAAGAGTTCCACAATGGATCTAAACATAGGAATGTTTTACTTCTCCTTTCTATCCTTAGAGTTGGGTCTTTTTAGGGGAATACACATAAATACTATTTATGGGATCATAAAAATTCCCCTCTACACATACGATCTAGATATATGTGTTATCCATGTGAGAAAAATATATGACTCGATTCATATTGTATGATGATATTTAGTGATGCCCATACATTGAAATTATTAATTAGATATAGATGTCCATATAGGAATTTCATTTTGAGATATGACTGTGGCCTAATATCTACCATGAAAAGATTTATTTGGAATTAGAGGGGAAGCCCAGGAATAAATATTGAATATTCAACATCACTTTATTTTCAATGGTCCCTGTGGATTCTCAAAAAGATGAAAAACAATTTTCTTAGTTTTTCATCCATATTAATAATAGTTTGTGGTGTTACCCATTTACCTCTTGTTTCTCACACTAATCAAGACATAAATGAGCTTAGAAGGTTTAATAGCCTAATTTTAAATTGATAATAGTTTCATTTACTATGGTGGGTGGATTTTTTAGTACATATATCATGTCTTTAATCTATTTAATAATTGAGGATTTATACGGACTCTTTCTGCACAATAATGAGTATCATTGATTATGGATTTCCTATGTATGAGTCAAATATACCCAAATAGAAGTTTGAAATATGGTAACCTAGTTGTTGTCACGTGAAAAAATAAAAATTCATCATGTATCTAGATTACCCCAACTACCGAAAGTATTCTTTAAAGACAAACTATAAAATTTTCACATTATTCCTCAATTTCATGGTCAAAAAATATTAAACTATGAGAACTTCATCCAAGATGTATGAGTATAAACATCATAGTGTAATGTATTTATAAAATAAATTAAAATAAATTGAATATATTTCATTATTTCATAACCTAGAACTAAAAACCACATTAAATAATTATTTTAAACTATTAAAATTCATTGAATATACTGAAATAGGCTATCCAGGATCATTATAATAACTAAATGGGGGAAGGGTGAATTGGTGATAAATTTTTTATTTATGTTTCCATTAAATTATAATAATTTTCACCTCCAATTAATGCTTTATATCTTTTGTAAAAATAATACATTCACAGATGCATAGGAACACAAGTATTTACAAGGTTTACTAGTCAATAAAATTAGATATTCCTTGGAATGGTTTTGAAATAATCCAATACCACCGAATCCACTAGAATTTTTTTCTGGATACAACAATTTCTAAATGGCCTTACACTTGTGTAGCATTGTGATCAATAAAATAGAGAAGGTTATTCCTCTTTCACAAATGTTGTATTATATGTTTTTTTATCATTATTATAATCTTCCACTATTTGGTTTTGAACACGTCACTATGTTGTTTCAACAACTCCCACTATTATAATTCTTCAAAAAACAATTCTTCACATTTATACCCATCGGATAAAAATAAAAACTTATTTGGAATTTGTAATAAAACATAGTCTAATGGTTCACATTAATTATTTAGTATGAATCTTCAATATAGAACCAAGTATGAATAGATAATCATAAAATAATTTTGACTCGCATATTTCTTTCCCTAAAATGGTTGTTCTGATTTATCTTTCCAATCCTAAAAACTCTTACCAAGGTGTCTTCATCACAATTCTTCTACCTAGAATAAATTTATCAAAAAATATTATCCAATAAATAATTATTAAAACTCAATAATCTATCACTCATACTTTATAGTTCTCATGAGTAGTGTCAGAGTACATTGTTCTTTGACATCTATTTATAGGGGCAATTTAAATAGAATGGGTAGGGAACAAATTTTATTTTCCCACTCAACCAAATTCCATAAAAAAAATATCACATATATTTCAACTTCATAATTAACCATTTAGTTATTCTCCAATAGTGTATATTCTTCACAAAACAAATTAAATATTCCCAAAATATTATTATTCTTCAAAATTGAAAAAAGAAGTTATTCCAAAACAAATTTTCATTGAAAATATTTTTTCACTCCCATTTAACATATATATGATTTAATGCTTCTGATTCCAATTTTCTTAGAAAACATGTTCTGAATTAACCATCATTGAAACATAAATATACATCGTAAACCATAAAAAAATTCAGTAACATATTTAAAACATTTTACCTTTTACTCATTTGTTCAAAACAAATTCATACAGATGAAAAATCTTGTTCAATGAATTCCACCACCTATTGACTTATTAGTGCCAGTATGAGTCTGATGAATCAGTCTATTTTATCTATATGAAGTATCACTATACATATTTTACAATGAAACTTATCCCAATTGAAACCATTCAGGATTTATTTATTCTTAACCAACTGGAAAACACATTTCATTCCAAACTCCCTTACTTTGATCAAACTGGTTGACTATACTTTTGTACATCATATGATTGATTGGTCTATGAAACCCATCTAATTCATCAATTCCCACAAGTTAAAAACTATACTCATCATCAATAATAATTCAAAATCATATTCCATAAAGATACTAACAATGATTTTTATGGACACGTGTAAGATTCTATATTTATATATTAGTGTCAACCGTGACTTATTTTATTTAGATTCTGTGTAACTAATGATTGATACTGTAGATTTATTCATTAAATGGATTATATTGTTTAATTTATTATCTAGTTTAATTGATTGGTTTCTTAGTACTTCTTCAAAATCTCTAACATAATAATTTTTAAACTCTATGCCTTCAGTTAATTTCAGTGTTTCGTGATCCTAATACCAATGATCTACAAAAAAACATTAACATTTCATTCTCTATTATTCTAAAAAAATTCTTTTATCATGATTTATAAATTATTTTAAAAACATTTGTATTCATATATCATTATCTAAAATATTTTAAAAAGTTCTACGACTTCTCATCTCTTCATTACCCTATTTATTTCTATCGAAACCTCAATAAAATTATCAATACTTCAAATTCGATAACAAATTTTCGTCTCCTTTCTTTTATATAGCATTGATCAATGGTTTTAAGTTATCTTATGGGGTTTATAACATAAAAAATATAATTGAATAATCAAATTTAGTGTCCAATATCTTGAAATACATTCTGATTTAGATACTACATCTTACTCTGATTGAAAACATCTTTATAGATACATTGTGATAATGAAAAAATAGCAACATGAAAACATTTTTTGAATTTAAAAATGGATTATATGGAATTAGTTAATAATTCCTTATTTTATATTCAAAGGGTGGTATTGCACCATCTTATCACTAACACATAAAAATTGAATTGATTTATTGTAATGAAAAAATAAACACATACCACTTGTTTTAGTATCCAATAACTTATTCCGACCAACTTAGTACCAACATTATCCACTTATGGATTTTGTTATCAATCATGGTTATTAATTAAAATAGACTTTATAAATCATGATATGGATAAAAAAAATCAATAATTTTATTCCAATGTTAGGGAACTCAATATAAGAAGCAAGAATAACTGTCATAAAAAATATAATGTCCAAAAGTAGTGTCCTAAGAAATATATTCATGAAACCTAAAAAATAAACATTTCCACATCTCATTGATTATTTAATCACGTAAAACATGTTTCCTAAAACACATTAAATAACTATTAGTATAGTTTTCACACTTATATATTGAGTTTAAAACTTACCCATAGCTACCCCTATAAACATCATTTCCTTAAAATGTTCATTACACATCAATTGATAGAATTATGAAACATCAATTACGCCACATTAAAACACAATAAAAAATGTTATATAAGAAAGGGGAGAAATATTACCCTAAACCCTTTAGTGATAGGGTTCATAATCACATTTATTATTTTAGATTTCTGATATATTTTATCAATAATGGTTTTGTGAAAATGTCAGCAAACTGTTCTGTTGTAGGAACATACTCTAGCATGAGTTCATTATTCTCCACAATCTCTATTAAAGTGATATTTGATATCAATATTTTTTAATGATAACATAGTACCATATTTATTGTGAGGTTTATAAATCTATGTTTATCATACCCAATAGAAGAATAAAATTTACATCGATAAGTATGTCCTCCAACTGTGTCTTCATCCCCATTTGTAATGTTGTAGCTTGAGTGGTGGTAATGTAATCGACTTTATATGTTCTTGTAGATATATAGTTTTGTTTTTTAGTAATATAAATTACAAAAATTTCATCTAGAATGAATACTCTAGCATATTTGGATCTTCTATTATCCTCACTACCTACATACTAAATATTTGTATACCCAAAAAATGTTATTTCTAAGATATTCTATATTATTCATAAATATGTTGTTCCTTTGATATATCGACGGATAGTTTTTGAAGGTAAGACCTGTGATTATTATATAGGAATTTTTAACCTTTCACATAAGTTAATAGAATACCCAATATCTTTTTTTGAAGTATTTAGATATAAAAAAACCTATAATTGTCATCAGAAACTCTTTAGAGTCAACATACATTCCTTCTCTATATTTAGAAAATTTCGATCCCGCTAAAAGTTTTTTGGAAACATGAATTAAATTATCTATTCCAATATTCATAAATATTTCTTAACATACTTCTCTTGAGAATAAAAAAATCATTTCGTCTGCTAATGAATTAGATAGTTAAGAATGTATTTTATTTATTCAAGAATTGAAATTTCAAATAGCTTTTTCATTCATTCATTAAAACATTCACATATTCTTTCATCATTTCGAGAAATTATAATATCATCAAAATATATAATAACCATGAGGTAAATCGAATTTTGAATTCTAATATCTCATATATTTAGTTATCCAATAAAATTATTTTTACCATATACACATAATATTAATCAATTCCAAAAAAAAAACTCATTTGTTGAAAATAATTTTCTTCATTGTGTTCTCTACTCAGAAATTCTGATTTCACATGTATCTAAATGATTATATTACATCATTGTGCATGATTTACATGATATATTATAATTGTTTCAAGATATTCAATCAAATATAAAATTTCATCAAAATCAATTCCTTCAATCAACGAGTAACCTTTCCAGACCAATCATTCATTGTTTCTTTTCACTTAACCATTTTCATCCAACTGGATTTTGAACAACCACTTTGCACCAACAACATTTTTATATTTTGGATTAGTTATGAGTCTCAAAGAATAATTCTTCCCACTCTACACAAAATCTTATTTTATATCTTGAATCCATTTTTTATATTCAAAAATGACATTAACATAATTTTTCTTAACACTTGAATACATATAATTATGTGCAATAAATTTCGATGCTCTTCTTTTTTGAAACATTTTTTCTTGTTCAAAAATGATTTGTTGAGATTAGATCTGTTTACTCATATTAGAATGAGATGTGTGAAATTATTCCTTATCACTGAGGATAGATGAGTTAGATTCTTTAATCGGTCTGGAATCAGTATTATTTTAATTTTTCACATGTTCCTTAACATTTTTTCAACTTATTCCACTTATTCTTCTTCATCAAATTTGTGGAAAAAATTTCTCATACTTGAAAATAAATTTTTATCAACTGAATCGATAAATCATCCTTTTTATTTATTGAAACTAATATATTTTATTCCATGTGTTTCATATTTATTAATGATTTTATTAGGACCACTCTGATAAAACATTAAAATATTCCCATCATTGTTATTTAGGATATGGGGACCCCAAAAAACTTTTATGCGTTTAAAAATTAGTGTCATATCATAGAAAATTTTATAAGGAATCATATAAAAACAAGGCTTATATAAAAATTTATTCAGAATATAAACTTTCGAACACACTTATGGTCTCTAAATGTAGTGAGAAATTCCAAATTCATGTAACATTATAGTCCCAATATCAACCAAACATATATTTTTTGATTCAAAAACTACATTATTTTGTGGTGGAAATTGTGCACTAAACACATCTGAATTACATGATTTTAAAGATAACATATGAATTATCCATTTGTTCATTAAAAACCATTATCAGAGAATAAGTTATTTGAATAACACCCACATTCATTTTTTATCAACTCTCCTAAAACTATTAAACATATTCATATCATTTGACATATACATCAAATACATAAAAAATTAATGATATTGAAATATTCAACAAAATAAATGAAATAGTTATCTACTAATGTTTATTATCGTAAATGGACAAAAAATATTAGAAATATTAAAAAACTAATGGATTTTTGATTTATTGTTATCATAGGTTCTTATCTTTCCGCTTTAGAAATATTAAAAAACTAATATCTTATTCTTTTCATATTACAAATATAATGCACATTATCTCACTACAAAAATATACTCATATATTATTGATACATATGACCCAATCATTTATGTTGCATCTAATTTTCTTTTATGATGATATGTTAAAATAAATTATGAGAATCACCACTATGAAACAAATATTCTTCTATATGTTTGGCCACTTGTTACAATTTTACCATTGTCATCAGCTTAAGAAAACAATCATTTATAAACAAAAAATTATTACCTTTATTGAAATTTTTTCAAACACATACCATGTTATGCTTAAGCCCATCAACCAAAAATGAATTAATGGATTATAATTGTAAAGACCTGAAATTTTGAATAATAATTGTTTCATGATTTTATGTGGTTTTTTATTTTATACTCAACAAAACTATATATTTTAAATAATGAAGTGAGTATAATTAAAATGAGATATTTGGGTTTCGACTCTTATATGATCGTTGGTCAACATGACTATTAGAAACTATAATCTTATGTTTATTATTGTTGTTTTTAAATATAACTAATAATGGTTAATTAATATAGAAAATATAGTTCATTGCCTAATCCAGTAGACTCAAGCCTTACGAGGCACGTCTTTTAGAGCTTGGGAAGGAGGCTTTGTCAGTAGGTGTCACTCTAGACCATAACCAAAATTATCTTCAACATGGGAAGCTTGAATGGAATCGCCTGTGAACGAATTTCAAGATAATATAAAACACCACTTGGGTAATATTGATAGAGCCACCCAAATATTATCTCACCATTGCACACCTTACTCTTAGGTCATATGCAGGTGTTATAAGGGGCTATATAATGAGGTCTTAGTTATTTTGTGTAATAATTTTGTAATATTAAAATTGTTTTTTCTAAATCTGATAAAATTTGAGAATTTCAAATGTTAAAATAATTTTATGCTAAAATTATGGAAGTTCCATATTATTGGAGATTATTTGGAAAAACGGTATTTTAAAATATTTTTGGTATACATTAAATATTTTTTAATGGGAAATTATTTTCTGAAAATGGTTTTCTATTGTTGTGATTAGTTAGAAATTTAGAGTATAATATGATCAGCTTAATTTTTAGTGAATAGTAATGTATGAATAGTAATATTACACTTATGAATAGTAATGTAACCAATGGAATAATAACCTCACCTAATAAATTATAAATATAATTTTGGCATCTGGAATTGTAATGTGATATAATATAATTAGTAATCAACTGTTTCTGATTTTATTATATAAGTATTAGTATTTTTTCAGTTAAATAGTTTTTTTATTTAGAAATTAAATATCCCTTAAATAAGTAATTATTTTCATAATATGGAGTTCATTTTTTAAATTTAGAGCACTGATATTAGATTAGGTTGAATTATGAGATTTTTATAAAATGTTTTGTTTCTTCATTGAATAGTGATAATATAGTTTTGAGTTTCAGTGTATTTAATGATATCATTAACATTGTAACAATGATGAAATAATTTTGGCCACCTTGGGAATAGTAATATTTGTTATGAGGTGTCCCAAGTGGTCTATCCAAGTGAAAATACCATGGTTATTGCCATGGTTTTTCAAATATCACTAATGATGTGTCCCTTGAAAATTAATAAAATATTCCCCAACTTTTTCTATAAAAACCAAACCATTCCTTCATTAATTTCATAAAAAATTAATCCTAAACGAATATTTTGTCTTTTTTACCTCCCAGGTGTCCTCCCAATCTGCTCTCAAGCCCCTCAAGGTCACAACATTTGAGTTTTCGAAGTTACCATTCAAGGTAAGGGAACCGTTCACCCTGCTCTTTCAGTAGTGACTTGGTTTAAGATTTTTATTCTAGTTTCCATTTCATTATGTGGTGGTATGTTATTATATATCCTTATAAATATAAATTTAGTTTCTAATTTATGAGAGATAATTTCCTCTCACATCAATTAATTTTCAGAATTTTTATTTGACGTTGTTAGGTTGTCAAATATTCGTAAAAGATATTGCATCTTCACTTTTCATTCATGTTTCTTTTCCTGTGGTATATAATTATAATATCCATAAAATGATCTTATTTAGATTTTATTATGTACATATAATTAATTATGATTTATTTCAGAGTGGGTTATCCTTGTATCTTCTCTTTTTAATGTTTTATAAAAACATGTTATGTAGCTGTTGTGCTGCAAAATTTTCGTCTCAAAAACTCTCTCTTTTTCCCAATAAATTCTATTGTTTTATTAATGTAAATACACAAATATATTTTCATTTACTGGGGTATTCATTAATACATAAAATTGTCCTAGAGTATTTTTTTAATTTACATACATATAACCCTCACTCCCATTCCATGGGTTATAAATGACATAAGGATCTTATTTTTAAGCACTTATAAAACGTCACAATTTTGTAGTGAAACCCATTTATTTTACTCTATAAGGTTATTTATGAAATTTATAATAATGATATATGTAGATGAAATAAAAATAAATACATATTAAGGGTGTTCCCTGATAGCACTCTAATGTATTGGGTAAAGAATTTAATCTCTATAGAGGAAAAATTTTACGATACTTTGGTGAATAACCTTTGTAATGTTAATGACACCATGGGGTAGTCCTTGGTGATATGTTCATGAATGTAAAAATTAAATTTTGTAGCCACATTTACATGTTATGTTTCAAGTTATAATTAGTATGATATGCCTCTTTATCTCCATGTTCTTATTGATACTGCTCAAGTTCACATGTAAACTATTTCACTTAGTTTCATTATTTGGACTTCTGCTCACCCTTTCAATAGTTGTATGTCTCCAGATTATGAGATGTAGATATCATACATAGGAAGAAAATTTAAAAAACATTAACAATGGTATTGGAATAATTTTTTATGTTTTCATGTTTTATGTTCCTTATTTTTAGGACACTAGACTTTAAAGAACCTATGTCTGTAAAATTAAATGAAATGTTTTGTAATAAAATGTAGGGATTAAATAGATTCTATCCAAGGATAGTTTAGTTATTTATGTATGTTAGGATATGAAAACAGTAGGAATTACCCTATAAATGATTTTAAATTGTTGAAAACTCCCTGGAATTTTGGTGAAATATAATGTAATTTGTATTCAAACAAATAAATCCATGTTTGGATACGAACAAGTGGATGTGGCTGTAGCACATTTTTACTTAGGAGTGAAAACCCGGATATAGAGTTTCAGGCTTGACGCGGGGTATCTTTGTACATGACAATGGGCCTTGATTCAGTCATGGTTTGACACTCCGAGAGGATATGTTTTGTAAATCATATAATTTTTAGCAATAATTATAAAGGATTTATATAGAAATGTAATTTCTTAAGAATGATGTTCTAAGACATAAAATACTTTATAGTTAAAAGATTCATAAATTAAATAATCTTCTAGATAATGTTTTATTATATTATAAAATAGCAAGAAATAAGATGAACCATGAAAATGGTGACTGCAATGGACTATGCACTGATGACCTTCTGATGGAATCCAACATAGAATCATTCACGAGAATAATGAAACAACTAACTCAAGTTATTGGAAATAACATGAATCAAGCTGAGAGAACAATCACATCGAGAAGAAAAAAAAATTTGTTGAGACAATTAAGAATCAATGACCACCAACCTTTAGTGGATCTACCATCCCATTGATTTCTAAATAGTGGATCAACTCTATTTAGAATATGTTTTTTGTGATCACAGTTCAGAACAATAGAATGTCACCCTGGTTGTTTACCGCTAAGAGGGATATGTTGACCAATGGTATGATATTTTAAAAAAATGTGTCCAAGAGTAGAGGATGAAGATATGGAGTGGAATGAGGTCAAAGGTATATTCTTCATTATGAATTTACCTTATTCTATGAGAAAAAAATGGAGGAGTTTCTCGAGCTAAATCAGAAGGATAATGAACGTATTGTAAGCTATGAGATGAACATCACAAGTCATTATTGTTACAACTGAATATTTTTTATGGATTCTAATGGTATGGGTGATATATTCTTAGGTGGAATAAGAACACATTAGAGGAATAATCTATCCAAGTGAGACTACGATAGGTATAAGGAGACTATGCGGGGTGCGGTTAAAGTTGAACTAGAGATTGGTCAGATACAACTGCCTCATAAATCCAATTAAAATAATTGATCAGTGGATCCCATCGTAGGGAGGAACATTTATTATGGATGATTAGGAATGCAAGTAATACATCCCACATGTAATAAATGTGGGAATAATCATTCAGGGAACTGCTTACATGGGAGCAGGAAGTGCTAAAATTGTGGATGAGATTGCCATATCACACGAAAATTGTTAGTGTGAGGTGAAGTCTCAACTCTCAAACACTAATGGTAATGGAAAGATGATGAAATATCAACATGATTTCCAATACTATATGTGTGGAAAATATGGGCACTTTTTGAATCACTATCCAAATCTGAGGGCATTGGGGGGAATCACCATCGGTCTCAATGATAGCCAAAGGAACAAGGTCATGCTTTTGATACCACCACGATAGATGTTGAAGCGCCAAATGATGTGGTGGAAGGTACTCATGTTGTTCTATCAAAGATTGAAAATACATTGTTTTATTCTAGTTCTAATCATTCATTTATTTCCTCCATGTTTTCAAAGAATTCACAATCAACACATTGATTCATAAATGTAGAGTTATCAGTCAAGACTCTAGGTGGAATTATCCTAGAATCATAAGTGTCTAGAAACTCTATAATTTACTTTAGTGAGCCCAATATTATCACAAATCTAGAAGCCATTCACATGATTGAATTAGAATGTATACTAGGGATGGACTGACTCTCAATGTATAATGACAAGATAAAATAAAGAAGAATTGAAATCAAAGTAGTCTTGAAAGAAAAACCAACAATTATCTTCCATAGAGATATATCTCAACCTAATATTTGTCTAGAATAACCTCTTATATCCTTCTTTATAAATTTGTTCAGTGAAGAAGAAGAAGGAAATGAGAGAATAAGGATAGAAAATGTACCCATCATCCAGGAATAGATTGATTTACTTCCTTAGGAGATACTCCAACCTCCCTCAGAAAGAGAAGTAAAGTTCTCCATTAAACTCATACATGGATCACATCTAATTTCAAAGACCTTGTATATGATGGAAAATGTGGACCTGGAGGAATTAAATAAAATACCCCAATATATTTTGGAAAATGGGTTTATCCTACCAATTGTGTCTCCTTGGGGAGCACATGTTCTCTTTGTGAATAAGAAAAATGGATCGATGCAGCTATTCATTTTTTATAGAGAACTGAATGGGATCGCGATAAAGACAAAAATACCCAATTTTAATAATTTATGACATCTTTGACCAACATCGTGGGGATCAATTCTTCTGCAAGATTGATCTTCAATTTGGTTGTCATCAATTGAGGGTCAATAAAGTAGACGTTCAGAAAAACTACTATCTGATCAAGATATGGGAATTATGAGTTTTTTGTTATAGCCTTTGGATTGACTAAGGCTTAGACTATTTTGATGGATTTGATGAATATAGTCAATAAAGGCTACCTTGATAGCATTGTGGTAGTATTTATTTGTGATATTATGATATATTCCAAAAATCACATGGAGCATGAGGATCATATAAGGGTTATTTTTCAATCACTATTGAAGGACAGGCTTTTTTGAAAGTTCATAAAAAGTGAATTTTTGGTACGAAAAGATTCTTTCTTGGTTCACATTGTGACTAGTGAAGGAATCACAGGTGACCCTAAAAAGAAAAAGATTATAGAGCAGTGGACTCATCCTACAACAATAACAGTGATTTATAGTTTTATTGGATAAGAAGGATATTATACGGGGTTTTTGGAAAAAATTTCAAGACATTCTAATCCATTAACCAAGTTTACTCGAAAAGGGGTCATGTTATTCTGGACAACGGAGTGTGAGGAATTATTCCAAGAGCTGAAGAAGTGATTGGTTACAGAACTCGTTCTAACTCTACCCTCAAGTGGAGAAGGATTCATTATTTTTAGCAATGCATCTCTAAATGTCTTGGGTTTTTCATCATGAAAAATGAAAAATTCATATCTTATGTATCTCTACAGTTGAAGGCTCATGAGAAGATCTATCCTACACAAGATATGGAGACGGCTGAGGTCATTTTTTTCATTGAAGATATGGAGGCACTATCATTATGGGAAGAAATGTGATATATAGAGAGACCATCAAAGATTAATGTATATTTTCACACAAAAGGAATTGAACATGAGAAATATAAGATGGTTTGATGTTTTGAAAGACTATTATTGTTCAATTCATTATCATCCTGGAAGAGAAAACAATGTTTCTGATGAATTATGTTGGAAAGACTCAATCGTTTTGTCTATGACGAGGATTCCAAGAGATCCATTGAACAATGACATATTAACTCTGAACATGGGAATTATAAGGTAAGGGACATCAACAACCCTATTACAAATAATTTCCCAAACATCTTTACTAGAGAAGATCAAGAAAGATCATAAAGAAGATACTTTTTTACACAAGAAGTTTGAGGCCGTAAAGGATGGAATGATTCTTGATTCTAATATTGGTCAAGAAGTTGTACTAAAATTTCGTACAAGATTATGTGTTCCAACTATTACAGAAATAAAGAAGGAGATGAATTATTAAGCTCACAGTTCCACGTTCTCTAGACATATTTGAATTAAAAAAATGTATATTGAATTTCGTGATCATTATTGGTGGGATAATTTGAAATGGGAGATTGCTGACTACACATGTATGTAAGTAAGTGAAGGAAGACAGACAACTTCTTAAAGGGGTATCACAAACACTTCCCACACCAGTATAGAAGTAGGACAATATCACAATGGACTTTTTCACTGGTCTCCTGAGAACTTTTAATGGAAACAATGTGATATGGGTTTTTGTGGATCAACTCACCAAGACTGCCAATTTTATCTTTATTCAGGAAGATTTCTCTCTCAATCAACTTGTCTGGATTTACATGATGTATGTGGTAAGGCTACATAGAGTTCCAAATTCTATTATATCTGATTGTGATCAAAGGATCGCATCAAAATTTTGGACAATTCACCAACATGCTCTAGAACCGAATCATATTTCAGTACGACCTATCACCCCGAAAGTGATGAAAAATCATAACAGACTATTCAAACACTCAAGGAAATGATGAGAACATGATCAATGGAATTTAAAGGTGGATAGGATCAACAGATCCCTTTTGTTGAGTTCTCATACAACAACATATTCCACTCAAGAACTCAATTGGCACACTATGAATCTCTGTATGGGAAGCGATGTAGAACTCCTACTTGTTAGGATATTTATGGGGAGATAAATCATCTTGGTACTGATCTTGTGCAAGAGATTACAGAAACGTTCCATGCCATCAAGTAACATATTAAAGCCGCTCAAATTTGGAAATATATCTATCAAGAAAACCATCTAAGGGACTTGGAGATTGATGACAGTGACAAAGTATTTCTTTGAATTTCACCTTGGACGTGAGTCATGTGCTTTTGGAAGATGTGGAATATCAACCCTAGGTACATTGGCGCCTATGAACCCATTGATCATGTAGAAGATGTGGCCTATCATCTTTCACTTTCTTTAAATATAGCACATGTTCATGATGTCTTCAATGTATCCCACTTGAGGAATTACATACCTGACCCTTATCATGTACTAAATCCATAAGTGGTAAAACTGGAACATGACCTCTCTTATGAGGACCAACCTGTGGAGATCATGTATCGTAGAGACTACATTCTAATCAACAAGGCTACCCACCCTGTTAAGGGGTTGTGGAGAAACCAAAAATGTGAAGAAGTCATGTGGGAACTAAGTAATTCTATGAGGCAGAAGTACCCACACCTTTTCTCTTCTGAGGGCATGATTTAAAATTTCAGGGATGAAATTTATTAATGGGGGAAGAATGTAATGACCCAAACTTATGAAGAATATTTTTTCCTGATCATGTGAGGTATTTTATTATATAATCAACAAAATTATATACTTTAATTAATGATGTGAGTATAATTAAAATGAGACATTTGGGATTCGACTGTTATATGGTTTTTCGTCAATATGAAAGGCGAAAACTATGATCTTAAGGTTATGATTATTGTATTTAAATACACGAGATCATGGTTAATTAATAATTAAATAATATTAGATGGACTCATCTAGTAGACTCAGGCCATAAAAATCCCATCATTCAAAGCCTGGGAATGAGGTTGTGTCACTTAGCCTTGCTCTGGACCAAGCCAAAGCTGGGATTAAACATGTGAATGTTGAACGGAATCTCCTATGGGATAAGTTCAAGATGATAGAAATCACCAATCGGGAGATGTTTTCCAAGCCTCCCCAAGATTCAATCACCATTTCTGACCTTACTCTAAGGTCTTATGCAGGTGTTATAAGGGGATATGTAATGAGGGCTTAGTAACTTTGTGTAATCATTTTGTATAAATAAAAATTTTATTTCTTATTATGGTAAAATTTGTGAATTTCAAATGTCAAAATAGATATAGGATGAAATTATAGTAGTTCCATGTTATTAATGGTTTTTAAATGGTATTTTAAAATACATTTTATACAATAAATAGTTAATATGTTGAAATTATTTTCAAAAAATTGTCTTCTATTGTTCTGATCTTTAAGAAATTTAAGGTTTAATAAGATGTACTTAATTTTTAGTAGAATGTAATGTATGAAAAGTAATATTACCAATATGAATAGTAATGCAACCAATGGAAGGGTAACCACCCTTGAGATAATATAAATATAATTTAGGCATCTTTAATAGTAATGTGATATAATAGCATAAGTAAATAATATTTTTTGAAATTATTATTTAATTATTAGTTTTTTTTCATATAAAAAGGGTATTAACTTAAATATTAAATACCTCTTAATTAGAAAATTATTTTTGTAAAATGGATTTAATTTTTGATTTCAGGGCATCGATATTTGGTTAGGGTGAATTTATGATATTTTTATAAAACAATTTTTTTTCAGTAAATGATCAAAAATATTGTTTTTGGTTTCAGTGTATTTAATGAGATCATTAATAATGTAATAATGATGTAATAATTCTGGTCGACTTTGGAATAATATGATACTTTATGACTTGTCCCATATGGGAAATAATGTGGGAAAATATCTTGGGTAATACCATGGTTTTTCAAATACTAGTAATGAGGTATCCCTTAGAAATTAATAAAATATTCCCCCACATTTCTTATAAATACCAACCAATTCTTTTATTCATTTCATTAACAATTCATCCTCAATGAAGCTATAGTATTTTTATGTGGGGGTGTGTTATAATATATCCTTTTTTAAATTTCATTTGATTTCCAAATTATTAGAGACCCTTTCCACTATCATCAATTTATTTTATGAATTTTTATGTTACCTTATTTGGCTGCTGAATTTTTGTAATTGAAATCACATCTTCTATTTTCATTAAAGTTTAATTTTCCTGTGGTATGTCAATAAAATATAAATACCATGATCTTATTTATATTTTTTTCTATCTCTATAATAAATTATTTTTCATTTTTGAGTTGTTGATCCTTAACCACTCTTTTTTTAATGTTTTCTAAAAACATGTTATGAAGCCATTATGATGCAGAATTTTGGTCTCAAAATATCTCAATTTTTCTCAAGATATTAACTTCATTTACTTATGTGAATAACCAAATATATTTTAATTTCTTGGGTAATTCATAAATACCTAAAATTTATCAATTTGATTCTAGATTTTACATAAATATGACCCTCACTCCATTTAAATGGGTTATAAATGACAAAATGAACTTATTTTTAAGCACCTTTAAAACGTCACGATTTTTATGAGACAACCATTTATTTTACTCAAAAAAGGTTATTTATGAAATGTATGATATTGATATATGTGGATCCCATGAAAATAATGACATATTAATGGTGTGTACTGATAGATCTCAAATACAGTGGGTAAAGAATTTAATCTCTAAAGATGACATGTTTTACAATACATGGGTGAATAACCTTGGTAATATTTATGACACCTTTTTGTTTTTCTTTGTGGATATGGTCATGAATGTCTAAAATAGATGTTATTTCCACAATTTTATTTTATGATTAACGTTATTATTATTCGGATATGCACTTTTATATCCATTTTCTTCTTGATACTGCTCATGTTCACATGTAAACTATTTCCTTTCTTTTATTTATTGGGAATTATCCTCACCCTTTACATTTATATATCTCTCCAGGTTATGAGATGCTGAAATTGTACATAGGATGAAATTTTCAGTAATCTTTTCAAGGGGATTTAAATAATGTTATTTTTTTCAGGTTTTTTGTTCCTGATCTCCAAGACATCGGCCTTCAAAGATCCTCTATTTGTAAAATGTAAAAAAAAGTTATATAATAAAAGTGTGGGATGCCATAATAAATTTTCTAACATAGTAACAAAACATAAATAACCATTTATTCTAAGAGGTTAGTCATTTCCAAATGTCACAATACTTTTTAGATGTCTTTCACATTATCTGACATATTCAAATAGCCTTTAAAATGTGAAGAATTCCCACTATCTAAAATTGATAGTCATACACCTTTTATTTCATTGGGGGAAGTATATGCAATAATAGATTTCTCTTTCCCATGATCATCCTTCACATTTGTATGTTTAAAATTTTTATATTGATATTGTTGTTCTGATAACAAAACAAGAATCATTTACAATGATATCTTGGTTTTTCACACCATTCACAGATTGTTTTCAAAGGTAGAAATCTATTATAAAATTTCAAAACAACCTTCTCAGAATTCATTATTTGAGAGTACTACCTCCCACATAAGTTTTTATTCCATAAATAATGGGATAATTTTCGTATAATTGATTATAAAAAAACTTATTTTTATTATTCCAAAATCCAAAAAAACATTAAATACCCATAGAAAAAATAATTTATTCTGTAACATATATATTTTACAGAGATTTGAACCTTTTTTTATAGAAACATTATTTTCTTTCCCATAAAATTTTTTTTATCTCCCAAACATCATGTTATCACCCAAAATCTTCTTCTTAAATAATGATTTCATCCCAAAATTATCAGAATAAGGCTTAGTAGAAACCATTTTTTAAGACTATAAAATTTTAGATGCTTTCGAATTCCCAACATTGTTTGTTTTGGGAACATACACAAGTTAAGTAGAATTATACTTATTATGAATGACTTCAACATTCACATTAACTTTCTAATATAACTTTTTTGGATATATCATAGTATCACACTTTCTATAAAATTCTCCAACTCTAATGGTAGCATCTTTGAAACATGTATATCCTTACACAACTTTAGAAATTTTTTATAAATATTTCCTAACTCTTCATACATTACTTTTACCATTTAAAATTGATATCATTTTCAATTAATTTCTTATTCTAGAGACATCTTTAGATAATAAACCTCTTCCAAAAACATTGTTTCCTCCTCAAGAATACATTCTAGATTGTTTTTTGTAGGGCGTTCCATCATAAAATTATTGGCTTCTATTTCAATTATTACATTATCTTAATTATATCTTCATTTGAAAATCTTACTCAACATCTTATTCTACAGATCTATTTCATCCAAACACTTTATCATAAAATATTAAATTTAATTTATTTTCCTCTCAAACATCAGTGTATTTTTCTACTCAAACATCACTGTTTCCATTTTCATCATCATTTGATATTGTTCTTATCCTTTGGTACTTGGAGAACTTTTTATCTTTTCCCTTGTAATAAGATTTTTTACTTTTCTTCATATTTCATCCAATATAATCTTGACATTATATCATCTTCATCAATTTCATTTTCTTTTTTTATTCTAGGTTAATTAGTATAAATGTTCCCAATTACTCCATATTCAAAATATTTAAGGGGTAGCTTCATTTTGTTCTTTTATGTAAAAATTTTCACATTCTCAAAAAAAATGATTAAAAATAATCATGATTTTTACTAACTTTATTTTCAGAATTAGAATCCCTAATATCTTCATCGTAAATAATATTCTTATATTTTAATTTATTGGAATCATTCAATAACATTGTTTGATAAATTTTTTTCCAAAACTCAATCCAGTATCCTTTCATATGTAATGAGGGTACCATGAGGGTCATCAAAAGATAGTGTTTTAGGACATCTATCTTCCAAATATGAAAAATTGAAATAAAAAATTTTAGGAAGAATATTCAAGATACTTTCCAAAATAGTTGGGTCTTATATCTTCTCACGAATTCATCTTAGGGTGTTAAAAATAACATTCACCCTAGGTAATAAGTCACCAACATATTCAAGATAACCCATAATCAGATATTAAAACATAAGCCTCCATATTTGTAGATTTTTATTATTCAGCTTCATATTTCCTTCCAAAATGTTTTCAAAATATCCTAGACACTGTTAACTGTAGAAACTACCATCCCACTAATGAAATCACTTTCAAAATTTTATGAGAGTAAAGAGTTCTTATATATTCCATAATTCTCCAAATCATTCTTATCTACTATTGTAAGGGAGAGATTTTCTTGCATAAGAGTAAATTCATATGTAGAATGTTATAAAACATCATACCCATGAGATATAAGATACAAAAATATTCTATATCTCAATATAATATAGTTCATTCCATTATTGAATATAATCCCCTAACTATTCACTCAATTCAAATTCCATATAACAATTCTCTTCATAAAAATCGGCAGAGAAAAAAACAATGGGACCCATCACTCTGATACTGCTACTAAAGGACTAAACAAGATCAGAACAATGATTGATAGGGGAATGGTATGAGTTAGATATTTTTGTGTTATTTTTATTTTATAATAACATTCACATCATGTTAAATATAATTCACTTTTCTGAAAACTAAAAAATAAAAAATCCCTAGGAACACAGTTATTTAAACATTTCAAACATAAATAAGAGAAACAAGTCCTTATAAAGGATTGAAAATAATAATATACAACAAAATCAAATACAAAATATTCTTTTTGAGTGTATACAGAAACTTCTAAATTCCCTTACAATTGTGTAGCACTATGATCAATACAACAATAACTTTTCTTCATATAAAACCAAAAATGTAAAATATGTTTTGTAAAATGAATATAAAGATTCACCAATAAAATCTAAACATACATCTATACTTCTTCAATAAAAACATCTTTGGTAATTCTTCATCTAAATAAATCATCAATTTCCCACCAAGAAGTAGGAAGATTCCATTTATTTTGACTTTGTTGGAATCTCAAGCTGAGGTCTCCCTATGATTCATCAGTCTGATTTATCATTCCCAAAAAAAGTTTGAATAGGTAGTTAAGAAACAATTCTAAATTTATTCTTCATTTTCTTTAACAAGTTAGTGTGATTTCATGATCATATCTAGAAAACTCCGACCACAGCTTCTTCATCACACTTTTTCTATTAGGAAAACATTGCTTATCAAATTCAACCTGAAAAACATAATCTTCCAAATTAATGAATTTTCACTCCTGCTCTCTCCTGTATGTAAATTTATTTTAGATTATATAATACATTGACAACTATTTATTTGTTCTCCATAAATATAATTAGAGGGAAAAAAATTATTTTCCGACTCTACCAAATTCCCAAAATATGAATTTCACATACATTTATGCTTTATCTTTGATCATTTCAAGGCTTCTCAACTCTTATAGATTTTTATCAAAACTTCTTGAATCATATAAAAACATCTAAATTCTTTTTTAATTAAAAAATAATTTTCCTTACGATTTTTTTGTTTTAATATAGTTTGTCACACTGATTAAAAATAGGTAAGAACTAAGACCTCCCATTACGATTCTCATGTTGGACCTATTATTCCATAAAACTCATTAAAACTTATATATAACTGAAAAACCATGGAAAAAAAATTCAGAAACAACTATAGGAAATTTAAAATTTTCATCAATGGTTAAAAAATTATCAGTTTAATGAAAAATTAGGTTCTATGAAATCCAACAACTGATGACTTATCAGTGTCAGTATGTGTCTAATGAGTCAGTATCACTTCCCTATCTGATGGATCAATGTAAAATGTTATCCAATAAAATTTTATGCAATAAAGAATCATCATGATATATTGTTCATAACCAACAGAAAGAAAAAATAATCATTGATACCAAAACTTATTTCTTTGATTAAAATGGTTGACAATATTTTGGTACATCATCTGATTTATCAGTATCTTAAACCCATTTACTTAATTTATACTAACATCATAACAAATCTGTTCGTCCTCCAAATGTACATTACATAAAATTCCATAATGGTAATAACATCTTTTCTAATGGATTGGTTTCATAATATCCCTGATGGATAAGTAGCAACAATTACTTATTTTTTTATTCTCTCTAACTCCTGGCCGAACCACTCAATTGATTTGTTTGATGGATCAAATTGTCTAATGGATTTCCTTTTCTAATGGATCAATCGATCAATACTTATAAAAAACTATTGAAATAAAAAACAAAAACTCCTTACCTTCAAAAAAAATTATACATATAGTGATACTTACACTGATTTTATGAGAATGAAAGAATTTGTATTTGTATTCACTATTATTCAAAAAACTCATCCTATATCATACACTATTCAAAATGATAAGATTATTAGGATCACCATATATTCTCCTAAAATAGGTTTCTGATTTCTTTTCTTTTATAGATATCATCACCTTCATTATTTCTATAGAAACCTCAATCTGGTTACTAATAAATAAAAATTTCTAATAACAATTTCTTCTCATTTCCTTCACAAAGGTTGGATAACAAGTTTTTAGTTAACATATGATGTTTAAAACATACAGATCAATAAATAATCAAATTATTTTATAAATAATATCTTGAACTAAATTTAGAATCTGATGCACCATTTACTTTGGTCTAAAACAACATTTCATAACCCAATTTGAGTCCAAAAAGAATGATTAATCCAAAAACATGTTCATAGTAGAAAACTAGATTTGATGGAATTTGATAACAATTCTGAATCTAATATTCAGAGTCTATTAGTAATTCATCATATCAAGAAACACATACACTAATAATTTATTTTCCATAATAGAAAAAAATACACAATAAACACCTACTAATTCATTTTGAACATTAAAACCACTTCAAGGAAACATGGTCCTGAAAAGTGCGTCCCATTTTAGTTAATACATTTTTAACTTAAATAGAGTGATATTTGGTGAAATTTGTGCGACCATAAACTCTATCCACTGATGGCCTAACTGTTGACTCAATAATTTAGTGAAGTGGTGGAACTTTTTATTTGCTAAATAGGTTAACATGTTCTTGATTTTGGATTCATGTAAGTTCGCATAGTTCATCCATCTAATAATTTTAGGTATAAAACATATGTTGGATGTTTTATTGAATTATATATATCTACATCTAATCACATCATCATATTTAAACATTTACATATATTGGGATTTTATACTCTTGAAAACTCTATGATGGTCATACCTAGTGGTCAAGCCTAAAAACTTGGTCATCAAAAACCAATACATATAATCTTCATCATATATACATCTGGTATTATAATGAAGAGAATAATTAGATGGAAATAATTCATTTCATGAACTCTTTGTCATTATGGGATTGTGTATCTATTCCCTCATCACATGAAAATTATTACTACATGAACATGGATTGGTCATGCAATGTTCTTTAGATTATACTTGGTGTGGCATCTCATGAATCTATTTCATGTATAATAATTAATTAAAGATAACCCTTCTATTGAAATCATTTATTTCATGAAGACTATTATGTTTCATATAATCTATCCATTGGGATTTATCGAGATAATGATATTTTGATCTTGCGAAACACATGAACATATCACATAAAAAACAATGTATCTTCTATTATATAAAGATCTCATCATTTAATTTTTTTTCAAATGAACCAATTTGTATTTTTTTGTAATATTTCCACTATGGTGTCACATCCTCATGAAAATTTGATAATGCGAATCCCACAAAGAATATCCTAGAAACTTTTCAGTGACCCATGATTCAGACGAATTCCAAGGGGTTCATAGACACAAATATACACCACCCACCACCTTAAGAATCTTTATGTGGAATAACCCCCACAAAATATATCTAAGTACTCATTGAAAATTTTAAATATGAAACCATACCTACTCTTATAAAATAATGGTACTCAAAGAAACATGCGGAAGATAGTGTAGACAGAGGAGATATGAGAATGACATTGGGAGAAGATCATGCGACCCAATCACATGGCTCTTTCACATTACTTCTATAGGATCACACAATATAATGGAAGTATGAGAATTATGTAACACAATAGTGTTAACCATTTTGTGTGAATTAAATTTGTGGGACATTAAAAAAAGTCCACAAACATGTGTCATGGAAACCTAGTCATGCATCTGATACCACATCACTAGGGTCCCTTGAGATTATGTGATCGTATGAGGTTATTAATATCATGTGATTCCCTCAATAAAACCATTGGCTATATGATATCATTATATGTAATTTTCCATGAAATATAGACATGGTGTATTAGAAATGTCAACATGATCACATGGAATCCCATGACCATGTCATTCCTGGTGACATGAATGACCGTGGACTGGTTAGGAAATTTTTTTAGACACCCTTGGACATGTCAGCTTGGACATGAAAACACCCTTTGACATTTCAGCCAGATCATGTGTAGGACTATGGACATGCTAGCTGAGTCACATGATATCTCAAGGAAATGCCATCCTAGTAATATGAAACTCTATGGTCATATAATCATTTTTAGGAAGACTCCCTTGGACATATCATCCTTATCATGAAGGTACCCTTGGACATGTCGACCATAACATGAGGAATCAACATACGACCACGACATGTAAACTATTAGAATACTATCATTGACATGATTTGTCAACCTAAAATGACCTGACATGATGGCCTTTTGATACCACCTTTTTATGCAACCTTGGAATGAAACCCAATGAAAGAAACACTTTTGGATATTTCAACCAGGTAAGATGAATGATCCTGGAGTTGTTATCCTTATCGTATTGAACCCTGGGATATGTCATCATTGAAATGTGGCCTTGATATGTGAACCCTTGGAATGGTAAAACAAGAAATTTGACCCTGAAATACATTATTTTGTGATTGAATAACTATTAATAAGAAAAACTATTGGGGTTTAATTTTTTCCTTTTTAAAAAATTTAAAAATTAAAACATCCCTCCTCAAATGAAGCGATCATTTTCTTCTCTCATATAGATCAGTAAAATGTATAAAAATTGAAAGAATATGACATGATGATGTATAGTGATTCATTTAATTCAAATATAATTAAAATGACTATTTCATTTGAATAATTGTTTTGTTCATTGAATTGAATTTAGTTATCATTTTTATCCAAATGTTGGGTTCAAATAAACCTTCTATGATACTAAACGAAATATTACCACAGAATTATCAATTATTTAATGGATCATAAAATTGGATTCATCCACCTGAATAGAAAGATACTTTTTATGACATATAATCTCACAGATAAATAATCAGGATATATTCCAATATATTTACAAATAACAAAAGCTACACGATTCTGAAAAAACTCATGTCTTGTAATATCCTCAAAGAACTATAGATAATTTATTGACCATACAAACATAATTATTATAAATTGACATAAATAATAGATATAAATATATATTTCTTGGAATACCATAAAACTAGGTTTCATATTATTTAGATAACTTCAAAAAATGAATTTATATAAAAATAAAATCATTCCAAATTTGTACACTGTAGAGTTGTGAAACAGATGCAGCAACATCACTGAATTTTTAGATCATAAAATAGATATTTTTTGAATTTGGTTTAAACTAATTAAACCTATATAATACTATTATTTATCCAATGGTATACTTATTAATGGAATATTATCTTTTTTACCTTGAGATTTAAAATAAACATAGTGGTATCATTATATGGAACAATTATAATGTTATTGGACATCTTGTAAGAGATTTAGTGATTTTTTCACCATCAAATTTACTAATTTTATGAAATCCCACAATTTTATTAAATAAATTATTCATTACATGGATAAAAAAAATATATTTTAAATTTTAGTTTCATGGACATTAAAAACATCATATATTAAAATAGATATAATTTTTATATTCCACAAAAATAATTCTTTATGGGTTCATCCTATATTACATTTATTATATCTTATATCATAGGGACATACATAAATGGAATGTGGTGAAAATGATCTCATTGAAGGAATATGTATGGGAGAAATTTATTATATGATCATGAGGAAGATCAATATAAAGATAAGGTATAATAACATATCATATTCAAGATAACATGTGGTGTATCATAATAAAATAAGACAACTGTAAATGTTGAAACAATATTTCAATGAACATCCATATGTATATCTCCAAGGTTTTTACTGAGGTGTCGCAAATCTATATTACCATGTTTATTCACCGAGGTATTAGAAAAATTTCATTTATAGAGATCAAATTATTTACAAAATGTAATGGAGTACAATTAGAGTGCACCCTTGCAATATTTTAATTTCATGTGATCCTTAATGACCATATTGACTGAATTTCTCAATAACCCGAGAAGAATAAATAATGTGTTTCATATATAATCATTGATTACATATATTCTTAAAGGCTTGACCATACCAAAAAAATTATCAAAAAATGCAATTTAGGTTTGAATGTTTAAATCATCGAATAAATATGTTATATTAACATATATATGAGTAACTATTGATAAAGAAATAGTTTAGGTATTAATAATATATGAATTTCTTATGTAAAAGAGAGAAATTTTAGAAGTAAATGCAGAAGCATGATGTTTATAAAACATGAATTTAAAAAAGGTTAAATGAGATAAAAAATTGCTCCCTTTGAAAAAAATTATTTTATTATTATGGGTATGAAAATAGAATAAAAAATTGCTATATAGCCTTTAGAAGATGTGCAGAAGGATAACTACATGAATGATAAAGAAAATGATGAGAATTCCCTTACCTTTAGCAGTTTCTCATAAATCCTGATGATGGAACCTTCGAAGAATAAAGACAATGTGCGAGTCATTTAAGGAAAAATGTACATAACTTCAAGGTGGATGGATTTTTACATATGGGAAAGGAAAATGTGTTTTTATTTATAAAAAAAGTGGATGAATTGAATAATAATTTCCAAAAATTGGGGTTGTAGATATCAGTTGGGGAAATTTAAAACCTATCGGCTTATTAATGGGGTTTTCATCAGTTTTTTTTAAAATTAAGATAAATTTTATGATATTTTATTCTATTATATATTAATCCTTTTTTAAATACTTATTTAGACATGTAAACGATAATTTTCAATAAAATAATGTTATTAAAAATAATCAGATACACATTAATTAATTTTTAAATTTTATTATAGTTTGGAAATTGATTAAAATATTTTATTGTGTTTAATATTAATAACATAAAATATTTTAGGTCTTGGATTTTGGTTATTCAATAATTAAATCACAATGAAATAAAAATGTTATCATAAAATAAACTGAAACCCCATATCTATATTTTTATATGACTATGGACGTGATAAATATATCCTTTTTACACCCATGTAAACACTATGGGTAAGGAGCATGATGGTGGTAGACTCATGGGGTGGCTCATCTAACATGAACGAGTGGTAATATCCAAAAACAAGAACATATCTTGTATGTTATTTCATATAAGCCTAACATGTTGATGCTCAACTTGGGCTTGGTCAAGGGAATACCCTGTTGATGATACCCCCTCCCAAGTCCTAAAAAATTGTATTTAGACAACGCGAATCTACTTGTAATTGTAATGGTAAAATTATTACCATTTGATGTAGTTTTTAGTGGTCAAATAGATAAATAGTTATATTGAAAAATGGTTTTGGTCACCAATGGTAATCTTGATCCAAACAAATACTACATCATTCATTCACTCAATATTCACTAGAATTCATCCAAAGGATGTATTTTAATTTTTAAAGATGATGATTACATTACTAAAATATTGTTTCATTTATATAGTATTGATCATAGGGGAAATGATTCTTGAATATTGGTGTGATCCATATTTTCCCGTTTTGGTTATTCTGTATAATAATTTGTCCAATTATAATGGTTTTCATTTTAATTGGTTTAGTAGAAAACTATTGTAATGACCATTATTATTGATATATGGTTTTGATGGTTCCTATATATTTTATATGTGTAAAATAATACATAATATAACCAAAATTTTTCCAGGAAACACATATCATTTGAAAATGTGTTATTATATTTTTCCCACTTCAGAAATAGCATCCTAAAATTTGATCTCTTACTCTGAGTTGAGAATATGGGAGGGTACATTTGTATTATTATTTCATATAGTTCCCTTATTTCCCCTCCATACCTATGGTGCCTTTATAAGTCTTTGATGAGTATTTTCTTGTTTATTTTAACATTGTCTCCACTCTCCATGTAATCAACCATCTACTCTTCATAAGATAGATCATGTGCCTAGTGAAATATCTAATTATATTTTACATGTGAAAGGTAAGTTATGTACATACTCAGAAGAGATGCATGGAATACATAATGAACTTTATCCATATTTGGTGGAAGTCATAGCCAATAGGACACTACTCCTTTATGATCAAGGATTTGAAATTACCCCACATAGAAACATATAATATTCCATTTATTTCCATAAAAACGTGCCACTCTTCAATATTAAAATTTGATGGAACCCTTTTTTCCAATTTCAAAGACTATGTCCATTCATTATTTATAAGAAAATGTCTTCTGATGAATCTCAGTGGATTTATATGTTGTATAATTGCATGAAACCTTTTTTTTCATCTCCTTTAAAATATCTTTATCATGTAGATTTCACAAGTCAAATTTATACAAAAAAATTATGTTCAACGTCTGTTCCAAAATAGAACTTCATAGGGTTCCATTTGAGTACTATAGTGGATGTTATTGTTGTTACAAAAGTAAACTGATGGGATATCTTGATCCCATCTACCTTTAGATTACATAGATCATGTCATCAAAATGAATTTAAATGTCCAAATAGTCATTTAATATTTTCCATCATTTTTGGGGTGATATGTCATAATTAAATTCAATATTTATTAGATAATGTTGAAGATGTGTCTGAAATTTATGTGTGAATCATGGATAATGATCAGAAAAAATTAAATATGATTCCCCATGGTGATTCATCACATCATTTACATTTATATTGGAAATTTTTTTAACAGAGAAATCATCCAAAATAGAAATGAAATGGGAATTCTTGGATAGTCGGTCCCATGTAAACCATATGAAATTGTATTCTTTTAATTTCCTTGGTAGATGAGTGAAATAGTCCATTGAGATAATTTTTAAATTCCTTTTCAGTGTGGGTAGTGGTTTCAAAAAACCTATAAGAAGTTACCACTCATTATTACCTTATTGAAACACCATAAACCTCACTATATAGTTGGAAATATCCTTTTTATATTATCCCACCGATAATGATCACAAAGGTACCTATAAATTTTATGTATTCTATAATTTATAGAGAATTTTGATCTATGATCTTTATCAATCATCTCTTTCTTTATCTCAATGATATATGGGACAAATGTCTCTTTAAAAACAATTAACACATCATATTGATCAATATATTACTCAGGAAACATCCCATTCATCACAGCTAATGTCCTTATTTGTTTCAAATTATATTCTATTTGAACTATATTTTTCTTATATAATATTATTGGTTGATAAATTTTTTTGGATAGTGATTATGATACATGTTCTCCTATGAATCCAATATAAAACCATAATAGGTCCTTGATCTATTTTTCTCCATGAATCTTCACATATACAACATGGAAATTTTTTTTTCACCCAATTCATTAGTGAAATTGTTTTCTATACTATGGTCAAAAGTATTTAAATAGTCATAGTCATTAAAAAGATCTGACCATCCCCTCTGTCTCATATTCAATTAATTTTTTAGAAATATATACTTCAATAATTGAGTGTCTATCTATATACCACATTTTTCAGACACAGGTATTCCATCCATATCTTTTGATCAAAATTGACTATAGATTACTTTGGGTTATGCATATGAGAATTATAGTCATAGGGTTCTGACTGTCTGGGCGCATAAGAGATCACTCCATAATTTTTAATGAGAATGTATCCACGATTTTCCAAATATATATCACCATGAAAAAAACTCCTTCTCTAATATATTCTATATTTAACAAGGTGTAGTAAAAAATCACTCCTTTTGTTCTTGAAAATATTCTTCACACTCCTTTGTTCGGTTGAACATAGCTCATTTTATATTGTACTTGGTTCGTGTATTAGATAATTATGAAATGTCTTTCACAAACCTTATATAATATCTCTCTAAATAATGGAATATAAACTTCTCTCTTAGTATTATAAGATTATGCCAGTACTCTATATCCTTTTTCATTGAAGGATCAACTCATATTCCATTATATATTTACTATTTCTCAAGAACATGAATTATTATTAATAGAATTCAGATTTACTGAATTTGAAAAATTGATTATCATTCCTCGTAGGTTTAAATATAACCATTAAATTATCCTTATCCCCCTTGAAAATTTTGGAATATATCTTAATATTGTGAATAAAATCTACCATGAATTTATCAAGATTGTCCTTAATGATTTTATTCAACAAATTAATATATATATATATATGTGTGTGTGTGTGTGTGTGTGTGTATTGAAAGATCATTAGTAAAGAAGAAGGGAATAGAAAATCATAATTATAATATCATATTTTGTGGGTAGTATTTTGAATATATTATATATTAACCCCAAACTGATGATTCTCATATGTGACCTCAATCTTTGAAATTAATTGATCCCCACAAAGATGGTCCAATAAATCATCTATCCTTGGGAGAGGGCACTAGTTCTTTATTCTGGTCACATTTAGTTCTCAATAATCAATGCATTGTTTCATTATTCAATCCTTCTTCTTTGAAAAGAGAATACTTTCTCCCCAAGGAGAAAATATTTGTCATATAAATCTCTTATGGAATAGATATTTAATTTGTTTCATTAATTCAACAGACTACACGTTTTATATTCTATGCAGGGTCATCAATATTGCATTGGATGCAAAAATGAGTTTAATGGAGAAATCAATATATCCTTCCAAGGTAGGTATAAATATCTCTAAAGAAAATATTTCAATGTTTTATTGAATAAAGAGGAAACTTTCAACCAATATACATTCATTTCATTTTTCATCTTCACCAGTAATCTCTATAAAGATGGCTATGGGTGATACATCAAGGAAATTCTTAGGATGAGATATCTCTAAATAAAAATAATAATAAATATCCCATTAAAGAATACTAATATTTACTTGACCCTTCACTTAATATTATCTTTATAAATTGAGATATAGTTCATCCTTTTTAAAGTGTTGAACACTACAATGAAGATGACTAAAATGTTTCCAACGAGTTTGTACTCTCTAAGGTTATTACTATAGTTTATATACACTGTTTTTCCTGGGATGACCCCTATTAGATTATTGATTGAAAAATATAATTCTAGAATCTCATGGATTGATTCTATATACATTTCAAATTGGTATGAAATAATTTAATTCACAGAACAATAATTAATCAAAGTACTTTATAGCTTTGGGAGAAAAATAAGTGATCCTTGTACCACATTATTTACATCCACTACTTCATCTGTCATGATATAAAATTACCATACATTATCCCTTCTCATATGCTAAGTATTATGTTGGGTTACAACCATTATCTTCTTATTTGAACATTGATTGGAAAATTTCCTAGGATAACCACACATAAAGAAAATGAACTTCTGGTTTGGCCAAGCCCTTCATCCCTTTCTTTTTAGTGTTGAGAAGTTGAGGCTTCACCATAATACGATTGTTACTTACTATATGCACATATCTTATACAGTACCAGAATATTCCACTACCAATAATGCGGTTCCCTGAATACTTCTTCCCCAATTTGTTGCACGTTGGATGTTTAAATTTATTTACACATATTTCTTGATAAATATTGTTACTTGAGTTTGGCTCCATTTATTTAATATTTTCATTAAATCTATGTGACCTCATCATCTCTCTAGGCTTTGATTAAACAATCATAGTGCTCCGCACTATCTTCTCATAGTTGTATTACTATCTATTTTAAAATTTCCTCCACATACGAGCTCTTAGACAATTGAATAATCTATCAACCATTCCATTAGGATCTATAAAAATTCCATAGTTTTATCATGAATGTATTGAAAAGTATAGTTTATTTAATCCCAAAGATTAATTTTTCATCATCTTTAGTTCATGGAATCCTTTCCGTATTTTTTTGCATTGAATGAGAAAAATATTTATTGTAAATGGTTCCCATTAACCCGTAAACCTCTATAGAATAAATATCCCATCGTCAAATCATGTTTATAATTAGTGTTCACCATGTATCAACATATACTTCTTTGTGGAATATTGGCAGTGTGACTTTCTATATATATAAATTGTGGAGTATAGAGAGATATTTTGTATATATGTAATCCATTATTCCACAATCAATGGGTTAGTAGATCCACTAAAAGAAGGTGGTTTTTGATGCACGATGCAATCAACGACGCGTTGTTCCCTTTACAGTGAACTATTCATAAAACATGATTCTAGTTAATATTAATAATTAAAGATAATTTTTTCACAGTCCTCATGAATTTCCCAATTCACGCTTCAATCATGTTTGTATTTTCATCAGTGCAGCATCCGTTTTCCTCAACCATTACGTGGATCCTATTATTTTCCACTATTTTCCTAATTAAAAAAAAACCATAATTGGAAAAAGGTTACTTTTATGGATATTATAAATATAAATGGTGTATAAGTCTTGAGAAACCATTTATTAATATGTTATTAGTTAATAATAAAATCATATTTTGTATATATGATAAATAATAGTTCAAATAAAAATTGTGATTGACCAAAAATATCCCCTAGTTGTGTCAATGTAGGTGTGCAACAGATCTCATTATCAGGTACCTGTTTTCGATAAATTATATCTTAATAGAGTTTTTTTGCTGCTATGAACACTAGTTACATCTATTCAAGAGCCATATCCACTTCTAATAGGAAAACATGGATTTCATTTCTTAGAAAACACTCTCTTAACAATTTTCCAAAATTCTAGGATATTTTCCAATACATATAATTATCCCTAGGGTTCATAATTATGTTATGAAGTCTGAATTTCATCAAATTACTAAACCTCAAACTGATAAGAAATATATAACTCTCTCCTTTTTATTATGTACACATTTCATTATATGGAACATAACATAGAATCATTTAATGTTTATTTTCATTAAAATTAGGAACATAACATATAAAAACATAAAACATTTTTCTGATAGATATGAATGGATTCATCATGAATTGACTATATATTACTTTTATTGTATCACATATTACAAGAGCTCACATTAAAGAAAATAGTGGAGCATGATCCTAGTAAGGGATTAAGAAAGGGAGACATTTAGCTTTTGATCAAGTGGCATATTAATAAGAACATGAGGTATAACAATAAAACATGATCAAGAGAAAATAGGGAATATCATAATAAAATAATAAAATACCAAGTAAATGGGGATTTAGTATTTAAATTTTACATTCATAAGAATGTCACTAAAAATTATCACCAAGGCTTTATAAATAAAAAAAATACCAGTGTCCTTCAATAATGTATTGGGAAACATGTCATCTCTAGGTATTGAATTCTATACCCAATGAATTTGGTCACTATCATGGAAAATTATTCATATTTATTAATTGAATTTGAAGAAAATTTATCAGATTATATCATTTTTACTATTAACCATGGGGAATAAATTATTGGTTTCATAAAAAAATCAATGAGTTCATAAGTTCTTAATATCTTGATCATAGCATTATCTTTTAACCCATGGAACATAATATGGGGTTTGAATAAATAAATTCTTTAAATAATGAATTATATTAATATATAATTGAATACCCTAGATAATGAAATGGTTTTGGTATTGATAATAAAATAATTTCTTCTTCCATGTAATGAAATTAGAGATGTAAATTCGGCTGCATGACCTGTATAAAATATGGACTTAGAAAAGTGTAAAATCATTAAAAATGAAGGTATATAATTGATAAAACTTTATTTTATAAATAACTGTATCATAAAAAGAATAATAAAACATTTAAATATACCATTTATAATTTGTACATAAAAACATATACTGGAATGGAAAAGATGATGATGACAATTCCCATACCATTTATAGTTTCTCCGAAATACTGAGGATGAAACCGTACTGGATTAAGGAAACCATGGAGTGATTATTTAGATGAAAAAATTACCACATAATCATAGATGATGTATCGGGGGTTAATAAGAATGTTTAAATTGGTGGATATTTATCCGAAAAATTAGTGGAATTGTTTAATAATTTCAAAATTTAGGTCTTGGAAATCTTGGTAGTGGAAAATGAAAAACTATAGTCTTGACCATGTGGTTTTTCTCATTATCTTGGACAACTAAGTCATATATCATGATAGTATAAAAATTTACAACCAAAATTTTTTAATTCTTTTTTTGGACATGGAAATATATATTTCTCACAATATAGTGTTTCTAATAATTAAAACATACATTATAGGCATTTGAATGTCACTTATAATATTTTGAATTTGTTGAAATCCATTAAATTTATTAATACTAATAATAATACAAGTTGATATATTAGATATATTAATTAATTAATACATTATTATGACATAAATATGAATTAATAAAACATACTAAAAACATACAACTGAATTTTTTTTATTCACTGAAAAATAATATATTTTAGAAAATTATCATAAATTTAACCTAACATCAATTCCATAGTAGAAATTTAAATATTTATTCTTTTTTATCAGAATAATATTATAAATATTATTTTTTCACTTATATGTCTAATTTTTTTAAATTTAATAATACCAATTTTTAAGACACAATCAAATTCATGACAACTTTTAGAAATTTCATAGGACATTATAAATTTATTTTATCATTCCAATTTGAATATTTTGTTTTAAAATACTATATTTGTAAAAAAAATTATAAAAAATTATTTTATTATAAAATTTTATATATTTTATAAAATTAAAATAATGTTTTATTTTTGTATAACAATCAATTTATCAAATTCATCTTACATGAAAAATTGTTTTATTAAATAAATCATTCTCAAAATGGGATTTATGGAAAAACTAATTTATTTATACAAATAAAATTAATATTTATGTAACTAAGGCCTATTCATGTAACCCCTTATTACACCATCATACTCTTTAAGGGTAAGGTGAGTGGTAGTGGTTGTTTCATGCAGTGGATCATCTAACATTGGCCAAGAGGTAATATCCACAAGAATGAACATCTCATGTAGGATGTTTAATTCAAGGTGAACTTATTGAATCATATATTGTAATTTTTTATGGAAGAACAAAAGTTATTTTAGCACCCTTCTCTATTATTAAAAATGGGATTCAAACGGATTGGATATACAAGTGGATGTTGTCTTTTATTTTTTCTACATTATTCATCCTTTTTCATTAGTACTTAAAAATACAAATTATAATCGTAAAATTATTAATAATGGGTACAGTTCCCAATAATAAAATAGAGAACAATTTTATTATCCAATGGTCATATTTGATAGATAGTCATATTTAACCATATGTCATATTACTATTACAATGGTCACATTTCTCCCCATAAATACCATTTCATTATTTAACTAAATATTTATTTCAATTCCACCTAAGTTTATATATTCTTTTTCTAAGAAGTGAATTTTTTTATTAATTTAATTGATATATATTTATTTATAAATCAAAGTGATTATTATTATAGAATAGGGAAATCTATATTATCACATTTACGATTTAATATTTTATTTTTCTTGTCATGTTTTAATGTTTGGAATTGTTATTGGTTTTGAATCAGACTAATGTAAAGATGTTAATTACTGAGATATGGTTTTTTATTTCATATATATTTAGTAATTTTATAATATTATATAATATAACACAAACTTTATTATGGAACATTATCACTTAAAAATCATAGGATTTTATAGATTTGGATTTCTATATAAATAGATAATATATAGACAATATTATAATCATTCCAACAGAATAGATGTTATAATAATATGATTAATATTTCTTCTAATATAAGATAAATAACTAGGAATATTAAATATGAATCCGTTTACAAATATTTATTTGAAAACAATGAATGAAGGTTTGACGTAATTATAAAATCCAAACAATAAGAGAGTTTAATTAATCCACTCAATAACATCCCCCTATTGATAGTTACAAAACTCTAATTCTTCACATAAATTATATAAATTTTTTTTACGGATTAAAAATTAAATATAATGAAAACATTAAATAAAGATATATATTTACATGTTTTATAAGTAATATAAATTTTCAATTTAATTAGTAGTATCAAGGAGATTTAAATTTAAAAAAAACTTCCCCCTTTTTAGAATTTTAAATAGATGAGTTATAGGAAATGGAATAAAAAATATATTTTGAATGGACGAAACAATATAAAATCCCCCAAAATTTATGGTTCCTTCAAAAAGATAAAATATTATATTATATGAGGCATAAAAATAAGTAAACTATTTTCAGTCAATCATAATAAGTTTTCATGGAATTAATAATATAAATTTGACTATTTAGTTCATTCCAATATAATAAAATATTTAAACATATGTTACTGATTTAAAATAAATCCCCCAGTATTGGGAATATATATTTGCGATATTCAATAATAAATATATAAAAATAATTTTAATATATATATATTTTTAAAATTTAAAATTAATATTTTAAATGACATTAAAATAAAGTATTTGCACATGTTATAAATGGCCAAACCATTTTTATCTAATAAAAGAAGATTTTATAATATTGAATATTATTTTGATATATGTACAAGATTGTAATTTGAATAGTATGAACTTAAAACACAAACTTATAAGAAAAAATGTTTAATATATTAACACATGAAAAAATAATATTTTAATTTACATGAATGATGCTAAAATAAAAATTAATATAAATAATTCATCACATATATTAATAGGTAGATAAAAGATTAAAATCATAAATATAAGGAAAATTAAATTTAGGGGAAACAAATATGTAAAAGTTATTATCACCTTTAATAAAATAGTCATTTTATTCAAATTTAATATTACTTATAAGAAATCTATTTAATTTTGATGAATTAGTTTAATGATATAATAGTTTTATCAAATATTGCATGCCAAAAAAATATAAAATACAAGTTTCATTTGGTACCCATATGTTTTTGATTCAAAATTATTTTAATTTAAATAGTTCAGGAACCAAAACTATTATTTTTTTTAAATTTCTATATTAAAGCTTGATAATTCATTTGAGGAATGATAATTCATGATACCATAGAATGATTTATTTATAAATTAAAATTCACTTTTATAAGGTTCAATAATGCTATATTTTATGGATTTAACAATAGAAATTATTTGCCTTCATGAACCATGAACAACTTAGTTTGAATATAATTTATGGTTTACTCCATTGCATCCAAAACCAAGTTTGTATTTTTGAATTTAATTTGTACAAAGAATTTAATTTAAATAATTTTATCCCCTTATAAGAATGATGTAGGCTTTTAATAAATTAATAACTTCATTAAATAAATTCAATTATTATATTTTCATGCAAATAAAATGAATTTTTGGAATGATAATATCTTACATTAATTTTTTTTATCCAAAATATCACTATCAATTGAAATATAAACATTTTATATTATAAATTTTCAATATTATTTATTTAAAAAATATAATTTACTTGAATAATAAAAGAATATATATTAATTTAATTATAATAAAAACATTCTTAATAATAATTTTTTTTGTATGAAGATTGTACCTCATCATGATTAGCGATGATACCCAAATTTACAATTTTATTTTCATGATAAACTTTATAGTTTGTAGTATATTGACTTCGTAAACTTGATTGAGTAGAATTGAATAATTCCACCATGAAAACATTGAGTGAAACACTTTCATTTTCATATAAATATTTTTTCAACTGTGTTATTAAATTTCAAATTCAAACATCATTATAAAATCTATTAACACATGATATTTTTCTAAAAATTTTTTCATTAGGCAACAAATCCATTGAAATCATTTGAACAATTGTCAGTTTATTCATTAGAAACCACAATTATCTCCCACATCTCCTAAGAAATAAAATTTTTTGAAACACAATTACAATTTTCCAAACCCTGTCCCTATTTGATAGCATTTGTATCTCTTTAATTAACATAATATTTAGATTCCTTGGTAGTATCCCACTATTTGGTTCTCTATTTAATTGACAGGGCATTAAAATATTCATGTAAATGTTTTATTAATTATTCTTCAAACAAATATTAATTCCTTATTTCCTAAATCATGAACTATAAGAAATAAAATATGGTACATGGATCATCAATATAATTTCCTTGATATTAGGTATTGAGATTTATCTTCATCTAAATCCTTTAATCAAGCTTCTTAGAGCCAAACAAATATTTTCACTTAAGCCAAGACTTTGATACAAATTGATTGTATTGAGAAGAACATTAAAAGACTTTTAGAAAGAGAAATATTAAAAAATGGCACTTCCTCTATTACAACTTTTTGGTTTTAGATATTCATTATAAATTATTCATATATTTTCAAAAAGTGTAATATATCCAATGAAGTCCAACCTATGATACAAAATTTCATTCAGAATGACTATGAATAATACACAATATAGGGGTGGATTGTTATCTTTTAAATATTTTGAAAAAACGTAAAAGTTTCCTTCAAAGATAAAGTGATCCCAACTATATCACTTCGATATGAGTATACAGGTACTAATTATCATTCCCAAAAAATTAATAGATTATTATCACAACAGTATCAAATTTTTTACTATCTATTTACATCATATTTAGAATTTTGAATAAAATAAATATTTTTGTACAATTTATGAACCATTCTAATGGATCAATAATCAAACCAATTCAACATTCATAGAAATTTATGTCTACCAAAAATAAAAGGATAAATATTTTGGAAGAGAAAAAAATTAGTATAATCATTGTAGAATTTTGATAATTTATTTACCAACAAAAGACCATTTTTGCATTAATTGTAAACTAAGGAAATAAACATAAACATCATGGATTTCTATCTCACAAGGATTCAAAAGATTCCTATATCATTAGAACGTGTAGTTAAAAAAAATAGAATTATTCCAAATTTGTACACTATATAGTTTCCATGATATTGTATAAACATCGATGATTTGTTTGACCACATAATATATATTTTAAAACAATTTTGTAAAGTTTAGAAATTTATATAATACTATTTGATATCTAATGACACAATTCATAAATGAATCTGAGCATTTAATCATGATATATAGTCAAAATATAAATATATCATTAAACTTTACTATTACTAAATAGATGGTAGTATATTTGGTGATTTTTTCTACAATAAAAAGATTAACATATACTTCAACATAAAGCAGAAAAAATCATGTAAATATTCTTATATTTAAAAATAAATATAAGGTGTGATTATCCAATATATATTTTCATATTATAAAATATATATTAAGGATACTTTAATATGAAACTACTTAAAAAGGTATATAAGTAAAAAAAGAATCATGGGTTAAATAAATAATCAAAATCATACCAAGATGAGAATGGAAAGGCTCCACTCAACTGCCCTAACATGTGGAATTATCATGTTAAAAAATTTATATTTTATCCATTTCATATGGAAGACCTTGTTCATGTAATAAATTTCACTAATAATCCCATTGATATATTGACAATGAGAAATTCATTGTTCATGTCAGCCTTATCAGGAATACACGCATGGACATAAACCCTCAAATCATGTAAAATCATTAGCCACAAGACGTTGGTTGATAATCCCTTTTTATAGAGATTGTCCATAACGAACAAGGATTATGCACCAATGGTATTTTAAATCCTTTTCTAATTATTGGGATTTCCCATTAGAGATTCACAATAATTCATGTACTTACTTATGAAAACATGATCCATTTTATTTTACATGACTCTATGACCCCTACATCATCATGAGACACCTAAACCACTATGAAGAAATTGAGAAGATTTATCTAATTAAATACCCATATATAAGACATCCTTTCCATACAACAATACTTTATAGAGCTTCCGTGATCATTATATCTCATCATCAGTCAAAGGAGAAAGAATGTATATGTTACACGGGAATCCACCTTGGTGTGGGTACCTAAATATTCTAATTATTTTATCACACTAGACTAAATTATCCAATGACTGTAACAATCAACTACATTTATTAATAGTTGAAAAACTGGTTTATACATAAGAATTATCTTAGGGGTATATTTATTATGCCTCAAAACACCTTAAGATGATTTTTTTTTCAATTTTCAAAATAATTATCTGCCTAAACATAAATTTGTTCTATATGATAATTATATATAGGAATATCGATTATTATAGGTCCCTAAGATAATCTTATATTTATAAACTAATTTACAATAATCCTCAACATTATTAATTGTATTCCCTCATATATCAGGGGGTTTGGGATATACTGAACTATGAGGACTCTGATTCATGTTACAAACTTGTTATATATGGAACTTTACAAAGGATCCATCTTAATATAACAACTCATCTAATGGTAACATATTATAAATGAAGATGCTAATATTACATTTATTAGGGATAAATTAGTGTGTAATTACCTATTAAATATTAAGGAAAACAATTTGTTTTATCGCCATAAAAATATCTAGGATACCTCTATTGTAATGACCATTAAAATTACCTCTAATATGGGTATTCTCTATGGGTGAAATCCCCAAAATGTTCCTCATATCAAAAAAAGGTCCATACTTCTAATATAGATTCTTAGAGAAGACATTTTTTGAAATCCCCATATAATTTTATCATATGTTCTCATGTGATAAGTCTATCATTATACTATATATTATTTTTAAATGTGAGCAAGAGTGACTTGGGAATATATAACATATATGATTGTTCCATCAACATAATGAAAATAGATCAATAAGGTCCTCCCTTCATACTCAGAAAGCGTAGGGTGAAGCCCTATTTATTAAAAGAAAGGAAAAGAGCCCTTTTTAACTAGGAGAGGGTAACCCATTACATACCTGAAGGCCAGCAGCAAACAATTATAGGTTCAAGAGACAAAATCTAGAAATACATAGTTAAAAACAAAAAAAACTCAACAAATCAATTCCAAATGGCCATGGCCCAAAAAAACAAATACAACAGTGAAATCCTAGCCATCCACACCAAAGACCACCGCTGGATCTATGGAGGAACATTGAATCTTGATTTTCAGATCTCAAATCCACAAACATAAAATTCAGGATCCATCCAAAACATCATTCGAGATACATCAGCCAAAATCACACCAAAAACATCCATTGCTAGTGAGAAAATGGAACCATAAGAAATGGAACCATAGCAGGGAGCAATGGTAAACCCCAAACCTCCACCCCCAGTACGCACGAACACACAGATGTCTCTGTATGGACAAGATGCATTCAAAAGTCTTCAGAATTCCACGAACACTCCTAATCCAGCAGTGACCACAACCATGAATGCATATAAAAACGATATCCAATTCCAACAAAGGAACATATTCATGAATCTCGACCTCCAACAGGTTCGGAAACGACAGAACCTGGCAAGATGGAACCCCCATCTCCACGTGAGCTCGAATCTTCCAAGAACATTCCTTCATTAGCTCTTTGGAATCACCGACCTAAAGATCCTCCACCGTCGATGCCCACACGACATCCCCAATCCAAGCCGCACCGAGCTAACCATCCTTGACCACCAGAGATGAGTTGTGCCACCAAGACCAACATCAGGGAGACCCTGTCCAGATAACTAGAGATCCCCCGCCGCTCGACCTGTGCCTTCGATTTCCGGTATCTGAATCCAGAGGTTCGCCTCATGTGTATAAGTTGTACTTGAACACAAACTTCAATAACAGACACAAAAAATAAATAAACTGAAATGTGTGGGTTTTAAATATTATTCTCACATGATATAAAATATTTACTATATATTTACAATCCTAATTCCAAAACCCAATCTTCTACCCATTATGGAAAATAAAACCAGAGTAATCAGATATGTATATAAACAAAAGCATCCTAACAAGTTAAGATAACGAAAGTGAACCTATGATATATGAACTTTTTCTCATGAATACATAGCCTCGAGAATTTCATTGGAGTACGTGAAACTGGTCCTGTAATGAGGAATGGGAAATATTTAAAGATATAAATTAAATATATAATTGATTCATGGTGTAACAAATAATTCCAAAAAATATGGTAGTATGATCCTAACCTATAATATTATAAACAAATGTGTGTTATTGGATCTCATTGGTAAGAAACCACGAATACCACCTATCAATGGAAAAAATTAACATGGATTATTGTGGATATTGGATCCTTTGGGGGTTTATATGGGAATAACTTATAGATGGTAATGATAGTGAAATTATAATAATCCCCTCACAATTTACTATGCGAGCTAGTGATCCAGTGAGACAATCAAATTATCAAATAAAAACCTCTCATATATTTAAATGTTATTACGTTTATGGTATAACAATTTTTTTCCCATATAATGGAAAATGAAGTTATCTATCATGAATATGTGTGGACTACTACCTCACAAAGATGATGTATTTCAAATTTCATCCCATCCACTTATGGTTGTCTATAATTATGGATACAAATGAAATAATATGACATAAATGAAAAATAATCATTATATAATGATAAATAAATAATCAAATAAGTTTTTTATAAATTAATGCATGTTTAAAACACCGCTCATACATATGTATGACCTAATATATCCAAGAAAAATTATAATTCATTTTTCACAACTACCTCACTTGTATGGTAGTAAAAATAAAAATAATGAATAAATATGACATTTATGACTTAATTATGATTCAAAATGTTTAATATAATTTGTATGTTCAAACCCTTCTATCTTTTTAAAAAAATATAATGTTACTCATTTGTACGTTTGGACTACCAGCACCCTGATGTGATGTGATTAATTTTTCATGTCCAACAATCCAGAATGATTATAAATATTTATATAATCAATATATAAGGAATTTTTATCATTATTAAAATTATCGATATAATGGTACTTTTAATCAACTCCATTAATAATGGTTAACATGCCACTATAATTTTGGAGAATAGAACCAAACAACCTTTAGTGGTCAGTATAAGAAAGAACCATTCAATGAAATGATTTCAAATCATAATAAAAAGACTGTAAAAAAGTATATGAAATTAAAATGTTGTTTAATAGAGAATCAGATAAAATTAGTTTATTATATTTGATGATCAAACATGTATTACTATACGGAGACACGAGGTAATGGGTTTTTCATCACAATTTCTCTTCCATGATAAATCTATTATATTATTCACCTAATTTATTTTATATGGAATAAATAGTGCACCATTAAAATATTATACCCTTAATTCCACTATACTTATGATATTTAATTTAATAAATCCTATTTACTCATTTAAGAGGGTTTGATTCTAAAAATATTAAATCGTTAATGGAATTATTTTATAATATAATTTTATTTTAGGATTTTTTATCATCTAAATTTATTTGGGTAAATCATATGATACGAACATTTTAGACCACATATGTTTTATTTTAATAGGGTTGTATTTGGGTTTACATGTTTATTTTTCATTTAATTTATTTTGCGATCATGATTCAACATATAAGTATTATATTAGTGAATTTCCCTTAAAAATCATTTTTTGATGTCTTATTTACTCATATTTTTCTCAAAATTCCATATTTTAAAAAAAAATAATAAATTTTTATAATATTCTCCAAGAATTTATTAATTTATTGATTTACCCATTTTCTATTATATAAAAAACGTTTTAAAAAGAATATAATGGTTTTTTTTGAATAGATTATTTTTACCAATGGTCATGAAATAATATTTATTTTAATATTAACAACACATATTACAATTCCAAATTTCATGAATAGTATATTTTTAACTTACATTTAAATTTTCCATTTTTTCCAAAAAGATATATTACCCAATTTTTAGATAATTTCTATTAAAATTTATATTAGAAGGAAATGTTTTTATTTTCATTAGGGTATAAAAATAAATATGAAAAGTGATTTATAACTTTTCTCTTAAAACAATACACATGGGAGATATTTTTAATATACTAGTTTTATTTTTTCTTATAAAGGATTGGTTTTACTAAAGGACCTTTATTTATGTTGAATTAATTTTTTTAATCAATTAATAAATATTTATTATATTATATTTTAAGATCATTCACTTAATTTTTCTCATGTTGTTCATCCCTATCTATTAATCATTTGTTATTATCTTATTTTTTCTGTATTTATTTTTAATATAATTGATTTTTTTGAATCATTTATAATTCTTTATAGATTTTTCATATATATATATATATTTTATGTATGGTATCTATTGAAGGTATATTATCAATTTACTAATATCATTTACATTGAAATATATTTGTCCTATATTCTTGACTAAGTACTAAAAATTATTAACCTATAATTAATTATGAGAATGTGTTATATTGATAATTTAAATATATAAGGAATGAGTAGAATGTGTATTTGATATGTTTCACCATGTTAAATACATCTTCTTCAGGCATAAACATGTCACATGAGGCCAAGTAGCATACATGTCACAACCGATGGATATTTTGTATACACTAACCCATTTATTAAGAATGATGTCTTGGTTGAGAGTACTTGACGATAATATTATTGATATACTAGTTGAAAAGGTTGGATCATGAATGTATATTATTATTTAATTTCATTATATTGAAATTAGATTCTATTATCCATGTGATTTTATGTTTATATTATCCATTGATGTCCATTTAATGGTAGTCGTTGATTAAATGACATGTGTTTTGTAAAAAAACCTGATTTTGGGAAATAATATCTTCCACATAAATTTAGTCATTTAAATATATTATGATAACTGAAAATTTGAGATTGGATTTAGTTACACACAACACTGATATTGGAGTGCGTTGTAAGAAAAACCAATTTCAACTTTTGTTACATGCAAGAACGATTCTAAAAATCATGACATACTATTTAAATATTATTATTTAATATAATTGTTATCACATAAAAATTGGAATGGCGGGTATGGATATTATTAACTAAAAAACCAAAATATATGTTTCACACATGTATATAAAATTAATTCTTTCATGACCAATTAATTACTAATTAAAAAAACTATTTTAAAATAAATGAAATATTTTTCTGAAAAATTTATTTTTATTCACAAAACCATGTTATACATCAATAAATTAATCATAAAATGTTCTAAAACTATTTTATTAAAACTTTTATATTATATTTATAATAAGAAAATTATATTAATGTTATGATTTTTCTAGACAAGATATATGAATAAATTAAATTTTATGGTAAAAATGTGTATTTTCTTAAAACCCAGTTCTCTTGAATTTTGGACGCTTATTTGAATATTATATTTTGAAAATTTTATTAAATTTATATTAAAAAAACACCTTTCATTAAACCATCATGTAAAAATTATCCTAGAGTACATTTTTGTAGATTTTTAGAAAAAAATATTTGATGACTGTTGACAAATAATGGTTTTTATTAAAAATTGTAAATTATTTTAAATAATTTAAAAACACAAAAATTATTTTAATATTGTTTTAAAATTTTAATTAGTTCAATTATATTTCTAGTAATAACATTTTTTATTTTTAATTATTTTATAATTAATTTTTATATAAAAACATTTAAAACAATTGAAGTTTTTCTCTTCGTAAAACTGAATTTTCATCTTGTCTATGGGAATAATATTAAATTAAAATTTTCCTCTTTTGTGAATAAAATTAATAAATATAGTTTCCATATTTATAATAACAATATTCTATAATATTTTATAATTTCAAACTAATTTTTGACCATAAAGAATTGTAAATAATGAATATATAATTGTAGTAGTTATGTATTAAATGAGTTTACTATTGGATTAATTAAAATGATAAGAGGTAAAATGACATAGAAACATTTGAAAACCCAAATAGATATAAATATGTATAACTTGTAACCTCTAATGTTTTATTATGGACAATTGTTTTTCCTTCTGTCATTTGAAAAATTTTATTACAAATTTTCTTTTCAATAATTTATGTTATACCACACAAATCATCCATGAAAGGCCACCCAGTATAATCTTATTTAAACACATAAAAACCCATTTTATCGGCCAATAATTGTGAAAATCACTTCCTTAATTTCATTTATACATACTATAATGCATATTTTGGTTGGAAATACAGCAAAATAAGCCTTTTTGTACAAACAAAGAGAGGATGTTCAAAGAAGAGTAACATCCCAAACCGAGTGTTTTATAATATTTATTCCTCCAACTCAGTAAAATATTTATAAGAAATTAATATAAAATATATAAATGTATTTTCCATATACTAAGATTTTCTTGTGTTAATTTAATAACCAAAATTCTATCAACTTCCATCATGTGGGATTAAAAATCTTCATTCTTGTGTATAACAGACTACAACATAACGAACCAGTGTTTTTTAATATTCATTAACCACCCAAAAATATGGATATAAAGATGAATTAATTAATTTTATATTATATTTTTGATATTTCTACACCTCTTTTATTTTAATAACACACTTAAGAGCTTACCACCTAACCCATTGGATGAAATATACATCGCTCCTTTGTACGGTAGACTACCTTCTCACGAACCGCAATAATGTTTTTTTAAATGTATGTTAATAAAGTAAAATTATATTAATATATATGATATGTTTACTTTAATTTTACTTCATGAATAATGATATCACACCTACCATCCCACTTTTGATTCATGAGGGATATGATAACGTCCTTCGTGTGTACAGTAAACTATTACATCCTGAATCGATGTGATTTTTTTCACAACTGATTTACATGGATTGTAATAAATAAATTTGAAAAACATATATGATATATATGATGAAAAAGATATTCTAAAATGGTAATATTTTAATTACCCTGCTTTTTTTTATTTCGTTTACAAAATGGTAATAGTTTTCCTACGTAAGTATGACCTATCATCTCCATTAACAATGTATTTAATTTTCTATCTATAAATTTTATCAATTAAGATAAATAAAAATATACTGAATACATATGTTCTTTATATAATGGTCAAAATGATGAAGATAATTGAACTAGGATCAATCTATGAGGTCTAAAAATAAAAAATCAAAACATATTAGAAAAACAAAGTAGTTATTGCCCATAACATGATTTTAAGATAGAATAAGTGGAAAAAGTTTCTAAAAAGTCATAGGTAAATAATATATGGTATCAAAAATATAATATATGTTTATAAAATAAATTTATAATTAACATATATTTATTATACATGAGTTTCTAATGTGTAAAAATGATGTTGAGACTTATGATAGGGGATTTCTGTCTTAGTGTTATTTTCTGTGAGACACATGCCATATTCACCATGTGTTTCCTTAATATATTGTATATAATAACCATGAGTTTATTTTTTGATTATTATCCTAATAACTATAGGGATTTATATTTCAATTTTAGGATATATCTCTCAATGTGTTTTATGTGTCAAATTTTAACAAATAAGTAATGTACATTCTCCTTAATTTTACACCATTGAGATATATGTTTTGGTATGAACCTATTTTATTTTAGTGGGAGTATAAACTACTCATATGAAATTTTATATTATGAAATCTAATTTATTCATGAAATTTAATATTAAATATTATTTTATGATTTAATGGGTTTTATAATTCAAATGATGGTTATGTGGTAAAGGATTGTTGATTTAATGTCATTGTTTATTGTGACTGATTAAATTTATGAATATAAGTATATGGTAACCCCCCATTATTCATAAAAACAATAAAAACATTTGAGGACCATGAGAAGATTTTACTCATTACATGATTAGGGTACATTTTCATTAAAGAAAATTTCCAAAAGTCCAAAACATTGACTTGAATGTCAAACTAATGAAGTCGTTAATACAAGAAATCAAAAGTCTCATAACCCTAACTAGAAAATGAAACATATTCACTAGTAAATAAATTTTCCTCTCCCCATAACCATTAATTTGTGTCATAAAGGGGAAACCCATCATCACAAAAAATTATTATTACCCACATATTCATGTTGATGGAGGATCAGATGAAATGTGACAACACACCTATCACTCCTTTGAGTCTCCCCCCAAGAAGCATGTAATAGTTCACAACATTTTCAACCTAATGAGAAGATGGAAAAAAATCACAATTAAACCCCTCTTCTCCATTTTAAATCAAGTCATTATATTCTACAGAATATCTTCCTCCCCATATAATAGAACAATAATATAGGCATCAATGATGAATATTTCTTGGAAAACCAAATCTCACTAAGATGACCAAGACTATAAAAAACCGGATCCGAGAACAAATGTTGAACATCTATTTCTACGACCATCATCATTATGAAAACAGTGAAAAGTAAAATTGGATTAAAGTGAACCACATATATGGACATCCCTGACAACAAAGAAGTAATAAAATAATGATATAAGTGTGAATTGATAGACCTAGAACAAAAAGACAAATATATTTTTATACTCATGATTAAAAAATAATTTTTTTTTTGAAAAAATATAATTAATTTATATCTTCAATTGAAAAATAATATTTCATCAATATGCATGTTTTCTAAAAAAAATTTAAATTATTTAAAGGATTTATTAATTATTATCTTTTACCATGTATTATTTTTATAAAATACATATTAAAGGGAATATGTAGGTTGTCTTTAAAACATAACCAATTGTCATTATAAAAAATTTGAAACTAATATTTGTTTTAATGTAAGTGACATTAAATAAATTTCCTTATTTTATAACAACGTAATGATTTATCTTTAACTTTATATATTTCAAGGCTTATTTTAATGGAAATCTTTTTTAAAATGTCATAATTTTAGTTGAAAAATTAAAGTGGAAATGATATTTTCCTAAATGAGTTTTGTAAATAATATTATAAATATTACATTATATGTTAAAATGATATTTTCACAATAAATAATTTTTATAATGTTCTAACTTTTAAAATGTTTTTTTAATTTGGAGAGGCTATTTTACTCAATAAATATTCATAGTTATCTTTAAAAATAAATTTACACTTATGATGATATCCAATGTTATTTTATATTTTTTACATTGGATATGATCCAATAATACTTTATTTTTTATTTAACAAGGTTTTTATATTTATGATGACAAAATATTTATAAAAAAAAATTCTCTTCCCAGGGTCATATCATGATAAAAAAATTGAAACCCATTACCATTCCATGAGTCATACCAAGATATAATGTTAATGAAAATAGTATCTATTACATTGTTCACTTCAGTATAATAGGTTTTTTAAACCCACTAATCTTATATAGGTTATACCTTTTTAAAACCTTTTGAGTTTTATTTAAATTACATGGATTATATCATTATAAAATTATTATGAATAACATTTTTTTCTTTAGGTCATGCTTTGATTAAAAAATTATATGATTTTGAGACCTCTTTATTTTCAATAGGTTATGATATTGTGAAATGTTAATGAATCTTGTTTTTTTATTTGATATAATTTTATGAATGTATAAATCTCTATAGGTACATATATGCTTGATTTGAATGATATGGTAGGTGGGACCTATATCTCCCTCTATGAATTGGGTAATGCTTTATATATTTTGAGATAAATAACACTAGAATGGGTTATGAAACCATTTTATTGATGGGATTCTTCCACTATAAACATATTGGGAGTGAACCTTGACTACTAATATGGTTTGGTAGTTTATCGGATTTCACTACTATATATTTGAAAATAAAACTTGACTACTATGGAAATAATGTTTTTTTTCGGTGTATGAAAAATAATCTGGTCATATGACAATGTTATATCCTCATGGTGCATGTTCTTTGAATTACGTATGATTCAATTATTAATAAATTCCAATAATTATTCTATTTATCCATATCATGATCATTGATATATTGTGTTTGATTTTAAAATTTTATGTTCATGTTATCACACCATTATTTCCATGTTATTTTTATGTGTCTCCATTGTTTACCCTTATTATTCATATGATCTCACCCATTATTATGATTATATTCCTCAAATTAGTATTATATATATTATGAGTTATTTTTCTAAGTGGGGTAGTGGTTATAAATAACATAGTGGGTGAATTAATAACTCACTTATGGGATCGTTTATGTTTCCTTGAATCCAAAAGTTGTAGACCATAATGATTTTTTCATGGATTATTATATTGTTTAATTAATATTCTTCTCTAAAGATATGCTATTTATGTATAAAAATATTGGGAATTTAATGTTTTCATTAGTGTAGGGTTTAGTAAAATATTTTATTGTATGATGTGAAATCATTAGTGAGATCCCAAAAGACATAACTTAAGTTATTTCTAATGATAAGTCAATGTATTTGAAAATGATCATGAATTTTGCTGAATGATAGAATTAGATGATTTTAAGAAAATCATTCCTAGTCTAGATATTATAAATGTATGAGGCTTTGGAATAGTTGTACATCAGGACAGAAACTCAGAAAATGGTGTATTGATCTAGATTTGATCATCACCTACTGCATGATAATGGTTCTTACTGTACACCTAATTATACACTATAAGGGAATATGATTTGGAAATTCAAAAACAATTTATGGACCATCATAAAATATTTGAATATTGATCACGAGTTACATTTATTAAGCCTAATGTGTCAAATATTTAAAATATTTTTTTTGATTTAGACATCATTTATGTGATTTGTTATGATTATATGGTTTTATCACTATAATTGTTGTTTCTCACACTAAGATATTGGGTTTTTTTAGTAGATGGACCAGAAGAAATCCTATTAACACTAAATCTGATGGAAAAAACAATGAATATGAAAAAACAAAATGGATACTGAATGGAGAGATAGATATTGTGATTATTCACAATCAACTAACATGATATATCATAATTAATGTACTTAAGTGACATTATTGAATCAATAAATAAGAGTACAATGAACAGTTATGAGTGTTCATGTGCTAAAAAAAATAAAGACGATTTAGCATATTATATGTCAATAAGGTGAGAAGAATAACCTACAATAATATCTCAAATGGTGGGGAAGATGTTATCTCTATATAAAATAAATTATTAGAGGGAATTTTTTCTTAGGATTTTAATTTATTTTGTGTAGGGAACATGATAATTATCCCATTAAATTCTATACCTCGTGAATTATCTTTTATACCAAAGAAGGGATCATTACATTTTAATCATTGAATAGTATAGATTAATGTATTTATATGTTGTAATTCATTGATTATATTGAGGATTTATTATTTTTTATAATGGTACATGAGTTGTAATGATCATGAAACATCTAAGGATTGTTTTAATTTTTAAAGCATATATGATTCTATGTAAGTTTAAATTAATAATTTTGGACACCATAATGATTTTGTGATTATAAGGTTGATTATAATTTTATATTTCTAAACATCACTTTTTAGATATATATTACTAGAAATTATCACGATTGTTGATATTTTGGGAGATAGTTTTGGAAATAAAACCCATTGTCTTTTTATATGAATTTTTGGGAAAAATTATATAATGATGAATTCCTTTACATTTTGTGGGATTATTATTAAAGTTATTCATAGTAATAAGGGTTTACCATATATTTGATATAATAAAAGTATGAAATCTTTTTCCAGGGATTTAACATTTGGTTGGGATAAATACCTTCCCCTAGCTGTTTTTTTTTCGAAAAAAATATATTTCCCTTAGCCATTCAAATGGATCTTTCTGAAGCCCTTTATATAAATAATTATAGAAATATAAACTAGTTAAATGATTTTATAGAATGGAATATATTGGGACCTATGCTATATGATGAAATGGTATAAATATATAGATCAATTAAACAACAAATATGGGTACCGAAAAGTTTTAATATATTTTATTTTGATACATATTGACATGATATATAAATTTAAGTTTCTCATAAGGTGTTTCTTTGAATTTATCCATGGGATAAATAAGGGTATACAATAACCTAGGTATATCATTCCATTTGAAATTATATATCATATCAAGACCATACTTATAGCTTGTAACTTACACAACCCTCTCTCAGGTTTATAATATTCTCTATATATCTCTCATAAGGAGGTACATACTTGATCTATCACATGTACTTACCTCAGATTTCCCACCATAGTGTCATGATCTTGACAATGAGGAAGAACTATCGAAGACTCTAGATCATTCAATCAATGTTCCAAAAAATATTACCACTCGCCTAGTCAATGATTTATAAAGAACCCATTAGATTGAGGAATTTATTTGGGAACATGAGTATATAAGGAGGATTATTTACCCTATTTTTTATTGAAATAATGATTTATGAGGGAGAAATTCATTTTTATATTGGTAGAATATAACACCTTGAGATTTTATTAAATATATATATTTCATATAAATTTAATATGTTGGATATTTTTCATTACAGCAACCCGATGTTTATATTTTGGTACCCACATACCAGATTTTATCTTTTGTTACTACAAAAACAGATTTTATCTTTCATTACATGAAACAACACGTTTAAACGAAATTCTATATTCTATTAAAATATTATTATTTTAAATGATAGTTATCACCGAAACATTGTAATGAAGGTTATGAATCGCATTAAACAAATTTTGAAAATATTTCCAATCTATATTTCTATAAAATAAATTCATCTGTGAATAATTAAATATAAAATTTAATTCAAACAATTTAAAAATGAAGGAAATTTTCTTCTGAATTTATTTATAATCATAATCCAATTTTACAAATATAAATTTAACAAATAAATTTTGTTTAATGATTCAAAATAATTTTTTTATTATACATTAAATCTATTATATAAAATTCATCACATGTGTTTTCTAGACAGGAGATACAAATAGATACAATTTTATGTTATAAACTATTTTCTTCTAAAATTTAGTTCTATTGCATTTTGCACACTTATTATAAAATTAATTATTTGTATTTTTAAAAAATAAATTTTGGTTTAAAATTAAATTTTTTAAATAAAAATGTCAAAATTACCCTATGAATAATTTTTGATTACTTTCATAAAAGTAAAACTTTTAATGAATAGTGAAAAATACATATTTATTAATTATCATTTATTTTAAAGTAGTTAAAATATCCAAATTATTTTAATATGTTTTTACATGTAAAATTAGTTCAATTATATATATTATAATACAATTTTTCAAAATTTACAAATATTAATATTTTATCTTTATTTACCAACTTTTTAATCATTTTATTCGTTTATCATTGGAAAATTTATTTTTTGTCTTGACTATGGGATTAATTTTAAGTTATATTTTACCAATTCATTAAATAAAATTTCTAAAAATGGATTCCTTATTTTAAATAATAATGATTTACACTATATAATAAGGTCAAATTAATGTTTTACCATTATGAATAGTAAAAACGGTTAAATGTAATTACCACGGTTAAGGTTAAAACTTATTTATAAAGGAATTTATCCAAAAATTATTTGGTTAATTAAAAAATATACTTTTGAAAGACAAATTATATGGCTATATTTCTACATTATAATAAATTAATTTTGATAAATTATTTTCTTGAATTATTTTTATATGAAAAATGTAGTTATATATTTTTTATAACAAATATTTCATGTGGGGCACTAAAAACACATATAAATGGCCACCCCTGTCCTCTTCTATAAAAACACCAAAAATAAATTTCTGTCTATGTAATATAAAAATTGATTCCCCAATTCCCCCAACCATTCATAAATCCTTATTTTTTTGGAAATCCAACCTAAGAATCCTTTCTGTGAAATCCAAAATGATCTTGTTTGAAGAAGCGGTAATGTCCCTAACATAGTTATTTATTTTATTCAGTTCGCTAACTCATTTAATTACAGTTAAAAAAAATGCTCACTTAATTTCATAGTTATCTCCAATATACTGATACTTTATTATGTTAATGGAACAACCTAAATCATTTTCCTCTTCCACTAATGGTATACATAATCATTTTTCATGTGTACAAATAACAAACTCCTTGGGAATAATTTTTATTAATTTTCCATGAACACCTATCATAGATGGATATAATGATGGATTATAAATATAATGTAATTAATATATTATTATAACACTGTAATTATAATACATTTTCTTCCTTCTTACCTCATATCCTTTTGGAAAACAATCATGTTTCTCTTGTGCATGGTAGACTACGGCCTCACGAATAAAGGTGAAGTGTTTTTAATATTTGTTTAAACTGGATTGTAAAAATGACAGAATAAATGAATAAATATAGTGTTTTTAATGTCACTATAGTTACATACTTATTTAAAAAAATATATAACATCTTACATTGCATTCTATTGGGTAAACAATAATATTGTTCAGCTGTATAGTGACCAACTGCCTTGTGATGTGATTTGACTTGTATTTAATGTACAGTTTACAAAGAAGGTAATAAGGATAGTTTTAAATAAAATTATGTGAATATGAATTCAAAAAATTTATTATATATTTTTAATTTATTATATACATTTATAAAAATAATTCCATTGAGAAAATGAAAAAATCATTCATGTTTATATACTACCAACTATTTCCAACAATGGTGAAATTCCTTTTATATCTCTAACATTTTGGGAATATAATAAAAAATATATAATTAATATTATTGATATTTATATACTAGTTAAAATTATGGATATTATTTCACCATTATAAATCTAAAAATCTCGAATGAAAATAAAAACATATACAAAAAACAAATATGTTATTATTTAAATCATGAATTTAAAAAGGAATTATTGAAAAAATGGTAATAAAAATCATATATAAATTATATATGGTATGATATATATCATTATTTTTATTAAATAACTGTATAATATATTTATATTTATTATACATGAGTTTCTAATGTGAAATAAAGAATTCAAGACTTATGATAAGGGATTTCAATTTCATGTTTTTTTATTGTGAGACACTTTCCATATTCACCATCTGTTTCTTTTATGTTGTGTATATGATAACAATGAATTTAATTTATGATGATTATAAAAAAATAATGGAATATACATATAAATTTAAGACATCACTCACTTATAGGGTTTGTGATTCATAATTTAGAAAAGAATAAATTGATTTTCCCTCAATTTTCCATCTTTGAAACATATGTTATGTTCCACACCTATCTTAATATTTTATGAGTATACAACCCCTTTTACAAGTTATATAATGAAAATAATTATTTTCATTATATTTAAATATTCATCTAATGTTATTCTTTAATGGGGCTTATGATTCTAATATTACTTAATTGGTAAGGCTTTCATGATTCAATTTCATTATTTATCAGGATTAATTATTATTATACCTTTGATAATGAAATATAATGAGTTATTTATCAAGATATACATAAGTTTATTATCCTCTAGTAATTCCATGAGAACCAATATTTTTCATTCATTTTCACTGAATTTTTTAATCAATATTTGTGAAGGCTTAAAAAATTAGTTCTCTTTCTATATTCTATTGAAAATTCTTTTTCTATCATCTCTATGTTTTTTAAAAAATATTTTAAAAATTGATTTAATATTCATAGACAATTTTTGAAATAAAATGTTGACCTTATTTTAGTTTTTTCTATGTAATTTAAAATGAATCATCATATATTTTTAAAAAAAAGTATCATTAGGCCTTAAACAAAAATATTAAAAGAGTATTTGTTTTAACATGTACAATATTAATGGAATTTCAGGACATTAAGACCACATAATTATTTAAATATTCCTTTAAAAATTTGAATTATATTTTTTAAAGAAAATTTTTTATAATGTTTTTTGTTTTAAAAAAAATCCAATGTGGAAGGGAAATTTTCCTCAAGATATATTTTAAATTTTTAATAATTTTTTTTAATATAATCTAAGTATATTTTGAAATAAAACAATCTTTAAATTGTTTTATGTTTTTAAAATATGTTTTAAAATTTGAAGGGTTAATTTCCAAATGGAATTTTTCTTTAGATATATCAATATCATTTTCCATCTAATTTGACATCCTTTTATGTTACTTAATATTTACTAAAGATTTGATCTAGTGATACCATCCTTATTCTTTCTCGTGATGGTTTATTTTTATGAAGAAAAAAAAAATTTGTAATTAATTTATCTTCCTCGCATAATAACATAATAAAATATTCAGAAATAATATATCTCTTCCATGGGATATACAATGATAAAATGGTTATGAATCCTATTTCTATTCCATGGGTTATACAAGGATAAATTTTTTATGACACCTATTTATCTTCCATGAATTATACAATGATAAAATGTTTATAAATCCAATTTCTATTAAATGATATAAAATGTAATAAAATTCTTATGTAACTTGCTTATTTTTATGGTTATATTATTATGGGATAATGAAATAATTATGAAATCTATATCATTTATATAGAATATTCTATGATGAAAGGATTATGAATCCCATTTCTTTTCATGGGTTATAATATGATGATTGTTTAATGATATTGTTGAACAAGAATGTATGATATTCATTATGTGATGGGTAAGACATGTATCCTCCATCTGATGTATTGGGAAATGATTTATATCTCAAGAGAAAACGTGAATGCAACAGGGAGTAAACTCAGTTCAATAAGGGAATTTTTCCACTATCATGGTCTTGGGAGTGACCAAATTCTACTAGAATAGGATTAGATATAGTCACTGAATACCATGAAATTCATGTTTTATGCTTATATTTTTTTCACAAATATTTTTATTTCTCCAATGTTATGTTCTCATGGTTCATGGTTTTTAATTTCTTTGTGATTCATTTCATATTAACTTTATGTTTTTTTCACGATTCAAGATTATCATATTTGATATAAATGGTGTAGTTTTCAATTTTTACTCTCTTCTTATAATCCCCTTATTGTCATATTAGGATTATTCTTCTTATTTTTTACTCATGCATAGCATCTGACCTCACCCTTTCTTATCATTCATTTCCAAAGATTATGATGAAGGTTATTTTGTATGATATGTTTAAAAAGGGTGTTACTTATGAAAATCATCGTTGGAGATGACATAGATCACTTATGGACCAATTTTTTAGGATTCAAGGTTTTAAAGACCTATACCTAAATATTATGGAGAGGATTTTTATTTTATTTAATTAATATTTTTATATTAATATGTAATATTTATGTGTGAGAAGTTTGGGTCTCTAAATGTTCTAATTATACTATCTTCCATATAAATTATCTCTTATATAATCTGGATAGATTTCATTGTATGTAACTCATATTGGATATTTTAGCTCACCCTTTATTTTTTGTCCTTTCCCAAAGATATGAGTAACGATTTTGAGAATGATCGAAATAATGAAAATATTTTTCAAATGTTATTGTTTTATTTTTCTAATATAATATGTGAATAATGTATGAATATAGTTATTAGTGACAACAATATAATTCGATATTATTTTTTCATGTCACATTTATTTTTTTCTGATGTAATAGTCTTAACATACCATCTAGGCTTCTAGAGTCAGGGTGTTACAATTTTTATCAGAACTAGATTAGTATGACACATGGAAACTTGGTTGAAGATAATAATATATAATATAATATCTAGGATAATACCATATAATATTTGTGATATTTTTATGGAATTTAATTTCATTTCTCAATATTCATGAAGAATTTGGACTAACAAACCATGTTTCATTATTTATGTATGTATCATATAGAATAGATAGGAATTAAATCCCATAGACAATTTAAGGATTACCCTAATATATATATTTTGGTATGTATTAATATATCATAAGATACCAAAATGGTTATGAAGAGCATCAGAATAAATTCAGAGTCATTCTATAATATTTCAGAGAAACATTAATTATATGATATATTTTGTAATTTTTAATGTTTATTTTACAAAGCTTAATTTCTTGAAAATATTTTCTCAATTATAGGGTATATTTATAGACCTATTTAAAACAAAATAGTATCAAATAATATCCATCATTGGTTAATGTGACCATTAAGGATTTAAATTTATGATAATTATGGATAAAATATAATATTTGTGATTTTGATATTGTGGTCTTTATTGATAGCAGTTTAGTATAGGGATTAAGAGAAAAATCCATGGATAGTTTTAATATTACATAGTCTTATGGAAAATTTAGAAACTGTGCATTTTGGAAATATGTGTTGAATGGTATTAATAAACCAAAAAATTTATTTAGATGACAACTTTATATTTTTGGAGATATATATAAAACAGTTTATAGAAGAGATTTAGTGTTATTATGTGATATGTAATATAGATATACGGTGAAAAATAATATTTTTTGTATTTTAGTAGTGTAAATATACATATTAGAATATGTAATTTTGGAATATACACATTTGGGTGATAATCGTAGTTTGGTGTTAAAAGTAGAGCTGATTTTTCAGAAACATGAGATAAAAAACATATTATTATTGTTCAAACCTAATCAATGATATTTTATGTGTCTTAAATTGATATTTTGTCACTGTTTAGATTTATAGACTAATTCTTATTATTATATATTCATATTTTTTGGTATTTTCGTTATTCTAACCATTTTTGTTTTAACAAGAAATAATTACTTTTCCTCATTATATGGATCTTATAGTAATTTAATTGTTAATTTGAGTACATCTAGTAGTATAAATTTATCATTATATTTAAGAATCATATAAAAAGTTGTAATTATTATTATTGAATGTGATTAAATAATTTAAGTAAATTTTCTTATAGCTTCAATCATAATTTTAAAATAATTTACCATAATCAAGAAAATCTAAGATAAATCTATCAGGTTCATTGTTTAATATAAAACTAATCCTCCAGGTTACATTTTAAAAAACACATTTTCATGATTGACATATACGGTGATAAATTCATAATAGCTTTGTAGGTCATAACATATAAATTAACGTTTGTGATAAAATATATGTTTTCCATAATTATTATGTTATATTAAATTTAGAGAAGAAGAATTAAATTTTTTTGGGAACAAAATTATAAGACGGGGAGAATTTAATTAATCATTATTTTGGTATATATTTTAATTAAAAAATAAAACTATATGTGATATAGTATATCACACACACCATCACACTAAAAGATGTCAAGAACTAAAATTAATTAAATATAGATATTATAACGCATTTCATGGTTTGGAAGGTAAAATTAGTAATAAAAAATTATATATATACATATGTATTATATATAATTAAAATATATTGATTAACTCATAATAAATATATACTAAATTTTTAGTATTTCCTTAAATTTCTAAAAAATTCAACTTCGTCAAAATCTGTTTTTATTTTTTTTTCTGTGTAGATATTAAAGTCAATTAATAATAATTTTAGAAATTTTATATCAAAAAAAAATTTATTTTTTAAATCAAAATATCAAAATTATAATAGAATAAATTTTTATTTTTGTCTATAAATTATAATTTTTTAATCACTAGTAACCAATACTAATTTTATAGAGAACTCGCATTTGTTTTCATGTATAAAAAATACCCATTTTATTTTTTATTTGATTTAAAATTAATTTATATATTATTAATTAAAAATATTTCAATTAATTTCCATATAATTGACATTAATATAATGTTTTATACAAAATCATTGTTATAAATCAAAATAAAATTTTCTAGAAATAATTTTGAACCAACATTTGTGAGATTATTATAAATTTAAATTATGAAAATTTAAATTATTTAATTTGATAAAATTTCATTCATATTTTTAATAATAATTTTAAAAAATATTAACGATAAATCTACTTTTATTAATTTTTTAATGTAACTTTTATAAAAACATTTTTTCTATGGAAAGAGTTCAAATAGGTTAAATGTGATAAATCTAAAAAGATAATCGTTAAAATAAGATAACAATTTGGATAATTCATATTATATGGTTTTATTTGGACCCCATGTCATCTAAATTTCAAATATGAGACATTTTGGTTTGATTTATAGAATAAAATAATTTAATCATTCGAAAAGATACATGTGTGTTCTCTCCCTCACTTATAAATGGAAACCAAATATCTTATATTATCCATAATCCAAGAGACTAATATCATATAAAATAAAATACCAAAGACTTTAATAAAATCCCTCCCCAAACCCTATATTACCCGGTTTTTTATAATACCATCCTATGACGGGATTAGTTATAAACCAATGTAGGTTGTATGAGGATGAGGAATAGATCATAATTCGGTGTTTTATTTTAATTTCTTATATTAACTCCACACAACATATCCTAACTATTGTGATAAAATAACATATGTATTTATTAAATAATTTTATTTACTATGTTTATTTCAAAATAGATCATTTACATATCCATCTATCGGAAAATGAAAACATCTTTTTTGTGTATGTGTAGACCGCATCCCTATGAAGAGGATGTATTTCATTTTTCGTAGTAACATATAATGGTTGGATATAATGGTGGATAAACAGAAAATAATATTATATATATGATAAAAAATTAATTATTTCATGGAAAATATATATTCCATTAATTTTTTCACATCCAAATGAATAATAAAAACATCGCATGTGCATTTTTATGACCTACAATCTCTATATAGTTGGGTAAATACGTTTCCATCACCACATCACATGGATTGGAAAAATGTTATAACTAATGAATATATATATATGATATTTATGAAATAATTATGTTTTATAATATATAATATATTATTTATCATTTTATGTTACCACAATTAAAAAATTGATATTTTCACTTGTTCTTATGTGTGGTCTACCACCTTCATAAAGTGACGTGATTAATTTTTCAGGTCCAAATATTATGAATGATTCTAAATATATATATAATAAATATATATAATATTTATAGCATGAATAATATTCCATACATTACTGAATTATCTTATTATTTCCTCAACAATGCTAAGTATAATGAAGTGGTTTTTGGGGATTTGACTGAACAACCTTAAGTAGTCGATGTTAGAAAGAACTATTCAATGAATAGACTTAATATTTTTATAAAAGGAACATAAATTGATAAATATATAATAAAAAGGTTATTATAAATGACATTAATAAATTATAATTTATTACATGGTAAGATAATACATGTGCGTCTATGTGGAGATCCTATGTATGGTTTTTTCATCTCAATTTCTCTATGTCGAGGCTTATGTCATATTTTATAGATATTATTGTATCTCGTGTATATAATGATCAATTTAAATTTCATATCATTAATTAATATATATTAATTTAATTTAATTATTCAAAACTATTTTACATTTTATGTGGATTTTATTCAAATGATATAAAATTCATAATGGATTTTTGTTATAGTCTCATTTTCTGTACTATTATTGTTGAGATTTCATTTAGGAAAAAGTATTATTTTACCTTTTTAAACCATATATATTTTATTCTTCTATAGTTATGTTTGGATTTATATATTTATTTTTTTTTTCTGTTCATATTGGATCAATAATTAATAATTATGTTTCATGTAAAGGTCATTCCCTTAAAAGTATTATTTTAAAGTCTTCCTTCTAACTCTCTTCCTTAAATGTCCATATTTTATTTCAAAAACATTAATGAATGTTATTTCTATTATATGAGGATTTTTTAAAGTAAATTTTTCCAATGTTTGAATTTCTATTAAATATTTTAATAGGAATCATCTTTTTATTTTATAAATGTGATTCTTTTTTACCAATGGTGTAATCAAAATCATTGTTTTAACATACATAACATGAATGATTTTTAACATCATCATGAACAATATTTTCATTGAATAATTAAATAATAGATTAAATTGTTGATATAAATTTCAATATTTTCCTAAATAATTTTGGAATTTTTATTTTATAAAATATCAAAATAAATTGGTATTATTTTTATAAGTAGTGGAACAAATTCGGAAAAGTTATTTTTAAATATATAATTACTTACAGTTACAATGATTTTTTAAATTTATTATATATAAATTATTTCCAAAAATCTTGGTTTTATTACAAAACAATTATTTTTGGACCCTTTCTAATTTTATCATTTTTAATGAAAATTTATTATAACATATTATTAGATCTTTCACTAAACTGTGATCATATTCTCTATTAATCACTATTATTCTTTGGAAATTATTTTCTTCCTAATTTTCTACATTTTTAATATCATGAATGGATTCAGATTCATTTCTAGTTATTTAATGATTTTTCAATTATGTACCATTATTATATGTATTATTACTTGATGGATGCTCATTAGGTAAGTTATCTCATTTAAAAAGGATATAATAGTTTTCTATTTCCTTAATTCAAATTGAATAATATTTTATTGATAAATAATTTTGAAAATAAATTCTATTAATCAATAAAAATATAAACAATTCATAGGATATGTATGTGATGGGTGAGATTCAGTTATAAATATCTCTTTTATGCATTGATAGTTCTATTGGGAAAAATTAGGAATTCCATAATAGATGGGTATGTAGTTTACACATACTCATTTGTAAAAAATGAAGTCATAGGTTAATGTTCTTAATGGTACGATTCATGATATCTTGGTTGAGGGTAATTGTTCATGAATGTCTATTATTATGAAATTCTATTATTAAGAATCTATTTTATATTATAAATGTGAAAATTATATTTTTTTAGTGATATATGTTTATTGGAATGACATTTTGAATGGAATGTGTTTTAATTAGAAACACTACAATCCTAATGATTTTTTTACTCCTATCAACATATGTTATACATGACCTTAACTAATAATCTAATCCCACTAGTTATTTGGTTTCTTTTTTCTATGATACGATGAAATATATAATAAGTTATTTCAAGGATGTAATTTTTTTTCCTATCCAATGTTTTTATATTCCCAATGTAATATAATAATAACATGTATATCTTGTTTTATAAGACATCTAAATTGTTCGATTATATATAGTGAGATACCTTTTATTTTTTACCCTGTAATAAAGTAAACATTGACTCTGGAATTCTAGAGTGAGTGTGTTCTACTATTTATCCCAGATATACAATGGATTATAAAGTCCTCAGGGATGATTTTTTATGGGATAATATGAAAGGAGATATTGCAGAGTAAATATATCGGTTTATGATATACCCAATTGTTAAGGATTATTAGATGATGTCAAAGTTATTTAAAAACGCTATTACTCTCAAACTTATGGAAAAATGATAATGTCACTAGAGAATTAATCATAGGACTATTCAAGACATAAAAAAGGAATAATTCTATCATGGATGTAGTTAATATCGTTAATAAGTCAAAACATTTCATTACTTTTATAGAAGATATTTCTCTTGATAAAAATTCATTGCTATTCAATTATGAAGTGGTAAGGATTCATAGAGTATCCCATTATAGTATATCAATTGTTGTTTTCTGTTTTAACTAGATGTTTTAGAGAAACCTATAACATTTTTTCAAAAAATAGTTTTGATTCAAATCTTTCTATCATTATTAGAGGGATAGTATGTGTAAGAGAACAATTTAATCCTTAGAGGATATTCTGTGATCTTGTTATAATGATTTCATTGGTTGTAGTGGTTATGACCTTCCTCTTTCCTAACTCTACTATTTTAATAAAATTCACTATAGAATTTATATGGATCCATATAAATCCAACTATAAAAATAAGTACAGAACTATGACATGATGCGATGAACTTAGTGAAGATAATCTATTAGGACCTATATTATCTGGGTCAATGTTGGAGAATGTTATATCAATTCAGCAGCATAACAAGGAACTAGTAATTCAATAAACGTGTTAATAATGTTTTTACAAGATCTAGAATTCAGAATTTTTTGAATTTATTCCAATGAGTTTCTCCATGAATGATGCCAATGATATTCGGTGATAAGGGAAAGTTGATCAATATGTATATTATCCCCATTGATATTCTTGATAGAGTAGGGATGGAATCGTATAGATTGATGATTCCAATGAACCTATCTCAAGAATATATTGCATTCCTTGTACAATTTTTAAATAATTATATAATCGATCCTTCACATGTATTGAACATAGAGTTTATACTACTGGATTATGATTATTCTTATGAGGATCAAATGTTTGAGATTCAAGATCTTATAGAGAACGTACTATGAAACATGTTCATAAGATATACTACTAGATCATTATCATTCTTTGATGACCATGTTTTCTTTTAAAAAATTTGAACTATTATCCAATGAATGAATAAATTCATTATTTTGTATGATTAAATTTTCATAAATTATTTAAAATGAATCTTAATAACATTTTCTATATGATTTACATTATAATAAATGTATAAATTGCTAATTTATTTTTAATTCAACAATAATAGATTCTTTCTTCTCTATTACAACTACTCTATGATTTGATTATTTAAAAAAAAGTTCCATGTATCATTAAAATAAAACTTTTTTTCTCATTTTATCGATTGTTTTCTATTCTAAAAATTTTATTTCAATATGGAATTTTTCTCATGAAATATTCAAGTTATGTTGTAGTTGTATATTGAATGCTGAAAGCATCAATAAATGTATCTTTTGATATGATATTGATATGTTACAATGATAATTTATTTTTTTCATTCTATATATGGATTATGATTAAGATGATGCAGATTGATGAATCATGTTTTCAGGTCCACATTTTAGGCTTCACAAAAATGATATTTGTCATCATGATACTATGGAATACATATAAATATATTAGGATAAGTGTATGTGTGTTTCAGTTATATATCACGAATTATTTGGATGATGGGTAGTGTTTATGAGATCAAAGGTTGCATTATAGGTTATCATAAGCTAGAATGAGGGTGAATGGTATTTTATACCAAACCCATAGAGTGTACATGGGTTGTTATCCCAAGAACAACATGTGTTGAATGTATTTCTAGATCAACTCAAAAATGATATTTGCATTGTTGATTATGTCATTCACTATGACATGATTTTATGCTTATGATATGATCTCATTCATCATAATATTTGATTCTCCTATTATTCATTTCTTTTGAACATCTAAATCTGTATTCCATGATTAGGGTATATTAATTATTGGGTTGGTTTTTCAAATGTGAAGTTCATATTCTAATTAGATTCTACTCATTTTATTATTATATATGATCATTGATTCATATGTACCATTGTTTACTCTTAATGATAATCTTATCTGACACTTTACTATAATTCCATTCCCAATGTCCTTAAAAATGTTTTTAATTAGGTTATGAATAAAAAGTGTGATATGATGAAGATATTTAATGAGATGATATTATTACATATCTATTATATAGATATAGTATAACTTTCAAATCCTTGGTTGTGTATTAGTGTGAAGTGTGTTTTATATTCGTCAAAAGTTATTTAATATTTAGGTATTTTTTTCTCTGATCACCATTAACCATAATATAGATCAGGTATTCTTCTCTATCCACATTAAATTTTTTAATTTTTCGATTAGTAATTTTTCATCTCTAAGAAAGAGTGTTTTCTAAATTTTTCACCTTTTCATTAGATTATAGAAAGGTATATTTGAAATCCATATAGATAATATGAAATTTATCCAAGAAATAGAATAAATCACTAGAAGCCTCTTCATTTACTTACTTCTTTGATGATTATCTTTTAAATTATTCATTATCCATAGAAAATAATTCATAGATAAGTGTTACAGTTTTTTCTCTAACATTCACTAGCTTTGTGAAAGTGTTATAAAATGTCATATTCTTTTATAATTCTTATTCTATTACATTAGACTCTACTTTATGATATGAGATATCCAAAAATGTACTGAAGGACTTCATTTTTTATTGATTTTTGATAATCCAGCTTTCAAGGGGTGAGGTGGAACCATTACAAGGCCTGTCGGAATAAGTATTACTTGGCCCGTAGGCCTTAGAGGAATTCATTGCCAGTAGGCTTCAAACAATATAGACAACCCAGACTTAGTACATGGAACTACTCCTCCCTTGCATCATCATCGTGAAATCAGATCTCCCCCTTCTCATTACTATTCGACTAGGCTTTCCCGTGCATGCACAAGCATGTCCTGATGTTAGGTTGCATACCCTTTCTATATTGCAATCTATTTATCTTCTTCTGTGGTGAAAGATACTTGCTCATCCTCCTTCTGGAGATTGTTCCTTGTATGTTATTTGGTTTTTATCTTCACTTAAATTGGCCGGAAAACTCTGAGGTGTCCCGAAGGCCTTACTGACCCAAAGGACTAGGTGCCTCAAAGGCTGTAGGATCGAAATAATGATGTAGATGCTCAAAATACAAGTGGGGGGGGGGGGGGGGGGTGAATTGTATTCTTTAAAAATTCCTTTGGAACCTTTAAAGTTAGTTTTTAATAACTATGTTTTCCTTAAGCAAAGGAAAGAGCTATGAGATTCTACCTTAAAGCGTATAGAATCTAAATGAAATAGAGAAAAAGTAAAGAAGTATAAGAAAGTTATACATTCCTTATAATACAAAATGTAGTGGAAATAATAAAGTAGTAAAACTACAAGTAACAAGATATAAGTCTTTTAACCCAAAGAGAAGGGTATCCAACAACCTTGGATAAAGTTCCCTTGATTTATACTTTCAAGAAAGTCTATCTTACCCACACCAGGGTAAGCCCTCGATACGAAGATCGGAGCCTCTGTCTTACTATCCCCGCAAGCCCTTAACTTCAAGGTAGTTGGTCACCTCTATCTTCCTCAGCAAGGAAGCCCTCCACTTCAAGGTGTTGGAGACCTCTGTCTTCCTATCCCTGGAAGTCCTCAAATGTAATCACCAACATTCAGAGTCTCACGAAGCAAAAACTGAACGAGTTTTTCAGTACGCACAAGGCATGAAAAGATTTCTCTCTCTAAAAATCACCTTAGCAGCGTGTGGTCTCTAGATCGATCAACTTCTTTATTTTTTTGAGCTCTTTCAAATGAGCTCCTATTTATAGGCAAATTTCCAACGGTCAGCTCCCTCTTCCAATGGTCATATTTTCCATGAATCTCGGAGGGACCTGTACACGTGTAACTCAACCAATGGTTAATTAGAAACAGAATAGACGACAACGTTTTATAACAAACTATGTATAACTGGATGCACGAAATCGTTTTGAAACAAAGCATTTGCGAGTAAAAGCTAATAAATAGTTCAGAGTGTATGTAAGTCAAAATTTCGGATTCTAATCAAGATGATGTTCGGAGTCTATGTTAAGAAATGTTCGGATTCTGTTTCATAGGAATTCGGAGTATGGTTTCACCAGAGATCGGATTATGAACCTGTAGAGTTTGGAGTCGAACTGTTTAAAATTTTGGAGTCGAACTTCTTAAGAGTTTGGAGTCGAACTTCTTTCAGAGTTTGGAGTCGAACTAAAAAGAAATTTAGAGTCGAACATCTTTAGAGTTCGGAGTCGAACAGCTTAAGAGTTCGGAGTCGAAATTCTTAAGAGTTCTAAGTCGAACTTCTTCAGAGTTTGGAATCCAGAATTCAGATTAGAACTACATTACAGATCACATCCAGAATTCAGATCCTAAAAATAGAATACTTAAAATCTTTTCATTATATGGCTCTAGAAATTTGGTTATGAATCCGGTTTTTGAATTTAATAACAATATTACTATGTATAAGAAAATCTAGGTTAAGGTAAATTTCTATAAAGAAGTAAATTTTCCTTATGGGGGTAAAAATAATATTTGCTTAAGTATAAGGTGTTTTTGATTTTCAAAACAAGAAGGAATGGAAAATTCATAAGGAAAATCTTATTGAGTCAACAATCTCCCCCTTTTTGGAAAGCACAAACATCCTTTTGAAAAAGTACATAAGGATTTTGAAAATTATCATTAGACTTTGAAAATTAAAACTTATCTCCTTTGTTCATAGATATAAGTGAATACAAATAACTCCCCTTAGGCATTGAACTATAAGGATTTTATTCTGGGTTTCTGAAGTAGAGTTTTCATTCTTGTATGAATGAGAAAAACTTCATAGTGGGAAACTCCCCCTTTCTTTAAGGATATTTCTCTTAGAAATATTTCCTTTCTCCTCCTTGGGAATAGTTCCTTTTCCTTCTCCCCCTTTTTGATTTTCAAAAATAATTGAAAAGAATGGAAAACAAAGTATACTACCTGAAACATTAGTATATAACAAGATACAAACAAACTAAATAACCCTTTCATTAGAGTTGGGGAAAAAATACAAGGAAAGACAACTACAAAAAAAGATCGGAGTGGATTCATTTGTCTTCCTTTTCCTTCATAATGAGATGCTAAACAAGGCTTTGAGTTTCTTCAAGTCTCTTTGATATTCCTCTCATTGCCTCTCCAAGGATTTTACCTTTTCTTCTTGAGATTTTAAAGCCTCTTCCTGAGCCTCCAAGGCATCTTTTTGGAACTTCAACAACTCATCTTGATTTTCCATCTTCTGTTGAAACTCAATCTGGAAATCTCTTTCAGTTTTCCAATTTTGAGATACCGATTTAATCATCCCATTCAGATCCCTGACCTGTTGATTCCGAAAATTTTTCTCCTAGGTTAACTTCTTAGAAATATCATTAACCTTTTTATCCTCCATTTTAAAGGCATTTTGAACTTCAGGCTGAAAATTATCAAAGTGAACTAAATCTTCATCAACTCTCTTAGACCACTTTGTTACTTTACTGCAGGACTTCATATGTACGTCATAATCAATTAGAAATATTTTCTATTCATCTTCCAACTTCAAATACTTATCCATTACCATGGATAAAGAATCTGATTTTTGATACATAGATATTTGCATCAACTGGCATCTAGAATCTATTGTTAGAAGAATCGGAATTGTGTCCACTAACTTTCTCAAAGATTGAACCACAAAATCATGCCCGTGGGATGATGATTCCGAATCAGAAACTTCTTTTTGATATTACTCTTCTTCAACTGGAATCATCTTCCTTCTGGAGGTACCACCAACCTCTTTCCTTCTAATGATATCTTTAATAGGTGTCTCCATTAAAGTTTTATTCCCTTTATCAGATTTTGGAATGGATTTCACATTTGGAGATACTTCCTTAGATTCAGAAACGTGAACAATTTGATCCTCATCTGGTTTCTGTCTTTATTGTCCTTCCTCATGAAAGTTCCTCTCATATGATTCTTCTTCATCAAACAGCCCATTCGCTTCTTCTTCTTCTTCTGGATGTTGCTTGCTGGCTTCCTCATCTCCCTTGCCTGGGGTAAATATCTTTGCGGATTCAGACTTATCTTTGTACTCCTGTAGTTGCTTGATCAAGGTATCCAGATCTTCACTCTCCTCCTCCTCCTCCTCTTCTTCTTCTACTACTTCAGCGACTTCCTTCTCAGCTTCTTCAACAATTCCTTTACCCTTGTCCTTTTCTGGAGTGACATAGTTTTTTGCTGGAGTTTCTGGTGGTGAAGATTCAACACCGAATGTTTCCGGAACTGGAAGCCTTTCGGAATCTAACTCTGTATCTTTTAATAAATATTGCACTAGTTCAGCTTCATACATCTTCTTTCTCAACTTCTTCTCATTTCTTTCCTTTCTAGCTCCTCGGAAGCTTTTTCTTTTAATGCCATAGCCTCATCAGGGTCCATTCCGAATTGAGGATCCCCTTCCTTCATTATTTCCTTATCTTCCATCCACTTTTCTTCTACTTTGTCTGTATAGATTTTCTGCTTCTTCATCTTGGGTTGTGCGGATTCAGTTTCCTTAGGCTGAGGAACTTCTTCATCAGTACCTACTTCCTTAGACTTTCTCTTCTTCCTTTTCTTTTTTGAAGGTTCTAGAGATTATTTTTCAGCTGTTTCAAATTCCTCCACGGATAGGGGGTAAAATTCTCTGGAATCACTAGAAAATCCCTTCTTTATTCTTTTAAGCGTATCATCACTGACAAGCATGAGATTGCAATTCCTGATCTTTGATTTCCAGGCAACTTTGAAAGATTCTAAGCATCGAACAATCAGCTTAGACAGTAAGGCAGGAAACATCATAATCTGAGCTCTCGTATTTTCTTCTTTAATATTCATTATTGTAACCAAGACATGCCTTATCAGATTTATCTTTCTTAGATTAACCAAAAAATCTAAGACATAGATATCACTCTTCTTCAAGTTTTATTTATCTCCTCTTCTCGGAACCATAAAACCTTGCACCCATAGTTGAATTATTCTATTATTCGGAGTGATCCGAGCAATATTAGTTTTTGAATCATCCTTAATCCCAAGACACTTCAGTGCCTTCTCCTTATTGAAACTTCCTTGCACATCTGGAAGTTTGTGAGAACAGAATTCACCTTCTCCCTTATTTGCTAAACCAACTAGGCATGCTGCCTTAGTGTAAGAAAGTTTATAAGTCTTCCCATAAGACATAAAAGAAATCCTTTCTCTTCCATCTTCCAATAGGAAGGAAACAGACTCATAAAACTCTATCAACAAGTCAGTATAAACCGGATCCTGTTTATCTAACTTAGGTATGCAGATATCTTCCCATCCATTCATTCTAATATTCTTCGAAATAATAGAATCAAGCTTATAAAAATCCGGATGAACTAAACTTTCTCTGTAAACTAACCACTTTGAAATTGGTTTGATAGTTGACATATCTCGATAGGTTGCTTCAACATACATTCAGAATGAAATAAACTGTAAGATTCGGATTGGCTTCATAAGATTCAGAACCGTCCTTAAGAGGATCAGCAGAGCTTCGAGACGAAATAGCTTGGAAAACCGATGTGGGACGAGTCTCGGGACCCCCTTTTTATAGGAAAAGAATTTGACCGTTGGTCTTCAAAAAGTCATTCAATGGTTGAAAATACTCTGATCTGATATGACGGTTGAAAATAATTCCAAAAAAAATTCACTCCGATCTTTTGAGGTTTTTTTTGAAGAAAACATTCGAATTTGAGAAAAAAAACTACAATCCGAACTAAACAAGGAAGATACCAGTAAGCAAAATTTGATTACAAAACTATAAGTAGGAAAATCATAACTTACGGATTGACAAGAAATATTATTCGAAATTGGTAATATTCTTCTTAAAAAAACTTCATTACGAAAGTTCCAGTATGAACATCCTCATTACGAAAACCCCAGTCCGAAAACCTCCCTTCCAGAAAATTATTATTACGAAAATTCCATTTCAGAAGTTTTCAGTACGAAAAATTTCCATTCTGGAAATCTTAGTTCCGAAAAGTATTAAAAATAATTTAAAAAAAATGTACTCCCCCTATGAAAAGTAGTTTATTACTGTTAGGATAATTGTTCAACAAGAAGTCAATGAAGAATGATTACCATTCGGTTATCATTACTAACATTTGTTTAATATATTCAAATCTATCGAAGGGTAAATATTTTGTGAAGATATCGGAAAATTGATCTTGTGTTCCAATAAACTGAAGAATAATATCTCCTTTAACTGTGTGATCCCTAAGAAAGTGATGCCTAATATCTATGTGTTTTGCATTAGAGTGATGTGCAGGGTTCTTACTTAAGGCAATGGCACTTGTGTTATCACACAAAATTTGAGTTTTAGTAAAGCTCAAGCCATAGTATTTGAGTCTGTGTTAGAACCACAGTACTTGAGCACAACAACTTCCAACTGCTACATATTCGGCTTCAGTAGTGGAAAGTGCTACAAAATGTTTCTTCTTGAAGGACCAAGAAACTAATGACTCTCCTAAGAAATGAAAATTTCCGGATGTACTCTTTATATTCATTCTACATCCACCAAAGTCAGCATCAGAAAGATTTTTAGAACAAAATCATTTCCAGAAGTATAAAATAATCCTACATCCATGGTTCCCTTAAGGTAGCAAAAAAATTTTTTACTGCCTTTAAGTGAGATTCCTTAGGATTGGATTGATATCTTGCACATAAGCATACTGAGAACATTAAGTCTGGTCGACTAGATGTTAAGTAAAGTAAGCTTCCTATCATACCTCTAAAAGATGTTTGATCTACTGGTTTCCCAGCTTCATCAAGATCTAAAGAGTTTGAGGTACCAATAAGAGTACTTATAGTCTTAGTATTTTTATAACCATAATTTTTGAGAAGATCTTTAATATACTTATGTTGAGATATGTAGGTTCCTTATAGTTTTTGAGAAATTTGAAAACCAAGGAAAAATGTTAACTCCCCCATCATACTCATTTCAAACTCAGATTTCATTAGACTTGCAAAGGAGTCGGTTAAAGATTGTTGAGTTGAACCAAATATGATTTCATCAACATAAATTTGAACAATCAAAACATTTTTCTTATCCTTTTTTATAAAAAGGGTTGGATCTGAATTTCCCTTAACATAGTTATTTTGAAGCAAAAATCCATTAAGTCTATCATACCATGCTCGTGGAGCTTTTTTAAGACCATACAAAGCTTTGGTAAGTCTAAAAACATGATCAGGATGTTTTGTATCTTCAATGCCAGGAGGTTATTCAACAAAAACTTCCTCTTGGACATAAACATTAAGAAAAGAACATTTCACATCCATTTGGAAATGTTTGAAATTATAGAATGATGCGAAGGAAAGTAGAATACGGATAGATTCAAGTCTAGCTACTAGGGCATAGGTTTCTTCATAGTCTATTCCCTCTTGCTGATTATAGCCTTTAGAAACAAGTCTGGATTTATTTCTTACTATGACTCCATTTTCATCACATTTGTTTCTGAAATCCCACTTTACTCCAATAACACAAAGTTTCCTTAGGTCTTTCAACCAAAGTCCATACTTTATTCCTTTCGAATTCATTTAGTTCATCTTTCATGGATTTAATCCAATCATCATCACCTAATGCTTAATCAGTGCTTATAGGTTCTAATTGGGAATGAAATGCTAGATGTTCTACTTCATTTCTTAAGGAACTTCTAGTCCTTACAGGTTTATTTACATCACTAATGATACTATCACTGGGTTGATTCTTATGAAACACATGATTTGGGTTTTGAAAATCCAGTTCATCAACATAGGGTAGAATGTCTTCTGGGGTAAATGTTTCAGAAGTATCTTCTTGAACATTTTCCTAATCAGAAGGTTCGTCTATCAAAGGTTGATAATCGGTTTTTGAAAATACATCTGAGGATGTAGGTTGGGATGGTTTAAAAACAAAAGGATCTGACTCATCAAATTTTAGATGTACTGTTTCTTCAACACTACAAGTATTTTTATTAAAAACTCTATAAGCCTTAGATGTTGTGGAATTACCTAAGAAAATTCCTTCATCAGATTTTGGTGTGAATTTATGTAAGTTATCTTTACTATTCAGAATGAATAATTTTCAACCAAAAACTTTGAAGTAGGATAGTATTGGTTTTCTACCATTCCATAACTCATAAGGAGTTTTATTAAGAAAAGGTCTAATCAAAACTTGATTTATAGTATAGCAAGAAGTACTTACAGGTTCAGCCCAGAAATGTCTAGCTATAGAATATTCACTCAACATGGTTCTAGTTATCTCTTTAAGAATTCTATTTCTTCTCTCAACTACACCATTTTGTTGAGGAGTTCTAGGTGCTAAAAAATTGTGAGTAATACCTTTTATACTACAAAAAAGTTTCAAAATCAGAATTTTGAAATTCTCCTCCATGATCACTATGAATAGTTTTCAAAGGAAGTTTTTTCTCATTTTTAACTTGAGCTCTAAAACTTTTGAATTAAGAAAAATCATTCGATTTCTTTGCTAGAAAATAGACCCACGTAAATCTATTGTAATCATCATCTAGAACAAATACATAGTATTTCCCTCCAACACTTCCAGTTTGTGTTGGACCAAAAAGATCCATGTGAACTAACTGTAATTCATTAGTTGTTGAGACTTCACTGATTGATTTAAAACAAGATTTATGTTTCTTTCCATATTTACAAGGATGAAAAAATTTAGAAGAATCAAATCTAAGCTCTGGTAGATCCTTAACTAGTTTATTCTTAGAGAGTTTACAAAGGTTTCTAAGGTTACAGTGACCTAGCCTTCTATGCCATAACCTTGAATGATCTTCCATTGCACTTAGGCAGGGTAAATCTTGACTCCTGAGGTCTTCTAGGTTCAAAGTGTAAACATTCTCTTACCTATTGACTGAGAGAATAAATTCTTCCTTGGAATTGTGAACTAAACACTTATCATTCCTAAAATTCACAAGGTATAATTCATCACATAACTGACTTATGCTAATGAGGTTGTGCTTAAGACCCATAACGAAAAGAACATTTAAAATCAAATTTTTACCAAGAAGAACAATATTACCAATACCAACAATTTATCCCTTAGCATTATCCCCAAAAGTTACCTTTCCTCCTTTCGTTTTGATAATATTTTCAAAATAGCTTTTGTTACCATTCATGTTCCGGGAACATCCACTATCCATGTACCATGTATTGTTGCTGGTATTCTCTTTATTTTCCTGAAAACAAGAAGAAAATTAGACTCTCAGAATCCAAACTTATTTGGATTCGAGATTACTAGATAACAAAATTTTAGGTACCCACATCTTCTTTGAGAAATAAGCTTTATGAAAACCTAAGGATTGAGTTTTTTTTAAGAAACAATTCTTTTCCCAATGACCACCACATTGACACTTGGTACAAAATGGGGCACTTTGAGGAACAAAATAATAGTTACTAAAAATTGGTTTTTCATGGGTATAACCAAATCAGGATTTATTTCTTAAAGGTTGTATTTGAGAATACATTTTATCAAAATTTTCCTTACCATGGGTAAAGTTTGATAAACACTTCTTTAAGGAAAAAATTTCGGACTTGAGTTTTATAACCAAGTTTTTATCCTCAAAATCATTATTTTTAGAACTATAGTTAGGTTCGAAAACATTTTTCTTAGAAATTAATTTTTATAATTCTTTAAAAAGATTGTTCTTCTCAGAACATACTTCCTCAAGATTTTTTGAAGTACTTTCAAAATCAGTATTTTTCCTATCAAGATCTTTATAAAGATCTGATATCTCTTTTGTAAGAATATAATTCCTAGAGTTTTCCTTATCAAGTTTCATATTAAGTTTGGAATTCTCAATTTCATGAAGTTCAGAAAACCTAGAGACTTCTTCATAAGTAGGTAAAGTATTTTCTTCATCAGAAGAGGATTCTTCATCAAAAGAGTTATAATACTTACTATCATTAGAATTTAAAGAAACATTGGTCAATGATTCAGCATTTCGTACCTTAGCCATAATACAATGATTATCAATAGTTAATCTGGCTATAAGACAAAGATTTTTCTGTCCTGAAGATTCATAATTAGAAGATTCATCTGAAGAGTCACCACCACTGGCCCTTCAGGTATCATTAGCTTTTAGAACTTTCTTAGTTTGGCTTTATAATACTTCTTTCTGTTCCTGTCTGAATGCCTTTATTTCCTTTCTTTCTTTTTTAAAAAAGGGCAATCTGGTCTAATATGTCCAGCTCTCTTGCATTCATAACAAGTGACTTCTCCATCTTTATTATCTTTCCTGTCCTTTTTCTTATACATTGATTGGAAATTTCTCTGGCCAGCTATCTTGTTCATCCTTCGAGCAAGATTTGCTAACTCACTTTCAAAGATTTCACTCTCACTATATTCATATTGGAAAACAACTTTCTTAGACTTGGATCTAGTTACTCTCTCAGGAGTCTTGGCTTTCATCTGATTTGATGTTGTTGTAAAAGAAACAGTTCCATTCCCATTCTTCTTTTTGATGTTGTCAGCATCTCTCTTTATTCTTGTTTTGTGTTGGAGAAGAGTTCCAAATAACTCCTTAAGAGAAATTTGAGTGACCTTCCAGTTCTCATCTATAGCAGTTCTTTTAGATTCCCACTCATTGGGCATAATATCAATAATCTTATCCACATGTGCTTCATCATCTAAACCTTTTTCTCCCATAGACTGTAAGTTGTTGACTATAGTCATAAATCTCTGTTGAACTTTACAGATTGGTTCACCATATGGAAGTTTGATGCCATGATATACAGCTCTAAGCATAGCTCTCCTAGTCTCTATTACTTTAGAAGTTCCAAAGTGTGTAACTTTTAACTTCTTCCAGATACAATTAGCTGCTTCACAAGAAGAAATTTGGCTATATATATTTCTAGTCATTGAACAAAGTAAAGTATTGTGTACCTTATAATTGAGTTGATATTATTGGTTTTCCTGGCCAGTTAAAGTTCTTACTTCCTTATCAGAAATTTTATAATCACCAGTAAGCATAACAAAGTTTCCTACTCCAGTATTGATAACGAAAGTCTTCATTCGATCTCTCCAGTACTCATAGTCATTACCATCAAAGATTGGTGGTCTTGTAGGATTTAGATTATCAATTGAACCAACATTGATTCCTGTCATGCTTAAAACAACCTTCGGTACACAAACTTGTTAGTAGAAAAGATTCGTAATAACAAAGTTCGGAATGAAAAAGTTCGGAATGACAATGTTCGGAATGAATAATTCTGAATGAAAAAGTGAGGAATGAAAAAGTTCGGAATGAATAGTTCGGAATGAATAGTTCGGAATGGATAGGTGAGCAAGAAAACTTATATGGGAGTACATGTATTTCAGAAAACCTCCTCTGATACAAATTGTAGGATCGAAATAATGATGTACATGCTCAAAATACAAGAGGGGGGGGGGGGTGAATTGTATTCTTTAAAAATTCCTTTGGAACCTTTAATGTTAGTTATGAATAACTATGTTTTCCTTAAGCAAAGGAAAGAGCTATGAGATTCTACCTTAAAGTGTATAGAATCTAAATGAAACAGAGTACAAGTAAGGAAGTATAAGAAAGTTATACTTTCCTTATAATACAAAATGCAGCGGAAACAATCAAGTAGTAAAACTAAATGTAACAAGATATAAGTCTTTTAACCCAAAGAGAAGGGTATCCAACAACCTTGGATAAAGGTCCCTTGATTTATACTTTCAAGAAAGTCTGTATTACCCACACCAGGGTAAGCCCTCGATACGAATATCAGAGTCTCTATCTTACTATCCCCGCAAGACCTTAACTTCAAGGTAGTTGGTCACCTCTGTCTTCCTCAGCAAAGAAGCCCTCAACTTCAAGGTGTTGGAAACCTCTGTCTTCTTATCCCCGGAAGTCCTCGAATGTAATCACCAACATTCGGAGTCGCACGAAGAAAAAACCGAACAAGAGGTTTAGTACGCACAAGGCATGAAAAGCTTTCTCTCTCTAGAAATCACCATAGCAGCGTGTGGTCTCTAGATCGATCAACTTCTCTATTTTTTTGAGCGCTTTCAAATGAGCTCCTATTTATAGGAAAATTTCCAACGGTCGGCTCCCTCTTCCAACGGTCATATTTTCCATGAAACTCGGAGGGACCTGTACACGTGTAACTCAACCAATGGTTATTTAGAAACAGAATAGAAGACATCGTTTTATAACAAACTATGTATAACTGAATGCACGACATCGTTTTGAAACAATGAATTTGCGAGCAAAATCTAATCAATAGTTTGTTGTTTAAGTAAGTCAAAAGATTGGAGTCTAATCAAGATGATGTTCCAAGTCAATTTTAAGAAATGTTCGGATTCTGTTTTATAGGAATTCGGAGTCTGATTTTACCAGAGATCGGATTCCGAACCTGTAGAGTTCGGAGTCGAACTGTTTAAATGTTCAGAGTCAAACTTCTTAAGAGTTTGGAGTCGATCTTCTTAAGAGTTCGGAGTCGAACTACAAAAGAGTTAGGAGTCGAACTTCTTCAGGGTTCAGAGTCGAACTACAAAAGAGTTCGGAGTCGAACTTCTTTAGAGTTCGGAGTCGAACTGCTTAAGAGTTCGGAGTCGAACTGCTTAAGAGTTCGAAGTCGAACTTCTTCAGAGTTCGGAATCCAGAATTCGGATTAGAACTAAATTACATATCACATCCAGAATTTAGATCCTAAAAACAGAATACTTAAAATATTTTCATTATATGGCTCTGGAAATTTGGTTATGAATCCAGTTTTTGAATTTAAGAATAATATTGCTATGTATAAGAAAATATAGGTTAAGGTAAATTTCCTTAAAGAAGTAAATTTTCCTTATGGGGGTAAAAATAATATTTTCTTAAGTATAAGGTGTTTGTGATTTTCAAAACAAGAAGGAATGGAAAAGTCATAAGGAAAACCTTATTGACTCAATAAAGGCCACATGGGACTCGAGGACCAAATCGGTGGCCCGAAGGCCCAAACGGTGGAATAGTCCCGACTGCAATAGTTTAAAACAATACCTGCTATAGTTCCCACTACAGTTTCTACTACAGTACTACTCTAGTTCCCTACAGTACCTGCTATAGTATAGCTACAATTCTTCTATAGTAATGTTACATTACCCTGAAATATGTCTATTCCAAGATTAATTTTCTAGATGAATTTGAATGTGTATTACACCACATTAATGGGGTAATACTTCAACTAATTCATATAATTAAAATAAAATTATTTAGACGATTTAAAGTATTTCATCCGACAACATAAAATTATTTCACTAGATTAATAATAATTGGAGGATTTATCTTGATTTTCCACCAATCTTACTACCATTATCCCATGGTTCATCCTCTTCACTCTATATACAATATCTATATTTTCATGTTCCATTTTTTATTTTTAAAACTATTTATATTAGAACTCCAAACAAATGAATATAGGGATGGCAATGGACACTTTCATTTGATGTGCTTCTTCTAACATGTATAATTTACACTTCATATATTCTTATAAAAACATATCGATAAAAAAATTAAAAATTAATCAGAGATTTTTATTATTCATTGATATTAATTGTATTATAAAATATAAGTGTAAATTAAAAAGAATGTATTCACCAAAACCAATGATACTCCCCAATCAAACTGTATAAAAACAACTAAGAGATAGGGTGAAATAGGTGTGGTCTGATTTTACAATGTTATAATTTATTCTTTAATTCTTTACATCCCCATTGGAAATATTCCAATAATTTTGGATAAGAATATTGGAGCTTGTTTTATTAAAAATACCATTCAACTATAAGAAATATTGATAATAATAGAAAACAATAAAAGTTTTTTATTATTTTCTCTTATTTTTAGACATCAAACTCATTTCCCTATTTTGGGTCTCCAAGTCCTGACTCTCTACTAAAGTCTTCTTATCAATAAATGTTATGTTGTGGGTTGTTTTTATACTAACCATTGAACATCATATTACATGTCGTCAATTTTACCACATTACCTAAGTAAAATAATTTTATCCCCTAACACATAATAAATCTAGAATTAGCCATTTTTTTCATATATTTACACAACTTTTTGAAGGAGATAAGCATTGTAATCTAGGGATAACACTGCGCCCACAAACTAATCACTTTAATCAATAGTAGAGAGTATTCTACTAACTTCTTGTCTTCTAGAAACACACCATTATCTTTTCCTAGGTTCTTTCATACCTTCTAGATTTTCTAAAATTGAATATTATCATCTAATTTCCATATTCTAGAATGATAACCGATAGTATTAATAATAAATAGTATAGTTTACTTAATTTATTATATCAAACATTGAAATTTGAATTTAGGAATTCCTTAATACACCCTTAATCTATATTTTTTTACACTAATTTCTCAATAATATATCATGGAACACTCAAATTATTCTTCATCTTATTTTTTTAAACTCAGTATGTTACAGGGGCTCAATTATATTCTTCTTCGCTGCCAAATGTTTCAAAATATCATCATCCTCCATCTTATTATTTCTTGACAGACATTGTGATTAATACTCCACTATCTTCCTCTTTGAGAGGATATAACATTATATCATCATTATTATTTGTATAATCACATACATCTCATAAATAATTTATATTTCTCCATGCAGTCAATACTATAGAAGAAGAAGGCTAGTTTTTCCTGGGCTTATTTTCATATTCATTAAAATGGAAATATTTTTAAAAAAATACCCGAATGATCACAAATTATCTATGTTTTTAAACATTTCACAAAGAAATTTTCATAATAATATTTCTATACTATTATGATGTATTAAAAAAATACAAACATTTAATAATTTTCTAATTTTCAAACATAAATAAATTTATATTTTAATTTATTATTTAATTGTAGTAGATTTATATTCCTAAATAATATACCTCTATATAATATTCACTTCCATCTCCATGTTTGTATAAAAATAAATATATAAATATGCTTTCATCTAATTCTTCTTTTATATTATATATGTTTCCACTGAGAATAATATCAGCTTGATATCATGATTATAGACCAAAAAAACATTTCAACCACTTCATTATCTATATTAGAATTCTCCCTTTATAAATGAAATATATTATAATCTACAACTCGACCATTGGGGTATCTTCATCTCAATTAAACATGATAATCCCATGATTTCATTTTTCTCTTTCATAAATTACAAATTTACCCAACTGTGATCTCTAAAAAAAATTAAATCTTCCAATAATCAATTTTAGTTTATATAACATGAGAGATTCATAATTTTTCGAGCATAAAATAATATCTCATACATAATTATATATAAATTTACCTCAAAAACAAATAATTCTGGATGATATGATTTTTCACCTCACATAAACTCAAAATTTATCATAGTAAAATATCGTACAATTATTAATAATTTTTCATTTCATTCAATTTATAATTCACATATTCTACCCTAATAGGGGGATCATCTTTTAAGATTCTATATTCCTAGAATCCGAATTTTATATAACATAATCTATGAAATAAGGACTAAAAATATGATGTTTGATTTTATAAAAATAAATTTAATATGATTATTTATGATGTAAAATTTAATAGAATTAATTAATTGATGTCATATGATCTGAATAGTTTTACCCCTATCTGATTCATACGGTCAGCTAAAGTCTAATGTTCAGCTTAAATAAATTCTATGATGATTGAATCTGAAGCTCAAAGTGATATGGTCATGTCCTAAAATCATTTCATACATCTAGTAAGAGTCATATAGAGGATTTCATGTCATACAATATAAGAATAATTGACATGATGAGGTCATGTGTGGTAATTTAATATGCTCCAAAACTATAAAATTTTGTTAGCAAACTCCAAAATTCAAGGTTAATTCAAATGACATCTAAATTACTTTAAAATTATTGTGTGGTTATTTAATCAATAAAGACAATATCTATGGAATTGTCAGACTAATTTCTATAAAAAAATCAATATAATTACAATAAATATCATCGAGAATCTTCTATCTCCCACATACCCTATGATCACATTTTGGATATTTGGTTAATGATCCATAGTTTTTCAATTATATATTCGATAACCAGTAACCACTTCCAACTTCTCTATTTCATGAAACCACTATTTTCAATGAATTAAACCATAGTAATACTTTTTATTGGATTTTGGACCAGATAATTATTTTGAATATTTTATATCCACATCATAAAAGCTATCTAGATAGATATTTATATTCATTAGAGAATTCCTCTTGTCATTACACGTCAATGATGAGTAGAATCCTCAGTAATCTTTATCTTCTTATAGTGGATGAATCCTCAATCAATAATCCATATATTTTTCTTACCATAATTACATTTTAATGATTCGCAAAAGTAAAAATATTTGTTAAAAAAATAAACATCAACCTATTTTCACGTCTGAAATTTCAAAATCCTGTTGATTAATAAATTCTTCATTTTAAATAATACCTTATTGAAAACCCATAATTATTTCATCATGTTATATGATATTTACCACATATTACCTTATTAGTGGTTGACTCTCATTCAAATTATTTCCTCTGGGATTGGGTGGTTCATAGCTTGTTAGTTCTCTATTTCCGAATTTGGTTATGTAGAAATGTAAAAAATCTTCTCTATGGTTCTCTTAGCCTTACATGTGCTCCTTGTTATGTACTACTAATATTGATGTATATGACACCACATTCAAAATACCACTTCACTAATAATCTTATTTGATATTCTCATAATGTTGTAATTTAATACAGTAGTTTCCAAGAGAAGAATCATACATTAGATGCTTACTATGTAATTCAAACTATTTTAACATAAATAAATATGAAAGAACCCAATTTTTGAAAGGACATATTCATTCTTATCCCTTTTTAATGGTTTTATTCATAAGTTAACATTCTATTACACCAATGAATGTCTCAATTTATAATATTTCATAAAAAATTAAGTGTTGTGTTATAATTTCCACAAACCAGTTACAAAACCATTCTTTGAAACAATTTATTTTCATAAAGGTAAAAAATAACACTTATGTAGAATTCAAAAATCCCACATAAATTATACTTCTGTTTTGGTTATTATTATGTTACCAGAATCAACAAATTTTTTATTTTATATAGAAGTTTTCATCTAAGGTATTCTATCAATGGTGATCTTTAAATTTACAAATCATGTAAAAATACATTTTTAATTTTATCCTGAATTTGAAACATCCATTTATCACTCATAATTCATTAAAAAATCCGTCTTCATAGTTTCTATAACTTTATTTTTTTCTCAAAAAAACCATGGATCATAAAAATAGTTTAACATCCATTTTATTATGAATTTGATGATTGAAAAATGATTAAATACTATACATTTACAAATCTTTTCCAAATTCTGTAAAATAAAGCTAAAGTAAAATAAATCATAATAAAAAATGAATTTACCAATGTAAAGGAATGAAATGAATTGATTATAAAATAATATGATAATTTTTTTATATTTTTAATCCACTAAACATATTTACTTGTAATCCTTGATAATTGGACATCAAAATAGTCACCAAGTAAAATTTAAAAGATAATTCATAGTGATTGATCATTTTCAATGAAATTTATCGTAATAAATTAGGTTTATTATATGTATCCATTAAACTTTATCTATATAATTAATTTGATTTATTTCAACGTATCTCATCATCATATGCCCATTTATACCTATATTCCTATAATTTTACTCCATATAACTCAAATAATTATATATTTGGAAAATTCTCCCTACATATAAAATCATTTATGTGGAATCGTAGTATTTTTATAACTCTAGAGTCTACACCAAATTAGTAGATAATAGATATTCATCTAGAGGGAAAACATGAATTTTATGTTGTTGAAGGCTAATATGTGATGAAGTTAAAATTTTAGATGAAGACATGGGAAATTATTCTCAATAAAAAATGGAATGTAAAATTTTCATTATGCCCACATGATAGGTATCCTCATAAATGTCCCTTCTAATGATTCACCATTCAATTATTCTTGATATTAATTATAGATTCACACATTAAATATTTCTTAATGAATAGTTTTTTCATACGTTTTCTTAATTTTTCATTTTTTATTCTTATTTCAACGTCATTTGTGTATGGATTATTCATGGAGGTATAGAAGAATATTTTAATTTCAAATAGCTATGTGATCAGTATTTCACAATTAAATGTTTTTTATATTTTATATTTCCTAACATATTATTCCATCCTTAGTACCAAATATCTTCATCATTATCATTATTTTATTATAATTATGGATAGAGAATAAATCAACAGGACCAATATAACAAAAGATAAAAAACATAGGAAATGAAGGAAACTATGGAGTCTTTATGTGGTGTATACCAATAGAATCGTCTATAACCATATTTTTCCCTTATATAGAGAAATAATGCCCCTCCAAGGGAAAAAACACTAAGTCCCTGTAGTTCAATAGAGGCTAGATGATCAACAACCTTATTTCCTTCACTAAATTTTTCCAAAACGTATATTCCACCATTGTTGAGATTCATTTACCTTCTCAGAATGTATGGTAAGAACTAGGTAATGTTACTATTTCCATTCATGGAGTCATTGATGATTCGTGATTCATTCTTTACCATTGTAAGATTAATATTTTGATGCCTGAAAAGCGGAAAACTGGTAAGAATTGTGAGATTCTTGGATAGAGGGAAGTGACCTGAACCAAAATTGTATATAAAATCAAGAAGAATTTGCCCCATGGGGTCCCATACAACACCAACACCTTTTATTTGATTTAAATGGATTATACTGTCGAAGTTGAGATTATAACAAAGTTTATCATCCTTGGTATTTATAGAATAATACTTTTTAATCTCTATTAATTTTTTTGAATAAAATATTGATTTGATGTTAAAGGGGAAGCTTTTACCGATATCATACTTGATACAGAACAACAAGTTTCTCCGAAATCTTCAGTTTCACACAACATTGAGTTATACTGAAAAATTATAAAATATTATTATTATTATATTAAATTTTAGTTAACGTTGAGATTTTGTATTGTCAGGAATGAATATAACTAAAAAAATTTTATTACACATGTTTGTTAAATGTTTTTACAATTAACCATTAAAGTTTGGAGGCTTAAAATTTGAATGAATCCAATTTTATTCATAATATAATCAAATATGTTTAGAAGATCGTTTTACTTATTTTTTATGGAGAACCGTTTCTAAATGTAGTTTTTTTAACTTTTAAATCTTTTATTTGAAAAAATAAACTTCTTCAATAGATTATAGACATCAAAATTAACATTGGAAAAAAATTTAGTATTTCTCAAATAAAATTCATCTTTAATGAGTAGTAAAAATACTAAATTTTAATTCAAATCTTCCTTTTTGTATAATTTATTTATATAGTTATAATTTCCTTTTAAATGGTTTTAAAGTGTAATCAGGTTATTTTTTATCAATTAATCTAATTATGGTCACTGAAAGTAACTTCGCATTTAAATTAGACATAAACAATGTCAGTAATTTGAATGTTTTTACTTCTTAATAACCCTATTTTCAGTTTTGACAAGTGAAGTTCATTTAAAATTATTTTATAAAAATTATGTGTTTTGAATTTTTAAAAATTGATTCCATATTTTTAATCATAATGTCCAAATTTTTTAAATAAGTATCTTTTATTTTTTGACATTTTGAGTAGTAAGAGTGATAATTTTTATATACCATAGTTAAAGGTAAATTGGGATCTTTCGGGCAATAAAATCTATGATAATGATAATAAAATTACCCTAACACCTGCCAAAATCCAATTTGATGAAAAAATACTTACTCATATCACCTAACATTTCAAAATGATTCATTTAGGGGACTTTTTTCCAAAAATGTGAGGTAATTATTATTAAAATAAAAGAATGTGACAACATGTTACTCTGATATCCCTTATACATATAATAATTTTAATGTTGATCTAAAATTGGTGAATCATGAAACATAAACAATCTCCATAAATATAATGATATTATCTATTGAAAAATTAAAGAATGAATAGAGTAAAAATTAACATAATTCATAAATAAAATTATAAAATATTTTATTAAATGTTTTAAAATTCTTAGAAAAATTAGATTTGGAAAAATGGTTCTGATAAGTAGAATTAGTTCATAAATTTCACTTTTGTTTGTCTTTTGACATGTTATGGTAATTAAATTAACCCACAAAGTGTAAATAAAGAAAATATGATTATAATAATAATGAAAGAAAAAACAAAGGTTAATCAAAATATATATGCGTTAAAAAATATTCAAACATTTCTAATTTTAATTTGATAATGGGGATACGACCCAAGATAATCTTATATTTTAAATAAATGAGTTTTGTAATATTAGAAACCTATCATAAATTTATTATAAATTATCATTTCAAGACTTCCTGAAAGAGCCCCTCCCCCCTCTAATAAAAGGTGAGAACCTCTACCCACATACTCACATATCTCAAGCCCCTTTCCTTGTCCAAATTCTACTTAAATAATCTCCAAAATTTTCTCCCTTCCACCTAGATGGCCAAAATTTCGCATAAGGTAATTCAAAAAATCATTTTGGCTCAAATCCAAAGGATTTACCCATTTTAGAGGTATCATATTCTCTAAAGATTATTTCTAGTATTTTCCATCGTCACAACCTATGATATACTTGTTCAATGAATATATAACAAAACATATATCATCAATATACTTGGATGTTTTTTCTAAAAATGAGTTTATCTAAACTTACAGACACCTTCATCTAATGGATATGAACATATTGTTTCTATGTACGGAGAACTACTTCCTTACGAAACAATGATTGTTTATTTTTTTCTTACCAGCAATAATGGTGGAAATTATGATGGAAATATATTTATATATGATATATATTATATTTTTATTGTATTTATTATTTTTTAATTGATATTTACGACATACCTTTATGCATTCCATAATGTGTAAATATGCAAAATTCATATGAGGAAGTGCAGAATGTCACCCCTTCAATGTGATATGACTCATTCATTACATACATAAAACATATAAAATACAATGTTAATGAACTTATGTAAAATATAAAACATAAATATTATACTATAATTATAACATACCTTTGTATTATTTAGTTTTTATTCAATTAATATGACATAGAAATGAAAGTAGTGTTCATGAATACATACGGTCTACCATCTCCATGAATGGTAAATTTCATTTCTTATCTCCAAATGTTATTTATTATTATAAATACATTAATACTAGATATATTTTATATTTAAATCCTTAATAATATTCTAGAGATGATTTAATTTTGACTAAATGGACAATTTAAATCAAAAAAATTTCATTCTTGACTCATTTACCGAATATTGACAAAAAACCAATGTTAACCTAAATAAGTATGTAATTGTCATAATATTATCATAAGTGATTTAAATGAAATAATAAAATTATAAATGGTTCTCAAAAAAGTATAAATTAATATAAAATTATTATTCAGGAAGAACAAGAAACATACAAGATGATTTAATGTCAATGTAAGGGACTACGTCTCAATCTCCTATCATTGAGGCCTTATTTGATGGTATACACCACCATCTATTATAAAGTGTATAATAAACCCCATTAACATTTTATTTCATTCAATGGAATTATTTTTTCTATGAACCAATTTACAAAATAAACAAAAAGAATGTTTTAATGTATTTGACGGCAATGACTCCTCCACTACCACAACTATTGTTTGATATTTGGCTTCCACTATAAGCCTTAATGTATTTAAAACAGGAAAATAAATCCATTATTTCCATTTCATGAATTTTGGTATAGTAAATGGATTGGAAAATGGATTTACAATTTCAATATCATGAAATGATATTTTCTGTTTCCAAATGAAAATTTATGAGTGAAATATTAATATTTGAAATCTTTTATGTGTGATGATTATATAATGGTACTTGGAATTTGATAGGTGGTTACATGATAAACCAATTATGGGTGGTTACGTGACACACCACAGATGGAAGGATCAATTATAAATCAATGATGGTTTGTCAAATTATTATCTTCAATGAAATGGGTATGGATTTCCATCATATGGATATTCCATTTATTGATATATATTGAATTCAACCGTATGGTAACTCTATTTATGTATTTTTGTGTCCCAAGTTACCATATATGTGTTATATATTTCTTTACATAGTCTTCATTGTAAAATTTTGGTTACAAAAAATGAAAGGCTATACGATTATATTAATTGATTAATATTTACCTCTTCTTAATGGTGAAATGTATTACTTTATGATAAAGTATCAATGGTTTTAATTTTTTCCCAAGACTAAAAATTTTTCCTCTTAGGGTAAATCTTACACAGATTTTTATTCTCATCTAAAGTTTTGATATGTTTTTTAGAGGAATTAAAGAAGAATAGAGTCAAATATGAGGTCAAATAAAAGGTAATTTGTTAAAACACAAAATGATACCATGTTTCTTTACAAAGAGTTTAAGTTTTATGACAAAAATGGATAGTTAGAAGAATTTTATACATTTAATATTTATGTAGTTATGTATTAGTTATCACCTAATTATCTAATACTATAAACATAAAAAATCCTCTATGTGAATTAAAGGAAAATTGTTGACTTTTCTCAAGATTAAGTAATTTTTAAGGCTGGGGCCTTATAGTTGAAATCAAAGGATGGTTTAGATAACATTAGGAGTTAGAATATTGTTAATAGAATATCCATAAAATATTTTTATTTATGAAAAATTTGAAATAATATATAATTTTAAGATTACCTCATTGCTTCATCTAATATATATTTGTTCATATTGGGTTTTCATAAAGGAAAGTGGTATGTTGTGTGGGGAGGGAATACATAGGGAAATAACCTTCCAAATAAACATCCTACGATGGTTGGAATTAGAACTGAAATGTATGTTGCATTGATGGATCAGTTGGATCTAGTGATAAATGGTGGTGGTATCCGTGAAAGAGATCAACCAGACTAACCACAAAGGAATATGTCAATCGTGGATCATTTCATGAGGCATCCCCCCTCATTTAGAGGATCATCTAATATAGTGCAAGATGAAGGGTTTATTAAATCATTGGAATTTTTTTGATGTAATGGGGTTATTATTAATTCAAAAGGTTAGTCTTTTGTTTATCGTTTTGAAGGTGAAGCTGAGTAGTGGTGGTCAATGATTAAAAATATTAGAGGAAGTGATTATTTTGACATTATGGAATGGGATGAATTTATGAATATATTCCTTGATAAATATAATCTAATGTCAATTAGACATATGATTGAAAATAAATTATGGGAATTGTAAAAAAAATGATGATTTTGTGGGTTCATATGAAAAAACTATCAACCATTTGTCATGTTACGTCCAAAATTTTATCCCATATATTGATAGTAAGAAAAATCTGTTTTACTTAGGATTAAACGAAAATATCAAAGGGAATTTTATTTTTGTCAGTTCAAAAGCTATGAGAAACTTATCTGATGTGTTGAGAATTTATAAATTGAGTTTTTTGATGAGCATACGTTCCATGAGACAAAATAAAAGTAGCTATCCAGTTTTTAGGAAGTGAGAAATAATTCGTCAATTGTGTCTGAAGGTAAGAAAACTAAATTTCCAATATATGAGAAGTGTGTTAAAAGAATATTTTAGAATTACACTAAAAGTCCAATAAGTTCATCTGATGTGGTAAGACAAGTCACATAGCTTGTAAATGTAAGGAAGATGGCCATGAAAGAAATGAAAAACTAGCGGTAAGATGTTTTCGTTTCAATGGGTTGGGAAATTATTCCAACGTGTGTCCAAAGTTGATTACCTAGGGTGGAACCTAGAAATATCGAAAGTATAAGGGCATTGAAAAATTATTTTATACTACTACAATTGATGTGGGACTATCAAATGAGGCGGTGAAAAGTATGTTACAAACTTTTCAAAATATTCCAACACTCAATTTGACACTATATCATCACATTCTTCTACTTTCAAGATCCTTGCATGTAAATTGGAAATAGAACCTCATGAATGTGATTTAGAAATTTTGTAAAAAACTAAAATTGGATGTATTTAAGAACAAAATATTTATAAGAATCTTCTAATTATCATTAGTGGGATAGTCTTTCCTACAAATCTTGTTGAACATTCCATTATAAAATTTTATATGATTTTGGGTATGGATTAGATTTTAGTTTATCATGATAAAATAGATTGAAATGCTATAAAAGTTTTATTAAACGATTTTATACTTTTGATAACATAAAAAGAAGCTGAAATATTTCTTAAAGATATAAGTGAGAGTTATTTGTCTCATGTTGTTCAAAAGATAGAAACAAATTTGATTAGTCACATTCCAGTATGGAATGAATTAACAGATGTTTTTCCGGATCGATTGCATCATATTGTTCCTAATCGGAATGATGATTTTACTATTGATTTAGTGCGTGATGCAAAGCCTATTTCGTAACCCCCATATTGAATGGATTAAGTAGAACAAGTGTAATTGAAATAAAATTATTCAAATTTATTTTGAAAAAGGTTTCATTCGATCTAGAGCATCACCATGGGGTTCCCATGATTCATTTGTGAAAAATATTGATAGTTATAAGAGATTATTCATTTTACAGAGCCTTGAATTACATCACTATTAAGAATAAGTATATGTTTCCTTATATAAATGACTTTTTTGATCATCTATAGTGAGCTCAGTATTTTTTGAAGATTGATTTGAGTTATATGTACCATTAGCTAAAGGGGAAAGCGGATGTCATTCCAAATACATCATTATGAATGAGATATGGGAATTATTATTATTTAGTTATTCTCTTTGGGTTATGAAATTCACCTACTGTACATATGAATCTAATAAATGGAGTCTTTCATCAGTTTTAAGATCATATTGTGGATGTGTTTATAGATCATATTTCAGTATATTCTACAATCCGATAAGATCATGAATGTCACTTAAAGAATATTTTTCAAACCTTAAATTAAAAGAATCTATGTGTAAGGTTTTGTAAGAATGAATTTTTTTGTAAAAAAATATAATTCCATGGTCATGTTCTTTATATATATGCAATAACTATTGAAACTTCTTAAAAATAAGTTGTTGAGGAGTGGAAAAACCTAAAAATATCATTGATATTTATATCTCTCTTGGATTAGTGAGTTATTACCTAAGGTTTGTTTACAACTTTTCTCGGTTATATATCCCATTATCTAAGATAACACATAAGGGATTTATTTTCATTTGGAAAAAAGAATGTGTTGACTATTTTTTAAAATTGAGAATAAGATTATTAACTTCTCTAGTGTTGGCCATAACTTCTTGGAATAATGATTTTGTTATCTAGAGTGATGCATTATTGAAAGGACTTGGTTATTTCCAAATGTAGAATGACCAGATAATTCATAATATTTCACATTAGTTGAAACCTCAGTAGTTAAATTACCCTACACATGATTTTGAAATAGAAATATGTGTTTTTTCATTAATTTTTTTAAGAATCATTTATATGGTTTAAAGGGTGAAATATATATTGATCACTAAATTTTCGATTACATATTACCTCAGAAATAATTTAACATGAGACCAAGGAGATGGATAGAATTTTTCAAGGAATAGGAATGCATGATTCATTACCATTAAAGAACAGAAACTAATGTGTCTCACACTTTTCATGGAAATAATAATTCTATATTTTTCATGCTATGTTTAAAATGAGATCCGTTGGTTTTTTACATGACTAATTTTGGATTTGAGGTTGTTGGTGCATGGAATTTCTCTATTTTATTTTCGATGATTATGAAATCATATCTATTTGAAAATGTTAAGAAAGTACAGAGAGAGGATTGTGAGTTGCTGAAAACAATAGAATTGATTTTTAAGGGTAATTTACATGAATTTAACATTGATAAATATTGTCTTTTGAGGTTTGTAATGATATTATTTTTTCCTTCTGACTCATAGTTAAAGAAACAGTTGTTACGTAAAGATTGTAGTTATCCATTTTCAATTAATCCTAGAAGTACTAGGATATAGAAAAATATTAATGTGTATTTTTGAATGGATGGATTGAATAGTGATATTGATGACTTTACATTGATGTTTTTTAATTTTACACATGTAAAAATAGAATGATAGTTACCAAAAGGGATGATTCATTATTTTCCAATGTTAGAGTATAAATGGAAAAATATATCCATGGATTTCTTAGTAGGATTACACAAAATTCATCAAGAAAATAATGCAATCTAGGTTATTATTGATTGATTGACTAAATTTAACCATTTTCTTTTTATTCGAGATACTATATCTCTATATAAACATTAATGATTGTATCTTAGGAGAATAGTCAGGTTACATGGAGTTCCAATATCTATTTTATCTGATCTTGATCTCAAGATCAATTATAACTTTCAAAAAGGACTTAAAATGGCATTAGAAACTGTATTAAATTTCAGTACAACTTTTTATCATCAATCATATTGGCAGTAAGAACAAATAATTCATACTTTGGAGGATATGATACGTTCTTGTTCAATGGATTACTAGGGATGTTTGGATCAACATATTTCATTGGATGTTTTTTTTAATAAAATATTTCATTCATGTAAGTATATGGCTCCATTTGAGGTACTATATGGGAAGCTGTGTCGAACTCCAACATTCTGGGATGATGTAGGTGAAAGCAAGTTGAGGTGGCCAAAATTGATAGATGAATTGGCACTAAAAGATCAGTTGATTATGAAAGACATGAGGAGAACTAGGATCAGGAAGAAATGTTATGTAGAAAACCATAGGATGGATATTTATTTATATTATGGTGATAATGTCTTTCTCAAAGTTTTTCCATGGAAAAGTGTGAGGCGTTCTGGTGAGAAGGGAAAGATGAGTCTGAGGTTCATGGGATCCTATGAAATCATAGAGAAATATGGACTAGTTTCGTACATGGTGGATTTACCTAAATGTTTTCCCATGTACGCAATTATTTTCTTGTTTAAATGTTGAAAATGTATATGTCAAATCCATCTCATTTTTTAGTCTTGAGCTAGTTCAATTATAATAGTATCATTCTTATGAGGAATAGCCAGTACAGATTCTTGACCGTAGATAGAAAGTCTTGTGGAATAATTTTATTCATCAAGTGATTTTTTGTGAGAAAACCATATAGTTAAAGAGGAAAGGTGGGAATATAAAAATGGTATGAGGGATAAATACCCACAATTATTTGATATGTGAATAAAATTTTGGGGTGCGATTTCTAAAAGGATGGAATGATATAGAATCCCAGGTATTTATAGAGTAGTTCATTTTTATATCAATTAATATTTATGTATATGATATTAATTTTATTTTAAGGGGGACACTTTTTTCGATAGTGTAATCGACACAAAACAACCGATTTCTTCAGAATCTAACATTGCACACAACTTTAAGTTATAGAAATAATTAATATAATAATATTATTGTTATTTTAGACGTTATTGAACACATATCCATTGTATTGATGGTAATGAAAATAACTAAAGAAAATATTATAACACACATTTTTTAATTGTTTTTACTTTTATTCAATAAATTTTATAGGATTAAAAATAAAATGTATCCAGTTTTATGAATAAAATACTCTAACATTTTTAAATGCTCATTTTACCAAATTTTGAGGCAAACCCAATTTTAAATATGTGTTTTAAATTTTATATGTTCTATTTGACAAAATAAACTTCTTAATAAGAATAGGGACATAAAAATTCACTCGGGATAAAATTTTGGTATATTTCTAAAAAATTCATATTTTAATGAATAGTGAAAAATACCGCATTTTAATTGAAAACTGTCTTTTCATCGAATTTATGTATATAGACATATTGTAATATTAAATGGTATAAAAGTGTAATTTGATTATTTTTATATCAATTAACCCAATTATTGTCATTTATATTAATTTCAGATTTAAATTAGACATAAACACGTCTCAATATTTTGATAGTTTTTATTACTAAAAAAACATCATTTTGGTATTGACAATGAGATTTAATTTTAAATTTAATTCATCAAATTTTGTGTATTTAATTTTGAAGAGTAGATTCCATATGTTTAATCATATTTTCCAAATTCTTTAAATAAGTACCTTTTATTTTTTGACAATATGAATAGTAACTTTTGTAAATTTTATTTACCACAGTTGAAGTTAAGTTGTGTAAATTAGGGTAAGAAACAATATGATAAGGATAATAAAATTTCCTATCTTCTGTAAAAAACCAATGTGATAAATAAAAGTCCACCAATATCACTTAAGGGTTGTAAATGATTCATTTAATGGACTTTTTTACATCAAATTGATCAAATTATTATTAGAACAAAAGAAAGTGACAACATGTCACTCTCTTATCTCTTATAAGTATAGAAATTTTAATATAGAGATTAAATTCTTGAAATATAGTATATAAATATTTTAGATAAATATAATGAAATTATATATGTAATTGGAATTTATTTTGAATTTTTAGAGATTAAATAATTATCATAAATATTAACACATCAGTGATATAATAATTATTTTATTGAGATAAATATCTAATAATTGTTATAATAAATATAAAATAAATATTATATGAAATAATTTATTTCATAGATGAATTTTAGGGAAGAATATAAAATTCTATGATTAATTTAAGGTATTTTTTCTATGTAATCAAGTTGACATAAATTATTTAAAATGTCAGGTACGAGTAGTGTCGAAATTGACATAATTCATAACATAAAATATAAAATAGTTTTTAGAATATTTTAAAATTACTAAAAATATAATATTAATAAAAGTTATTATGATAAGTCCAAATATGTCATTACTATAAATTGTTTGGTCATTTGACATGGTATGGTAATTAAATTAACCCATAAAATGTATATAAAAAAATATCATTGTAGTATTAAAATGGTTAAAATAAAGGGAAAACAAAACATTAATGGGGTAAAAAATATTCCCAAATATTATAATTTTAATTGGATGATGTTTATACAAACCATGATAATATTATATTATAAATTAAGTGTTTTGGACCATTATAAAGAGAAAATCGATTTATAATAATATAATATGTCAAGAATTTACTAAAGTGCCCGTCCTCCATCTTATAAAAGGTCACCACCACTACCCACTTACTCACACCTCTCATGCCCACTTTTTTTGTACAAATTATACAAAAATAATCTTCTAAAATTCCTCTGTTACTACTAAAAACCTTAAATTGGGCATAAGGCAATTCAATAATGCCTTTTGGCTGAAATCAAAATGAGTTGCCCAATTTAGAGGCATAGTCTTCTATAAAGTTCCTTTCCTCTATTTTCCATCTTCAAACCCAATGATATTATAATTCTATTATTACATAAAAACCATTATAAAAAATATACTAGATTTTTTTTAGAGATATAAATGATCTACACATACACACACCTCCATCTAATGGATTCGAACATACTGTTTCTGTGCACGGTGAACTACTACCTCAAGAAATGATGATTGTTCAATTTTCTCCTACCACATCAAATGGTTTCATTATGATGGAAATATATTTATATATAATATATAATATATTTATATATTACTTATTCTTCTTTAATTTTTATTTATGAAATACCTCTATGGTTTCAATAATATGTATATACGATAATTTCATTTGGGGGAGTGTAAACTACCTCCCACTCATTGTGATTTGACTCATTCATGAAATACATAGAACACATATGGGATTTACTTAATGAGATTATGTAAACAATATGACACATATATTATCCTTGGATTATAACATAACTTTGTATCATTTAGATTTTATTTATTTAATATGACAATGAAATGAAAGTAACGTTCTTACGTACGTACGAACTAGCATTTCTATGAACGGTGCACTTCATTTATTGTCTCTAAATGAAATTTAATATTATAGACACACATAATATATATATATATATATGATATTTAAATCATAAATTATATTCTGGGGATGATGTAATTTTTAATACATGGACAATTTACAACAAAATAACTTCATTATCAGCTCATGTATTGAATATCGAAAAAATGACTGATATTAACTTAAATAATTATTTAATTGTTACAACATGGTAATAAGTTATATAAAAGGAATAATAAATTTAAAAATGTTCTAAAAAAAGTATAAATTAACTAATTTTTACTATTCTGGAATAACTAGAAACAAATTTGAAAATTCGGACTCAATTTAAGGGACTTCGTCACAATATCCATTCACTGAGAGATATTTTGATGCTTTAAACCACCATCAAATATATGGTGTATAATAAACCCATTTTACGTTTAATTTAATTCAATGGGAATTGATTTTCTTCAAATTTTTTTACAAAAGGACAAAAAGGAATGTTTTTAAGGCATGCGGTGACAATGACTCCTCCACTACTGTAACTCTTATTCAATTTTTTGCTTTCAATTTTAGAAATAGTGTATTAAAAAATGAAATGAAATACCTTATTTTCATTTACTGTATTTTGGTATCAGAAGTGGATTTGATAGTGGGTTTACTATTTCAATATCATGAAATAATATTATGTGTCTTCAAATAAAATTTTATGAGTTAAATCTTTATAATGGAAATATTTTATGTGTTATGATTACATAATTGTACAAGGAAATTTGATGGGAGGTTACATGATAATGTAATGATGGATGGTTATGTGATAAAATAGAGAATTTTGGTTCTATAATAAATCAAGGACCGATGGTTACATTATAACCACTATTTCATTGGGTATTGAAGTCATCCGTATGCCTATTCCATTTAGTGATATGTTTGGAAGTTGACTATATATTTAATCAATTTAAGAATTTTTATGTCCCAAGTTACCTTATCTGTGTTATATGATGCACTATATGTTCTTTATGGTAATTTTTTGGTCACAAAAAGGGTAAGCTTATATCTTATATTTAGAGAAGTATACTCACTACTTTTTTGAAAGTGGGATGTAATAATTTTTTATAAAGAATATATGTTTTCATGTTTTCCCAAGACTAATAGTATTCTTTCTTTGTGTATCCCTTATGTATATTTTTATGCTCATCCAATGTTTTGAAATTTTTTTCACAGGACATAAAGAAAAGTACCATCTAGGATGGGATCAAGGAAAATTTATATGATCAAAACATGGAATGATAACATGTTTCTTTTTTAAAGAGTTTCTATTTTATGAAAACAATTTATAGTGAGTAGAAATGTCTAATTGTAATATTTATGTTTTTATATATGTGTTATGACCTAATTATACAATTCGTTAACTTTACAAGATCCACGATGTGAATTAAACTCAAATATTTGACTTATCTCATAATTTAATAATGTATAAGGTTGGGGCCTAATACCAAGTGGGTGGGGAAACCATCTAACCCGGTGGACATGGTTTTTTGAAAAAAAACTCAAAAGTGAAAACCTGAAAGAGCATAGTAGAATTAGATTCATTCCATTTACTAAATGAGTGGACTATATCAAGGAGAAGGTACAAGGATCTAGCCATAAAATACCTACTAGTGTAGTGAATCCCCTCATTCATGGCATGGTTGTCTTCCATTAAAATTCACCATCACCCCATTGTAAGGATAATGGTGTGGGATTTCTTATCTATGAAAAAATTCCCCATAGCATGAAACCAATGATCAAGAAAGGGAAGGTCCATCAGATCCATGAAAGAAAACCTTGTGAAATCTACAAAGAAATAATACACATTTCACTCCCATTCTCTCCTGATGAAAAGGAGTTATAAACAATCCTCTCTAGAGTTTCTATAGCACAAGAATCATGAAACAAAGCTAAAAACCGATTTTTTTACATTGCCATCTATAGGTAATTCTCATTTCATGATGAAGAAAACAAGAAAATTTATTTTGGCAGGAATATCATTAACCCATAAGGATGATTCCCTGGTGTCTCCTTGGGCCTCACTAGTAGACACCCTCTAATAATCCATAAAAGAAAAGGATCATAATGATGATGTTGTGAAAACACTTCTATCTAGATCATCTAAAATGTTAATCATATCAAAGTCTATATATTTTTTATTAAAGAACATAACACTGATAAACTCCAGAAACATATTTTAATTGTAGAATGTGGTTTGGGGGGAGGAGAAACTAGGGAACCCAAGAAGAACACCAACCCAAATGTGATTCCAAAAGGAAATGTGTCCATATCCCATAATCAAAGTGGTATGGGGTCGAAGGGATTGAAAATGAGAAGCTACAGCTTATCAGAGATATCCATGACTCTAATTGGTAAAATTACCACCTCCACTGATCATAGTAGCTATGAATCTTCCCCAAAGGGTCTGGGCCTCGATAAGCTCCCATGCCGACATTTCCCATATTCAATGAAAAATTTTTGATATGCTCTTCACATCAATGACAACCTATTGGATCGGCCATGAAAACCTATTCCATGATTCCAAATGTTTACTACCCTACTCATGGGCATCCGAAATTAAATAAAAATGAATAGAATCAAGTTTATAGATCACTTACTTCTTATCATTGGTCGTAGAAAGTACTTGGGATTGAATAGAAGACAAGAAAAGGTTAGAAAAGATAATACTGCCTCCAAAATAAAGAAAGAATATTCTTCCAATTATGAATATGTCCCGTCATTTTCCCTACAATATGATCAAAGTAATAGATTCACATCCAACAGAGGGAACTGAATTTTGGAGATACACCTTATGGAATGTTCCATGTCGCACTCCCAACCTCCTGCTTAGAGACGCAACGCTTCTATTAATGCAGTATTAGGTAATGTAAAAGGTAATCATATTTTAGTTAATAACCTATCAAATCCATTTGAAATAATAAGAAAGAATCTTATTAAACCCATAAATATACCTCAATCATGTGTTTATAAAGATGATCAAACTATCTAAAAACTTTAATTGGGGGTTGTTTCATGGTCTAGATTTCCCAGAATAGGTACTGATATATGATGTAAAATAACATTGTTGATGAGTCATGTATGAATTTACAGGGAAAGGATAAAAAAGATCGACAATAGAATATTTTTCTTTCCTCACCCCCAGATCAATTTGAAGAACCCATAGTTCTTTCCCATGAAGCATAAAATGATCCCTGAAGATCTAAAACACTATAAAAACAAGTTAGTATCCTATTAAGAAAATCCCATAGAATTAAAAACATTTTTTATAATATCCAACTCAATCGTATTGTATAATGTTTCCACATCCAACTTTACCACCATATTCGGACCATTGAATCTAGATTTAATTTCATAAATGATCTCTGGAGTAAAAGAGACATCTTGTTGGATATATCATTGTCCGAAAAAACCATACAGCTATAGATGAATCTAGTTTGGAAGATGAATACTCTATCTTCTATTGATAATGGAAGCAGTGATCTTACACCTGAAGCTGCACATACTAATATGGAGATAGTGTTTATTGAGATATGGATCTTTGATTTTAGGAATAAGATCCATTTTACTAGTTCTGGAATGATGAGGAAGGAACCCACCATAGAATAAATCAATAATGGAATGTACAATATCATCCGAGACATTAATCCATGAGGCTTTCATGGAGAATCCAGAAATCCCATCCGAGCTTTGGGAACTATATAGATTAAGGCTATTCATAACCAATAAGATATCTTACACCTACTCTATGGACTCATTTAGATCATTTCCATTCCCAGACACCTCCTCAAAAATAATTCCCGAAATCAATTCATGGCCCCTCATGTAACCTTCATCAATCACAGGGTTAGGACATGCAAGATGGTCCGTTAAAAAACCTCTTATATACCACCAAAAAAATTCATATCATCTATGTAGCATCCATCCTCTATTTGTATATTATACTAAGAGAACCTTATGTTTTCCTTGATGCATACATGGAAATATGCAGTATTACCGTCCCCATCATGATGACAAACGACTCCAATTTAATCACGAGAAATGTTCTCCGATCCTCGATTCATTTCATCCATTTTCTCTTAATTAGTATCCAACGCCCCAAAAATATTCATTACAATCCATTTATACTTTTTATTCTAGGAAGTATATCTTCATCGCTATCTCATCCAGGTCACATGATAGAGGAGACTTATTTTTAATCCACACCTTATGATCCTCCCTGAGACATCCTTGTTTATTTTTCAATCTATCCCATGAATACCATGCATGGGTTTATTCCATGAAGTGTCCATTGTATGATGGTAACCTAGATAATTAAAACACAAGTGGTATAATTTGAGATAATATCAAATGTCTTGACTAGACGAGATGCCAATTAGAAGAGGGTAATGGGAATATATTATTTAGGTCAAATTTTAAAACATGACATTTGGTAAATAAGAAATTTCATGGAAAATAGAGAGGTATTAGTCCAACCTACACTAGGTATAATAAGTAACTCTCTGATTATTATACCATGTGAAACCCCTCCTTCATAACCCAAAATCCATAAACCCTTTGAGGGACATGAACTAAAAGAACTAAACACTACCTCTACATGGAAAATTACCCCTACCTTTCTTCTCACTACGGTCTTCTATCATGTGATAATATCACCTGACAAACCAGGGGGTGTTCCTAGGATCATATTTGTCAAACTGGCTCCATATAAGAGATTGTTCCTAAATTTCATAGCTAAAATAAACAAAAGAGAAGAATAATTATTGAAAATAATTCTTGATCTCCATAGTAATACACTAATCTGAAGAATGAAATAAAATTTCACTGATATCCACATTCCAGTAGACACATATATAGGGGCATTAATAATTATCATGTATAAAATCAAACATTCTTACCTTATGAGAGAAGACAACAATTTTGGACCAACACTGTTTTGGATCCAATACTACATTGTTTCCCCTGAACCACACATAAAATAGCTTCACAGTTACACATGAGTTCTACTGTGGTCATATATATACATATAAATATATGATTTAATGGTTTATAAACATCTAATATAGATCTATAATAATATTTTTCATGGATATTATGGTATAAATGAAAAATAAGATTCTAGGAATATTTTTAGAAGATGGAAAATGTGAAAATGTATTTTCAAAAACATCCTAAATCATTTTTAACATATGTTTATAAATATAATTTTTTTTATTGGAAGTTATAAACCAATGATGTTTATTTAATCATGGATCTAGTGTATTAATAAATTAGGATATTAATATTGGGATTTCAAAACGCTTGAAAAATCTCATGGGTATTTGATAATAACATTGGAAAGTTTTTCATATAATGGGATTCAACAATATATGGACCTTTTGTTGAGAAAATTATAAAAAATAGTTGTTGTTGAATAATGTTGATGTTGATATGTTGTAAAAAACCATCTGTAGTAAACTTTATAAGGATATGAATTGTTTAATTGGTACATGTTACATGGGATATAATATCCCAAGTTTCAATAATTAAGAATTCATGGAAAATTAGATACACAAACGAGTTAAAAATTACATTAGAAATTAACTAAATTGAATGAAAAATAGACTTTCAACCTTAAAAATCGTTCAAATATTCCATAATCATATATTAGTGAGAAGGAAAAAAATAATTCGAGTGATAAAATTATTAGTGATGTTTATATATGGTAGAACCAATCATGAATAAATAAAGCATAATCAATATGTCAGATTAGATAATCAATACACAATAAACATAATAAATAAATTTAGTTCAATTAACATACATGGATAATATAAACATATAATTCACATGAAAATTTTGAAATCAATTTCCATAAAATAAATACCTAAATGTGGACATTCATAAACTATATATTATAGACATGACCTATTAATCTTGAATATTTTTTTAAATCCCTCTCAAACCAGACAACATTGTTAATAAATTCTTAGACATAATCCAAATAACAGAATAATATTGAAAAATAATTTTCATCATGATACATCTCTATGTGTCGAGGGGTTTACTATTACTAGGACTCATCCATTACATTCACAAAAAATTAATTCCTCATACTATGAATGATCTCGATTTTTCACTCTTAAAATTCCTTATAAATCCACAATGATCTATTCTGAAAAAAAAATTTGAGATATTACCCATGTCAATGATACAAATTTCATAATTCAATTAAATCCATTAATAGAAATGATGTATAGGTGAAATATCATCAATTTAATGTAAATAATATTGAACTTATCCATCGTGTATAAAATATGGGCATATTGAAAAAAATAATGTTGGGTGAATAATCGGGAGTGATAGAGACCATATCCACAATAATGTGGATGATACAAAATATGGTTTAATCTATGAAATCATAATGTATGATAGAGGAACATTAATTCACCAAAAATGAATGTTTTATAGTAAATTAAATCCTTCATTAAATAAAATATATGTAATATGTTGAAAATAACATCGTTATAAATTACTAAAATATTGTGGTTACTCCTTAAATTTATAATAAATATATTAAAAAATAATACCCTTTTATTTTCATATAATTTTAAATAAATTTACCTAAAAGTTGAGAAAAAAATTTTATTTGAAAATAAAAATATAGACACGTTCATTATGACTCAAATAAAAGAGTATACATGAGGGATGGAAAATTATTTTGTGTAGTGTACATTAAAATACATTTTGTTATATAATTTTGAATCAAGTACCTCGTTTTGGAAAAAAATGATTAATTTTAATTTTTCTATAGAAATTAAAAAATGAGTAAAAAACATGTTAATAAAAAAATTTAGAATAGTAAATATTTTTTTTAATTATTTTAAATAATTTATGAATATAGTATAAATAGATTTGGAAGGAATCCTTTAAAAGAACATTTATAAAATAATTTCCCTTACATGAAACATATATGTTGACTTAATAATTCAACAAGAGAATAAATTTAAATAAACATATAAAAAACAACATAAATATTGTATAATAATATGATGAGGGTTTATGAATTGGATAATATAATTTACCCATGGGAAATATGAACCTAACCAGTCCTGAAAAAAAAGAAAATTATAACTATAACCCCTTAAAAATTTAATAACATTTGAATCAAAGCCCCGTGAAATAGTGAATAAAAATTTTACCATTAAATATAATTAAAAAAGAGTAACTACTGATATAATATTTCAATTATTGAATATAGACACCATATAAATTAAATTAGGTGAAAAATACAAGTATACATTATTGAAGTGGAAATGGGGAAGAAATAACCTTACCTTTTACCTCCCCTTAGCCTTATATGTTTGATCCTCATATATAATGTATTTAAATTAAATAAATACATCATTATTAAAAATATTTATCAATATTCCATTTTATTGTCCTTTTATAATAATTTGAAATACATTCATTGACTAATTAATTCTTACAACGACCAGTTAGGGTTGTTTTCTCCATTATACCAAAATTACATTGGTATATTTTTTATTATTAAAGAAATATTGAAATATATACATAAGAACTAGATTTTTAATAATGTAAACTATATGATTTTTCTTCATTGTATATAATTTTATAATGATTTTTCCATGGTGATAATATAGAATCTAGTAACATCACTTTGTTGTGGGGGTAGTCCACATGTACACAAAAGAGACATGGCCATTTTCCAAAAAAAATATATATGGGTATAAAATTAAATTATTTTTTGTATTTATATAATTTTATTTTTTCATAAATTTCATATCTATTTATTAATTCAACATTCCTAACAATCCATGTATAGTTATGGAAAAAAATTTAGCTCTATGTGAAGTAAGTAGGTCGTACGTTCCCCCGTGCGGTTCTTTCAGATTCCAGAGGATGTACTAGATAAGAATGAGGGTTTTGACTAAAAGATAATAATATATATATTTATTAAATATATTTATGTTATTATATGAGTTTGGATATTATTTATTTTAAGTGTGTAGAAAGGGAAAAATATTAAAACACACTGTTCTGAGTTATACATCTTCTTTTGAGAACCACCTTGGGATGACACCAAAAGAATTCTTGGATAGTACATTAATTGGTTTAGAATAACTATGTAGTATGGAGGAATTTTGGGAAGTGAATTTTGAAGGAATGGGTCAGGATATGTGGCTGAAGTGGAATGAATGTGAGATAATAAGTTGTTCCATTTTATATGTGAGGGAAATCGCATACATGGAATTACATAAAATATTTTAATATAACATATATCAAAATCTTTTAAACTAGAACCAAATAGAATTAGATTAAAAGGTAGTAAAATATAAGGTCAATTGTATCTCAATTTAATAAAATTCATACATGTTTTTGTTGCTTTTTGATCAATATTTTTACATTAACCCCCTTGATAACTCGTTTTTAACCGTAACCATGGTAACCCATTTTTTACATTTCTATTGATAGAAATTCACATATAAAGTGAAAAATGGTTGGAAAATGGACTATATAAAAAATTTTAGATCATATACCATCAAAAATTTCCTCTACCAATATTTCTTCAATTATTAAATCATTTTATTAAATTTTGGTTTTCATCAATTATCATTATAGTCGTTTTGAGACTATTTATTTAATATGAATTAAATTAATCTATTAAAAATGTAATTAATATATAAAATTTTTTAACTATACATATATTTTATAATTACCAATACAATTCATGGTCTACCCCAACCGATCCCCAAAAATTTAAATTTATTATTTATCAATTCATTTATAAGGATTTTCCTACTCCACCCTCAATCATTAAAACAACAATTTGAAAGTGTTTATGGTTTTTATGTCATCACTAAAAAAGATTTACATAAAAAATAGGTTATTTTATAAATAGAATTTTATATGCATTCAAAAAAATAATTTTTTATCAATTAATATAAATTTGATTTATTAAAGTAAAAAGAGTTACATTGTTTATTTATTTTCACGTTATATAAATATATATGCCATTATCAATTTAAAATACCAAAACATGAAATATATTTCATTAAAAGTTAAATATGGTAGAATTTATATTAACCAATTTAATAATTTCAAGTGTTTCATTGATTTTCATACCTTATCCCATATTGTAAACCTTAAATAATGGGTTTTACCCATTACCTTAGTGATAAACTTTTATCATGATTACTAATCATAATGACCAAAAATAAAACTGAAATGTTTTAAAAAAATTAACCTTGTAGTTCTAATTATGTAATAAACATTCATTCTTCAAATTATAGAAGTTCATGAAATAAATTATATATAAATATGTAAGATATAATAAATAACAGTTTTCTAAAATTATGTTTTTTATTATTAAAATGAACATATAGAAAAATAAAATAAAATAATGATTCATATGAAATTATTTATAGTATTTTTAATAAAATGGTTCTTATTTTACTTTTAAAATAATCGAAACATAATGGGTATATTTTATTACATGATTTATTATAATGAAATGGAAATTTTTCAAAGGTCAATATTTTTCTATATTCACTCAAATGAAAATATTTAAAAATTATTAAAAATTAATTGTATTAGTATTATTTAAATAAAAAACATTTTTTCTAATAAAATTCCTAAACATTGAGTAAATTAATTACAATATCATAACATAGATTACAATAAAATATTTTTTTGAATAAAATTTATTTATGAAGCATAAATAGACTTTGCTAAAATGTTACTACATATTTTTTTTGGAATACATCCAAAACATTTCATTATATAAAATATTTATATGTATTTTTTATAATATGGTTATTCTTAATCATACCCACCTACCCAACAGCTATGTTATAATATCCATATTTTAATAACAATATTTTGTGAGCTTATGTGGGTTTGGTGTTGTGTGTGTTACGCACTATAGAACATAGTGTTGATTTTAAAATAAAATATAATCTAAAATCATGATATATTATTTTATCTCCTCCTCAAAAAAATTATATTATCAAAATTTTAATTCAACCATTCTAAATAATACATGACACAGTAAATAAATATGATATTTATTTTATAATGTACATTAATTCCTTGGTTATGATGAGGAATCATATTAAAAAATTATATCTTTTTGAACCGTATGTTAATGTGTGTTTTTAAAAATTTACCTAGGTAGTTGACTGTTACATTCCACAAATGACCTGATATATTTATCTTCATTTTTTTGGGTTGAGAAATTCCATTAACATTGTAATTTAAAATATGATACAACTTACTTAAATTATTTATTCCAAATATATAAGAATGATTTCATCCATTGATTTTCAAAATAATGATTATGATACATTTTTCATTCCTAATGAGTCAAGATAATTTTCTAATGAATCCGAATATGAAAATTTATTTCTCCAATCTAAAACCAATATGGTTACCACTAGATAAAACCTTAACCAATTTAGATAAACCATTATTAAAAATAATATAAAAAATACATGTATCTCTTATATTGTCACACTATCAAATATATATACCTTAATAACCTCTTCCAAAATGTAAATACCCCCATATAAACTACATGAAAATGAAATAAATTTCACTAAGGGAACCTGGTCATATCATGCACTTAACTTAATGGTTTTCTATACATTCTTTAATAAAAATAACTAAAAATGAACATTTCATAAAAACTTCTTTTCTGTTTGATTGATAACATTCAAAATATGTTTCTAAAATTTAAAATTTATAAATATTACAAACAAATAAATATTATTAGAAAAATAAAAATATGTTTTCTCAAAATTTTATTCCCATATTTCTTTTTATAAATTAACATAAATATTTATAATATATATATAAAATTTTAACCATATTTAAGCAAAATTAAAATATTATAGGTTATAATCATACATGAGGGTTATTCTTATGTTAACATTTTTCATAGAAAGATCATTAGATATTTAATACATGGAGAACTTTTTTCTAAAAATATAAACTTATTGAAATCATGATAACACATACTATGTTCATCATTTAAGTCCTTTTCTGTTACACGTATCAAGATTTATTATCTATTTTTTTCCTTGCACTTCATAACCAATGAAATATTTTCAATGTGTAATAAATAAGCCAAATTATATATGTATTCCTTAATTCTATGGGAATTGTATTAAATAATTACATATCATTCAAAATATAAAGTACATTCCATTAGAATATTCTTTATTTCCTTTATAATTCATAGCATGGTGAAATTTTTATCCATTCCTAAAAAAACACACATTCCATTTAATTGTTTTCCCTAGTACTTCCTCCAAAATTCATGAAATGTGGTATGTGTAGTCTATTTCATTCCATATCCTTTATCACTTAAAATTTCATAAAAATTATCTTTTCTTTTATTGTTAGGAAAATCTATTAGTTTCATATTGTTTATCATAAATTGATATAGTTGTCTTGAATTAATCATAAGGCCATTTAATGAGGATTCCCTTATGTTTGGTTACTCTATATATGCAATAATATCAATCAATACTTTAGTAAGTTTCCTGAATATTTCTAGGATCCTCTTACTCAAACACCCATATATTTGCATTCTCAAAATATTAATATGTACATTGACCACGTGTGCTGATTCCATTACAAATCTAGGAACCATCCATAATAAATATATACCACTTAACTACTTGAAATTAATAATTAATATTACACAATTAATAGAAAACCTAAAATGATATAAAAAACGCTAAGGAATTATCATAATCACTTATAATCTATATTCATCTAAAATTTACTTCCAAAGGATCCTACTTAACGTGTTATGTAATAGTATAACTCCAGTAAAATAGACTGGATGATTAATTATGACATTGGAACAATATAAAATGGAAAACACAACCTAGGATCTATTAGTTTTTAAGTGATGAAAAAATCGATACATACATGACTTCCATATATTATTAGAAAATAAAAACATTGAATGAAAGAAATTCATTCTCGAAATTTACTCAATTATTTATTCTTCATGACCTATGATGAAGAAAACAAGTAAAAGGTGTTCTTATATTCCAAAAAAGGGTTACATATAGTAGACAATATAATTAAAAATCCCATAATAATCAATATAGTAAAGCCGATAATAAAAAAACCCCATTAAATTATGAAATTTAATTTACTTTACAATTATGGATAATATCCACATTGTAATCACATGGATAATGAATACTAAATTATCAATTATGGAAATTCATAAATCCATAAATTTATGAACATTAAATCAAGGCCTCAATATATTTATCATATGTCATTATATTAATGTCTACGAGAATGAAATAATTATAAATATATTAGTAGGTGTAAAAAAATTCTAATCAAAATTTAACCACATTCTTTTTCTTGTGAGGCAGGACGATGCATCATGGGGATATCTATAACTTCTCCTCATCCATCACTTACACATCATATGCATTTGTCATAGTTTGAATGATCAATATAATTAATTCTCAAAATTCTTTATAATTTTAGAATTTTCAATTTCATATCAAGAGTTTTTGGTATTTCCCCCTATATGAAAAATAATTATTCACTCAACAGAAACCAAATTTGGATGTTTTTTGTTATCAAATCATCAAGAATATTTAAATAATGATATTGGATTAAACTATTCTATTGAATGTATGGACATGAAGGAAAAAAATATTTTCCAATGAATAAAAAAGAGTTATATAGAACATGATCAAAAGAAATTGACTGATCACAAAAAGGATTATTAAAAACCTATAAAGGAAAATAGAACACCATATATTTTATCATGGATCAAGAAAAATGACATAAACCGTCTATAAACGGAATCCATCTTGATAATCCCTGAAGGGAATTCCTGATCCCCACATGGTAGCGACTAGAACCTATGTATCATGAACTACAATTGGGAATGATTTTTCCCTAGAAAATCTGATAGAATGAGATATAAATATATATTTTCTCTCAATAAAAAATAAATATTACAATTTGTACATAAATTCAATAAAAATAACAAGTGCCAAGATGCATCGAAAAAACAAAAGTACACAGAATCTACAAATACCCAACTATATGTGACATGATGTTTTTGTCCCATAATCATACAACATGCAAACAAAAACTCTCTTCCATATTTATTCACTTTTATCTTATCTATATTAAATAAAAAAGATCCATATATTCAAAATATTTTATATTTAGTGTGAGAAAAATAGCTCAGTAGGATCCCATAAATTGTTTCATTAGTATAGTTTGTAATATAAACCTATTATATATAGGTAATTTAAAATAAATAATAATATATAGTAAAAATATAAAATCATGTATAAATCACCTTTTACACAATTTATAATCCACAGTGAATAAGAAGGGTTTCAAATCATTTCAATAATCATTCCAAACAATCATTGTAAAGTATGTCACTGGAAGAAACAAGACCATGAGTGTTTAGTATTCCTGGTCAATGAGGAAACTCTTTAATTTATTTTGAATCCTATCCCACCTAGTTTTTACATTACCCGATATGAATAGGTCTAGGGGTAAGAGATCTCTATTGAGAGTATCTTCTTGACACAACATAAGAAACTTGGGGAATAAATTAACCTAGTAAAATAGGTTTAGTGGGAAATTGTTCGTCCCTATAGATGTCTCTCCGCCTCCTCATAAATCACATTGGGTTTTACCATATACACATAATTAATTTTTAATATATTCTTTTAAACTAAAAAATTAAAGCTTTCAAATAGTTTCTACTTGTCACACCCCGACCATAGATTCCTTTTTTCACTCCTTTCTTGGTCCCGGTTCGAAATTTTCAATTTTTAATTATGTTGATGGGTTTCGCACCGGTGCACAGTCACCGCATCGTTAGTGGTGACCATGTGTTCGGCCGGGTGACCATGCGTTCGCCTGAAGTTTTAAATAATAAATTTTTTTATGTTGACATTTTATTATTATTATTATTAAAATTATTATTATTATTATTATTATTATATAAAAATTGTTATTATTAATATTATTATTATCATCATTATTTTTATTGTTATTATTATTATTATGTTGATATCTTATATATATATGTATATATATTTCAATAAAACCATAAACTTACCCCCCCCTATAACCCCCTAACCTGCTGCTCCCTTTCCCCCTTTTCTTTTTTTCACACAGCCCCCCCTCCCCTCGTTCTCCTCCTTCCGTGTGAGCAGGGGCGGCACCCCCACTCCCACAGCGGCCAGCACCGGCTCCTCCCTCCCATTTCAATCTCCCTCAGCGCGTCAGCTCCTCCCTCCGTCCAGCGAACCCCCTACAGGAGCACCCCCTTTCATCGCGTCGACCTCCTCCTCACCACGCCACCCTACTGCTCCAGCGACCCCATCGGCAACCCTTCTTCTCCGACCACTGCCCTGCCCCGGTCGGTCCTCCTTCGGAAAGCGGTCTCTGACGCCCCCACTCCCGCACCCCCGCTGCCCCGTCGGCCTATGCCTTGTCGGTCTGCTGTCCAACACCACCTCCAGCCTTCCCCGATCTGGCTAAGTCGTCGCCATACACCTGAGAATCAGCCGCTCCTCCCACTCACCGACACGAGTTCTCTGATCCGGAGACCTTAACTATGGTAGTTTTCTCTTCATTTTTAGGGTTTTTCTTTAATTTATTGAAACCCTATCACCACTATTGTGTTTTTCACGCTTTTTTCATTGTTGTAGAGTGTGAGACTTGTCTTTGGGGTTTCATTATTCCTCTCATCGAAGATTCATCCTTTCAAATGACCTTGAGGTAGTAAAAATCCACGTATTTTCTTCCCATTATAATCATTTGACACTTAAATATTTTTAAATTTTTTATTTAATTTATTTTGCACCATTGTTAATTGGTTCCCATGATGAGAAATGATTATTTTATTTTATTTAGTTTCTCTGTGCATTAGAATTTTTAGTGGTATGTTCAAGTGACATTAGTGCATTTGTTGTGAAAACACTTTTGAACTGTTTATCTGTGCTTTGGTAAACTTAAAACTGTGTAGGGAGTGTGTTTGAAAGAGTGAATGATTCAATTTATGTTTTTTCATGTCTTTAAAAGGTGTTTTACCATTAATAAATATTTCTGTAAGTTTGGACCTTAAAACGTTGCGACACATTTGAGAACTGCTTGATAATTTATCATAGCATTTTGTTTTATTATGAAAAGTGTTCTTTAAAATTGTGCAGCTAATTTAATCGAAGGCATAAGCTAGGCAGATTATGATTTGACAATATTGTGTTGTTTCTTTGGGTTTGGTTTGAAAATGAATAGTTTTAAGGTGTTTAATAAAAACTTGGTTGTCTGGATTTGAAATGTGTTTTGGGGTGAGTTTGAGATAGTTAATGGTTTGTTCAGTAAACTTGATTTATTTGGGTGTTTGATTGGATTTTGAGGACTAGTTTGTCTTTGAAAATGTAAATAGTATTTGAGCAACATTTTGAATAATGCCTTTGGACATGTCATGTTGATTTAAAGTCTCATTTGAATCTTATTACTCTAGTGTGATATTTATGTTGACTCTTTTAAAAGAATATGTTTTTGAGATAATGTAATTGCCTGTTTGGAAACTTAAGGCGTTTTAGAAAATGGTTTGAATGTTAATGTTTTGTGATGGCCCGGTTGGTACTTTGGTGTTGTGATATATGTATACTTATATATATATATATACATACTTATGGGGCAGCTCTACAGGGGGAATTCCTTTAGAGGGTTGTCGTGTAACGGTGTCCGTGTAAGGGGTTGGAAAGTGAGGTGAGATGAGACACACGTGTGGGGGCCTCCCACTTACACAGTATTATTAAAACCACCATGGGTTCCTGGGCCTCTTTTTTTAGAGAATCGAGTGACGGTTGCTGGATAACCCCGATTAGACGGGTTAGTCCCCCCATGGAAGGTAATCCTTGTGGGGTTTTCCACTGGTTGGCTGTTAGGGCGGCCAGTTGGTTATTGACTATGGAGTACCATGCCGACAGGTATTCTGAACCCGAGTAAATCCAGGGGTTTTCTTGGAATGTTTAGGGTCACCCATGGTTATTGCTTATAACTTCTTGTTTACCTTTACTTTCATTTTTTCCCTTGATATTTTAATTTCAGATATCATTTACAGTTTATACTATTACCTGTATCCTTTAGCACTACTTGTCTTGCTTGTTGGTTTGTTTACTTTCTATTGCACTAGTTTGTTCCAGCCTGATTTGTTTACCTACTTCCTTGTTTGAAAAATTTGGATCATTCTATCGTGATTTTGTTTATGAAATGAAAAATGGTTTTGGAAATGGTATATAGCGTGTGTTGGATTTTTGTTAAATGAAAGTAAAATTATATGTCTTGTTTTTAAAATGTGAAATCTTTACTTTAATAATTGTATTTCAAACTGGTGTCATTGGATTTCTTTGGAAAATGAAACGTTTGGATTCTGTGGTTTATCTTGGAAACCCTACTAATAATTTTAAATTCTCACACATATCCTATCTTTCAGTTGCATGCCTTTCCTGGCTCATATTTTTCCTAGTTTGAGTTGCACAACATTGGAGTGAGGTTGGTCTCTAGTTGAGTGGTGACCTGGAAGGTCACAGGGAGGTATGTGCAGTTTTCTTTTCCTTTCGCTGCTTGTTTTCATTTTTATCACCAATCCTTATTTATCTATTTATCTTTTTATAGTGGCCCAAATCGTTTCCAACGGTTAAATCTTGATGCCCGACACTTTTTGTCATCCCAGGGGGATTGGGAACCCCCTCTAGACTTGTCGTGAGCCAGCTCGGGTGACCGGTTTAGGGTCGATTCGGGCTGGTTTGTGACAAAATGGTATCAAATGGAGGTTCTTGTTATTTGGGTTGTCCGGTAAGTTCAGATTAGGACTTTCGGGACTCGAGAGGTACGTATGGGAATGACATCATGAACCCTCACCCGTTACACACTTTGAGTCGCCAGGGGTAGTCCCAGAATTGAGTCTTTGTCTCGTCCTAGGTTGTTTTGAATTGAGGGATGACAACGGAGGCAAGACGGTGTTACATCGTAATTTCACATGGAGTAGTGACCCATGTAGAGTTCGGGTACATGGTTTGAATTCCTCCTAGTGTTGATGCTTACTTGGGACATGTCCCACTACCATGTCGCTAAGTTAAGCGTGATTACTAGTCCCTCACTCCACTGTTTGATGCAAAATGAGTTTTTTTCATTCTTGTTGGTGTAAGTGAATTTTCGGAAATGAAAAAGGGGTTTTAAAAATGGGAATGATTTCTTTAAAATGACTATAAATGTTTGGAATGGGATTTAAAACTCAGTGCTCTTGATTTGGAAATCTGTTGTTTGCATGGAATTGGTCGAGAATGGTTTGGGGTGAAACCTCAGGTCCTCTAATTGAACGTTATCACATGTGTGAGAATGCATGGAAAGTGCGTGTTGGTGTTCATATGAATGGAAAGTGGATGAAGCTATGTGAAACGGTTTATGGGATTACCTGGGTATGTATTTGAAATAAAAGCCTTGGGCTTGTTTCCTGAAATGTTTTTGGAAAGTAATTTTGGTTTGACAGTGGATTGGTATTTGGAAACTGGTCTTCAAAGAAGGTGGTTTTGAAATCTAAAATAAAAAGGAGATATTGAAAATGGAAATTTGGGTAGTGTTTGAAATTGATTGGTTTTTGAGCTGGTTATTTTGGCTCAGGATGTTACTTTTTATCAGACATTAATTTCATTTTGGTCTTAGCTTTGTGTTTTATATGTTGCTCAGGAAATGCCGCCCAGAAAGGTCCCCAAGGATTCTGATAATTCATACCTAGTTTTTGGTCCTTCTCGGACTTTTCCGATTCTTCAAGGTGATCGGGGTCTGTTAGAGGTAGTGGAATAGCTTGAGAAAGTGGAGCGTATCTTTAGAACGTTGTGAACTCCCGATAATGATAGGGTTCGTGCTATTATGGTATTGTTTGAGGGTCCAGCTCTGGACTAGTGGAATATGGTTACCCCACCGTCAAAGCAAGTTGGAATGACGTGGGATGTCTTTAAAACTGTTTTCATCTAATGTTTTATACCTGAAGAAGTGAAATTGAAGAAAAAGAGAGAGCCCGTGTATATTCAACAGGGCCAATGGACAGTGAAGGCATATGTTGACCATTTCAAGGAACTGATTGTCTTTTCTCCAGAGGTAGCGTCGTATGATCTCATGAAGACCCCTATTTTCACTAGGGGTCTTCGTCCAGTGATCAAGGAGTGAGTCCTCCCTTCTAATGACCATCGTTTTGAGAAGCTGGTGGAGGAAGCGTTTTTGGGTGAGTTGGATTCCGGTGGACAGGTGGTTTGTATTCCAGCATACCCTTTTGTTCATAGGGTTTCCCCATTTAGCAAGGAAAGGACTCCAGAGGAACCCATTCATAACGAGTTATCCCATTTAGTACCAGCTTCCAGTTCGAAAGATCATTAAGTGGTATGCTATCATTGTGGTCGTTTCGAGAATTTAATGTCGTCTTGTCGCAACCCTCTGAAGACGTTTCATCACTGCGGCTATCTTGGTCATCTGGAGAAGTTTTGCAGGAAGAGTCGCTTGAAGAGGACGCTGTGATTGGATAATGTTAGTACCTCACTATGAGGCAGGGGATGGTTCATCCTTCAGAGCCCCAACCACAGGTCTCGGGGTGAGGCTCGCGCATAGTCAGGAGTTCACAGGGGTGTGAAGCCTTGATCCGGGTTTTGTGTTCTGTGTTGATGGTGGAACAATTAAAAATATTTTCATAATTGTTTTTCTGCTATTAAAGTTTTAAGATCGTCGTAAGTGCGTTGTTTTTTCATAAAGTTATGATGGACTTGTTCTATTATCATCCAAGTAGTCTAGTTTGTGTGGACGTTATTGTCTGAATCGTGTGTCTTTCTTAAAAGTGTGTTTGACCCTTCTGTGGGTTGACCTTGGTTTAGCTATGCTTGTCAGATGTGGTTATGTTCTATGGATTTCAATGGGTCAAGTTTTGGACTCGATGTCTGGGTTAATTTTTTTTGTGGGTTTCCACTAGTAATGAAGGTTGTTGGCTTTGGTCGAGGGATCAATGTTTCGACAGAGGTGTTGTTTTAATCGTGCTATAAGAGTTGGTTTGAAACTGTTGTGAGTTCATACATAGGACCGGCCTCCCTGTGGTGGTATGTTTTGGGTGATAAATTTTCAAACTAGTTAATTTCTTGTGGTGGGGAGAACCCATTCGTGTTCTCCCATCAACCTCGGACTTCAGTTTTCTCTTGAATCAGTCAGGTGTGACCTGTGTAGAGTAAGATCATTATGAGATTCTCAGTTCCCTTTGGTTATTTGGGTTCTGTTTGGGCATGGACTTCAATCTTGACCGGCATCTGGCTTGGTTACTTTCTGGGAGATGAAAGTGTATGTGGTTGGGAGAATCGTCACACCCCGACTGTAGATGCCTTTTTCACTCTTTTTTTGGTCCCAATTTGATATTTTCAATGTTTTATTGTGTTGGGGAGTTTCGCACTGCTGCGTTGTCACCATATCGTTAGAGGTGACAGTGCGTTCGGCCCGGGTGACCGTGCGTTCACCCGACTTTTTAAATATTAAAATTTTTTATGTTTACATTTTATTATTATTATTATTAAAATTGTTGTTGTTATTATTATTATTATTTGAAAATTTTTATTATTACTATTTTTATTATCATCATTATTTTTATTTTTAGTATTATTATTATTATGTTTTTATCTTATATATATATATTTATATATATATTTCAATAAAACCCTAATCTAACCCCCCCCCCCCCAACCCCCTAACCCGCTGCTCCCTTTCCCCCATTTTCTTTTTTTTCACGTGCCCCCCTCCCCTCGTTCTCCTCCTTACACATGAGTAGGGGTGGTACCCCTCCGCTACAACGGCCAACACCAGCTCCTACCTCCCGTCCTAGCCTCCCTCGGTGTGATGGTCCCTCCCTCCATCTAGAGACCCCCCCTGTGCATGCACCCGTTTCGTCGCACCGACCTCCTCCCCGTCGTGCTACCCTACCGCTCCGGCAACCCCGCCGGTCTCCCTTCTTCTTCGGCCGCCACCCTGCCCTGGCCGGGCCTCCTCCGGCCGACGGCCTCTAACACCCCCGCTCCCACACCATCGCTGCCCCGCTAGCCTCCACCTTGTTGGCCCACTTCCCAACACCACCTCCGGCATTCCGCGCTCCGACCAAGTCTCCACCGGACTCCCGTGATCTGGTCGTGCCTCCCACTCGCCGATGCGAGTTCTCTGATCTGGTGACCTTAACATTGGTAGTTTTCTCTTCATTTTTGGGTTTTTATTTAATTTATCAAAACCATAACAAATCTATTGCGTTTCACATGTTTTTCTTGTTGTTGTAGATTGTGGAACTTGTCTACAAGGTTTCTTTCTTCCCCCCATCGATGATTCATTCTTATCGCATGACCTTGAGGCTGGAAATATTCGTGTGGTTTCTTCCCATTACATTCCTTTAACACTTGCATTTTTTTTAAATTGTTTATTTAATTTATTTTTCACCGTTGTTAATTGGTTCCCATGATGAGAAATGTTTATTTAATTTTATTTAGTTTCTCTGTGCATTAGAATTTTTAGTGGTATGTTAAAGTGACATTAGTGTAGTTGTTGTGAAAACCCTTCTGAACTGTTTATCTGTGGTTTGGTAAACTGAAACTGTGTAGGGAGTGTGTTTGAAAGTGAGAATGATGCAATTTATGTTTTTTCATGTCTTCACAAGGTGATTTACCATGAAGAAATTTTCCTGTAAGTTTCGACCTTAAAACATTGCGACGCATTTGAGAACTGGTTGATAAATTATCATAGCATTTTGTTTAATTATGAAAAGAGTTCTTTAAAAATGTGCAGCTAATTTAATCGAAGGCACGATATATGCAGATTATGTTTTGACAATATTTTGGTGTGTGTTTGGCCTTGGCTTGAAAATGAATAGTTTTAATGTATTTAATAAAAACTCGGCGGCCTAGCATTGAAATGTGTTTTAGGGTGAGTTTGAGAAAGTTAAAGGTCTGTTCAGTAAACTTGAATTATTTGGGTGTGTGTATAGATTTTAAAGACTAGTTTGGCTTTGAAAATGTAAATAGTATTTGTGAAATGCTTTGAATAATGCCTTTGGACACGTCATGTTGATTTAAAGGCATGTTTGGCTCTTCTAACTCTACTGTAATATTTGTGTTGACTCTTTTAAAAGAATATGTTTTTTCAAAAATGTAAATGCCCATTTGGAAACTTAATGCGTTTTAGAAAATGGTTTGAATGTTTATGTTTTGTGATAGACCGGTTGGTACTTTAGTGTTGTGATATATGTATACTTATATATATATACATACTGATGGAGCACCTCTACAGGGGTACTTCCCTTCGTGGGTTGTCGTGTAGCGGTGTCCATGTAAGGGGTTGGCAAGTACGGTGAGATGAGACACGCATGCAAGGGCCTCCACTTACAATGTATTATTAAAACCACCATGGGTTCCTGGGTATCTTTTTTTTATATAATCGAGTGACGGTTTCTGGATAAACCTGATTAGATGGGTTAGTCCCCCCATGGTAGGTAGGCCTTGTGGGGAATGCCACTAGTTGGCTGTTAGGGCAGCCAATTATTTATTGACTATGGAGTACCATGCCTACAGGTAGTCTGAACCCGAGTACGTCCAGGGGTTTTTTATGGATGTTTAGGATCACCCATGGTTATTGTTTATAACTTTTTGTTTAACTTTACTTGCATTTTATTTCCCTTGATATTTTCCTTTCAGTTATCATTTAGAACTTATATTATTACATGTTTCCTTTAGCACTACTTGTATTCCTTACTGATTTGTTCACATTCTATTATACTAGTTTGTTCTAGCCTATTTTGTTTACCTACTTCTTTGTTAGAAAAATAGGGATCTTTCTATCTTGATTTTGTTAATGAAATGACAAATGGATTTGGAAATGGTATATAGCGTGTTTTGGGTTTTTTTAAATGAAGGGAAAAGTATGTGGCTTGTTTTTAAATTGTGGAAAGTTTACATTTATAATTCTATTTCAAACTGGTGTCAATGGATTGCTTTGGGAAAGGAAACATTTGGATTCTGTTGTTTTTCTTGGCAACCCTACTAAGCATTTTAAATTCTCACAACTATCCTATCTTTTAGTTTCAGGTCTTTCCTTGCTCATATTTTTCCTAGTTTTAGTCGCTCAGCGTTGGAGTGAGGTTGGTCTCTAGTTGAGTGGTGACCTAGAAGGTCACAGGGAGGTATGTGCAGTTTTGTTTTCCTTCCACTACTTGTTTTCATTTTTATCGACAGTATTTATTTATCTATATATATTTTTATAATGGGAAAAATCTTTCCCAATGGTTAAATATTGATTCCTGACACTTCTTGCCATCCTGGGGGGAATGAAAATGCCCCTCAGGACATGCCGTGAGCTGACTCGGGTGACCGGTTCAGGTTCGATTCGGGCTTGTTCGTGACACTACTAACCCCATAAAATGGGGATTAAGTAAACAAACCCATTACATTTTTATCAAAAAAAAATTAGGTATTTAAAGAATTTTATAATTTAATTTAATTTATAATGAAATAATGTTTTATAATATGATTCCATTTTAAGAACCTATTTCCCTTCAAACACTTGAAAAAAAAGAATTGTCCAACTATAAGATAAGATAGGTCAAGGTATAAATGAATCTGGAGGGATCCAAGAATATGAATTACCATTAATAAATATCCTAATTGATATTATCTAGATTAAATAAAACACAAAAATAGCTCATAAAACAATAATTATCAATCAAGACACCATGATGATTGAATATATGAGAAAGACTGATTAATTCCAAAATGGATTTATGAAGAAGAAAATTAGAAACATGAACTCATAAATTATCATCATTGATGAAACCAATACCTAGAGATAAGAAACTGATTTTTTAAAGGAGTCACATGACTAAAATAGAGATAATCTTAAAAAGGTAGAATTACTGCTTTGATTAGTTATTTTATTCAATAAATAATTTATGGTGGAGAGTCATAAAATCACAAACGATCCACAAAATTTATTGTGGAAACATTGGATGGAAAGGGCTAGAATACGAATAAAAATAATAACTTTGTGTAGTAGAAGTACTTTACATGCCATGACATTTGCAGACTAGAATGTCACCACTCACAAGCTGATGGAGGCCAAAAAATCCCTAGTGGGATCTTAAAATATAAAGATTCTATAGGATGAAATTATTACTTGCCAATTGTTTTATAAATATTACATAATCCATTGCACAACCCACAAATAGGAAGATATCCAAAACTATATAAAATGTGGAATTCCTTTAGCACATACACAAATAGATTCATTCCCAAACCTATATCACCCACCCTATAAAAATATCTAAATCCATTAAGAAATGTAAAAGTCACCCATGTCACAACATTACAACTAATTAAAATAAAATCATTAAGAACAAAATACAAATGAGAAAAGTAAACAATAAATACTATGTTTTGTAAATAAAATCAATATGGGAACATAAATAATTATTATAATAATGGTTTTATGCTAAATCAAGTCATTTATAAAAGGAAATATTATAAATTAATTAAAAATATATTCCTTCTAACTTCTCATAATAATAGAGTTAGTATTTAACTTTTATTTCTTCTCCATAAAATATAAAACACTTTTATTCATATATAATTTTAATTAAAAATTAATCAAAATATATAGACAAATATTTTATATCAAAATATGCATGAAATAATTTAATGGAAGATTAAAATAAAATAGTATTTACGTTTGAGTGAAAATTATTACTTGTGATGCATGTAGAAATAATTATTTCCTTCACAACTTTTTTAAAGAATACCTCTATTGAAAAATGACAAGAAGATTAATTTTAAAAAATTGGTTTAGAAATTCAACAATGAGTAGAAAACACTACTAAAACATCATAAAATATTAAAAACATAAATGATAAATTTTAAAATAACATATAGACATGGAATAAATTAAATTCGAAGAAAAACCATAAAAAAAATATTTTATAAATAATGTCATTGACATGTAACACACTTTATGAGTCATGATTCAACATAAGAATTAACGAAAAATAAAAATTCAATACAAAATATAACTAAATGAGAAAAAATAAGGTATTTAAATTATTCTGATCATTTAATTTTCGCAGCGTAAATTTGATCATAAACAATCCAAAAATTAAATTACAATATAATATAATTAATTTACCAATTGAATAACTTTTGAATCAAATCCCCTTAATCGAGTGAACATGAATTGAAACATCATCGAAAATAATAAATAGATTTTCATGAAATAATAACTCAATAGTGTATTATATGAAGTATTTAAATGAAATTTTATATGTTATATAATCCTGTCTCATTGATGTAGGAATGAGACGAAATTGTTATTACCTTCAGACACAACTTAGTTGTACATTTATGATAGACTTTTATCATAAATTTTATTTTTTATAAAATATATATGAATAAAATTTTTCATTAATACTGCATTTTTTATCAACTTTTTTATAAATATTATAACACGATTCAATTAATTGTTCTTAAATACATTAACCATATAATATTGTTCATCCAATTTCCCTAAATTTACATTATAAAATTGATTGTGGTTAAAAGGGTTACGAAGTAGTTCCATCATTTAAAAATATTTAAGAATTTATTGATTATAATATCTATTAATTATATAATATTCCATAATCAACCATTAATGGTTCTAATAGAAAATTTATTCCCATTTTTTCATGCTGGTGGTTGTCCCCACACACACAAACGAGTGATGTTATAATTTTCCAACAGATTGATGGTTTTGAATGTAATTAATATATTATATTTCCAAAATAATATTTATTTCATAATTAATATATAATTTAATTTATTCCACTATTATTCCATCCAAGTAATGCTTTTATGAAATAAATTAAACAATTACTTGGAGACTATAGGTCGTACGAAAGCCCAAGTGATTTAATAATTTCAATATAAAGAAATTGTTGTGAATAAGGGTAAAGATATTAGTATAATAGAATTTCAGTATGTTGATGATATATATGTTATTATATGATCATGTTTATTTAATATTTTAAGGCGTTATAAGTTGACATAAAATGAAAACAATCGGTTAAAAGTAAAACCATTTCTTTAAAGACCCTCCTTTATATTAAACCTTAATCCTTTTGTGTTGGTCCATTGTTTCAAGCAGATCCTCTAAATTTTGGGGATGAATTTTTTAAAGGGACATCCTTAGTAATTGGTTGATTTATGTAGCTCAATATATATGAATAATAGAGAATAAATGGGTTCTTTTTATAAGCGAGGGAAAAGTCACAATTGGAATTACATAAAATATGGAAATTTAATATATATCATAATCTTGTATAGTGAAAAAATGTATATAATTTCTAGGTTGGAAATTTTAAGGAGGAAATAAATTCAACCGATAATATATATATGTGTTCAAGTTAAATTATAAACCATACCATTTTTAACCCATTGTTTTCTTTTTATAACCCTAACCATGGTAACACAAATTTTTTCATTTGAGGGTCATAAATGTAATAATATGGTGTAAAATGTTTCACAAATGGAACATGGATAAAATTTAATAAATTATCAAATCCCATTTTTCACATTTAATAATTTTTTTTAATTTTTAAATCATTTCATAAAATTCAATTTATCACAAAATATCAATAAATTCTTTTTTGGGATAATTCATATAATTTAACATCAAGACCATCAATACAACAATTGAAATAAAATATAAAAAGGTAAATAAATTATTCATTATGAAGTCTTATTAAATTAATGAATCATTATGAATAATAAAAAACGTAATAATTTTAAATTTATTAATGTCGTTTACCCTCATTTTTTCATTTCATTCCCAAACACTACATCTTCATTACGTAAACATTTAAAAAAATAGTATCATCATTAAAAATTTAAAATAAATAAATTTCATGAAAGATAATATATTTATATTAAAAATAACCATTTATATTTATTCAAAAACTACTTTTATCCAAATGAAAATATGTTATATATATTAAAAAATATAATGGAATGTTGTATTTAATCTACAAAAAATAATATAAATGTCATCATCAAATGAATAAGACACAAAAATTACATATATTTTATGTTTCAATGTATATGGTATAATTTATCTCATTCAGTTAAATAAAGTGTTGGATTTATTTTCATACATTATCCTAGTGTTTTCACATTAATTAATATGTTTTTTACAATATGATGGTATGAAACATATACCATGGTTATTGTTTATTATGAAAAAAATAAAAGTGACCTATTTATCGAACCAGAAATTCCAGATTGAAGTGTAGAATAAGTTTTCATTGATCAATATTTTTGTGAATGAAATAAAGTTTACATAAATTAATATAACACAATAAAAATTGTTTTTAGAAGATTGGGTTTTTATATATAAAAATAAACCTACCACAAAATAATATATTATGCTGATTCCAATGAAATAACATAAATTATTTTAATTTAAATAAATATTTCTTTCCTATAAAACAATTATGAATAAAATAGAACATTTAAAATAGATAAATTAATTAAATTGAATGATAGATTTTAATAATTTGATATTTTCACTATTCACTACAAAAATAGACTTTTCTAGAAAATAAAAAAAATGTTCATAATAATACCATGAAATGATTGTTCCCAAAATGAAGTCAATTTTTTAAAATAAAATTTTTAAATTTAGAGGTTATTATTTATAGTATTTTCAAAAAAATTAAAATTAATTTGTTTTAATGTAATTTATTTTGGAGCCATAAAATGAAATTACTGGATTTTGATTACATTATTATTATGAAATAATTACTAAATTTAATTTTATAAGACCATTATCATAATTTTACAATATTTGGTTATAAATTTTCATACCTTCCAACCCAATGACTTATTTACAACATCTATATTAAACTAATATTATTTTAAGGTTCCTTTAAACTGAGTGTGGCACGTTCTACACACTTTTGAATATTATGTTGTCTTCAAAAGAAAATATAAATAAATAATTTAGTATTACATATGATATTTTGTGTTATTACGTATTCATTATACTTATTCAATGTTAAATAGGATTATTGGATTTTTTTTCGTAATGGAAATCCATGGAAATGTTTGCAAGATATGGAGAGACTATGTAACTCGCAAAGTTTTAAAGAATTTTTTTTAAATAAATTAATCTTATTTAGGGACTTCATTGAATGATACATAGTGTTAATCTTGAACGCCAATTATCACTTGATTATTTTATGGTACACACAACATAGAGTTTCTATGAAACAAAATTTTGATATTATAATTATTTAAGATATATTTTAACATTATCGTTAGAATGCATGGTTTGAATAGGTTGATCCAATTTATGAAAATATAGTTTATAAGTGTATATATGATTAATTATTTTATGTCCTAGTATTTAAAAATGAAAATGAAATGATTTTTAAAACTTATTATATTGTTTTTCATAAAAATGTATTTACATGTATACAATAGTGTTCTATACCAGTGAATAAAAAATAAATCTTATTGGATCATATTAATCAAATATATATTCAATATATATTTTAACATTCATACATTGTGTTTTATGAACATCATATAAAAAAATATTTTTTTATTCTTGAAAACCATATTTTTTTAAAATTAGATTTATCTTCTTTTTATGGTTCACCTATTCTAAAACTAAACATTAGAACAATTATTAATTCAATTTTCCAAAGTAAATTTTATTTTTGAAAGTAGAATATCTAAATTATATTAGTGTGAATTATTGATATCTTTATGATCAGTTTAATTTATATAAATTGTAAAAAATACTAAATTTCAATTAATATATGGCATTTCAACTATTTTATTAATATTTTAAAATTATATTTGAAATTGGTTTTAAAATTAACTTTCGTGCATACATAAAACCTACTATTTCAATGAACGGTGTATTGAATTTCATATTTCTATCTTTAATATATTATTATAACTATTTATATCAAAAATATATATGATATCTATATCATGGTTTACATTCTAGATATCATGACAGAGGTTATATGTCTAAAAATATAACAAATCAACACATATATGTAAAACAAAGTGGATATTACCCTAAATAGTACAATAACATGAAATTGTTAGTAAATGGGTAATATAAAACCATAATTAAATCATTAATGTTTATATATATATGAATTAATATGGTTATTTGGCAGATTTGTAATAATAATATACTTATTATATGGGAGTTATGAACATGGATGGAGAATGTAAATACTAAAGATAAGGGTTATTTAATCTAACATTAATTTCTGTGAGATATTTGTTATATATTCCAATTATTTTTTATCTGTTTTATATATAATGAATTATGACATTTTAATTCATGAATTTAATTTATTCAATGATATTCAATTTCTAACTCGATGTCAATCATTCGTGGGTCTCAAAATTCAAAATTAATTGCGGTAATAAGGGGATATCAACTCTTACATTTATTTCTATGAGGCTTATGTTACACTCAGAAGTCATATATTTTGTGTTTTTTATATATTCCCATAAAATTATTCCAATATTACTCTACTTAAATTTTTACTCATTTACATATCCTTTTGATTATAACCCATTCATGTGGTTCACTATTCAAAAGTTACCAAACCTGTAAGGTAATTATGCCTCAATTTTCTTTTTTAAGGAACATATCATGTTATTAACCTATATTATTTTATGAGGTGGTTATACTGACATTTAACATTTTGTATCATGAAAAAACATATTTTCACGGTATTATATGTTTTAGGCAATTTTATTTTCTCTTCATTCAGAAGTCTATGCTCATTGAAAAAAATGTTTTTTAAAAATGTTTTAAAAAGTCTATTAAATATAATTCTCTGTATTTACAAGGAATATGATTCTATGTGGTATAAACTAGTTGTAAAAGATAACATTATATTTTTCCATAGTTATTTTCATTGAAAATGTTTTTCTAAATGTTTAATAATTTTTTTATAATTTTTTTAATCTGAATCAATATCTTCCTCAATATTTATTTCAAATGATCTATTAAGCACATTTTCCATATATGATAATATCATTTGATATTACTTATGATTTAATGGGATATTAATCAATGATTTTTTCCCTTTTCATTTCTAGTAATTTTATGTTTACGATGGATGATTTATTTTCCTATGGGACATATTTAAATGCCTTTCATTATGTGAGGTATAGGAACTATATCTCCCACTGATGCATTATTAAATATTTCTATCTCATGAGATATTTATGGAAAACACATTAATTGTCTGGATCAGCTATTGGAATAAAGGGATATGTAATCCACTTTAATATAAGGACTGTGACTAGGGATGGTTGTTTTTCCCTCCGAATAGGTGGATCCCCCATAAAGTGCCTTTCTACATTTTTAAGATGATCCTTTACCAATAAGGATTTTTATTATATGTTTATGTGTTTTTCAAAATTTCATGTCTAATTTCAATGTTATGATATCAATTAATATCTTATCTAGGGCCCTTTTGTTTCATGGCTTACGAGCTTCCAATATTTGTACCACGACTAGTGTATAAGATCTTTGACAAGTAGGGCATGATCATTAAATGTTATGCTTATGTTCGCATTCCCTTATATTATATATATATATATATATATATCCCATGATTACCCTAACTAAGAATGTAGACAAACCCTTTCCTTAAGTTCCCTTTTCTCAAGTAGTGAAGAACAATTTTAGGTTGGATATATCCTAGAAGGGTCCTATATGTGAAGAAATTTTGGGAGATAATATATATTTTTTATGGGATGGTTATTTATTTTTATAATACATGTAAAGGTTTTTTCAATTTATCTTAAAGTAGAATCCTAAATTGTCATTGGTTATGTAAGTGATCTAATATTTATCTTTTTTGTGTGTTTTAGCGGGAAAATTTGTTAACATTTTTAAAGATAATTTTTTTTGCTCTAGATCTAGAAGTGTGGGTTTTGGGCTATTATATATGGTTTCTGAGAAGTGTTTAGATAACATTGGATATTAGATGTTTTCCCGAGAAGTTATCTTAAGAGTTATATATTAATTCATATCTATATAAAACTATATGTTCAGAGTATTAGACATTATTTTTAGGTTTTATTTTATGAAATTTTAAGTCCAGTAATGATATTCTTTGAGACATTTATTATTGAGGTAATTATGGTTGATTAAATTTTGAAAAGAAAGTTAAAATGTATGAGATAACCATTTAGGATAGAACATTTTGTTGATTCTGAAATTATAAATGTAATTTTTGATAATATTTTTACATATATAGAATTTTATAAATATTATATTAATATAGTTTTAAAAAAATGACAATCTGTAGGATGTGTGACAACTCATCACATCCAGTAAGGCCCTAGAAATTGAACACAAAACCAAAGGGTGAAAAAGGTGAATCACATACCACTAGCCTATGTGAAGTCCAGGATATTATAATATTTTATTTTAAGATAAAAAATTTTATGGATGAATAATAGTTTCAATTTGGGGAATATATTTTTTATAACATATATAACCATGGTATTTCATATTGACTCTTATGTTAAGGTATTAATGGTAATTTAGAATATGATTTCTATTTTGAAAAAATATATATGATATTTTGGGATATTATTCGGGAGTATAGGATGAATTGCCTTCTATAGGAGTATATGTTTTTATTTTATATTTATGGTGATTTTGATTATTTATGGAAACAATTATCATATATTGAATATTATTAGAGAAATTACTTTTCGGTATGATAAATTAAGATTTATTAATGTTTTATGGAGATAAATGTTAAAATTCATCTTGGACAATTATGGGGTAAAATCCTTCTGAATTTTTGTTTTTTCAATCTTATTCTATTATAATTTTGATTATTTTTTGGGTATATATTTATTGAATGATAAATATTGAGCATTTGGTATTACTAATAAAATGGATTATTGTTTTTAGAGAATTACCTTGTCTTATACTAACTATATTGGATTTTATTAATGGATAAAGTTAACCATTATATATTGATACATTATTTTGTAGATTTTATGATTCCTAGAAGATGATTTTGAATCTTTAGTCACAAATTTCATACTGAATTGTCATATTTGAATCAAAATATGAGTTTTGGTTGAAATTTTATTAAGAATAAAACTCAACTTTTAATATAAGTATATTTTCTTATGTTCTTAATATATGTCATAAAATAATTTCTCAACTATAAGAAAATGATATTTGTAAAAAAAAGTAATCAAATTATTTTTATTTATAAGAAATCAATAATCATTTAATCAATCAAAATTTTATGGTATTGTGGTGCATAAAATTATATTGACCGTGTTTTCTATCATTCTCCATAAAAAAAATAGTAATATCTCTCTTTCATGTTTAGGTTTTCACTTTCCTTTAATGTTATCCTATTCAAAAGGATAATTTGGTGGTGACCTTCACATTTCCCTTCCCTTCTTATTAACATGATTTTTGATTAAAACTATTTAAAATGTGGGTTTCCCAAAAAAGTAATTTTCATGTACCAACCACTTATTTTTTTATGTGTTATTTCAAAATAAAATGATGGGATTACCCATTTAAATTATTTTTTATATTGTAAGAGTAGAATATAGATTTGAAATATCACCATATGTCCCTCAATTTAATTATTGGTACCTTGTATCACTTATAAGGATGTACATTACTAATCCTTCACATGTACTAAACTCATAGGTTTTATAACTGGGGAAGGATATTTGTTATGAGGAGAAATCAATTGAAATTATAGATCATATTGAAAAATTTTAAGAAAAGACCACTCACCTGGTTGTTATTTGGAGAGAAACCACAAGTTTTATAAATATTGAGGGGAACTTTAGAATTATATATAGACAAAGAATCCTCATTTTTTGTATCAGAATGATGAATTTCAAGGGTGAAATTGAATTTTTATGGTGGTAAAATGTAAGGCCTAGATATTTATTTACCTTTTGTATAATTAATTAAACTACTTTGTTGGATTGAATGGAATATTACTCCAAGTTATGCTTCCTCTTCATGCATCACCATCTTTGCTTACGTTACTCAAAACATTGAGTTTCTATGAAAGAAAATTTATTTGTGTTATTATCTAAAGAAGATAGATAAAAAAATTCAATATAATTGTGGGTTTGAATAGTATTATATGAATTTTTGAAATATATATAATACGTGGGTATATGATTAAATCATTGGTAAATAATTAATTATAAATTAAAATATAATTCATTTTAAAATAAATGTATTTTTTATGAAAAACAACCTAAATGTGATCTACTGTGATTTAAAAAAATAAATAAAATATATATTATTTGATTATATTAATAAAATAAATATTCAAAATAATATTTAAAATTCATCCCCAATGTTTTATTGACACGATATAAATATAAATAGAGTTTTATGCTTAATATTGTATTTTTATAAATGTAGTTTTGTCGCTTTTTAATGGAACACCAATTCTAAAAAATTTATTGAAAATTTTAAAAATTATTTTTTTAAAAACAACTATCATTTATGAAATAGTAATGTCAAAATTATCTCAGGGTGTAAGGAGCTGACCCCAATTTCCCGGAGCCGGTGCCTTATTTTATTACATTGGCATGACTGCAAAGAATCGAATCCTGATGGACGAAGTAGTTTATTAGATTTTGAAAACAAGATACACATATAAGTTTAACATTTCATCATGAAGGGAAACACAACACTAGTTTATTATTTTTTGAAACATCCAAGTCTCCTAGAATATGCCTGCAAGTCACTCACGACTAACTTCTTCTTATCCTGGGAAAATGAAACATAAGAAAGGGGTGATCTAAAATGCATAGTAAGAGTAAGAAATACAATGGATGATAACATAAAAATATAAATTAGGAAATTTGAATAATTTAAAACACATTCCTTTATAAATAATAAACATGAACATGTTATGGTAAGAATATGAGATTAGTAAATAATTCAATAATAAAACATAATCATGGGTATTATATGGGTCGAATAACCACATGAAATTTCAATTAATAGAATCATAATGAGGGAAGTGCATATTCCATACATTCTGAAACCATTTTTCAAGGCCTCATCCAAGACGTCTATAAATGATTTAGTCCTCGGCCAAAACCATAAATCAAATTGGGAATTGTCTCAGCCAATTCCACATCAATTTCTCTCATAAGGCCTACCAATGCATCAAGGGGATATAGCTGGCCTGTCCAATATCATAATAAGTCCAATGAATTCCTGGTTTGAATGGGGTTATCAGAAGCAACATACACATTCATATTGAAACTATCATATGAAATGTAACTAACATTCCCCAATAATTAAACATAAAACACTAACCATTTTGAGTAATATGATGAATGGTTTTTGGATAGATCATCAATAATAAAATCAATTTTAAACCATTTAATTAAATTTGGTATATTAAATTATAAATTATTAAACCCAATAATACATAAGAATCAACAAAGTACGTTGATATAGATGAAGATACTTTTAAATGACACCATTGAAAAATCCTTGAGGAATTAATCCTTAAACATTCCAAAGTGTCTCATACCACCTTGAAACATTCAAATAATAATACCATATAATATCATGATAATAAGGAGACTCTTGATATAATATACCAAAGGTAATATCATACACCACATGTAAGAATTAAGTGGTGAACAATGAATATATCTCAAAAAAGATAAATTGTGATGAGAAAAATCTTTTTTTACTTCGGAAAGATGAGTTCTTTTGGAAAATCCATTGTATTTTACATGATATAAGTTTTTAAAAATTAATTTCCCATTAAATAAAATAAAATGACACTGAGATTATATTTTAGGCATAAATAATGTCCCACTTAAGTGAAATCGTGTAAAAGGACTTTTTTATGATTCTTTAGAACTAAATCATTTTACAGCTTTTTAAAGAATGTATTAAAAAGAATAATAAAGTGGAAAGAAACGTCTGTTATATTAAATAAATAAATGATCAAATATAATTTTTCAAGATAAAATTAGTGTTTTTATAAAAATAATGGTGGCTTAAAACAGATTCCACTGTATACTTAAAAAGAAGTAACAATTTGAAAAGATCCCTTGAATCGGGTTTGTATTTCAGAAATAATTTTGAATGTTCCCTTTAAAACGAGTAACACCCCATAATATAAGGAAGTATTATTGTTTGTAAAAATATATAAAATACTCAAAAATAATTTATTAGGTGTACATATCAAAACACAATAATTTCTTGGATGTAATTAGACAATGAATGTAACCCGATTGAAAATGGATGTTCAGGTGGAAAACCCTTACAACATTGCAATCAACTGATTTGTATGCCCCAAAATTAATAATAATAAAATGTTACATTGAATACCCTTAAAATATATATATTCATTACATTTTTCATAAATGGTTAGTATACATACACCATACACATGTATTAGTAGTGAATATGCAAAATCTCATAAAAATGGAAGTGAGATGAAGAAAACCTTACCTTATGTATAAATGTGTTTCCCTATTGATCATAAGCTCATGTAATGTGAAATTATACTAATTTATAACTTAATTAAAAACCTATATGAAATTTAATTATTTTATCATAATTTTTTTAGTTCAATTATGTACTTATTGATGAGTTATAATATCAAATTCCGTCATTTTGAAGTGTTCGTTTTCTTGATTTTCATTCTCTGTTTACTTGTTTATAATTAATGGAGTTCATGTGAAATGGTTTTTAATATATATATTTTAAATTAAATATTATTTACGAACATTCTGAATTTTTAATGGTCATTTCTATCATTTGGTTACATGGAATGGGGTTGAATCATTAGATGTCAACTGCTTCAATTATTTGGCTTTATTTGGATTATTATGAAATAGTTTGTCATATAAATTTATAATGTGTGTATATAATTGTTAATGAATATTAATTAGGTTATAAAACCTATATAATAGTCTGGTTCAACAATAAAATGGTTTCATTAGCAGTAATGTAGGATAAATTGAAGAACGAAACATCATCGTTTGCGAAGGATATAAATTGGAACAACATGGATGCTGATTTTGTTTATCAAAAAAGGGATGGAGTAAGAATATCAATGATTGTTCTTCCATTAACACGTTATAATTATATTATATAGATGATACTCGAGTTATCAAGGCAATTTTTATAGCGGATGTGAGGAGGGGAAATGAAAAGAGATGAACATGAAAATAAAAAGCAAAGTTGAGAGATCCCTTGTGAAAATTAGGCAGCCTAATGGCGTCACTTTATAATTCATAAAATCAATTGATGAGATATAAGGGTATCTCATCATATTTAAAAAAATGAATTTAAGAGAAATACAAAATATCAAACCCCAACACATGGTAATGGAAATTCAATGAGATAACATAAAAAGCGTTGAATGAAAGAGGAAGGTGAAAGATTCCCTTACATTATAGAGTAACTCAAAGAACATGAAGGTTGGGACCTTGGGGGCTTTAGGACGCCTTGGGAGGACTCTTATTTTGGTAAAAACACCAGATATTCTAGGATTAGTGATATTTAATGAATTAAAATGAATGGATTATTGGTTATTCATAGTAAAAGAGAGAGAATTTCTTAATAATTTAAAAAGACACCTCATTATTGGTTTTTGTAAAACCCTGGGCTTTCCCATGGTATTTTCCCAGGTTATTATCCACATAGGACATGTAATATCATAGTGTATTGTACTCTAGTAGACCATAAATTTTTATTAATTATTATATCATTATGATGTCATGAAATAAACTGAAAACTGAAAACTATATTTTTCATATTAAAAAAAATTATTGTATATTAGAAAAATCTCAAAAATTTATAGTGACCATTTCTCAATGTGTAGATTCCAAAAAATTGCTCGATTTTTAAAAAATTGTTTTCTAAATATTGTTAATTTAATTCTTAAATAAAATGTTTATTTTTTCCAAAAAATCCACTTTAAAAATATAACTCATTTTTTAGACCATGAGAAATTAATCAAGGTCGTGTAAAATTATATTATAATCAGAAGTCAATAAAATAAAAATTTGTAAGATTTAATAATCATTACTGTTAATTAATATTCATAAGGGTATGAAACTATTCATAAGGTTATGTTACTATTCACCAAAAATTATGTTTTTCTTATCAGACTCTAGATATCTTACTGAACACAACTGTGTATGTCAGTTAATCAAAATTCAAATCACAGAGGTGGAAATATTATGTTTACATGACTAGGTTATTACAAAGTTGTGTTTTGTAGAGACTCAGTGTATCATGCATTCTATAATAAATACAATTGTACATTTTTGGGGTGTAACATTCTTCCCTCACAAAAATTGCATCCTCAAAATTTGAAATTTAATTTCAAAAGTTAGTAGTTTATAGTTGAATATTACCTTGTGGGAATAATACATGAAGAATATTGTTAAAATATTATATTAATAATAGGAAATGGAAGAGCATAGGTTACTACAAAACAATTCATTCTAATTTGAGAACATGGTCATTGAAGAATGACCAAACCTGTAAGATCCTTGTTTTTGGAAGGGCATGTTTTCTTTATGTTTTGGTTGCATCCCTTGTTCCGGGTTTCAAGGGATGTCTTCTGAAAGTATGAGAGGCTTTGAGAGTGTTTCAGGGGCTCAGGGCATGGAAGAAAGGAATGTTGGGAAAGACAGGCCAGGGTGCACGGCCTGCGCACGGCCAGGAGAAACTGTGCGGCCTGCCCAGGTAAACCGTGCAACCCTTCTCCACCGAGCAGTAGCATGCGCCCGATTTGTGCACGGTTTGAAAAATCGTGCGGCTAAACTGTCTGACATCTTAATGTTGGAAAAAATTACAGGTTTTTCACTCCGAGCATCTAAACCCCAACTCTGGATTTTCCTACATTCATCCCCTCTCAACCCTAGTGACGAACTTGGCCGACCCAAGCTTCCCAAGGGTGGTACTCCTTCGATTCATGGCGGTTTAGAGCGCCGTTGGTTGTGGATTGAAGTTCCGGGTGAGGTTAATCCCATCCTTTCTTCTCTTTTTGGTTTATGGTTTGTATCTTTTCTACCTCTTGTTCCGAAGCTCTAAAACACTATCTTTTGGGTGAGATTTAGGTTGAATCTTGAATGTTTGGTCGGATTGAGGGCTAAGGACACGATTGAGAGTGCGTTCAACCACGGTTTCAAGGTAGGTGGTATACAAGTGATATCTTATAGTTATTTTGGTATTTTTTCCTGTTTAGTTGTTTTCTTGATTTCCCTTGGTCAAGTTTTGAATAAACATGGAATGTTTGGTAATATTGGTGTTTGAAATGGTAAATTGAAACTCTCAAGATCACCATGGGATGCGTTGGGAATGACTTGACCTAATTGGGGCCATCCATGATATGTGCCTTCTTTTCCCAGACATAGGGAATGTTATTGAACAAGTGACCTTATTTTCATAAAGGGTAGAGACCTTGATGAATATGTTGGCATGTTTGGTTGAACATGGAATAGAAGTTAGGTGATACACCTAGACTAGGTAAGAACCTGAGGGTTATATAGAATGGGTTTAATGGTTGATTCATGGGATTGATGAATGGGTAAATTGGGTTAATGTGTAAACTGATTTAAATACCATAATGGGATGGATTATGAGTCTAGTGTTGAATGCTTAGTGAGATAAGCATAACACGTAGGAATTGGGTGAATGGTTAAATGATGTGAAATGGTAATGTGTTAATGGGTTAAAGAATAATGTGAATTCCCATATGGTTGGTTGTGAATGTTGTTTTCCTAAGGGCAGTGGTATGGCGGGTTGATGGTTACTTATATATAAGCATGTGCACCTAGCTTGGTAGTGTGGGGTATTACTTGAGGATCTACACCCATGGGTCGATTAAAGACTGATGCTCTGAACTCCACCCTAAATTCAGGGGTTAGGAATGAGGAATGAGGATCTATTCTCCAAATAGTTTCATTCACCCGGACTGAGGCTTCAAGGTGAGGATATGATTATTTTGAGAGGGTTAGTTATAGTGAGATAGGAAAATGATTTGTTTACCCTCTTGCTTGTGATTTTTGTCCTTAAACCCAGGTAACATAATGTATGTGATTAACACGTGGAAATGTGATGAATTGGTAAGTGATGATAATTGGTGTGTAATGAATGGTAATGGAAGTGGAAATGGATTTGGCCCTGAACTTGTTAATGAAACCATAAGTAATTACTTGGTAATTATCATTCATATTCCTTTTTCATGAAATTCTTTTTATACTGGATATTTTGTAGACACCGTTGGTGGTGGCCTACTGAGTTGTACACACACCCTGCTCGGGCCGCCATTGGGTACCCCAGCAGAATTCATGTTTGCAGGTCAGGATAAGGGCAATGGTCCATGCTAGATAGTTGAGTGGACATGGGTAGCAGTTTGTGGAAGCTCCAGACGTAGATTCGGGACCATTTTGGGGATTTTGGCCATTTTCTTTATTTTGGGTTTTGTTCACTCTTGCACTTGTAGTATGACATGGCATGTTTATTGATTTAAATGGTTGATATACATTTTTTTATTGGTTATTATTTCCGATATTTGGTTTATTTTTATTGCATTTTACTCTGATAAAAATGGGGTATAGTCTCCCTACTTGACTCTATAGACCCTCACTGCTAGTCGGTAGCCTTTGGAGTATGGGGAGGCGCACTTATGGTCATGTAACTACCTAGCTCGGAGCACCGATGTAGTGGCTTCCAGGTCAGGGACGCTGCAAAGTGGTATTAGAGGAGGTCTTTCTTCTTCTACTCTAAGGTCTTGTTATTTGGGATAGGTTTCCAAGGGTTAAGATGTGTCGGGCCTTGGTAATGAGCTCTTTCTTGGGAGTATCTAACCCATGTACGAGGGAATACCCAAGTCACCCTAGGTGGGAAATGTTGTTCTCAGTTGTGTGTTGTTACAATTGATGATATTTCAACATTGGGTGATGCACATGTGGTATGATGTGACTATATTATGATATTTGGATTATGGCCTTAACTACATGATGATTTACATTCATGCATCATTGTAGGCACCTAAGGGGAGATAGGTGGCCTCAATCTTGTTAGGAACACACACGGGATGGTTGTGTGAGGTTGGAAGGAAGGGTGCAACATGCATTTCATGAAACCAAAAATAATGAGATGAATGAAATAAAAGAAGTGGTAAATGATGTTTAATGAAACATAAGGGTTTCAAGTTTAGTAGAAAATGTTTTTTTAAATGTTGTGTGAGTTTGGTGGTAGTGCATGGTTGTTTACCTTAGGTGGACCATGGCCCAAAGTAGGGATGGTCGGGGCAGGGAATTTGAAGTGCTAATGTTGTTAAATTAGAATATTAAAATGGGTTATTGTAGCTAGTAAAGGGATTTTTGAGGAAGTCGTGCCCGAATGGCCCGAAGGCCTTCTTTTTTATTTTTATTATAGATAATCCCCCTTTTAAGGGTTTAATGGGAACCTGTACATGAATCGTAGGCCCAAGGAACAAGGCTCGACAAACCCGCAATACATGACCCGAAGGCCTAGAGGCATACCATGGCCAATACATGACCCGTAGGGCTAGCCCACTTGAACTTCCCCTCCCCAGCTTTCTGTTTCATTGATGACCTAGCTCCCCACCTTGCATTGCTGATCGGATAGAATTATCCTGTAAAAAGCTGCATAGTGCCTGGTCCCGATGGTGGCTTCCATACCCTCTCATTCTTGCAATCTAGTTTGCTCTGTATATGGTGGCTGCTACTCATGTTGATCTAATCCTCTTCTAGGGCATGTTCTAAGTGAACTTGGATACTCCATGGTCTACATGACTCGAATGCCCTATGGCCCGAAGTCCTTCGATGACCCGAAGGCCCTGATGACCTATAGGCCCAAACTAGTGGCCTGAAGGCCCAAATCAGGAGAATAGTTCCAGCTGCTATAGTACCGAACAATAACTGCTACAGTGACTGCTACAGTCCGGCTACAGTACCCCGGATATTCCTCTCCACCCGGTTTTGAACCCGGGTCTCATGGATGCCAAGAAGGATCCCTTACCACTCGGGTACGAGCTCATTGGCAGGATGTCGTGAATGTTTTAAGGTATGCGTGCTAAATATCGGGTTTGACAATGTACAAAGATGCCACCACGACTTCGATTTCCAGTTGGGAAATGAGAGGATATAGCTGATAACACTCCTCCGGTAGAAGAGTACAAAAATTTTGTGATCATTGAAGGTAAAGAGGACCACTTCCGAGATAACATGGCTCACCTTATGCACATTATGGATCGGGACCTAGGGTGGGTTGCACCGAGTATGTTTCAGCTGACCAGGGAGTTCAAACAGCACAACCATCCGACGTTCACTGGAGAGGTTGGGCCAGAGTCAACGAAGTTGTAGTTAAATTCTATCTAGATGATACTGGATCATCTGAAGACCCCTATTGAAAAGTGAGTAAAGCTAGCCGTTTACATGTTGCAGGGCCAGGAAAGGCGTTGGTGGGACATTCAGGATCAGACTGAGCAGGCAGAGGGGATGTCGTGGAATGTTTTCCATGAAGTGTTTCTGGAGCATTTTTACACAGAGAATTTGAGGTAGGAGCGGGCTGCAGAGTTTATGAGAATGACTCAGGGTTTTCTATCAGTGATTGACTATGCTAGTCGCTTCACTGATTTGCGACGCTTCGTCGCAGTGTGAGCTGAGGATGAGGTAGCAATAGCATGTTGTTTCTAGTATTGGTTGAGACATGATATCAGTTCTCAAGTTAATATCTTCGTCTTGAAGAAGTTTTCAGAGGTGATGGATCATGCTCTCATCTCTGAAGGGAACCTGAAGGGAGCTTTAGGTGGTGGGCTTGTTGTGCCAGCTCGTTGGACAAGTGGTGCATCTTCCGAATGTCGGAATCGCCATTTAGAAAGTTTCCAGTACGGTGGTCAGAAGAGGGGGACATCCTCTCATAGTGGGAACTGTTTGTTTTTTATCAGTGCGGCAGGCTGGGGCATATGCATGGTCAATGTCCTCGATTGCTAGAAGAGTGTCGTCCGTGCAGCAGAATAGGGAATGTGAAAAGGTTCTACAGGAACCCTCGGCAGACAGGTGAGCATAATGAGTAAAAGTAGATACCGGATATGGGTAGGGGATCAATTTCCCCATATCAGGCATGCAGTTGGAGCTCCATGGGCCGTACTAATAGGGGCAGTGGACATGGAACTCTAGGGAATGATCGCTCATTCCAGTAGGGCATTGCGGCGCATGGTGTTCAGGATGGAGCCCAGGGTAGAGGGAAAAGTCAGCTTTAGGAAGCTCAGTTTGCGCCTGGTGATGGCGAGGCCGGACCGTCAAATGTTCGAGGAATGATCCTTTTAGCTTCTACATTTTCTAGTGCATTGTTTGACATAGGTTCCACACACTCTTTTGATTCTATAAAACATGTGGTAGTCCTGGGTTTACCTATGGAGGAAGTGTGTGGAGTTATGTCAATTTACACCCTGTAGGGAGTGCGGGTTGAGGATATCAAGCAGTTCAAGGGAAGTGCCTTAGAAGTTGGTGGGTATCATTTTATATAGGACTTGTTCGTTCTCAAGATGTAAGGTTTGAACCTAATCTTAGGAATGGATTTGTAGGTGTTGTATTAGGCTCATATAGACTGTTATCATCACAGAGTATCATTCAGGTCACTTGAGGGTGATGTTTATGTCCACCGTGGAAAATGGGATATTCGAGCAGGGCATCTGGGGCCGTTTTTCAACAGATGAGTGGAATCACGGCTCAAGTGTAATGTCTCATGCATTATGATAATTTGGGAGGGGAATAATCTAATTTTCCTCATATGGTGGGTCGGTTTCAGGATGTGTTTCCAGATAATTTCTCGGGGTTTCACCCTAGAGGGATGTTGAGTTCACGATCGAGTTAGCTGTCGGGGGCGGAGCCAGTTTCTATTCTGCCATACTTAATGGAACCTACAAAACTCCAGGAAATGAAGGATTAGCTTGAGGAGATGGAGCGTAAGGGTTTTATCTATCCTAGTACGCCTCCTTGGGGATCTCATGTGCTTTTTTCAAAGAAGGCCGATGGGTCGTTGAGGCTGTGTGTTGACTACCGAAATTTGAATTAGATGACGGTGAAAAATCGATGCCCTATTCTAAGAATCTATGCCCTCTTCCTAGAATTCATGAATATCATTCCCAACATCTTGATATCGTCTTGGGTACACTAAGAGAGAATCATCTATACTACAAGCTATCAAAGTTTCAATTATGAATAGTTGAGGTGCATTTTCTGGGTCACATCTTCTCGGATGTAGGTGTGACAGTGGATCCAAAGAAAGTGCAGGCATTTGTATCCTAGGAGCAGCCCGATAGTGTTTCTGATGTTCGGAGTTTTCTGGGTTTGGTTGGGTATTACCGAAGGTTCATTCAGGATTTCTCTCACTTGGAAGCACTACTCTCAGTCTTGACTAGGAATGGAATTAGGATCCAGTGGTCTGAGTCTTGTGAGAGTTCCTTCCAAGAGTTGAATAAGTGTTTGATGACCACACCTATAATGATCTTACCTGAGCTGGATAAGAAGTACATCATTTTTTGTGATGCATCCGGAGTCGGACTTGGGGCTATGATGATGCATGATGAGCAGGTTGTGGCTTATGGGTCAAGGCAGTTGAGACCCCACAAGCAGAACTATCCCACTCATGATCTTGAGTTGGCTGCAATAGTATATGCCTTGATGTGTTGGAGGCACTATCTGTTGGGAGAATAGTTTACAGTGATTACCGACCATAGGAGCCTAAATTACATCTTATCACAATGGGATCTGAATCTTTGGTAGTAAAGATGGGTTGAATATCTCCAGTCTTTTGACTTTGAGTTGGTGTACACACCAGGAAGGGGAAACAGTTTTGCTGATGCTTTGAGCAGGAAGGTTCAGAATTAAGTTCTTCAGGGAGTCCACCACTGAGTTGAAGGTGATTGATTTGTCTGTAGAGATGAGCCAGGAGGTGCAGGAGGAGAGTGGTCAATTCACTCTTGCTTCCTTAACGATGGAGTTGATGCTTTTGAATCATGTTAAAGATGGTCTGCTTGATGATCCAGTGTGTTTTATGATGAAGGAAAATCATAAAGGTGGGGATCTACCTTCTGTTTGGGCCATCAATGCGGAAGGTGTTGTTCGGGTTCGGGATCGTGTGGTTGTGCCAAAGTGTGTGCGTGAATATTTAATGCATGAGTTCCATGAGTCAAAGTGGGAAGTGCATCCTTGTTTGACCATGATGTATCATGATCTCCGATGGTAGTTTTGGTAACCTAGAATGAAGAAGAAAGTTGTAGGCTTTGTGGTTTGGTGCCTTATCTGTCAACAAGATAAGGCCGAGCATCAATGCCCAGGTGGTTTGTTGCATCCATTTCCCATTTCGGAATGGAAGTTGGATGGTGAAACAAAGGCTTTTTTCATGGGTCTTCTGAGGATTCCACAGAAGAATGATGCAATCTGGGTGGTTGTGGATCAGTTAATGAAAGTGACTCATTTCTTACCGATTCAAGAGTCTTTTACAGTCAACCAGTTGGGTGAGTTGTATGTTCAGGAGATAGTGTGGTTGCATGGTGTTCTGCAAACCATAGTTTTGGGACGAGATCTGCGTTTCACCTAGTGTTCATGGAAAGGGTTGCAGAAGGCTCTTGTTACATAGGTGTTTTCGAGTACGACATTCCACCCGCAGACGGACGGGTAGTCGGATCGTACGATACAAGTGTTTGAAGACATGTTAAGATCTTGTGTCTTGGACTTTGGTGGTTCTTGGTAGAGGCACCTATCGTTAGTTGAGTTTTCCTACAACAACAATTTTCAGGCTATGATTTCGATGGCACCGTTTAAGGCACTCTACTGGAGGCCATGTAGATCTCCGTTGTGTTGGCTAGAGGCCAGAGAATCTGAGTTGTTGGGGCTACATCTCATGCAGGAGACTTCAAAGATAGTTAAGTGGATTAAGAAGTGAATGGGTACGGCTCATAGTAGACATAAGTCATATGCATATTGAAGGCGTAAACCTCTTGAGTTTGCGGTGGGTGATAATTTGTTCCTTTTGGTGTCTCCAGGGTTGGGTCACCGTCGGATTCGAAAGAAGGGTAAGTTGGCACCCTTGTATGTAGGACCTTTTGAGATTGTGGAACAGATCAGACCAATGGATTAACGATTGTCTCTTCCACAATGGTATGGTGGGATGCCTGATTTTTTTCTTGTGTTGCAGCTTCGACGGTATATCACTGACCCATCTCACGTGGTTGATGTTGAGGATTTAGAGCTTGAGGCTAATGCATCTTTTCAGGAGGATCCAGTTCGTGTGGTGGATCATAGTGAGAATATCTTATAGGGTAAGGTTGTGCCATTAGTGTGAGTACTATGGGAGCATGAAAAAGTTCAGGAAGAAAATTGGGAATGGGAATCGGATATACGGGCTCAGTGGCAAGAACTCTTCTCTTTTGTGGAGCAATGAGGCTTAGGAACTTGGCTCGAGGATGAGCCATTATAAGATAGGGAGGTTGTAAGATCTCGGTTTTTTAAGGGTACGTTTTCTTTATGTTTTGGTTTATTCCGTCGTTCTGGGTTTCAAGGGATATCTTCTGAAAGTATGAGAGGCCTTAAGAGTGTTTCAGGGTCTCGGGGCACTGAAGAAAGGAAAACTAGGAAAGACAGGCCAGGGCACATGGCCTGCACACATCCAGGACTAACCGTGCGGCCTGCCCATGTAAATTGTGCAACCCTTCTCCTCCGGGCAGTAGCATATGCACAGTTTGCGCACGGTTTGTCAAACCGTGCAGCTAAATCGTGTGGCCTCTTAAAGTTGGGAAAAATTATAGGTTTGATACTCTGGTCTTTTAAACCCCAACTCGGGATTTTCCTCCATTCATCCCCTCTCAACCCTAGTGACAAACTTGGTAGATCCAATCTTCCCAAGGGTGGTTCTCCTTCGATTCTTGGCCATTTAGAGCGTCATTGGTTTCGTATCGAAGCTCCGTGTAAGGATAATCCCATTCTTGAATCTCATTTTTGGTTTAGGGTTTGTATCTTTTCTCCCTCTTGTTCTGAATCTCTAAAACCCTATCTTTTGGGTGAGTTTTAGTTTGAAGCTCCAAAGAATTGTCAGATCGAGGTCCAATGACTCGATTGAGAGTGCGTTCAACCGCAATTTCCAGGTAGGTGGTCTACAAGTGATATCCCAAAGTTATTTGGGTATTTGTGCATGTTTAGTTCTCTTCTTGATTTCCCTTTGTCATTTTTTGAATAACCTTGGCATGTTTGGTTATATTGGTGTTTGAAATGGTAAATGGAAGCTCTCACAGTCCCCATGGGATGCGTTGGGAATGACATGCCTAATTGGGGCCATCCATGGGATGTGCCAGCTTTTCTTGGACTTAGGGATTGTGATTGAACATGATACCTTGTTCTAATAAAGGGTAGAGACCTTGATGAATATGTTGGCATATTTGGTTGAACTTGGAATAGAAGTTAGGTTATGCAACTAGACTTGGTAGTAACCTGAGGATTATATAGAATGTATTGAATGGTTGATTCATGGGAATGATGAATGGGTTAAATGGGTTAATGTGTAAACTGATTTAAAGACCATAATGGGATGGATTATGAGTCTAGTGTTGAATTCTTAGTGAGATAAGCATAACACATGGGAATTGGGTGAATTGTTAAATGATGTGAAATGGTAATGTGTTAATGGGTTAAGGCATAATGTGAATTCTCATGTGGTTTGTTGTGAATGGTGTTTTCCTAAGGGTAATGGTATGGCGGGTTGATGGTCACTTATATATAAGAATGTGCACATGTCTTGGTAGTGTGGGGTATGACCTGAGGATCTAAACCCATGGGTCGAGTAAAGACTGATGCTCTGAACTCCACCCTAAATGCAGTGATTAGGAATGAGGACTGACGATCTATTCTCCTAACGGTTGCATCCACCTGGACTGAGGCTTCGAGGTGAGAATATGATTATTATTATGGGGTTAATCCTAGTGAGATAGAAAAATGATGTTTTTATCCTCTTTCTTGTGATTTTTGTCCTTAGACCAATGTTACATAATGTATGTTATTGACCTGTGGAAATGTGATGAATTAGTAAGTGATGATAATTGGTGTGTAATGAATGGTAATGGAAGTGGCAATGGGTTTGGCCCTGAACTTTTTAATGGAACTGTAAGTAATTACTTGGTAATTATCATTCATATTCCATTTGCATGAACTACTTGTTATACTTGATATTTTGTATGCACCGTTGGTGGTGGCTTACTGAGTTGTACTCACACCCTGCTCGGGCCGCCGTTGTGCACCCGAGCAGACATCAGGTTTGTAGGTTAGGAGAAGGGAAAAGGTCCTTGATTGATAGTTTAGTGGACATGGGTAGCACTTGGTGGATGATCCAGACATAGTGTCAGGACCATTTTGGGGATTTTGGCCATTGTCTTTATTTCGGGTTCTGATCACTCTTGCACTTGTAGTATGACATGGAATGTTTATTGTTGGAAATGGTTGTCATACATGTTCCTTGTTTATTAGTTATTGTTTCCTCTATTTGATTTATTTATGTTATGGTTTACTCTTATAAAAAGGGGGTGTAACTCACCACATGACTCCATAGACCCTTGCTACTAGTCGACATCCTTTGGCGTACGGGGAGGTGTGTTTATGGTTATTTAACTACCTGGCTCGAAACACCAGTTTAGTGGCTTCTGGGTCAGGGACTTTACAATACCATTATGTAGCGACGTTAAACTCTAAACCCCATACAATGATCAACTTTAACCATTTCGTAAATTTTTTAAAATTACATAATATAATTATTCAACACAATATAATGAAGAGCAATAAATTTCGAAGATGAGCATTTCATTAACCTTTAATCAACAAGAAGTAGCTCAAAAATTCACATTCCAAACAGGTGAATAACATCATCATGTATCCTCTTGAAATATAGTAATAACATGAATTACCATAAAAACCATATCGAAAACATGTATTCCTCTATATTCCTTAAATATAATATATCTTATTAGATATATTGCATAAATTCAAATGTTCTTTAAAATCCAATGATGATCGCATATGAATCTTCTCTACAAGTCAATAATTTGTTCAAGGTAGTCATTACTTATCTGAATCAATCATTGTTTCTTCATTATCTCTACATGGGATATATATATTAAGGTTGGCCTTTCTATTTATCATGTTTTTTATAAAAATATTAACTTTCTACTAAATCAATTTTACTTTGTACCATTCACTGTATGATGTGAAATATTTAATTAAATAGTATGGTCGTACAATCCTTATAATTCTTATTATTCATACAACCAGTAAAATACTGAAAAAATATTCAAATGACATGATTCTTGACAAAAAATATTAATCATTCTACTTCATCTTTGGTAGCATCATAACTCGATCATTATCCAAAATTATCATTTTGGGGATGTTTTTTTCACACTTGGGACATTGATTTGCATAGTTTCACATATCCTAGTATTTAAAGCATTGAATGTAGGGAAATTTTTACCTTGTTTTACAATAATGAGCATTGGGTCCTTTTTCTCCACACTTTAAGCAAAATTATTTTCTTCTCAAGAATATACAAATTTGTTTCCTTGCAAAATTATCACATGTGGGAAAATACATCTTTCTCCTTTTCCCTTTATCCTTGTTTTCCCTTCCATCATATTATTATTTTTCTTACCATAAAATTCATAGGACTCCAAGAATTATTTCCATACCTTTTAATCAGATGATTCTATTTCCTCAGATGATGATAATACTTGCGAGACAATATTCTTTTGAAATGATGGATTTAGACCATCAGATATATGATCACTCTTACTCTTCGCATCTACTGAATTGGTAATGTTCACATTTCTTCTGATTGGTACTATTTCTAATAAATTCCATATTATATATTAGTTGGTAACAAAATGAACTCTGTATGACTCTAAACATGGTATAGAACCTTGAATAAATATAGGAAATTTATAGACTAGAACCATATATTTTGGTTACTTTGGGGGCATAAATCCTTTATTATAATTGGTAAATAAAATTTGAATTATCCTAAGAATATCCCTTGGGAATGTCAATATCAAGTGTGTACTAAGGCCCATTTTCATGTAAAATGGTACCTCATGTCCAGCCCGAAACCCTTTGTAGGAGTTTTCACTCCTAGGTAAATCTATCTCATAGACACCTCTACCTATTTTTATCTAGTCATTGATGTATTTTCTAGAAAGATCCACATAATCATTTCATTTAAAAAATACCAGGATGTTCTTGAATACTTATCTTCAATAACTATCCTATTGACTTGTTTTATAATCCACTTTTTCTAAATCTTCTTTTTAAAGTTTTCTATTAAATTCCATTTCATACCAACTGTAACCACCCGACCCTAGTTGCCCAGAGCCGATGCCGAATTTTATTACATTGGAATTATTTCATGGAGTCAAATATCAGAGGACCAAGTTGTTTAGTTTATTTTTAAAACAACATACATATATAAGTTTAACATTACATCGTGAAGGAAAACACAACACAAGTTTATTCTTTTAGAAACATCCAAGACTCCTAGATTATGCCAGTAAGTCACTCATAAATAACTTATTCATATCCTGGGAAATGAAACATAAGGAAGGGGTGAGCTCAAATTCTTAGTTAGAGTAAGCAATACAATGGAAGATAACATAAATATATAAATTTTGCTCGTTGAAAAATTGATAATGTATGCCTTTATAAATAATAAACATGAAAACATTATGGTAGGAATATGAGATGAGTAAATAATTTCAGAATAAAAAATAATCATGGGTATTATAGTTGTCGAATAACCACATGAAATTTCAATTACTAGCTTTATAATGAAGTAAGTGCAAATGTAAGACATTCTGAAACATTTTTTCAAGGGCTCTTCCAAGAAGTCTAAAAATGATTAAGTCCTTGGCCAAAACCATATATCAAATTGGGAAAGGCCCCAGCCAATTCCACGTCTATTTGTATCCTGATCTCTACTGATGCATTTATGGGCTATAAAAATCCCCACCTATCATGTTATAAGCCTAATGCATTCATCATAAGAACAAGGTAAACATAAGGAACATACACATTCCTATTGAAACAATTATATGAAATGTAACTAACATTCCACAATCATTAAACATAAAACTCTAACCATTATGGGTAATATAATGAATGGTTTGTGGAATGATCATCAATAATAAAATTAGTCATATAAAATTCAACCAAATACGGTAGATAACAAAATAAATTCTTAAACCCAATAATATATATGAATCAACAAAGGGAGTTGAAATAGATAAAGATACTTTTAAATGAGACCATGGAAAATTCTTGGAGGAAATAATCCATAAACATTCCAAAGTGTCCCATAACACCTTAACACATTAAAATCACAATCAATTATAATATCATGAGAATAAGGAGTCTCTTGGTATGATATACCAAAGTGTATTACATACACCACATGTGATAATTAAGTGGTGAACAACGAATATAACTCATACAAGATAAAGTGAGATGAGAAAAATCCTTTTTACATTAGAAAGAAGAGTTATTTTGGAAAATACATTGTATTTTCCATGATATCATTTTATAAAAAAGAATTTCCCAAAAAGATTCTATGACATTGAAATTATATTTTATGCATAAATGATGTCCCAATGATGTGAAATCATGTAAAAAGAGTTCTTACGACTCTTTAGAAATAATCATTTTAGAGCATTTTAAGGAATGTATTAATCAAAATTTTAAATTGGAAACACACATTTGTTCAATTAAATACAGAAATAATCCAAGATCAATTTTCGTGATAAAATGAGTATTTGTAAAAAAAAAATTCTGGACTAAATCATATTTTGGTGTACACTTGAAAAAGGGTAACAATTCGAAAAGATCCCTTGAATCGGATTTGTTTTTTAGAAATAATTTTGAAAGATTATTTGAAAACAAGTCTCTCCACATAAAATAAGAAATTATTCTGGTTGGTAAACATATATAAAACATTCACATAGAATGTATGAGGTGTGAATAATGATAAATAAGAATTCTATAGTGGTAATTAGACAATTAATGTTCATGTGGAAAACCGTTACAACTTTACAATCAAACAATTTTTATTACCCTAAATTGATAATATACAAATTGATCCATTGAAAACCATGAAAATAAATATTTTCATGATATGATACATAAATTTTAATTATACAAACACCATACGCAGGTATTAGTAGTGAATATGGAAAATCGCACAAAAATGAAAATGAGATAAAGAAACCCTTACCTTAAGTTTGAATGTGTTCCCATATTGAACATAAGGACTTTGAATATGAAATTATAATAATTATTAAATTATTTAAGATCATATTATATATTTATTCAGTTTATAATAACTCTATTTATTACATTTATGTTCTTATTGATAAGTTATAATATCAAATTTCGTTGTTCCAGAGTGTTCGTTTTCTTGATTTTTATAATCAGTGCACTTGTTTTTATGTAATGGAGTTCAAGTGGAATTGTTTTGAATCCAGAGAATAAAAATTAAATATTATTTAAGAAAGTCAATAATTTTTAATGATAATTTCTATCATTTGGTTACATGGAATGAGGATGAATCATTAGGTGACAACCGCTTCGATTATTTGGTGGTATTTGGATTGTTGTGAACTAGTTTTGTCATATAAAATAATAATGTTTACATATACTAGTTCCTGAATATTAATTAGGTTATAATACATATATTATATTCTTTTTCAATAATCTAAATGGTTTCCTGAATAGTAATGAATTCAAAACTGAAGAACGAAAATTTGTCGTCCATGAAGGTTATAAATTGGGACCTCAATGATGCTGATTTCGTTTATAAAAACAAAAGTAAAGGAGTAAGAATATCGTTGATGGTTAATCAATTAACATGATATAATTCCATTATATAAATGATAATTGTGTTATCATATTCATTTTGTTAGAGGAGGTGACGAGAAAAAAAGAAAAGATATGAATTTGAAAATAAAAGAAAAGTTGAGAGATCCCTTATGAAAAGTCGGCAACCAAACGGCGTCGCTTAAAATTTCATGAAATGAATTGATGAGAGAAAAAGGATATATAATCATATGGAAAAAATAATATTAATTTAATATGAATACCTAGTTTCAATCCCCAACATATGGGAATGTAAATTCAAAGAGATAGCTTAAAAAGGTGTTGAATAAAAAGGAGGGTGACAGGTTCTCTTACCGTGTAGAGTAACTCCTTGAAAATGAACGGAGGAACCATCAGGGATTAAGGACACCTTGGAAGGACTCCTAGGGAGGAATAAACCCCAGAGTTTCTAGGATGAGAGATTTTTAATATATGAATAAGAATGGATGATTGGGTATTTAGTGTATAAGAGAGATTTGTTTATTAATTTAAAAAGACACCTCATTTGTGTTTTTTGTATAACCATTTGCTTTACCTTGGTATTTGGCCAGGGAATTATCCATTTGGGACACCTAATATCTTAATCTACTATATAAAAGACGACTTTTATTTTTTATTCATTATTATATCATTATGATGTCATTAAATATACCAAAAAACTCAAACTGTATTTTTACTAATCACGAAAAATTCAAGTATTTTTGAAAAATCTCAAAAACTCACCAAAACCATTTTTTAATTTGTAGATTAAAAAATTAACTCCATATTTCAAAAATATTGATCTATATATTATTAATTTAATTTTTAAAAATATATCATAATTTATTCTAAAAATACCACTTTAAAACTATAAATTGTTTTTTAAGACCATGAAAATTTAATCAAGTCATGTAAAATTATATTATAATCATAATAAATCAATGTAAAAATATGTGATTATATTTTAAAAAGGTAAATTTCCATTTTAAATTATTAAATTAATTAGAGAATTGTAATTTTAATATTTATGTCATTCAAAAATACCAATATTTATACTTTGTTCGTTTTTCACTTTTACGATGTCTAAATTTTATTTATACATTCATGGGTGAAGTTTATATTTTTTATACGATTTAATATTGATTACTATTAATAATTTTATGTACTTATTCATAAAGGTATGTTACTATTCACCAAAAATTATGTTTGCCTTATCAGACTCAAAATATCTTACTGAATGCAACAGTGTATTTCATTTTTTCAAAATTCAAATCAGAGAGGTGATAAAATTATACTTACATGATTAGGTTATAATAGTTTGGTATTTTGTAGAGGCTCATTGTTTCATACATTATATAATAAATCTATTTTTAAATTCATGGGGTGTCACATAAGGTGAAATTTTTATATTCTTCAACAATTTATCATTTTAGGTTTAATACCAAAAAAATGCATATTAATTAATAACTCACTTTTGGTATGATTTATTTATAAAGATAAATTTATTTTAAATAATAAATAATTCAATTATGCAGTGATAAATCTTTTTTTTAATTTTAACCAATTTTAAATTGAAATTAGATATAAAAAAATTCGAACATTTTTACATTAAAACCCTGATATTTCATCACGTCTATGGAATTAATACTTAATTTATTTCTATATATTTTATAGTTTGAATTTTTATATTTTGAATCCATATTTGAAATAAAAAGTTAAAAATTTAGTAAATATGTCCCTTTTATTATTGAAAATTATGAATAATAACTTCGGAAAAAATTGTCCACCACGGTTGAGGATAAATTATGTAATTAAGGGTAAAAATAATAATATAACTATAATAAAATTATCCTACCACTTGTCCAAATGTTATTAGATTAAATTAAATCAACCATTATAACATAAATTTATATAAATAATTAATTAAGGTACACTTTTCCATGAAAATGAATGATATATTATTTAAATCAATGAGATTGACAAAATATCACACTCTTACATTTAATGGGTACAATATTTTTAATATTTAGTTAAATAGAAGATATCTATTACAATAATTATTATTTTTAATAATAAAATATTTATCGATATCATGGAAATTTAACTTTTATTATTATTTATGAAATTATTGTCATAAATAATTACACAATGATGATACGGTAATTATTTAATTAATTATAAAATCAATAAAATCATATTATAAATATTAAATGAAATTTCTGTCTAATAAATTAATTCACTAAATTAATTTAATAAGCTAATATAATATTTTACCGTTTTATTAAGTTATTTTTTCTCAGTTATATTTCTTTATGGATTTAATTAATGCCAACATATTAAATAGTGTCCAAATTGATAGTAATGATATTTTTGGAAAATAATATTTTATTAAATTATTTAGAAGACATAAAAATATTTTATAAGGAAAAATAGAATTATATATTATTCATAATATCAAATATTTTCTATTTATTCTCCAATTGAAATTTTATATGTTAAATATTACAACCATTCATTATTGAAAATTTTTTATGATAGTTAAAATTAAAATTGCATAACTAAGGGTAATCAAAATGATATGGTTTAAAATAAAAACAAAAAATTTATAAAATCTATTGGTTGATGATGTTACAACCTTATTATATCTTATATTTAAATAATTGATCATTTGGATGTATTTTTATTTATGTTAAATTTATTATTAATTAATATTTTTATAAATCAAAAAGTGTCTATCCCCACTCTTATAAAAGGTACCATATTCGTCTCTATTATAGTCACCGCTCAAGCCCTTTATATCAGCCACACCCTGATCAATTATAATAAAAACATCCCTCCTATAATCCTAGATGCCTAAATTTTAGAATAAATCTATCAAATGATTTAGTTTTGTGAAAACCAAAAGAAGTTACCGAAAGAATAGGTAAAACATTTCATCAAGCACTTTTGTTTCATTTTTATCTCCACCCTATCTATTATTCATATTCAATGCTTATATAGTAACATCATTATCCTAAATGTACATAGATGTTGTTATGATATTTTTACAACCTACACCCAAACTCTCTTCAATAAAGTGGGATACACAATCATCATGCATGTGTACTACGGACTACCGTATCGCGAATCGATATCATTCACTCCCATTTCAACCAATCATGGTTGGTAATAATGATGGAATTTCGTGTTTTCATGTGTTATTTTTGATTTATTTATCTTTTTGTATTATTATATAACACAAATCATCATTCTTTACCTTTTGTGGGAATATGATAACATTTTCTGTGGATTAGTTGACTACAAGCTTCTCAAAATGATGTGATTTTTTCAAACATTACATAGAATGTATTAACAATGGGTTTAGTAATAAAGTTATGACTTATATTAAATAAAATTTATACTTTAATTATATATATATATTTCATTAAAATTATTTCATTCCATACGACAAGAAAACAAAAATAATGTTCATGTGTACATATGGCCTACCATATCCATTAACATGGTATTTCATTTCATATTTATATCTTTTATAGGTCATTATAAACAAATTTATATGATATGTTTATCATTTTTTATATTCCATGGATCTTTAAATATGTAATATCTAAAAAATCTATCAAATAAAAACATATAATGAAATGAAAGTTGTTATTACCTGAAGCATTACTTTAAAATAAAATCATTAGAAAATGGGTAATAGAAAATCATAAATAATTATTATATGGTTTGATATATAGTAATATGGTTATGTTTTATATTTTTACTAAACATATACTTATTGTTAAAATATTTATAAATATGTATGAATCAAGTCCAGACTTAATGTAAGGAATTTATCATCGCAGATTTATTTTTGGGAGATATATGCTATATTCACCACTTATTCATATTGTGTGGTATATATGTATAACAACGAAATTTTATATCATGAATCTAATTTATTTAATTATATTCAATATTCAATTGATTTTACTATTTCATCAGTATAATTATTCTAATGTTACTATATTAGTAAGTCTTTTTCTAGTTTCACTTTTATTTCTACAAGACTTATTCCTTATTCACCACTCATTTATTTTGTGTTGTTTATATACCACAAAATAATGTAATATTTAATCCATATACAGAAATTTATCAATATTTAAATATCGATTTGATTATCTATTTTTATGGGGTTCATAGTAAAAATGTTTCCAAATTGTTATGGTAATTTTGTCTCAATTGTCCTTCTTTGAGACACATTTTATGTTATTAACATATAATCATTTTTTAGATGAATATAAATTCACATCACATACATTATCATGATTATCATTCTTCTCATGATATTATAAGTTTCATGTGATTTTTTCCAACCTATGGTCGTAGATCAGTGGTCCATAAAAACAATTCTTTAAAAAATGTTTTATAAGTGTTTTAAATGATATATTATGAGTTTTCAAGGAAAAATTATTTCAGATATGTTTAAACTAGTTTTTAATGATGCTATTATATGTTTTAATGTTTTTTTAAATTAAAAAGTTTTGATATATGTTTTATCACTTCAAAAAAATGTGTTTTCCAATGAAGAAAGACTATTTTCAACAAAAATTATATCAAAGGAATTTTAAACCCATTTTCTATCTATGATAACATCATTTGATGTTACATGTGATTTATTACTGTTATTATTCAACGATGATATCATTATAATTTTTATGGATATTTTTTTAGATGAATAATTTATGTTCTTGTGACATATATATGTATGGTTTTAATTATGTGATGGTTATGACCTTTATATCCCACCAATTCATTGGGAAAATATTAAGGTTTTATGAGATAATGATGGGAAACAAGTCAATGGGATTGATCCAATATGGGAAGAAGGGGAAACCTGATCAACTATAAATAAAGGACAGTTACTAGAGATTGTGGTGTTTCTCGATTAATAGTTTCAGCTATATAACATACCATTCTAAATTTTTTCAATGCACCATGACTTTTAGGAAATGAAATTACATTTTTATGTGTATTCTACAATTTCATGTATTATGTCAATGTTATAACCACACGAATTATGTTCTATGATTACATTACGATCAATGTCTTATGAACGGTCAATAATTTATCCATGTATCCTGTATAAGATCATTGATATGTAGGGTATGATCTCACAAAGTCATACTTATGTTTTAATACCCTTATGATATTATTAAATATCTTTAATGTTTACCCTTACTATGAATTTGACCATAATCTTTTCATATGTTTCAATTTTTTGTTTAGTTATTAATAAAGGTTTTAAGTAGGTTATTTCTATATAGGGTGTTAAAACTGAATAAATTTTGGGATGTAATATATAATTTTTAGGAAAAATTTTAGATTTTTCTAATATATGTAAGAGTTTGACATATTTCTCTATAACTAAAAACCTAAAAGGTCATTTGGTATGTAATCGATCCACTATTTTCTTTTTATGTTTTATATTTTGATAGAGAATTTTGGTCACATTTTTAAAATTTCTATCATTATCCCCTGATTTAAATGTGTGGGTTTGGGTCTATTACACATTATCTACAAAATTTTGAAATAGGTTTTGATGAAATTTAGGTTTTATTGGGTTGGATCCTAGAAGACTTAATTTGAAAAAAAAAATATTGTCTGATTTTTTTTAGATTGAGATGAGATTGATTAATCTAATGGTTTTCCATGTGGTCAGTCTAATGACTATGCATTCTCATAATTGATAGAGTTTTTTCATTTACTAAATATAGCAATTATATATTACTAGAAAATTCTTCCACCTTGAATATCTATATAATCTATTGATTTATACATGTCATTGATCCTCAAAGTTAGGCACGAATGAATAGTTAGTTGATTTATAGATATGGATGATAAAACAAATAGATAAAAATAAATAACCTCCCACTAGATCGGAAGAATCAATTACATTGACATATAATAAAACCAAATTGTTGTTAATATAGATTATGTACTATAATTGATTCAGATCACTTCATGTGTTTGATACAAATGGTTGATTTAATCTTTGTGGTCGCATATCATGGTAAATATTTCTTGTAATTAGTTCGACACGTAGAGTATTTTTTTGGATATTCTTGTCAAAAATTTGATTTCCTAGAATTCATATAGTTTATTGAATTTAATATAAAAAATGATCATGTGTTTTTATTCAACAGTTATACATCACATGGTGATTTTTATTAAATATAAGGACACATCTTGAATCTGAAAGTCATACATTGATGGAAGATGTGTAAAAAGATGCAATTAGAAATTTAATATAGTAATGTTCCATGCATCCATGAACATGGATATATTTTTTGTTAATTAGAGCTATATTTTTTTTGTTGAAAATACTTTTCCATATATATTCAATTACAGCATGATAAATTAATGATTAATATTAAATTATTTTTAAATTGAATCAATGAATCGATGTATAATATGGTTTAAAAATATTTTAGATGAGTATTTATCTCGTAATATAATAATAGTGTGTCCATAATAATTATCCAAATAGTGTTCTTGGTAATATTAAATGAATATATATTTTCATGAGAAGGAAAATTGAAGTACAATTAATACTATTGATACTCTATATAATATTCACTTTTTTCGAAAGGGAAATAATATATTGGTAGAAAAAAGTATTATTTGTTCATTGTCATTAATATATAAGAGTTTTATTAGGAAAGATGACTTAATCGAGTGTGAGATTTGAAGAAAGAGGAAATATTGTAAAAAATACATGAATTATAATGTTTGAATAGATTTTTTTTTCAGATTGCGTATATATAATGATTAATTTGATTGAATCACTTTTACCGTCATGATACTATTATTTATTTCAATTTTATGGTTTTCGATTTCTCATTTCTATCCATAAGATTACTTTTACTCGATTGTGTGTATAAAAAACTATAATTAAAAAATTACATAATGTTTAATATTAAATAAAGAATTTATTTTACTAAATTTCAAGGGTATTTATATTTAATGTTTTAGATAAATAAATTTCTATTCTTACATAACAATCCTATATGTTACAATATATGTAATTCCACTCATAATCCATTTCCCACAATATAAAACATTTAAAATGAACCATGATTACTTTTCATGAAAAATAATTATGTCTTTCAACTTGAATTCCCCTTTAATCCTACACATTGTTTGACCTTATGAAAAACTTTTGAAAATGTGATATGAGCATAAAAATATCATTATAGAAAATATAAAAACATAGTATGAAACACATTAGTCTAATTCAAAAACATTATATTATATGATAGATCATTTCATTAGCATTATAAAATTTAAGCCAAAATAATAACTTTGTTACACATAAAATTATATTTATTAATAAATGATTTTTAAATAAACCTTATTTGAAAATATAAATGCACAATCATAGTCAAGCGGCATTATTGAAAAAACCTGAGAACCCCTGATATTTTTTTATCAAACAATACTTTATTACCCGTAAAGGGAATAATCATTCATTTAAATAAAATATCATTATATTACAAGATGAAAACAAAATAATTACTTAAAAATAGGTAGAATTTATATTATAGTCATGGTGGTAACTTGGGGAATTATTTACATGAAACCAATACATGATCCCTTATAAATGGAATAAATCACTTGATTAATTCTGGAATTATTTTCTACATAATATAATAATTACCTAATGGATACGAGAGATATATCAAGCTAAAAATCATCAAAAAATATGTACAAGGTCCATTAGAGACAAAAATAATAACATATTTCAGTTACATCATTAAACTCAAATAAATAACTTTTTAATATAATGAAAAAAATTCACATATCGATATATCCCATTCCATTAAATCCTATTTTTAAAAATTAAAATACAAATAAAAACGATGATGGTTTATATTTGAATAAAAAATAAATTATTAAAATGGAATAAAAACATAAAATAATGGTGTGGTGGTAGGAAAATCCTAATATTTCATATACATTAAAACAAAGCATTACTATATTCTTTTATAAAAAATATTAATACATCATGTATAATATAAATAATAATATAACTTCAAATAAAATTTTAATAAATGTAAAATTTTTCATAAAATTTAATTTATAAATCCTTTAATGTAATATATATACATCTAAAAATAATCTAAATAATATTAGGATGGAAGAAAAATATTTAGAAAATAATTCATTAAAACATATAAAATGATGTTTTAAGGTAAAGTATACCTTTTATTGGGTCTCCATTGCCATGTAAAATATTCTTCATCAAAAATAATAAAAATAGGTTAACAATTTACTTTATTAATGCCATTAATCAGTTTTTTATTCTTTAAATTTAACTTATATTCTTTTTATAATAAATAACTTATTCTATTAAGTTTTAATCAGACATTTTAATGACTTTCATCTTATGAGATGGAAATGGCTTGGGCAGGTGGACTATGGTCAATAGGGCAGTTGATTCCTTATATAATTAATCATAATCCTGGCATAATTATCATTTTTATTCATTAAATTAAATTTTATTAACAACCATAAATTACATTCATGAAAAATCAATCATATCAAATTGTGGTGGTGGTAGTCCTCATGTATGCCTGAAAAATGTAATAATTTTTAAGGGAATAATGGTTAAGATAGTATATGATATATTATTTTTCTATACTAATTAGTATATCATTATTATTATATATAACAATTAAATCCATCATGATAAAAATTATTTTGTGGTGTGTATGAAAAAATAAACACATCACTTTTTGGAGGCGTTAATCTAAAGTACGCACGAGAGATGTTTCCATTTCATGTGGGATGGAAATGAGATAAAATTGGGTTTTATAATAATCATAATAACATTTAAATTAAATTTAGGTAATTATTATATTTTTTTCCTTGTAGTTAAATCATATTTTATGGATTAATAATGAGAAATAAACATGAATCAAATTGGGCATGACTGATACCCTCCCATAAGATAATTTTTTTTGAAAACACGTTAATCCTTTTATGTTTGTTATCTTGGTGATTATAAGAAATTTATGAATGGGGTGGTGTTTTCATGATATTTGGGTAGTAATTGGATGAAATATAGTGTTAAAAAGTTATTAGTAAGGTTGGAAAGAAGGTTTCATTTTATAAGTTAAGGGATATAACCCCAATAAATACTTGAAGTATTAAATTAAGATGAATTAATTTTAAATTTTTGGGGGAAAAATTTACATAAACGAAATCATGGATGGTTATGTGTCAAAATCTTCTCTTCTAATTTTTTTACTAGTTTTTCTAATTTTACACCTCAATATCTTAATTTTATCCACCATTAACACATTCAATGATTACAAAAATATAAATTCTTTTATTCACATTTTCCACATCCTTCGATTTTGATGTGGAATGGAACATAATAGGCCATTAGTGACATCCCCAATGCCAAAATAGATGGAAGTTAAAGATAATTACCCTAATAGAATTTAGGGGGTGATTTTCCCTGTGAATGATAAAACATCTAAACTACATAAATAATAACCACAAAAACCTCAATATAATTAATGATTACAAATAAAACTGCATACATATGAAAATGAAGGACCATTGTATAGTACAAGAACATGAAAAAACTCATTGATGAATAGAAAAAAGCACACAAAACTGATGACTATAAATAGACATCGACCTGTAATAACCAACTTGCTATATACTCCAACTTCACAGGATATTACCATGGTATCATGAAGAATCACTAAAAAAAGAGATACATTTTTTTATATTTTTCTCACCGTCATGGAAACAGTGTCTCCTTCACATGATGTCTAGATTGGTCATGGTGTCTGGAAGTCACGGTGTCTCGCAGTCATGGTGTCTTGTTCACAGTGTCTTGATGTTCCTGGTGTCTTGATGTTCACGGTGTCTTGATCATGGTGTCTTGTTCATGGTGTCTTAGACTTTTCAAAATAACCGTATTTAAACTTAAGTAATGATGATCATAGAATGGATTAGACGTAATCATTTGTCTAAGAAGATATTATAAAAGAAAATCAAGGGTAGTACACAATAATAAAACTAATGTAGTGAAATAAAGATCTTGAATGGATCTTCTTAAATCATGAGAATAATTAAACACTAATACACATGATTTGATATAATTTACCGGATTTAACAAGGTTGAAAAGGATTTGTGATCATTAAAACATGATTAGTACATAGGGATTCCAACAATCTCCCCCTTTTTGATGATCACAAATCATGTAAATTTAAATTTTATATTTGATTTAACTATAGATATAGATATAAATGTCTTATATATACATATTTATCCCCCTTTTGTAATTATGAAAAATATAGAAGAAGAGAATTCATGAAAAGTACACATTTCATTAAAGTATAGAAGGTTCACTACAAATAGAAAGAAGAAGAAAAAAGCAATAGCATTCATATCAAAAAGTAGTAATCACTTTTATTCTTTCATGGGATGGTCTTCCCTTTTCCATTAGCAGTATTTGAAGAAGAGGAAGCCATAGCAGCTGAAGTGGAGGTAGAAGAAGGGAGTGAGCTGGTCGATAGAGAAGGTAAAGAAAGGCCTTCAAGAACTGATGGATATAGAGTAGGAGTAGTATAAGATTTAGGTAGTTGTTGATCATGAATCACAGGCCGGATATGACTCGATTCTTGGCTAACAGACATGGTAGTGGAGGATAGGGCAGAAGTAAAAGTAGGCAGACTATTTCTCCGAGGAGCAGCCGTAGGAGCAACAATGGTTGTACTTTAAACATCAAGGTATGTCCTCAAAAGCTAAATTAAATATTCAATGATCTCCCCACCATATTGCATGGATTTCTCAAAATCATCCTTTTTCTATATAAACATGTACAACTATTGAGTGAACTCGGTGAGCTTTTGGACTTGGGTGCTGAAATCCTAAGTCATAGGAGGAATTCACAGATTTTCCACAAGATACTTGAAATGATATTTCATATTATTCTTGGAGAAGATTCTATGGAATTGGAAACCCACATTCTTATCAATCTCTTACTGAGAATCATTATCAATTTTTGAGTGGATTTGGACTAGATCAAAAACTAGGTCACTATTATTGATAACTTTTGAGAGAGAATCTCCATTGAAACCACTGAGAACATTCTGAAGCTCTTCTTTGACCAATGTTCTGAGTAGATCAATTTTTAAAGAAATTTGATAGAATCTACCCAATCACTTTCTCAAAAAATAGTGAAGCTTCCTTCAAACATATATGAGTTATAATAGCATGTTGAAAATTTATAACTTTTTCAACAGTAGACAAAAGAGTATCACCAAATTCCTTTAGATTATCCTTACTCACCAAGGATGATTTGTCTGATGAAGGTTCAATAGAATGTATTGATATGGTTTTAGGTTCCTTTTCTGGGGCAATATTAGAGACTGATTTCAACTAGGACAAAGAGGAAGTGTCCAGGAATTTTTCTGAGACTTGCTGAGAGTCATCCACATCATAAGAACTGGGTAACTTATATTGAGTGTCTACAATGTTCAGATCAACCAGATTTGGTACATCAAGAGATTCCAGTTTTAGTGATTTCTCCCCCTCAATAGTGGAATCATTATCTTGGCTAAGAATCATAGGTTCTTGATCTAATTCCACAAAAATAGTTCTTGGATCCTCACCCATTTCCTGCTTAGCCTACTGAAAAGCCTGCTCCATCCTATCTTTAGCTGAAGCGATGATTTTAGGAACAGATTATTCCCCTGGGAGTTCCTAAATATTAGCTTCTTCCATACCAGGTAACTCTTCCACTATAGGTTCTTCATTCTTATTAGATTCTTTGGAAACTGATTTAGTTTCAGCCTTGTGTTGATCATCCAGAGTAACAACTTATTTAGGTGCATGGACTTCTTTTTCACTTACCACAATAGGGTTATGTGTAATATCTTATTCATAAACAGAAATGGTTTCTATAGAAGACACAACAACCTCTTCTTCTTCTTTAGATTGGTACTCAACAATATCATCTAGTTCCAAACTAGGATAATAAAATTTTCTTGGTCTTGAGGGACGTTCCACTAGATGGAATTTCTCATAAATTCTATCATTGTATTCCACCCATTCCTTTTTCCAAGGATTAAAATTTGTCTTCATTCTCATGATAGTGGATTTTGAGAAGCAGAATTTACAAATCCCTAATTACATCCTCATTCGGTCCAACCATACCTTTGGCATGATGCATGGCTGGGATAAGTTGAGAGTAAAACAGGTAAGTTGATTTGGATGCGGCATTGATAAGCTCACACATATGGTGAATGATATAATTGCACAAGTTGATCTTATGCCCATTTTTTATAAGGTGGACCAGAAACACATCATGATATTTCAAAACATCAAAATCACCTTTTCTGGGACTAACTATATTTTGTATAAACTTGAAAACAATCCTTGATTCTCCATCTAGTTCAGTAGAAATGGCTCTTCTGTTGGTTCCATGTCCAGTTAAGGCTTTCAAAGCGTCCTCCAGATTAAATAATTTGGTTCCAGGTGGAGATCCTCCGTGATAATCCTCACAGTTGCCTCATGAGGTATCCTAAGGCATGCAACCCATAACCTCGTTGAGAATGAGCACCTCTTCCCATTGATCCAACTTCTCATGGAATATCCATCCTCAGACTCAATGGAGAACTAAACATATTGATAACACGGAGCCACTAACTTAGGATAGATATGTCTATCTTCCTTCGAAAACCTCTCTAACCAGTCTTGTTGTTCTATCAATTTTAACACCCGAGACTTATGTGACAAAATCCACTTGGGGAAAACCTCTTTCTCAGGTACAACGACTCGTTTAACTATATTTGGATTTAAAGGTCCTGCAAGTGTTAACATAGGTGCAATATTCTTCTTCTTTTAGCTACACTTCTTAGGAGTCAAGGATTATGGGAGTTTCATTCTGGGCATCCAACAATGATTCAAGAAAAAGAAAAGGATTACGTGGTTGAAGAAGGATTCGAAAGAGTGAATAGAAGAATTCTCGAGTTAAGAATCGAGTGATACATTCTTTATTTTATCATTTATGAATACCTAAAGTCGCAAAAGTAAATGTGTGGGAAAACAAAAAAAAGGTGAAAATGATAATTAACGTGATACAAGTTTTAAAAAAATATCATAATGAATTTTTACAATGAGACAATGTCTGGTCTTTAAACTGAGACAGTAAACACACGTTATGGTGAGACAGTGAACGAACCTTTCAATGAGACAGTAACCATCAACTTTACGATGAGATAGTAACTGTCAGATAGTAAAGACAAACCAAAAACTGAGAAATGGTAATCATGAAACAGTAAGATATTGAATAGTAAGACATGAAACAGTAAGATATCTATTTGATGTTTATAATGCCTAGTTCATGTATGATGTAGTGTATTATTTAAGAAGTTAATGGTTTGGTGAATATATCAGAAAGCTGATACTCAGTACCAATGAATTCCAAAGTGATATCACATTTTTTATAATGATCTCTCAAAATGTTTTGTATTACATCAATATGATTTGTCCTAGAATGTGAAACATGATTTTTTGAGATGTAAATTTCACTTGTGTTGTCACAGTTTAAAGGTAAATGACTGAATTGATATCCTTAATCTAGTAACATGTGTTTCATCCACAAAATTTGTGCACAACAACTGCCAGAAACTCTGTATTCAGCTTCTGTCGTGGATAATGCAACAGAATTTTGTTTCTTACTACACCATGATACTAGTGACTTGCCCAAAAAGTGACATGATCCAAAGGTTCTTTTTCTATCTAACTTGCATCCACCAAATTCATCATTAGAATAACTCACTAATTCAAATTATTGTCCTCTATAATTGAAGAAGCCTCAATTGGGTGTATTCTTGATGTATTTTAAAATTCCCTTTAAAGTATTTAAATGAGATTCTTTAGAATTTTATTGAAAACGAGCACACATAAAAACACTAAACATAATTTAAAGATGAATAGAAGTTAAGTAGAGTAAACATCTAATCATTCCTCTATAAGTGGTTTGATCAAATGATTTTCCATCTTCATCAAGATCCAACTTACAAGTGGTACTCATTGGAGTGTTACTACTTTTAGTTATATCCAATACAAACTATTTTAGAAGATCTCTAGAATATTTACTTTGAATAAAAATAATATCATCATTATTTTGAAATATTTGAAATCCGAGAACAAGTTTCATTTCTCCCATTAAACTTATTTAAAATTCATTTTTCATCATTTTTGAAAAATCAATTCATAATGAATATTTTGAAGATCCAAAAATAATATCATCTACATAGATTTTAACAACTAGAAAATCATTAGAAATTCATTTTATAAAAGGGGTATGACCAGCTATTCCTTTTGTAAAAGATTTGGAAAAAATAAAAGCATTCAACCAATCATACGAATCTCTTGGAGCTTAATTTAAACCATATAATGATTTTGATAGTTTAAATATATTATTTAAAAAATGGGGGGTTTTGGAAAACCAAGGGTTGTTCCACAAAAATATCATCAACTATATACCCATTTTAGAAAGAACTATTAATATCACATTGATATTGTTTTAAATTTAGATGTGAAGCATAGGAATGAAAGATTTTGAGGGGTTCTACTATAGATACTTGTGCAAAGGTCTCTTCATAATCAATTCCTTCTTCTTGACTAAATCCTTGTATAAAAAATCTGGACTTGTTTCTAACTATGTTACCAGCCTCATCTACCTTATTTCAAAACACAAATTTAGTGCCTATTGTGAATCTGTATTTAGGTCTTTCAATAAGTTTCCAAACTTTGTTCCTTTCACACTGATTAAGTTATTCTTTCATAGCCATCACCCAAAATTCACAATTGATAGCATCATTGATGTTTTTAGGTTCATGTTGTGACAAGAAGACTTGATGGTCAACCTGATTTCTAAGAGGATCTCTAGTTTGTATTTCTTTGTCTAAGTCTCCTACAACAACATCTAAGGGACGGTTCATAAGAGTTCTAACTGCTCTAGAAAAGGATGAACTAGTAAATTCATGTTAATCAGTAGGTCCAAGTTCATTGTGACTTGATTATAAGGAATTTCTTGAATTGTACATTTTCATAGATTCCTTCTCAAAAGTTTTTGAGGATTTTGAGTTGATGTTTAGATTTGATAGATCATCCTTTAGGTTCTCTAGAATGGATTTAGTTTCATGTGGATCTGTTTCATCAAATTTGACTTGGATGAATTCATCCACACATTTAGTTCTTTTATTGAACACTCTCTAGGATTTACTAGAAAAGGAATATCCTAAAAAGATACCTTCATCACATTTGGATAAAAAAATTTCAAAAGTTTTATTTGTATTAATGATATATATTTTACAACCAAAAACATTGAAGTAGGTAACCTTGGGTTTTCTATTGTTCTATAACTCATAAGTAGTCCTTTAAGAATAGGTCGGATCAACACTCTATTGATTATGTAGCATGCTGTATTGACCAGTTCAGCCCAAATTAAATAGGTATGTCATATTCAGTAAGCATTGTTCTAGCTATCTCTTATAGGTTTCCATTTCTTCTCTCCACAACTCCATTTTTTTGAGGTGTTCTAGGGGCAGAAAAATTGTGACTATTACAATTTTGTGAAAAAAGGAATCAAACTCTTGATTTTAAAACTCACGACCATGATCACTTCGTAAGGATTTAATTCTAAGTCCCCTAAGATTTTCTACAAACATGGAATATTTAGTAAAATAGGACTAGGATTCACTTTTGTGGGCCATAAATTACGCCCAAGTATATCTAGAAAATTCATTTACAAGATCATAAACATAGTTCTTCCCTTTTAATCTAGAAACTCTAGATTGTCCAAAAAATCCATGTTAACAAGTTTGAGAGGTTGAGAAGTAGTCACTTCTTTCATTGGTTGTAAGGAAACTTTGTGTTGTTTTCCTTTTTGTCAGGGATTACAGACTTTGTCATTTGTAAACTCAAGTTTGGGAAGGTCTTTAACTAAGTGTTTTCTAGTTAGATTTCAAAGTGAGTTAACATTACAGTGTCCTAGTCTCCAATTCCAGAGCCAAGACTCTTTATGAAATACACATAAACATGAAGCTTTTTGAGAAGCTAAGGAATCTAGTTTAACAGTGTCAACATCTTCATTTCATAAAGTCGAAAACACTAATTCATCTTTATAATTAGTGACATTGCATGCATCATTTTCAAATATAACATGAAATCCATCATCACATAATTGTGAGATACTATGTAAGTTTTATTTTAATCCATCAACTAACCAAAATTTAGAAATTAAAACTGAGTTAGAATTACCAATTTGGTTGAGGCCAATAATCTTTCCTTTGGTATTGTCACCAAATGTGACTTGTCCTCCATCTGTTTTGATTTGGTTATTGAAGCATGAGTAGTATCTTGTCATGTTCCTTGAACATCCACTGTCCAAGTACCATAGACTTTTACAGGAACTCTTTATGAAGCTTTCCTACAAAAATATTAAGCAAAAAATGTATTTGGTACCCATATTTGTTTGGGTCCAGTAATATTAGTGATAAGTCCTTCTAGAAACAATATTTTCCTCATAGGTTTTCTATAATTATTGAGTAATGTTTTAGAAAAATAAACTCTATTCTGTCTAGAAAAGCTTGAAATGGTAGAATATTTATCGTGATTTGAATTAGTTGATTTTTTCCCAGAATTGGGAGTAAAACTGTTTGTCCAATATTTTGAAACAAAATTTGTTCTACCAAGATTTATTTTTCCAGATTGATAAAAAAGGCCAGTGTTATCTTTTGAAGAAATTTTTTTTCCTAGAATTTATGTAAGGGTAATCTTCCCATTGGTAAAATTTTTTTTATCACTCTTCAGTTTCTCATTAAATATTTTTTATTCATAATTTTCTTCGAGCAGTTGAGAATTATTCTCTTATTCATTTGTGTGTTCAGATTTAATATTCACAGTAAAAGCGTGTATTTTCTTCAATGATTTATATTTTTCTTTATGTTCATTTCATTATTCTGTAATAATTTTACAGTATTCAAAAATATCTTCAATATTAATATTTTTAGAGTCACTCCCATCTTCAGAACAGTTTGAATTATGTACAGGAGAATCCAGTGTTACCTCAGATGTGTTTGTCATAAAACACATATTTTCTTTGTTATCATGTTCATCACATGATATCTCTGAGTCACTTGAACTATTCTCAGAATCACTCAAGGTTGATTTCATGGACTTTTTATATTTCATGCCCTTGTCCTGATATTTCTTTTTGTAAATGAGCTTTGGATAGTCAGCCTTGATATGTCCTTTTCACTTACACAGATAGCAGATAATTTCATCAGTCTTGTCACTTCTTTTGCAGTCCTTTCAATTTCCTTTTTGGTCATATTTTTCCTTGAAGTTAGGCTTTCTGAAAAAAAGTTATTCTTTTTTGTAAAATCACTTGAATATTCTAGATAATTGATCCATCTCCTAATCACTGTTAGATAATGATTGTTCACTGGTAAATATTTCTACAGAAGCTTCAATTTTCCCTTTATCTTTGTGCTTAGGGGTGGTGGTCTTGAATGCAACAGATTTCTTCTTTGGTTCATTCACATCCTACTTTGTTGACTTTCAGCTCTGCTTCATACGTCATCAGTTTTCCGATGAGTTCTTCTTTAGGTAGTTTTCTGATTTCACGCGATTCTCTATTATAGACAGAGGTTCCCCTCCGTCTTTCAGGTAGTCATCTAAGAATTCTCATTATTTGTTCCTTGGAAGTAACTTCTCTACTAAGAGAGTTCATTCTATTGAAAATCTCATTGAACCTAAGATACATGTCAAAAATAGGCTCATCAGGTTTCATCTTAAAATTATCATATTTAATAGTATAAGTATTAACTCTCATTTCTTTTACACTTTATGTTACTTCATGTGAGATAGATAGGGTATCCCATATTTCATGGGCAATTTTTCAAGAAACAATTATACTGAACTCTTCATATCCTAAGGAGTAGTATAAAGCATTCATAGCTTTGCTGTTTTTATTGTAGGCTATTATTTTTGGTTCATCCCATGTGGTTCTATCAGTAGTAGAAATCTTATAATCATCTATAATGGAAGAACAAATTTCAAAACAGATACTCTCTAAATGCATTTTCATTTTGATTTTCCATTGAGAATAGTTGGTTTCATTAAATAATGGTGGTAAGTTGGTTGCAGAACCTTCCAATATATTATCTATAATAACAGAATGACTTTAAGAGAGATAGAAATTTAGAATTAACATAAATTTATAGATCTTTAAGTTTCAACTACAATCACAGTTGAATAAGCTTAAACAGAGTCTTAATAAACAAACTTTGATACTGATTGATGGTCAGAGTAGATTACTCAAGAGGGGATGGGTGAATTGGGTAACTATTAAAATTTATGTTTTAAAAATTATTTATAAAATATTTCCCCAGAATTAAATAAAACCCAGTTAATCAACGTTATATTGTTATAAGAGTTTGACTGTTGAAATAACTTCTTAGAAGATTGATTAATTCTATGTAATGTTAATATTAGTTAGTAAATTTACTTTTGAATCTATTATACTAAAACAAGATAGTTATAACTTCTTTCCTTGATTAACTATAAAAGTGAAATTAGAGATTTCTGAGTTATATAGAAAAGCAATAGAATATTGAAAACTAAATTAAAAAGAACAGTTGATATGAAACAAGTGGTTCAGTCTAATGTCGAGACCTACTCTACTCCACTTGGTGATCACCTACTACCAAGCAGTTTATATAAATAAATATTGATCCACACCCTGGTTCGGTGTTAACAACAGTATGCAGGACTGTCCATGCTACACCGGGACCTCGTCCACAGTTCTTCATGGGTAAAAACTACCAAGCTACATAAGGACCTCTTCCACACATAACAGTGGGTATACAGAGGAGTAAATGAATATATGATTAAGGATATCTTGTATCCTTCAATTTAATATGAGAGACAGAGTGTTTGTATTATACAAGAACGCACACTACTCAATTGTTAATAAAAGATACAAAATAGAGGAACAATATTGAGATAGGTTTAGAAATGATCTGAGTGTTAGGCCTTGCAGCTTTGGACTTCTGAGGTGAAGCAGATGCAGAATTCGAGTCGATTTCCATAAAATAGAGTGTCATGATTAAGATTGTGTTCTTCATGAGGTTTGACAGTGAGAATATGTTCTTAGGATTCTAGTATGCCGCATGTAATCCTCAGTAGTGTCTTTTTGTATTAGGAAATTATTTATTCTAAGTATCTTCTTCGTTGTAGTGCACACGGTCACCAATTTGTTCTTCTTTTAAAAAATTCCTGTCGCACACTATGCTCACGTATGTCTTCTATTTGTTTCTGGGCCACATTACTCTTTTATATTGGAGTGCACATGTTAGGGCCGACAGGTTACATGTATTCTTCACCTCGTGTATCGTAGTGTTTGATGATATGTCTACAATTAAACATTAACTATGTCAGTGCATTAAAATCATCAAATATGACTGTTAGAGATTAAATTGAAAGACGACGAAAATATATTAGGAAATAGTGTCACAGTATGTCATGGGAACAATATCTCCTTCACATGGTGTTTGTATTGGTCAAGGTGTCTTGAACTCGTGGTGTCTCATGGTCATGGTGTCTTGTTCACGATGTCTTGATGTTCATAGTGTATTGATGTTCATGGTGTCTACTTCATGGTGTCCTATTCACAGTGTCTACTTGACGATGTCTTGTTCACGGTGTTTTCATCATGGTGTCTTGATCACAGTGTCTTGTTCATGATGTCTACCTCACGATGTCTTAGCATAACAGTATTTAAACATAAGCAATGATGATCATAGAACATATTAGACTTAATAATTTGTCTATGAAGATATTATAAAGGTAAATTAAGGATAGTACACAGTACATAAACTAATGTAGAGAAATTATGATCTTGAATGTATCTTCATAATGCATGAGAATACTAAAACAATAATAGACATGATTTGATATAATTTACAGGATTTAACAATGTTGAATAGGATTTGTGATCATTAAAACATGATTAGTACTTGAGGATTCCAACAATCCAATTAAAACATTTGATAACCATAATAATACTTTTATGACTATCCTTAAAGGCTGTATTGGAAAAAACAAAACCATTACACACCTATGTAGTTAACCACCAAAATTTGGACAATGGTATCTTTTCATTGAATAAGTTGAGATATGAAATGGGGTGGGTAGAAGATATTCCATTATAAATATAAAATTAAAGTATATACAAGATATTTTATTTATTATTTTTTCATGGGTGAAGGGTTTGAAGATAAATATAAAAATAAAATAGATTAAGAGTGGTTGTTTAAGAATGATACTTACTGAATATCACCTCCTTGGAGGACCCTATGAGGAGCTCAAAATTGGCCTTTGGGTGAGATAAAGTAACTGGATGTGAGGAGAGTGTGGATAATATTTTATACAGATATTTCAATATATTTAAGGATTTTTATATGAAATACAATGGTAAATAGTGGTATTAATACTTAATATGGGGTGGTTCAACATTCAAATTTATTGATTCCTTGGCTCATAGTAGGAAACACCACATGAATTCTACACATGGAGATCTGAGAAGGTGAGATACACCATCAGGAGGCCATGTGGTATTATACATGTTTCGGAAGGGCAGGAATACGAGGCTACATTGCTCGAGAGAGACCGTGGAGTGCCGATATTGCGGCAAGATTGGCCATCACCATCATTTCTGTCAGTTATTCTCACAAAATGTGGGTGACATAGGTTCTTCCTTGACTCCAAATTTAGGAGTAGTACCACCAGTTTCTCATCAGTTTGAAAATTGGAGTGTTTCTACCGGTTCAGGACAAGGTGGAGGTCATAGTCGTGGTAGCCAGTCGCTAGGATTTATGAAACAATAAGGTGGATCAGCTCAGGGTGGTAAGGCATGGCCATAGGGCCGCGGTACATGCCAAATTTTTACAGTGGAGAAAACCCAGTAGGATCCGGATCCCAGACCCTCTACAGTTCTAGGTATGATTCTAGTTCCCACCATTTTAGTTTCTTCTCTATTCGATACCGGGGAATCCCATTATTTCATATCTGTTTCTATTTTTGAGATCCTTGGGCTCTGTATCTTTTCTTTGGATGATATCTTGACTCTAGAAACTCTGTTGAGTACTAGAATGACTAGTGTTCCTCAGTACAAGGAGTTCCCTCTTGAGGTTGGTGGGTGTCACTTCACATGGGACCTATATGCCCTATAAGTGATATGTTATGATTTCATTCTTGGAATAGGCTGGTTGGTTTCCTTCCAGGCTGTTGTCAATTTCTATCTTCATAGGGTGAGTTTCACATCACCATAGGGTGGGTCATTTCTATATATGTGTGAATGGGATGTCCAGGCGAGCAATGAGGGACAACAACATCATATTTTGGGAGGAGTTACAACCTAGATTTCTAGTCTACATTTGGATAACTAGAGGACTTCATAGAGGGACGTTCCTCAAGTGGTGGATTGTATTAGGGATGTCCTTCCAATGGTCTTTTCAGGTTTTCCTCCAGATCGAGAGGTAGAATATTCTATTGATATTATTCCAGGAGTAGCACCAGTTCCTAATCCTCCAAATTGAATGGCTACACTACAGTTAAAAGAGATCATGAAGTAGTTTGAGGAGATAAAATTGACGGGTTTCATCCGACCCAACAGTTCTCCTTGGGGTTTACCTGTCCTAATTGTGAAGAATGTGGACAGTACCCTTAGACTTTGTGTGGATTTTCTGATGCTGAACTAGTTGAAGGACAAGAACCGATATCCTTTGTCGAGGATTGATGATCTCTTTTGTCAGATTTTAGGAGCCCAAGTGTTCTTGAATATTGAATTGAGATCCATTTATCATCATTTGCATGTTAGACCATTAGATATAGCTTTTGGAGCTTTTAGAGAAGATATGTTCTATACGAGTTTGTGGTTATGCCATTTGATCTCACGAACGAACCTTCAGTTTATATGGAACTGATGAACCGAGCGTTACATACATACTAGGATTCCTTTTTGGTGGATTTTGTGGACAATATCCTGGTGTACTCTCACACTCGACACGTCCATGACACACATCTTCAGATCAATTTGATTACACTAAGAGAGCATCAGGTTTTTACTAATCTCTCAAAATGGAACTTTTGGATGGACCAAATTCACTTCGTGGGTCATGTAGTCTCAGATACAGAAGTATCTGTAGACCTAGAGAAAGCAAGAGCATTAGTTTTCTGGGAGCAGCCAAAGAACGTCGTTGAGGTACAATGTTTTCTGGGGAAATCTGCTTATTACTGACATTTCATACATGAATTTTCACTCTTATTAGTGCCACTCGCAGGCCTAACTAAGAATGGTGTGATGTTTTTGGGGATAGATTCTAGGGATTCATCAATTCACGAGTTGAAAGAGAGGTTGACTTCAACACCGATACTGGTTTCTTCAGATCCGGGCAAGAGATATACTGTTTATAGTGATTCATGAGGTATCGTGATGCGAGTAGTGCTTATATATGGGATAGGGGTTGGTGCGTACATGTCTCGGTAGTTTAGGAAACATGATAAGAATTACCTGATGCATTTTCTATAGATTTCGGTAGTTTTACATGCTAAGAATTGTTAAAGACATTATCTTCTGGGATAGCATTTTGTGGTTTTCACCAATCACAAAATCATCAACTATATCTTTACACAGTATGATATGAATTTGATATAGTGATGGTTGGTTGAGTACCTTCTATTATTTAACATTGATATTGCCTATACGCCTATGAAAGGAAACGGTGTGTCTGATGCATTGATTAGAAGGACTAAGATACATGAATTTCAGGAGGCTATCAGTCAGTGGAAACTTATGGCTATATTCTCAATGATGCATTTAGAGGTTCACAATAGTAAGGGGAAAATGTTTCATTCACTTATAGTGGCTACCTCTACTCTAAATGATCAACTGAGAATGAGGCAACTATCTTATTCTAATGGCCTAATTCTATGAGAGAGTGTGTCAGGAGAGGTCCATATTCTTAGAAGGACAATAGTAGAGGATGAGATCTCCAGTTTTCATGGGTGTGTATGGGTGTTATAAGACATGCATGAGGAGATGATGCAGGATTTACATTCTTCAGTTTGGGCAGTTCATCCTGTTTCCACAACAACGTATCGAGATTTTCACTATCAGTATTGGTGGCTTGGTATGAAGAGAGATGTTCTTGGGTTTTTCATGAGGTGTTCTACTTGTTAGCAGTTGAAGGCAGGGAATTAGAGACTATATGGGATTTTTCAAGAGTTATCCATTATTGGGAGGAAGTGGAATGATGTTGAAATGGACTTCGTGATAGGGTTACCGAGGTCGTCTCCATATAACAATGTAGTTTGGGTTGTCATTAACATACTAACAAAGGTTTCACACTTCTTTCCGATCAAAGAGACCTTCAGTGTAGATGATCTAGGAAGGTTGTACATCCCAAATATTTTATGTTTACATGGGATTCTTCCCTCCATTGTTTCAGGTAGGGACACCCATTTAACTTATTGTTTCTGGAAGGGACTTCAAAGGGCGTTGGGTATGAAGGAAATTCTGAGTACAACATACCATCCCCAGATAGGTGGACTATCAGAGAGAATGATACAGGTGTTGTAGGACATTCTTCGAGCATGAATTCTAGATTTTTTAGTTCTTTGAGAGAAACACATACCTCTTGTTGAGTTTTCTTACAATAAAATATTTCAGGAAAAAATTCAGATGGAACCTTATGAAGCATTCTATGGTAGGCCATGCTAATCACCATTATATTTGTTGGAAGATGGAGTAGCAGCTATCACGGAACCTCATATTTTTTTGGAGACCACAGGATAGGTGGAGTAGATTCGGTAATGGATGGCCACTTTAATGTTCCTAAAGGAGTCTTATTATGATCAATGGAGACAACATCTGGAGTTCGAGTTCTGAGATCATGTTTTTCTGTATGTCACACAGATGTTGGGACATAGAAGGATTATGAGACATGACAAGCTTTCGTTGTGATATGTTGGACCATTTGAGTTTTTGGAGAGATTCGGGTCGGTTTACAATCAGTTAGAGACATTTTAGAGGTATTGGGATTTGCACGAAATCTTCTACATTTATCAGCTATAGAGTTACTTCTCCGACTCATCTCATGTTTTCTACCCATGGAGGTTGAACTAGAGGAGGATGCATCGTTCGAGATTAATCCTATCTAGATTATTGATTAGAGTGAAAATGTTATCCATGGTCGGTCTATTCCTTTGGTACAAGTGCTTTTCCAGCACATGCAAGTATAGGATGAGACATGGGAGAGGGAGGATAATGTACCATCTTATGGTCCTGATCTGTTCAATGATTCTTTTTCTTTGCCGCCTTGCTAGGGAAATTCAATGAAAAATTAATTTAAAAGTGTAATTTTGTAAGAACTCAGACAATATTTTCAGGTATGGGTTTTATTTTATGTGTTTTGTAAAAAAGAGGAGAATCAATGCATTTAATGTGTATACGCCATGTACTTAGGAGTACATGCCATGTACCCAGTTTCTGTGGGTAGTAGTGTATGGTCGTGTAACTGTTTAGTACATAACTGTGTGGTGTGACATGGAGACTGCCTAAAGCGGAGGCCGGTTAAGGCATGTACACGATGTGTACATTAAATGATCTCATAGTGTACTTTTATTGTTATTGGATTAAATGGACCAAGGTCACGTCTAATTGGTAGAACACCCTTATTCTCAGCTCATCTCATCCTGGAGCGACCAAAGCTGACGATTCACCTCCAAGACCCCAAACCACCATTCGTTCTCCAAATCAACCATTTTTATTGCATTGGAATGACCACTATGATTTATTATTTCATTTAAGGCCTCATCTCTTAATTTCTCCTCTTTCATGAAATATCATTGGATGAACGTTTTAGACATTTTTGATGATCTATGTCATTCTAGGCCAATTCATGGGCTAATGCCAAAGTATATCAATCGTACAACGCTGAGGTTGGTGTCTTGTGCATTCCCATAGTTATTTTTTTAATATTATATGCAAAAGTTCCCAATACCAAAGTTTGGTGTATTGCGTGTTTAGATATTTTAACATCGTTGATGCTTGTTATTCTTGTTTTCTTGAGTTAGGGATCCTGTTTGTGAATAAGGTTATTTTACCATGCTATACAGGTGTTTTCCCATGATTGATTCGATATTGACCATGTGGTCTAGTTTTTCCTATTATGATGCTAGCTTTCCATGCCTAGTGCTTTTATAATGGGGTGATATATCTGATGTTGTGATATGATTAATAGTTGTTTGGACATGTAGTACTCTTAGGATTAAATTTTCTACTGAACATCGTTTCTGCATGAATTTTTTACATAGGTCTGTGAACCTGGTGTAGTGAGACCATAGAGGGAATTGACATCCAGGGCTTCAACATAGTCTTTATTATTCTTTATCATGCTGTGAGACCATTGGGGGGGGGGTTAACGTTGACTTCTCCCTCAATGTTTATATAGGTACCTTTATGAGACCACATGGTGAATTGATGTTGAATGCTTCCTTAGAGTGTCTGTAGTTTATTTTTAAATGACTATTAGGGGAATTAACAGTGAGTGCTTCCTTAGAGAGTCTTTGTTTTGCATGAGACCAAATGGGTTATACTGTGTAAGCGATCCCAATGGGTCATTATATCTTTATTATTAATTGATATATTGAACTAGAGGGGTTAGGCTGTGTGAACTTACCTAGAGGGTTACATGAGATTGATTGGTTGAGCTAGGGGGTATAGGCTTTGAGAAATTCCCATAGGGTTTCTTTTTTTCTATTGTGTAACAATTGATGAATTTAAATTCATGAAATTGTAATTATAGGGAAGTTTACTGTTGATTACTTGTTTATTGTTTCATTTTTCCTTTTTACCTACCATATATATTCACTAAATATTAGGCACATATCATTGGGTGGTTGCCTACTAGGATTCGTCTCACACCCTGTTTGGGTCATTATTTTGGGCCCAAATAGATTATATTTCTACAAGTATAGATAAAGGCAAGTGTCCTTATACATCAGATACTAGATTACTATGGAGATAGAGAGCATGGGACCAAGCTGTGGCAAACAATGTTTTTGGTTTTGTTTACTTGTTTTCCTCTGTACATTGGTTTTGTACTGTATTTCTACATAGTGACTTGATTGGCTGCTTTCCTGGATATTATGAAAAGAAACATTATTTATATATATATTGTAGTTGATAATTTACTATCAGTCTTCTGTTGTTCACTATTGTGTGGTAATTTCTGTTTTTTCTACTATTATCTTTTTATTTCCACCGTGTTACTCTGCCAATGTGGTCATAGTTTTGCCACTTTCACGCCCAAATCTATATCTACTAGTAGTCAGCCGCTGGCGTTTAGAGAAATGCCCTTGAGTCCATGTGACCAACCGATTACGGGGAACCTCTGGGCGGCACCCGGAACTAGGACGTTACAAAAACACACATTTTACCCATGAATGTCCAAAAAATTCCTTAGAAATTATCATTACATTATAATATTAAATACAAAAATTTATATCAAAATATTTTACACAAATAGGAAAGTATAGTAGGTGAATTAGGAAATCATATTTATAGTACCCTTAATTGAACCACATAAAATTGAATAAACTAATTTGTTAATTCAAACATAATTATACAAAAAAGAATTTTTTCTATTGAAATAGATATCAATATTTTTCACACCTGTCATCATAAGTATTTTCTATGTACAATATAATGCATTAAAAATATAAAATATTTAATTTCAATTATTATTCTCATAAAAAACACTTTTCAACACATGATAATTTTTTTCATTTATATATATCACTTACCATTAAAACACACTTCTAAAATATAAAATACCAAGAATAATTTGAAATAAGATTTTAAATTGAAGGAAAAAAATAAAATTGATAAATGAATGCAAACATGAAATAATAGTTTCATTAGTTGGAAAGTCTTTCGAATTACTATAAATTAATGTAGAAAAATTTCACTTCCTTTAGTAAAAAAATTCAAAACTTCGCATATATAATAAATACAAAAAATCCATTTGAAAATTTTCATAAATAAATTCATAAGTGACCTAGAATTCCCATTATAATTTATTTAGGTTAATATAAATATAACAATAAAGTGATAAAATAAATATGAGAATGAAGAAAAAAAATTTATAAAATATATCTTAAAAAAATTTAAAATCATGTTTTGAATAAAATCGTTCCCTTAAATCATGTTTGAATTTTCATTTATATTATTCAACTTTATGAATAATAAACTGATGTTAATTACTTAATTCCATTTCCACATGTGTTAATTTCATTATAACTTTAATTTTAATTGTATCTATATAAAACTTAATTACATTATTGATTATGATCATATAGGATGTTTTGAGAACATTTATTTTATATGACTCTAATGGCTTGGGTTGGTCGACTACAGTTAATGGGGTTACTATTCCATTATCTCCAGAATCATAATCATTACAAAATTATCATATTTTTACATTAAATAATATTTTATGATCATACATTAATGTTATAAATGGAAAAAGAATTATAACAATTCATGAAGGTGTTATTCGACATTTACTATAACACACTTTGATTTTAAATTATATTATATTTAATTAAATTTCATTAATTTAATATTTTTCTATACTCTGCCCCATGTCAGATGGAGCCATGAAATAGTAAATTTTTTTAACATATCTTATGAATTAGAAAGTATAAATAGAAATAAAATCATTATGGAAAAAATTTATAATTATTTTAAATAATTCGAATGTACTAATTAATGCATAATAATCTGTACTAGTTATTAATTAAATTCATTTTATGCTTAAAAAATATGATTTTTTTTTTAATTATGTTGCTTAAATTTTTTAATTGAATTGTAATATTAATTTATACCATTTTTGGTATTTTATTTTAATAAATTAATATCATTTTCAAAATCATCATTCCAATACTATATTACGATGGTTTTCTATATTTTTTATAAAAACATTTTACAATGAATAGTGAAAAGTAATGATTTTTATAATAAATATAATTTATTTTCTATTAAAATTCGATTAATATTTTCATATTAATATTCAAGTAATATAATTATAAATTAATTATAAATAACCAAATTGATTACCTCAAGATCAACATTATTTTTTTTTTGGAGTAAGTTATTTTGTGGGATAAAAACACATTTTTCTAACAAAATCTTTTATGTGCACAATGGGATTTTATTTTAAAAAATTATATGAATCACTTTTTGTAATTTTTTATAACTAAATATATATACAATATATTCAATTATATTATTGAACTTTTATTTTAAGGGTATCACAATTATTGGAATGGATGAAAATTATATTTTTGGGCTTAAAATGAATTTTTCTTAAATTGGTTTTCATTATTGTTTTTATAGTTATATAAAACTAAATTCGGCCACATATAGGAATTAAATATATAAAAATATATTATAAATTTTTAATCATCATATTTAATATAATTGGATAGTTTCAACTACATTTTTTCATAATTAATGTTAAATATAATAAAAAATTATCATGGTGACAAGGGGAAAAATGGGATTATCTGGGGTTAATTAATGAGATTATGGTTATATTTCCACACATTGATTCCTAATTTTTATTTCTTGATGATATATCGAATTTATCTTATTAAAACATAGAATCTTTATCCATTTGGAACCACTTTACGAATAATGTAACCTTATATAATTGAGATCTTCTTGGAAATTCCATGTGGTTCCCTCCACTAAATTAGAAAAGGTAACCTCATATCATCAATTATTCACAACATTTTAGTATTATAGAACAACCAATACCTTTTTAAAATTCTTCCTAGAATCCTCCAATTTTCCTATTTCTTCTTGTCTTTTCTGAATACCAATATTTTTTGTATTAATGTGTATGCCAAAGAAGGCCTCTCAAAAAAGAGGTATAAAATTTAATCAACTTCATCCAATATTATTTGTGCTAAATTATTATTCAAACATATTTTGTCTACTTTAGAATATTGAATCATTTTAAATATAATGAAATTTTATTTTAATGATAAAAAGATTTTTTCTACAAATACCCAAACTCCAGTAACCCTAAGGCAATGGATACATAATTCCATATAGCATATCCTTCTGTATAAATCATAATATACTTCCTAAACTCTTAAATAATGTACACATAATAGATTTTTAAACTAAAATGACCATTAATGGTATGTTTATGGTTGAATAAAACATAAAATAAATAACGTAAGAATAATATGGATACAATAACTAATGATAATCTAATTCCATGTCAATTATCACTTGATCTTGAAACCTATCCATTCATATCATAACTATTAATATAATATCACGGACAACAATAATATATTTGATAAAGTTAAAGTGCATAATTTCATACATCCTGAATGTAATGTTATGGCCACCTTAAAATACATTACATAGATCAAAAAAACATTTCATGTGGAAGATACCCATTTCACATTGAAATTAGGTATTTAGAATCTAATTTTTTTTCAAATATTAATGAATAATTAGTATTTTAAAGGAAACAATGAAACTTATAATAGAATATTCAATTCATTGGGTGGTCTTTATGGTGGGAAATGTTTTTCACTCCATGCCCCTTAAAATAAGGAATCCTTTGACATTTTTGGCAAAAAAATATGGAGTACATCATTCAAAAAACAACAAAAAGATTCATTTTAAAAGAAAGTATAAAAAAGTAAAACATGAGTATAATTTAATTAATAAATATTTTAATATTATTAAAAATATTATCTTATATATTTTATGTGTTATATAGGAATGGATGAAAAATATTACCGATCGAGTAGAAAAACAGTGTCAATTTTCTATAAAAACAATATTTTCTTATATTGAGTATTTAATATATGAAAATTAATATAAATAATTTTATTTTTAGAAATAAAGAGAATATTATTAAAAATATGGCTTCTAAAATAGAATTATAAAATAATTACACTAGTATAATCTTATGTGTAAACAATCCTGAATAATAATGATATTTTGAAGTAAACCCTTACCTTAGGTCCGAAATCAATAATATTTGTCTTATCCACGTGAATAATAAATATATTGTGTATGTATAAAAATATATATCATACCATATATGATTTACGTATAACCTTTTATCACCATAGTAAAAATAATTTTTTATTAAAATCATTTTTATGGGTGACAACTAATTCGTTTTTCACGCATTTTTTGATTTAGTAGTTTTAGTCCTTGTATAATGATAAATTTTACACTATATCTATAATTTTAATAATGATATAAATATAAAATATATTTAAAATTTAAAAAATAATTCCTTTAAATTATAAATGAAAAATTCAATTATACAGTTTATTTAGATAATTAGTCGTACGTATTCTTGAACACTATTTTAACCATTAAATAGATGGATGGAATGAAAAGTAAAAATAATTCATATTTAAATTATTATTATTATTATATATATTATAACAAATGTATTAATTAAATCATTCCCAATGACAATCCGTGTATATCAGAAATTAAAAACAAATCACATCATTCCGGGAGGTGGAAGTCTATACATACCTATGAGGGTTGTTATTGTTTTCTAATGAAATGAATGTTAATATGGAGGATATGATTTTATAATTAAATAAACACAACAAATTAATTAATATAACTCATAAACATTAAACAAATAATAACACTAATTCGTTAAATATTGTAATAGAAAAGAGAATTTTATCTATATGTGGAGGTGGTGATCTATACGTACTCCTGAGAAATTATTTCACATCTCATTTGCTGAAAAATATAATGAAGCATGGATTTTTAATTATACTATGAATATTAAAATTTATTTTGGATAATTATTTTTTTATGAATAGAATATATTTATAGGTGGTATAAAATTAAATATATTTAAATAAATCGATTAAAATGATTACCCCATCGTCAAGATAAATACTTATAATCATTTCATAAGTACCCATAGAATGGTATTTTTAGAAAACTCTAACCAATAAATTTAGTATACGGAAGTTTTTAAGTGAATTTTGATTGGTTTTGTAGAGCCAGATCAAAGTGATGAAAAGGAAAGAGAGAAGGGGTGTCCTTCTATAAATGAGTGAAAGGATAGACATGATATTTAAAAAAAATTAAAATATTATTATGTATTTCAAACGGAAAATCTTCCAAATGGATAGATATTAAAAAAAATTAAGGTCAAAATATATTCTAAAAACTCAATTTACACTAGTTTTGGTGTCATTTTTAACCTTTTATTTTAGTTTAAACCATTCATTAAATTTTTTATCATCCCAATGATAATAAAAGTTTTAACATTAACGGGCTATAGTTTTAAATATAAAATATAAATTAACTCATAAGTGGTCAATGAATGATTTTTAGGCTATTTTTATTCCTAATTTTCCTTATCTATGATTCTTATTCTTTTTAATGAAAATAAAAAAATTAATAAAACATAAAATATCATCAAGGTCCTTTTTGATAGTAGTCTTTTTTTCAATTTAATTATAACATAATATAAAATAAATTATAATATAAACCTTCAAACCATTGATAATATTTATATATTATCTATAATATTAATGAATCAAAATTAAACAAAAAATTATTTATTACTCTTAATATTTTTAAAAGTTTTTATTTTAATTTTTTATTTATTGAATAAATATTGTATCAGTTTGTGTAAAAATTTAGGGTAATTATTCAATATGTAAAAAATATAAATAAATAACCATGATAATAAATTAATTCTTACTAAAAATAAATACTAATGAACTATATTATTCCCTTTTTAACCATATAATTAAAATTTATAGTTATTAAATTCAAGAGAGTGAAATTTTACATTTATCATTTTCATGAAATAATTTAATGTTCATAATAAAATAAAAATATCACTATGTGGGCATATATTTTTCCTATAGATGAGTGTAGTGAAAATTCATTCAAACAATATAATAAATTATGGTTTTATTGTAATCTTAAATAATTTTCCTAATGTTTTGATCATGTTTATCCCTTGTAGTGGTAACTGGAAGTTACCAAGTATGATATTTATAGATAAAAAAACATACATATTACAAAAATTTTAATATTCTAATTCCTAATACGGGATCTATTTTTCAAGATTAAAATTACATAATTGGATAAAATAATTATTAAAACAACAATGAAAAATGTGATGAGACTAGATTTTTAGAAAAATAATTTCTTATGCATAAAATTAGATTTATTAATACATAATTCATATAATATACAATATATGAATGTTAAAACACTTAATTAAATATATAATATAAATATTCTACTAAAATAATTGACTAATGTTTATTAACATAATTTACAACGATAAAAAACATTGTTCCCACAAAAAGAAATTATTCAAAAAAACATCTCATTTACACTGAAATGATTATTATTTTAATTTATAATTATTGATATGGAATGGATTAAATTTATATGTGTGTTAAAAAAATATCTATCCTACATTGATTAGTCATATTCATACTCACCAATTAAATGGCTATGTAATAATTATATACTATAATAATGTTTATATAATATAGGGGTCACATACATATGAAGCTATCAAAAAAATTATTTGGAGTGAAATATAACATCATTTGGAGCCAAATTGCAAACCCTTCTATATTAAATGATAAATAAAATTATAATTTGTGTGTACGTGTGGATTATCGCCACCATAGAGCAATATGATTCATTACCTATCACCAACCATTATGGGGGTTTATAATGTTGTATTTATTGTTTAAATTTGAAATTTATAACAAAATTATGACTCTATAATTATACGACCTTGTCTAACTTCTTTCCTTATGAGCTATTGATAAATGATAATATCCCTACTGCATATGTGTGGACTACAACAATAACAAACCATCTTTTTATTACACACATAAACATGATTTAATACATAAAATCATCACCTAATACAACATATATGATCAAGTGGTCAAGTGTATTTGGATATTATGAACATTACATAATGAATTAAACATGAAACAAAACATCATTATAGAAAACTTCCTTTACACGACCACTAAATTCCCTCGTACTTACCATTACATGGTATAACCTGAAGACATTTAGAAGAAAATGGTGATCTATAAAGCCTAAGATGAAATTAAACAAGGCATAACATACAGAATATAGTAAATGTTAGGATATAGGCATAACAAAGGAGCATAAGATAAACACAAACATAAAGGCAATATATATCATGATTATCATAACATGGAATTGTGGCAACCATACATAGCAGGGTATTAGCAAGACCCAAGGCTCTTTGCACATGGATCATGAGTAAATTCTCATTGCACTTGAATTAGCATGAGTAAATCCTCATTGTACTTGATGTACAATGATACTAATATTTACCCAATTCATTGGAGCTCTATCAAGACACACTATTCTTAATCATTTCATTTCACGCATAATTGTGCTATATGGATCATATGAAATGGATTCATTAAACATCGTTACTTATTGAAAGATAAAGGAATGTGGAATTCATGCAAGAAACACTACAATAAATTAGAAAATGTGCATATATGTGAATACCATTGATAGAGAAATGGGCATTATATTCACTACACAATGACTTTGACATGGAAAATAACAATGTAATTTTTGGAAGCATAACGGCGTGACATAAGAATTCAAAAAATGGTTGACGAGCGAGAAAGGGGTGTCTCATTATATGTACATTAAATGGACATTAAAGGGGTCATATAGATACATGTCCCAACAAATGTAATAGAATTGGGATTCATAATAGAAAATAATTACTTTAACTTAAACAAGGAAAGAGAAATCCCTTTTGTAACTTTGCCTTGGTAAATTATGTAGCTCTTTTTCTCATATATTTTACACATATTTTACTTAATTTTTAATTATTTAATTAATTATTTAAGCACTTTTTACTAAATATTTTTATTTTTGTATTTTTATAATTAAAATGTTTAAATAATCATTTTTTATTATTAATAATTTATTTTTAGTATATAAAATAAGTAATTTAATTTTAATTTTGATTTATAGTTTTATTAATTTCTATTTAGTTTTGTTAATTTTAATATGCTTAATTATTAATATTTTGACTTTAATAATAAATAATCATTTATTATCCTTATTTGGGAATTAATTAACTTAGTCTTTATTTTAATATTTTATCTTTTTATTTAGTTTCATTAAAATAAATTAACTTCATTTTTTGAATTTGTTTATTGATCATGCTTATAAAATATTTTAAAAACATGAGTTTTAATTAAAAGAAATAGTTTGTGCTATTTTAAAATATAAAATTTTCACGTAGTTATTTAATTTGTAATTTAACGTTTTAAAACATTAGTTATTTAATCTTAAGTATGAAGTTATATTATTTATTTATTAACTCTTATTTTTAGTCACCAATGTGATCCTTTTCATTTCATTATAGACCATTTAATGAATTTTAATTTAAGCCATCATTCAATTAAGTTTAACAATAATTGAGTTTCAATTTACTTGTTATAAATTAATAAATTAAATAGTAATTTTTAAGTTTTATGTTTAATAATTATATTCTAAATTTAGGTTGTTTAGTATTTATTCCAATTATCAATTTTAATTAATTTATGTTTTAATTTTCAGTTTAATTTGTGAAATTTTTTTTGTCTTACTATTAGTTTTTTTATGTCAATGATGTAGATTCTTATTAGTATTGGTTAATTGTTTTCATGAGTGACACTATTTGTATCGGTGACCTTTATTTTTACCACTATCAGTGACATTTTTTTTTAGTCAGCAAACTAAAACCATCGGTAAATTTTTATTTAACACTAACAGTAGCCTTATGCCTGACAGTGACCTTTGGCATTAGAACAATGACCTATTTATTTCTCTGTATTGTTGAGTTTTTAATTTCATAACTTGCAATGGCCTCTTTTATTATCTACAATGGTAACTTATATTTTTATTGTCATCAGTTGCATTTTTTCTCACTACGGGTGACCTTTATGTTATCACTAACAATGAGAATTTAATTTCTTACTACTAGTAACCTTTCTTTTTTAGTATGCATCAGTGCCCTTTCTATTTTCTCTCTTTCGGTGACCTATTTTCTCAACGGTGAGATTTTATTTTGTTTTTACCAGTAACCCTTTATATAGGTTAACAATAACCCTGTAATTTAAAGCTATCACCAAACCTTTTAACTAATGGTGACCCGATGCTCTCCCCTACACATCTCTGTTCCATTCCCTTGCTTTATCCCTTGCACATCACTGATAGTCTTCCAGTTCTTTCACCCTTCCTTCCACCTTTCTCCCATACCTCTCGCTATCACATCACATCCACCAAAACTATACTCTTGTACAGTCACAGTGCGTCTGTCATCAATCCTTCGTAGCACTGTGGCCTTTGCTGAAACCCTAATTCATCACTAGATTTGACGCCCCAAACAACAAACCCAGATCCACAACAACAATAAGACTCATACAAAATCAAACACATATTTTATTACATACCAAACCCATGAGTTTGATCTGAACAGAATGACATGTTTTATCTTTCACAGATCTGTTTATGAAGAACTCAGCTTCCCTATAACCACCTGTAATAACTAACTCACCTTCCAGATGAGATTTCACCATACCGCGAGTTATCGTGCCTAAAAAATTCGTGATGCTGACACTGTGAGAGGAGGAGTCTATGACGAGAAAGGCCGAGTTTCTTCTGTTGTGGGAGAATGAGGCGATGTCGAAGCAGGTCCAGACACTAATGAGCCACACAACCATGAATGAAGGGAGAAGGAGGGATCCACCATTATAGAAGAGCTATGCCCCACCATGGGTTTTAGAGGAGGATTCCACAAGTACCGCTGGTGCCGACGAGCCGGACCGCCATGGTTTTTTAATAAGAAGAAGAACCCCCCCCCCTCGTGCGCCAAATTTGGGGTTGGGTGGGAGGAGTGTATGATTTAAAAAAAATTGAAAATCTGACTTAAGGGATAGAAAAAATAACTAACCTAAATTAATAATAAATAATAAAAATAAATAAATATAGTATTAATAATTTTATTAAATAGTTAATAATAAAAAAAATTAAACTATTAAAATATATGTTAGTTAAAAAATAATATGTATTTGAAATTAGAGAAATAACAATTTAATAATAAAAACATTTATATAGTTTAATCATTTAATTTTTTAAATAATAAAATAATTATAATTATAACAGTAAAAATAATTGAGTAAAATTAATTAACTCAATATAACTTTATTAAATATTTTATTATTAAATTAATTTTGTTGTTCAATAATATTTATAATCTTGTTGAAAATTTAATTACTTAATAAATAAATAATTATAATAATCAAATTAATTAAATTAATAACTATTTAATAAATTTAATTTTTACCACAATAATAATAAGTGAATAATTTTTTAAAATTTTAAGTAAATACTATCGACTTAGATATTAATATTAAATTTTTAATAAGTAATTTATAAATAAACTAAAAAATTCACTCGTAACACTTTCATTGAGTTCTAAATTCTTTAGTTTGTTCTTTACTGTGTAGGTTCTCACCAAAGCATCAATGCGTCTTGGTGCATTCAACTAACTTAGCGGGATTTTTTACAACGGAAAAACAAGTGTGATGTATGAGTTGTGAAAAAACCCCATGTGTGTAGTGAATATGTTAAGGGATTTTGTAGTCGGTGGAAAACATTCGTTGACAAGTAGCAGAAGACAGTGGGTAATTAAGACAGAGAAAGCATTAGATTTATTGGGGAGGAAGAATCATTCGGCACATTGGATTATCGAGTTCCGAGCAGAGAAAGATCAGAGGGTGACTCTGGAACCTCTTCTTGGAGCTGGAGGAGTTTAGGAGCAAAGCATTATTATGGGAGTTTATCTTCCATCTAAATTCGATTATCAATTCTCAGTTCTAGTATATTGTTATTTGTTTTATTGATTATACAGATAATTTCTAGTTAAATCATTTGGATCAGGGATAAATTGAAGTTCAACTGGTTATCTTTTAATTTTCTTTTCACTTTACTATCTCAATGAATTCAGTAACGATCGGTGAGATGAATACTGAATTGGTTCAGTTTCTTTTACCACTACAACATAATCTCAAAATTTCACTGTCAGTCCATGGGATTTATTGTGGAAATACTTTTCAAAAGATAATGAATTCAAAAGTCTTCATGACATACAATGAGTCTAGATTTTTGTCAATTTTTGAACGGTTTAGATTTCATTAATTTTGATGTCGTGAACTCCTAAATTGATTGGCTAGGGTGACATTACTCATGGTAAGGGAGGTGAGTCATTATTTTTAAGGTGGTACTCTGAAAAACAATTTAAGTGAATCATAATACCATTAAAACTAGTAGAATAGAGATTATTCCTCAACCATTTTATTAGATTTTTCATTTATCGTCATTTTACATATCCGTTATATACTATATTTAGGCTCTTTATTGTTTCATTATATTTTAGATCTAAAAAAATAATAGGGTTTCTGGTGTGTTATTTGTTCCTTATAATAAAAAAAATTAAAAAGAAATATAAAAATAAGAGAAAAAAGAGATTTCACTCCACTGTTGAAAACATTTGGTTTTTTGAAATATTTTTTTAAATGAATAGTAGTCAAAATTTTCATTCTCCCTAGGTTCAAATCTTCTTTCCACATTTACAATAGTTTTTAGGATTATAAATTTTAAACTTTTACCAAATTCTACAATAGTTCAGTTCAAGTTTTTACAATAGTTTTGAATTGTTTTTGCTGAGTACTTTATGCTGTTATTTGCATGAGCATACGAACTTATGGTGTTAGATTAGAGTCTCTAAACCCTGAATTAGATACACATTTAACTGCTCTAAAAAAGAAAATCAAATTTTAAATGGAAAATCTAGATGAGAGAGTTCCTTCACCTAATAACCACCAAAATCATCCAGAACTCTTAGTTGAAAATGATAGGCCTAGGATGAGGGAGTTCCAAATCCCTCATGTTTCAAGCAATCCATATTCCATTATAATTAGTACTAGAGCCAAAAATTATGAACTTAAATAGTTACACATTTCACTACTTCCTACATTTAATGGACTGTCCACTGAGGTCACTCTTTCCATCATTAGAGATTTCTATAATACAGTGCAACAACTACCTCTTCTATGACTTGCAATAAAAGAACATAGAATGTGATTTTACCCTTTTTCATTAATGGGAATGCTATGAATTGGTTTCTGAATCTATATGAAAATATTTCTAAAACTGTGATCAAGTGTACAACTCTTTAATTAGAAAATTTATTACCAAAATCTTAATGGTGAACAGATAACTAAAATAACTAGTATTTATCAATAGTATAGAGAGGCTTTTCATGAATCATGGTATAGATATAGGGATATTATTAGGTAATTTCCCCATCATAAACTCCCATATCACCTATTCATGAAAAACTTATATGAAGGGATTTTGTCCTCTAGACAAAATCTAGTTGATCAGGCTACTAGGGGAAATTAAAATGATAAGACAGATGAAGAACATAGACCAATTTTAATTAATATTTCACTAAATTTACTGTATAAAAAATCAAGAAGGAAAAGATTCAATAATAATGTGAATCCAAAAACTAGTTTGATGAATGAAACACAAATTTAACCCTCTAAAATCGCAAACCAATTGCAATTTTTAAATAACCAGAAATCTAAACAAATTTTTAATCAAATTGGATGTCAAAAAGACAATCAATATTTAAGGGAACATTGTGTCAAGTGTGGTATGGTTGGGCATACTGAGAACTTCTTTCCTAATTTTGATATGTCAGCCCAACAAAAATGGAATTCAAACATTGTTAACATTGGTACTAGAGTGCCTCCTAATTAATATCCATATTCAAACAATTGCAACCAAGGCTATAGTAACCATCAAAATCTATACTAGAAAGATCCAATCCAAATTAAACAATACACTTCCCCTAATTACTCAAATCAACCAAGGCTAAATTTCAAAATCAACAAAGGGGTGAGTCTTAAAATGCACAAGGAAATAATGATAATATATGTCATCTACGATTGATCTAATCTTGAAGTAAATTAATTATCAATAGGATTGATATATGACTCATATAACCAAACATCAAAATTAATATGAGTATGATAAAATGATAACTGATGTGAGAATGTAAAATATGGAAACACAACTTGGCCAATATTCTAGATATTTTTCATCTAGGGAAAAATAAAGACTTCCAAGTACCACTGAGCTTAACCCAAGAGTGAATTCAATGTTTGTTGTAAGTAGATGTGGAAATAGAACATAAATTGTTACTATAAAAGGACTTGAGAAAGACCAAAATGAAAATATTCTTCAATTTGTTAATAAAATTATTATTTATTAACATGCTAGATATTTACATAAAAGTAATGAAAATGATAAATATTTGAATTTATCTTCTGAATCATAAGATGAAAACTCATCTAAAAATAAAAATATTAATGAAAAAGAAAAAATTGAGGAATAGGTTATGGATATACCTACTATCCTTAAAAAAAATTTCCCCACCCATCCCTTTTCCTAAGAAGTTATAACCACAAAGTAACACCAGGGATAAACTTTTTTAGTTCCATGGTCTCCATTATAAACTTCATATAAACTTGCATTTCATTCAAGCCTTATTTTAAATCCCATATTATTTGAAATCTCTTAAGAAAATTGTTTCAAACAAAAAGCCCCTAGAAGAATTTCTTACTTAGAGTCTCACTGAGGGGTGTATTGTTGTACTCCAAAAGAAAATCCCATCCAACCTGATAGACACAAGTTGTTTTTTCATTTATTGTACATTAGGAAATTATGATCAGCTGAACTATTTGTGTGATCTAGGTTCTAGCATTAATCTGCTCCCATAATCACTATTTTGGAAGTTGTGGTTTTGTGACCTTCAACCCACAATAGTTATATTATAGTTGGATGATATATCATTCCCTCATAATATGGTTAGGGTAGATGTCTTTTTAGTAGGGGCACATAAGCTGTTTTTTCCTGAAATATTTTAGTCTTAGACATGGTGTGTGATCAAGAGATTCCCATCATCTTGGGTAGGCTTTTCTTGGATATATGTGGTGTTGTTATTGATCTTCCAAAGGGTAAACATATTTTCAAAATTTGAGAACAATAATAAGAGTTAAATATGTATAATAACATTAAAAGACCATCTTATTACGAAACATATTCAAAAATTGAGTTATTTGAAGCAAAAACTTATTATAAAAATCAACTTGAACACATTAATTAATATGAAAAACAATCATCTGTTGAAGAAATTTACCATTAATCTTAAAATCGTGTTTAATCTGTCTTATAAATTGAAAATTCTGCGCGAACACTGAATCTAGAAAATATTCCAGAATTGGACAACTTCCCAGTTTCTACTGTGGACAAGTCCACTATTTATTAACTTATGAGATTGTTTTGTGAATCTGAGGTTGTTTTTGTTAACACCAACCTTTCTGAACCCTTTGATTTTGTTGAGGGATAACTTTTGAGACAACTTGATGATTCTTCTTTGATTAACATATTACATTCTGATCTGGAGAGTATGGACAATATGTTGTCCAGTTTGGACAACCGCACTATTGTTTTGGAAACTGAGCAAGAAATTGAAAATATTACATCTTTCAATACTCCTTACAAGAGATATGTGTATGATCTTTGACCTCTTATGTATAAGAATCTTCCTTTGAGTATAGAACCACCAACTTTGGAACTAAAACCTATCCATACGCATCTTAAATATTCATTTTTTTGAGATAATTCCTCATTTCCTGTAATAATTTCGGCTGAACATAATGAAAACCAAGAAGAAAGTCTATTAAATGTTTTGAAAAAGTTTAAATCTGCCATAGGTTGGACCATATCTGATATAAAGGTTATCATTCCCTCATTTTGTATGCATAAAAAACTTATGGATCCTGACCATAAGCCTAGGTTTGAGTGACAAAGAAGATTGTATCCTAACATGAAAAATGTTGTGAGAGAGGAAGTGATATAACTGCGAGGCACAAGAATGATATATCCCAACTCTGATAGTGCTTGGATCAGCCATATCCTAGTTTTCCCCAAGAAGGGAGGTTTCACTGTAATCAAAAATGAAAAAATTGAATAAATCCAAGTTAGGAATGCCAAAAAATGGAGATTATGTATAGATTATAACAAGATTAATACAGCTTTTGACGCTCCTTTTCATTACATTGTCTAAAAGAATGGAAAGGGAAATGACTTAGCACAAATTGATTCATCCTTTTAAGAAAACACAAAAAATTGACAAAAGCATGAACAAGGTTTCAAATTCACAAGGGTCGCGCAAGTTTCCTCACTGTCATGCAAGTATAATTGTGCACCACCTAATGGTCATGCATGTGACTTGCGCGCCCTAAGTGATAACCGCCCGGGGTCTTCTCCAACCTATAAATAGACCATTTGGGCCCCCATTGAAAGAGGAATTTTCCAGAATTCACATACATAGCTCTGAACACCCAAGTCTCTTCTTCGGGTCTTCCGAACACTTCTAAGGTAATTATTTACCTAGAATGGAATGTCTAAACAAGAGGAGAACGGCCTAAGTGTTAGAATTCACTAACACATGCGCGCCAAAAGGTGTTTTACCCTTAAGGGAAATGAACATACTTGCACACCACCCTACTTCTTCATCAGAACTTGCGTGCCCCTCTTCTGGAAGTACCTCTGGATAATTATAAAGGCTTTGGTCAAGGTTCTCTGAAGTGTTACCCTACTGGTTAACAATCGCGCAAGTACACAGGTGTCGCGCAGGTATACCTGGGTGACCAGGACTTGCGCGCCCACGCAGTACCTGCGCGCCTGCCAAGACTTGTGCATCCTAGCCTTTTTGGGTGCCCTTGTTGCCCATTTAACCCCTCTTATACCATTCCACATCTCCTAATCAAGATTCAGTCTTTAAGACATTCTTCAAAGCCATTTATGTCATGTTTTCTTGATTAACTTCTTTATCCGAAAGGAATTATGTGAAATATCTCTCAAAACCTAGTGATTTACACATCTTTATGTCACTAAATATTGGTATTTCATTCATTCAACCTCATCCTTTATGATGAGAGAACCCCTTAATCTGGGCCTCCTTTTCAGAAGTAAGTCCCAGTCATAATTCCCATTAATTTTGGGCATCCTTTTCAGTAGTAAGCCCCAATATTAAAATTCCCAGATATGGGAATCCTCTTTAGGAGTAAGAACAAACCATATTTCTCTTAACTTGGGATTCCTTTTCAGGAGTAATCCCTAGTGTCAAATATGGGCATCCTCTTCCGGAGTAAGCCCCAAGTCCCTAAATTTTTCAAGTCCCTTAACCTGGGCCTTCATCTCTAGAGTAAGCCCCAGTCTTAATTTATCTTAACCAATCCTAATTTACTTTTTGATCTGGGTCTCCTTCTCAGGATTAAAACTAAATCATAAGTCCCCTCTTAATTTGGGCCTCCTTTTCAAGAGTAAGCCCGAAATTAGAGTATCCAAATCTCCATAAAGTACATATACATTTATAGACCCTGTTCCTGGATTTCGTCCCTAAAGTAAATCCTAATCATCGTCTATTTGGGCAGTCATGTAACAACCTGAAATTTTGAATAAATCTTGTTTCCTAATTTTGTGTGTTATTTTATTTTTTTTATAATAAAAGCATGTTTCATTTGATAACATGAGTATAATTAAAATGAGACCATTGGGTTTTGACTGTTATATTACCAATGGTCAATATGACCGCAGGAAACTAAACATTTTGATTATTGTCTCTAAATACAAGTAATCTTGGTTATTTATTATAGAAAGAAGATTCGATGCCCTCACCCAGCAGTCTTGGACCGATCGAATCCCATCTAACAGAACATGGGAAGGAGGTAGCACCACTGGGCTTTGATCTGGACCAAACCCAAGCCAAACTTCATCGTGTGAAGTTAGAATGGAATCGCCTTCGCGAGAAGTTCAAACTGATAGAAATTACTACTCGTGCGATGTTGGCTGAGCCTCCCTCAGATTCCCTCACCTTAGCACACCTTACACTTAGGTCCTATGCTGGTGTGATAAGGGGATATGTAAGGAGACCGTAACTGCCTTGTGTAATCCTTTATTTTTAAAAAAAATTGGGATTTCTTCTTATGATAATGTTTATGAATTTTCAAATGACCGGATAAATATAGTATTCATATTTTTGATGAATTTTAGAAAAAGGATATTTTAAAAATGTTTATGTAAAACTTAAATAATTAAAAATGTGTATTGATTTTCAAAAAATGGTCTTCTACAATTATGTTTAGTATGAAATTTAGAGTCTAATAAGATCAACATAATTTTTGATGAGTAGAAAATTATGAATAGTGATTTTATGCTAAGGATTAGTAATGTGACCAAATAGATTAGTAATCTCACTTAAAGAAAGTATTAATATAATCTAGGCACCTTGATTAAGTAATGTGATTCAATAAAATGGTTAAATAGCAGTTTCATATATTATTATTCAAGTATTCATTTTTTCGGGTGAATAGTGTTTTTTAATTAAAAATTGAATTATAAATATTTAAAAAATTATTTTTATAAAATGGATTTCATTTTTGAACTCAGAGCATCGATATTATGTTAAAGTAATTTTTGGGATTTTTTCTGAAAAAATGAATTTTCGGTGAATAGTGTATTTATTTAAATATTAAATAAAATATATTTAGAAAAATATTTTTATAAAATGGAGTTCATTTTTGAAATCAGAGCATTAATATTTGGTTAAGGTACAATTTTGGGATTTTTCTGAGAAAGTTGAATTTTCAGTGAATAGTAAAAATACAGTTTTAGGGTTTCAGTATGTTTAATGACATCATAACTGTGTCATGATGATGTCATGAGATATTTTATGGGTTGGATGACCAAAGGTGATGAATTATTGTATTGGGGCCCCATGTGGCCTAACTCCATGGGAAGTACCATGGGAGAGCCCATGCTTTTGAGAAAACCACTTTTGAGGTGTCCCTTGGCCATTAATGTCTTGTCCCCTCACTTTCCCTATAAATACCAAGCAATCCTCTCATACTTTCGACTCCCCACTCTCCCCCAACAAAGTTCTGGTCTCATTACCTCCCAAGGAGTTCTCCCAAGGTGCCCCAAGCTCTCAAGGTCCCATCCTTTGAGTTTTAAGAGTTACGTTTTAAGGTAAGGGATCCGACCTCTCTCTTCTTTTCAAGTAATCTCTTTTATGTCATTTCATTTATACTCCATGTTATTATTTTGGATGATGTTATTATATATTCATATTACTGCCCTTTTCATGTTCTTATGATGAGAGACCCCATCTTGCCCTCATCAATTCTTTTTAAGAATGTTAATGTGGCGCTGTTATGCTGCCAAATTTTTAAGGGGATTCTTTCACCCTTCTCATTCTTATCAAAGTTCTACTTTCATGTCAAGTCTTTCAAGATCATTTTAAATTATGTTGGGGTATTATATCTAAATATATCCTAATGAAGTTTTATGTTCATATTATGAGAGACCCTATTTTATCTCATCGTTTTATTTTTGTTGAAGTTTAAGTGACGCCGTTTGGCTGCCGAATTTTTAAGGGATTCTTTCACCCTTCTCGTTTTCAAGATCAATTTTCATGTCAAGTCTTTCAAGTTCCTTTTTATTATGTTGTGGTATGATATCTAAATATATCATACTTAACTTTTATGTTCATATGATGAGATACCCAATTTTATCTCATCAATTCATTTTTGTTGATGTTTAAGTGACGCCGTTAGGCTGCCAAATTTTTAAGGGATTCGTTCACCCTTCTTTTTTTCAAGTTATATTTTCTGGTCAAGTATTTAAATTTCCTTTTCATTATTTTGGGGTATGATCTCTATATCTATCATACTTAAATTTTATGTTCATATTATGAGAGACCCTATTTGATCTCATCATTTCATTTTTTTGGAAGTTTAAGTGACGTCGTTAGGCTGCCGAATTTTTAAGGGATTTGTTCACCCTTCTCTTTTTCAAGTTATATTTTCTGGTCAAGTATTTCAAGTTGATTTTCATTATGTTTGGGTATGATATCTCTATCTATCATACTTATCATTTATGTTCATATGATTAGAGACCCTATTTGATCTCGTCAATCCATTTTTAGAAGTTTTAAGTGACGATGTTAGGATGACGAATTTTCATAAGAGAAATCTAATTTTTTTCTTCCTTCCATGTTTTTCATTTCAAATGGTATGTACTTGAAATTTCATTACCATGTTCATGTATCCTTATTATTCTGTCCCTCTACTATTTTATGTGTCATTTATGAATTTTTGACCCATGTCCCCTCTCTTTTCAATGTTTTCTAAAACCCCGAAACATAGTCGTAATGCTACAGAATTTTCATCTCAAAATGCCTCTCTCTTTTCTAAAAATTATTTTATGTTATAAAGTGAATACTCAAATCTCTTATTTCTAAAGGGGTATTCACATATATACCAAAATTTTCTATTTTATATTCTGGGATTTACATACATGAATCCCGCTCTTCCCTTTCATGGGTTTAAAGTCACGTAAAGATCATGTCTTTAAAGCATTTCTTAAAATGTTATGATTATGAAATGAAACCCATTTATTTTATGCTATATGGGTTTTTTGTGAAATGATTTATGATGATATATGTAGATCACATGATAATAAAGGCAAATTTAAGGGTGCGCCCTGATATCACTCCAATGTATTGGGTAATGATGTAACCAGTAGAGATTACAATTTTCACAATATCTTGGAGAATAACCTTGGTAATTTTCAAATGAAACCTTGGGGATGGACCCTGGTGATATTTTCATGATTGTCTATGTTAAATTATGTAGACACATCTTAAAGTTATGAAAAATGTTATTTTTATTATGATATTCCACATGATTTCATTCTCATGCCTTAAAGTTCTTTTTCATGACATAGTTGATGTATCTCAAGTTCACATGTTAAATGTTTCTCTTGTTCCCTTACTGGGCCTTCTGCTCACCCTTTCTTTTGATGTATGTCCCCAGGTTATGAGATGCAGTAATTAACCTAGGATGAATTCAAGGAGAAGCCTTTCAAGTGTTTAAGAAGAATGTTTTCTGTTGTTTTCATGTATTATGTTCCTGGTTTCCAAGACAGTAAACCTTAAAGATCCTCAGTTTTGTTTAATGTAATGAAAGATTATGTTATAAAAAGGAGGGATTCTATAGTTGGTATCAAAGGATGGTTTAGTTATTTGTGGAAATTAGGATATTAAAACATTATGAAGAAGCCTATAGAAATGTTTATATATAGGAAATCTTCATGGTATTTTGGTGAGTATTAAGTAAGGGGTTGTGAAGCAAATACATCCCAGTCTGGATACGAGAAGGTAGAGGTGGCTCTAGCACAGATGTACATAGGGGTAAAACCTGAAAACACCACTTTGAGCTATACTCGAACGGGAACTGGTACACGAAAATGGGCCTTGCTGCACGCTTGGTTATGACACTCCTGGGGGATATTATTTGGTAAATTCATAAGCTTAGTATGAACCATTATTAAAGGACAAAGATAAAATAAAATAAAGACTCACATAAGGATATATTATCATGGATAACCTAGTTTGAAACCTAGGGAATCACAAGTTAGGGTATACTTTTTTTCTACAAGTTATCCTTATATGATTTAAGTTCCTTTTCATGACTATTGGCTAAGTATTTAAGCCCCTAATTATACTTTATCTTCTTAGTTAATGGTGGGAAATGGACGAACATTTACCAACAACCCATGCGATAGAAAATGGGACGATTTCCGTATTAATATGACTGAGATGATTATGGGATTAAAATAAGATTATTATTTTGGAAGATGTTCACTATTTTGGGGACCTTATTTGATCGAGGTAAATAGATTACTATGGTATTTTCTTTGAGGAGTAAAGGTTGAATTATATTTTGAAGAATCAACGAATTTAAGGTGAACTTATGGTATTATAGGTTACTTATGGAAATGATTGACCTGTCTTGGGAAAATATGTTTAGGTTAGTTACTTTGGTTATAAGATGTTAGGATTGGTTGATGTTGTTTGGAGATGAACTATAAAGTTTATCTTGGAAGACTATGTTATCAAGTCCTTCTTGTATTTGGGTTCCAATATTAGTTGGGGTTATTTTGAGGAAATTTAAGGACAATTACTTACGGAAGGTTCTATGATGAAATTTGGCTAGTACCGTGGAACTTTAAAGATTTAAAATTATTTTCCCTTCCTATGGGAATCTTCCTTTTTGAAGAGTTGTTTTATCTTACCCTTTCTTTTTTTGGGATAAATGGTTAAAGATAGATAGTTTTTCTTTTGTGTAATACGTGATTCTCTAGAAGATTATTCTTGTGTTTTGATGAGACCAAGTAGTTTTGAATGCTCATAGTTTGGAGAAAAGATTAGTTTTTGGTAGAAACTTATTAAAGGATGAAACTCTACATGAATGTAGGTATATTTCCTTATATTTTTTTTCTATGTAGTAAATGAATTCCTCAAAATTATGAAATGAAATGTAAAAAAACTATGTTGGTTTACGTTTCCTACTAGGTAATCAAAGACCGTTTACACACATTATAAGTTTGGAATTTTCTTATGGTTAACTTTCTCCTAATCATGTTCTCTATCACTCTACCTTAGAACTTGACCCTTTGTTTTCTCCTATATGTCCATGTTTTCCTACATGGAATCCTAGTGTGGGTTAACTCGGGTGACCATTGTACTTCCCTTTCTTTCTTTTAATGTAATAGTTTTAAAGACTCTTCTTCCGATGTGGGAATTTCAATGAAATTTCAAAAACCCAAATTTAAAAATATCGAGGACGGAATTTCTTAAGGGGGGAAGATTGTAACGACCAAAAATTTTGAATAAATATTTTTTCCTAATTTTGTGTCTTATTTTATTTTTTTTATATACTAAAAAAGATGTTTCATTTGATAACATGAGTATAATTAAAATGAGACCATTGGGTTTTGACTGTTATATGACCATTGGTCAATATGACCACTGGAAACTAAATGTTTTGATTATTGTCTCTAAATACAAGTAATCTTGGTTAATTATTATAGAAAGAAGATTCGATGGCCTCACCTAGTAGTCTTGGACCGATCGAAGCCCATCTAATAGAACTTGGGAAAGAGGTAGCACCATTGGGCTTTGATCTAGACCAAACCCAAGCTGAACTTCATCGTGTGAAGTTAGGACCGAATCACCTTCACGAGAAGTTCAAACTAATAGAAATTACTACTTGTGCGATGTTGGCCGAGCCTCCCTCAGATTCTTTCACCTTAGCACACCTTACACTTAGGTCCTATGCTGGTGTGATAAGGGGCTATGTAAGGAGACCGTAACTGCATTGTGTAATCCTTTGTTTTAAATAAAAATTTGGATTTCTTCTTATGATAATGTTTATGAATTTTCAAATGACCGGATAAATATAGTATGCATATTTTTGATGAATTTTAGAAAAAGGATATTTTAAAAATGTTTATATAAACCTTAAATAATTAAAAATGTGTAATGAATTTCAAAAAATGGTCTTCTACAATTATGTTCAGTATGAAATTTAGAGTCTAATAAGTTCAACATAATTTTTGATGAATAGTAAATTATGAATAGTGATTTTATGCTTAGGATTAGTAATGTGACCAAATAGATTAGTAATCTCACTTAAAGAAAGTATTAATATAATCTAGGCACCTTGATTAAGTAATGTGATTCCATAAAATGGTTAAATAACGGTTTCATATATTATTATTCAAGTATTCGTTTTTTTGGGTGAATAGTGTTTTTTAATTAAAAATTAAATTATAAATATTTAAAAATTTATTTTTATAAAATGGATTTCATTTTTGAACTCAGAGCGTCGATATTATGTTAAAGTAATTCTTGGGATTGTTTTTGAAAAAAATGAATTTTCGGTGAATAGTGTATTTATTTAAAAATTAAATAAAAAATATTTAGAAAAATATTTTTATAAAATGGAGTTCATTTTTGAAATCAGATCATTAATATTTGGTTAAGGTACAATTTTGGGATTTTTCTGAGAAAGTTGAATTTCCAGTGAATAGTAAAAATACAGTTTTAGGGTTTCAATATGTTTAATGACATCATAACTATGTCATGATGATTTCATGAGATATTTTACGGGTTGGACGACCAAAGGTGATGAATTATTGTATTGGGGGCCCCATGTGGCCTAACTCCATGGGAAGTACCATGGGAGAGCCCATGCTTTTGAGAAAACCACTTTTGAGGTGTCCCTTGGCCATTAATGCCTTGTCCCCTCACTTTCCCTATAAATATCAAGCAATCCTCTCATACTTTCAACTCCCCACACTCCCCCAACGTAGTTCTGGTCTCATTACCTCCCAAGGAGTTCTCCCAAGGTTCCCCAAGCCCTCAAGGTCCCAACCTTTGAGTTTTAAGAGTTAAATTTTAAGGTAAGGGATCCGACCTCTCTCTTCTTTTCAAATAAACTCTTTTATGTCATGTATTTTATACTCCATGTTATTATATTGGAGGATGTTATTATATATTCATATTACTTCCCTTTTCATGTTATTATTATGAGAGACCCCATCTTTCTCTCATCAATTCATTTTAAGAATGTTTAAGTGGCGCCGTTATGCTGCCGAATTTTTAGGGGATTCTTTCACCCTTCTCATTCTTATCAAAGTTCTACTTTCATGTCAAGTCTTTCAAGTTCCTTTTTAATTATGTTGGGGTATTATATCTAAATATATCATACTGAACTTCTATGTTAATATTATCAGATACCCTATTTTATCTCATCAATTTATTTTTGTTGAATTTTAAGTGACGTCGTTAGGCTGCCGAATTTTTAAGGGATTCTTTCACCCTTCTCGTTTTCAAGATCTATTTTCATGTCAATTCTTTCAAGTTCATTTTTATTATGTTGTGGTATGATATCTAAATCTATCATACTTAACTTTTATTTTCATATTATGAGAGACCCTATTTGATCTCATCAATTCATTTTTTTGATGTTTAAGTGACGCCGTTAGGCTGCCGAATTTTTAAGGGATTCGTTCACCCTTCTCTTTTTCAAGTTATATTTTCTGTTCAAGTCTTTCAATTTCCTTTTCATTATTTTGGGATATGATATCTATATCTATCATACTAAAATTTTATGTTCATTGATAAGAGACCCTATTTGATCTCATCAATTAATTTTTGTTGAAGTTTAAGTGACGTCGATAGGCTGCCGAATTTTTAAGGGATTTGTTCACCCTTCTCTTTTTCAAGTTATATTTTCTGGTCAAATCTCTCAAGTTTATTTTAATTATGTTGGGGTATGATATCTCTATCTATCATACTTATCATTTATGTTCATATGATTAGAGACCCTATTTGATCTCGTCAAACCATTTTTAGAAGTTTTAAGTGACGATATTAGGCTGACAAATTTTCATAAGAGAAATCTAATTTTTTTCTTCCTTCCATGTTATTCATTTCAAATGGTATGCACTTGAAATTTCATTACCCTGTTCATGTATCCTTATTATTCTGTCCCTCTACTGTTTTATGTGTCATTTATGAATTTTTGACCCATGTCCCCTCTCTTTTCAATGTTTTCTAAAACCCCGAAACATAGTCGTAATGCTGCAGAATTTTCATCCCAAAATGCCTCTATCTTTTCTAAAAATTATTTTATGTTATAAAGTGAATACTCAAAGCTCTTATTTATAAAGGGTTATTCACATATATACCAAAATGTTTTATTTTAAATTCTGGGATTTACATACATGAAACCCGCTCTTCCCTTTCGTGGGTTTAAAGTGACGTAAGGATCATGTCTTTAAAGCATTTTTTAAAACGTTATGATTATGAAATGAAACCCATTTATTTTATGCTATATGGGTTGTTTATGAAATGATTTATGATGATATATGTGTCTCACATGATAATAAAGGCATATTTAAGGGTGCGCCCTGATAGAGCTCCAATGCATTGGGTAATGATGTAACCAGTAGAGATTACAATTTTCACGATATCTTGGTGAATAACCTTGGTAATTTTCAAATGACAACTTGGGGATGGACCTTGGTGATATGTTCATGATTGTCTATGTTAAATTATGTATAAACATCTTAATGTTTTGAAAAATGTTATTTTTATTATGATATTCCACATGATTTCATTCTCATGCCTTAAAGTTCTTTTTCATGACATAGTTGATGTATCTCAAGTTCACATGTTAAATGTTTCTCTTGTTCCCTTACTGGGCCTTCTGCTCACCCTTTCTTTTGATGTATGTCCCCAGGTTATGAGATGCAGTAATTAACCTAGGATGAATTTAATGAGAAGCCTTTCAAGTGTTTAAGAAGAATTTTTTCTGTTGTTTTCATGTATTATGTTCCTGGTTTCCAAGACACTAAACCTTAAAGATCCTCAGTTTTGTGTATTGTAATGAAAGTTTATGTTATAAAAAGGCGGGATGATATAGTTGGTATAAAAGGATGGATTAGTTATTTGTGGAAATTAGGATATGAAAACTTTATGAAGAAGCCTATAGAAATGTTTATATATAGGAAATCTTCCTGGTATTTTGGTGAGTATTAAGTAAGGGGTTGTGAAGAAAATACATCTCTGTCTGGATACGAGCAGGTAGAGGTGGCTCTAGCACAGATGTACATAGGGGTAAAACCCGAAAACACCACTTTGAGCTAGACTCGAACGGGAACTGGTACACGACAATGGGCCTTGCTGCACTCTTGGTTATGACACTCCTGGGGAATATGCTTTGGTAAATTCATAAGCTTAGTATGAACCACTATTAAAGGAACAAAGATAAAATAAAATAAAGATTCACATAAGGATATATGATCATGGATAACCTAGTTTGAAACCTAGGGGATCACAAGTTAGGGTATACTTTTTTTCTACAAGTTATCCTTATATGATTTAAGTTCCTTTTCATGACTATTGGATAAGTATTTAAGCCCCTAATTATACTTTCTCTTCTTAGTTAATGGTGGGAAATGGACGAACATTTACCAACAACCAATGCGATAGAAAATGGGACGATTGCCATGTTAATATGATAGAGATGATTATGGGATTAAAATAAGATTATTATTTTGGAAGATGTTCACTATTTTGGGGACCTTATTTGATCGAGGTAAATAGATTACTATGGTATTTTATTTCAGGAGTAAAGGTTGAATTATATTTTGAAGAATTAACGAATTTAAGGTGAACTTATGGTATTATAGGTTACTTATGGAAATGATTGATCTATCTTGGGAAAATATGGTTAGGTTAGTTACTTTGGTTATAAGATGTTAGGATTGGTTGATGTTGTTTGGAGATGAACTATAAAGTTTATCTTGGAAGACTATGTTATCAAGTCCTTCTTGTATTTGGGTTCCAATCATAGATGGGGTTATTTTGTGGAATTTTAAGGACAGTTACTTACAGAATGGTCTATGATGAACTTTGGGTAGTACCATGGAACTTTAAAGATTTAAAAGTATTTTCCCTTCCTATGGGAATATTTCTTTTTGAAGAGTTGTTTTATCTTACCCTTTCTGTTTTTGGGATAAATGTTTAAAGATAGATAGTTTTTATTTTGTGTAATACGTGATTCTCTAGAAGATTATTCTTGTGTTTTGATGAGACCAAGTAGTTTTGAATTCTCATAGTTTGGAGAAAAGATTATTTTTGGTAGAAACTTATTAAAGGATGAAACTCTACATGAAGGTAGGTATATTTCCTTATATTTGTTTTTCAATGTTGTAAATGAATTCCTCAAAATTATGAAAAGAAACGTAAAAAAAACTATGTTGGTTTACGTTTCCTACTAGGTAATCAAAGACCGTTTACACACATTATAAGTTTTGGATTTTCTTATGGTTAACTTTCTCCTAATCATGTTCTCTATCACTCTACCTCAGAACTTGACCCTTTGTTTTCTCCTCTATGTCCATGTTTTCCTACATGGAATCCTAGTGTGGGTTAACTCGGGTGACCACTGTACTTCCCTTTCTTTCTTTTAATGTAATAGTTTTAAAGACTCCTTTTCCGATGTAGGAATTTCAATAAAATTTCAAAAACCAATTTTAAAAATTGCGAGGACGCAATTTCTTAAGGGGGGAAGATTGTAACGACCAAATATTTTGAATAAATCTTTTTTCCTAATTTTGTGTCCTATTTTATTTTTTTTATACTCAAATAAATGTTTCATTTGATAACATGAGTATAATTAAAATGAGACCATTGGGTTTTGACTGTTATATGACCATTGGTCAATATGACCACTGGAAACTAAATGTTTTGATTATTGACTCTAAATACAAGTAATCTTGGTTAATTATTATAGAAAGAAGATTTTATGGCCTCACCTAGTAGTCTTGGACCGATCGAAGCCCATCTAACAGAACTTGGGAAAGAGGTAGCACCATTGGGCTTTGATCTGGACCAAACCCAAGATGAACTTTATCGTGTGAATTTAGGATGGAATCGCCTTCACGAGAAGTTCAAACTGATAGAAATTACTACTTGTGCGTTGTTGGTCGAGCCTCCCTCAGATTCTCTCACCTTAGCACACCTTACACTTAGGACCTATGCCGGTATGATAAGGGACTATGTAAGGAGACCATAACTGCATTGTGTAATCCTTTTTTTTAAATAAAAATTGGGATTTCTTCTTATGATAATGTTTATGAATTTTCAAATGAACGGATAAATATTGTATGCATATTTTTGATGAATTTTAGAAAAAGGATATTTTATAAATGTTTATATAAACCTTAAATAATTAAAAATGTGTAATGATTTTTAAAAAATGGTCTTCTACAATTATGTTCAGTATGAAATTTAGAGTCTAATAAGTTCAACATAATTTTTGATGAATAGTAAATTATGAATAGTTATTTTATGCTTAGGATTAGTAATGTGACCAAATAGATTAGTAATCTCACTTAAAGAAAGTATTTATATAATCTAGGCACCTTGATTAAGTAATGTGATTCCATAAAATGGTTAAATAACGGTTTCATATATTATTATTCAAGTATTAGTTTTTTCGGGTGAATATTGATTTTTAATTAAAAATTAAATTATAAATATTTAGAAAATTATTTTTATAAAATGGATTTCATTTTTGAACTCAGAGAATCGATATTATATTAAGGTAATTTTTGGGGTTTTTTCTGAAAAAATGAATTTTCGGTGAATAGTGTATTTATTTAAAAATAAAATTAAAAATATTTAGAAAATTATTTTTATAAAATGGAGTTAATTTTTGAAATCAGTTCATTGATATTTGGTTAAGGTGAAATTTTGGGATTTTTCTGAGATAGTTGAATTTTCAGTGAATAGTAAAAATACAGTTTTAGGGTTTCGGTGTGTTTAATGACATCATAACTGTGTCATGATGATTTCATGAGATATTTTATGGGTTTTCCGACCAAAGGTGATGAATTATTGTATTGGGGGCCCCATGTGGCCTAACTCCATGAGAAGTACCATGGGAGGGCCCATGCTTTTGTGAAAACCACTTTTGAGGTGTCCCTTGGCCATTAATGCCTTGTCCCATCACTTTCCCTATAAATACCAAGATATCCTCTCATCCTTTCGACTCACCACTCTCCCCCAACAAATTTATGGTCTCATTACCTCCCAATGAGTCATCCCAAGGTTCCCCCAAGCCCTCAAGGTCCCAACCTTTGAGTTTTAAGAGTTACATTTTAAGGTAAGGGATCCGACCTCTCTCTTCTTTTCAAGTAATCTCTTTTATGTCATTTCTTTTATACTCCATGTTCTTATGTTGGAGGATGTTATTATATAATCATATTAATTCCCTTTTCATGTTCATATGATGAGAGACCCCATCTTTCTCTCATCATTTCTTTTTAAGAATTTTTAAGTGGCGCCGTTAGGCTGCCGAATTTTTAAGGGGATCTTTCACCCTTCTCATTCTTTTCAAAGTTCTACTTTCATGTCAAGTCTTTCCAGTTCCTTTTTAATTATGTTGGGGTATGATCTCTAAATATATCATACTGAACTTTTATGTTCATATGATGAGAGACCCTATTTTATCTCATCAATTCATTTTTGTTGAAGTTTAAGTGACATCGTTTGGCTGCCGATTTTTTAAGGGATTCTTTCACCCTTCTCGTTTTCAGGATCTATTTTCATGTCAAGTGATTCAAGTTCATTTTTATTATTTTGGGGTATGATATATAAATCTATAATACTTAACTTTTATGTTCATATGATGAGAGACCCTATTTGATATCATCAATTCATTTTTGTTGAAGTTTAAGTGACGCCGTTAGGCTGCCGAATTTTTAAGGGATTCGTTCACCCTTCTCTTTTTCAAGTTATATTTTCTGGTCAAGTCTTCCAAGTTCCTTTTCATTATGTTGGGGTATTATCTCTATATCTATCATACTGAACTTTTATGTTCATATTATTAGATACCCTATTTGATCTCATCAATTCATTTTTTTTTGAAGTTTAAGTGACGCTGTTAGGCTGCTGAATTTTTATGGGATTTGTTCACCCTTCTCTTTTTCAAGTTATATTTTCAGGTCAAGTCTTTCATGTTCCTTTTAATTATGTTGTGGAATGATATCTATATCTATCATACTGATCATTTATGTTCATTTTATTAGAGACCCTATTTGATCTCATTAATAAAATTTTAGAAGTTTTAAGTGACGCTGTTAGGCTGCCGAATTTTCATAAGAGAAATCTAATTTTTGTCTTCCTTCCATGTTTTTCATTTCAAATGGTATGTCCTTAAAGATTCATTACCATGTTCATTTATCCTTCTTATTCTGTCCCTCTACTATTTTATGGGTCATTTATGAATGTTTGAGCCATGTCCCCTCTCTTTTGAATGGTTTCTAAAACCCCAAAACATAGCCGTTATGTTGCAGAATTTTCATCTCAAAATGCCTCTCTCTTTTCTCAAAATTATTTTATGTTATAAAGTGAATACTCAAAGCTCTTGTTTCTATAGGGGTATTCACATATATATCAAAATGTTCTATTTTAAATTCTGGGATTTACATACATGAAACCCTCTCTTCCCTTCCGTGGTTTTAAAGTGACGTAAAGATCATGTCTTTAAAGTAGTTTTTAAAACGTTAAGATTATGAAATAAAACCCATTTATTTTATGCTATATGGGTTTTTAATGAAATTATTTATGATGATATATGTGGCTCACATGATAATAAAGGCAAATTTAAGGGTTCGCCCTGATAGCGCTCCAATGCATTGGGTAATGATGTAACCACTAGAGATTTCAATTTTCACGATATATTGGTGAATAACCTTGGTAATTTTCAAATGACACCTTGGGGATGGACCATGGTGATATGTTCATGATTTTATATGTTAAATGATGGAGCCACATCTTAAAGTTATGAAAAATGTTATTTTTATTATAATATGCCACATGATTTCATTCTCATGCCTTAATGTTCTTTTTCATGACATAGTTGATGTATCTCAAGTTCACATGTTAAATGTTTCTCTTTTCCCTTACTGGGCCTTCTGCTCACCCTTTCTTTTGATGTATGTCCCCAGGTTATGAGATGCAGTAATGAACCTAGGATGAATTTAAGGAGAATCCTTTCAAGTGTTTAAGAAGAATGTTTTATGTTGTTTTCAAGTATTATGTTCCTGGTTTCCAAGACACTAAACCTTAAAGATCCTCAGTTTTGTGTAATGTAATGAAAGATTATGTTATAAAAAGGCGGGATGCTATAAGTCATACATACATAAGCCCCACATCAGTTCTTATGATTGTATCGTTTATAAAAAAATTGTCAAGTTTTACCAATATCTCTTGTTTCTCACACAGAGCATGTATCACGCGAGCTTAGAGTGTAAAAGTACTTATGACATCTTTCTTTGAGAAATAAATCATAAACATCATATTCCCTTACTTTAACAATGTGGGTTCTGATTCCTTTTCCTAATAAAATGATACATAGGTATCCCATCTATGAGTATAATCCCATCTCTGAAATAATCCATGTCCTTTTGAATGAAAATAAACATCAAGTGCCCCGCTGAGTAGCTTTAAAACCAGTATGGTCATCTTAATGACCCAGAGACTTTTTATGTATTAAAGGATACCATTGACTAAGAATCTCTAAAAAATACATATGATTATCTTTCAATGAAGAACCTCGAATACATATAAAAGATTCTCTAAATTTCATATATAGCCGTCATTGATTGTAGGATCTGAAGGAAAGCCCATTTTATACTTGATAATGTAATAAGGATTCACGAACATAACATAAATCTATAAAGAGAGTCACCGAGTAGACAATAATTCCCCTAAAAAAGGTGTCATGAGTCCGACCTCCCATCCTCTTGACCAATAAAAATTCTTAATCCTCATCAGTCTACAACTAATGAGTGCCTACCTTTGGAAAGTGGGTTCAAATAGATATGGAATAATTGGATGTTTTCGGTTCTACGAGCAAACCCGTTAGAAACAGCTTGGAATGTCTGAATCATAAATCAATGAGATCATCCCCAATTCTAGAGGAAACAAAAAATGGTGAACCCAACGTGAATCCTTAACCATGTTAAAATGATGTTTTACTTATTTGTTAGGCCCCTATTTAAAACTCAATGAGAGGGAAAAAACAATCAATGACAGATTTTCTCATCCAAAAGTTGTAGTGGATAGATTTATCTTGATTATGCCTGTTATATCAAACAAGAATTCTATTCCAAGATTTTCTGCATTCTATGTTATGGCTGCTCTCATGTTCACACCTGTGAATACGTCTGCCATGAAAACCTCTGATACGAATGCTACTACTGCTAATCCTGCTGGATCAACGTCCGCTCTGAGGACGACATCACCTACTCAGCGTCTTCAACGCTGGGTATCAAACGCACTGGTTAAGGAGTACCGTCAAAATGGTACTATTCCAATTCAGGAGGCTGCCCGACAATCCCTCCAAGTAAACAATTCACCATGGTAATCTGGACAGTGACGACCAGTGATTAAGAAGTAGGCAGTGCTAACCACCATCTCCAACCGTTTCGAGTAGTTATCCCCGTAACGAAATCACCATTCACTCCCATATTCTAAGGAGGTGAATGAGCAGGCCCCTCAGGGCCTTAATTCAAGGAGATAAGAGTTCTTACCAAGGGATCCTATCAACAACCGCCGCAAGACTCGTGTGGCAGTGTGCCCTCAACATGATGAGGGTACCGACTCTAGGCGTTCGACATAGCTTCCTCGAACCTGAGAATGCAAGACGAATTGCCAGAGGAGAAATCCGGTTAACAGTGAGCAGGTTCTCATCTCTGGCATCTCCGGAGAAGTCCACCAGCATAACTTGGTGGAAAGCAATGAGAAGGCACACTCACATGCCCATTTTAATTCCACTGTCCAGTAGACTTGTCTGGCAGCATCTTGCCAATCCCGCCAGGAAATTCCGGCGGAGTACTAAAGGCAGGAACATATACCTTTTTATACATCAACAGCTAGTCAGCATTCTCGTCTGACTTCATATGATGGAGATCGTCAACCACGTTCGGCAAAGTAAAATCAGCATGCACATACACCTACTAATATTAATCAAGCCTACCAACAGTCTCGCTTGGTAGCACACGGAGAAGTCTGTTGGAATGCTCCGGCGACAAACATAAGTCATACTCAACTCTCTACCCCACACTTGAGTACTGTCAGGATTCACTGGCAAGAAAAGGAGGAATGGAGCATGAACATACACCTACTCCAAGCATGGAATGGACGTATATCCCCGTTCTGGCAGCTGATGTCATCAAGCATATTCTATCAATGGTGAAAGAGAAGAAGAAAATCCCTACTCATATCCTGGATGCCTATCAGGATATTATAACAGCTTCAGTAACATCTCAGGGAAAGACACATAAATCTATCCCTACCAGTGGAGTGACACATCAAGAGTTCACTCCGGAACAGACACACACATCTGTTCCAGCCCAAGAGGGTTGTGGGGCATAGTCCCCCATATCATACGGATAACCAAGTCTAGCACATACACCTGGTTTGAGGGGAGATAATCAGCCTAACCAGATCATTTCTCATAAGCAGGCACACACACCTGCTAAATTTAGTAATAAGGCGTCTAAGAAGAAGACCCGCCCAACACAGTCATGAGATCAAGAGCCAATCTGTAACAAGGCCTTGCTCGATGCTGGAGTTCTTGAAACCCTCAGACAGTTATCTGTTGGAATTCAAGATTCTACTCCCTCATTTCCCAATAGTGGGAACATTATCTCCGAAGGTCTTCAACATACACATACTCATGAAGGCTTGCTTCATGATAATTCGGTCTATCTGGACGTTTCATCTTCAGATGAGAGCCACAGGAACCCTCTGTGTGGTCAGAAGACCAAGGAGAAAAAGATCTCATCTTTTTCTATAACCCACCATGGTGGTCCTCCCCATGATGATGAATTTCGATGGGAAATTCCTCTCCACAGTAGTGGTACACATTGGCCGGAAAATGCTCTAGTGGATAATGTAGTGCCGAGAATGTCCTCTTATCTTAAGGCACTTGAAAATGTGAAACCAGTCATGTCTGATGCTTCATCGCTAGTAGGTGAAATAAATTATTGATCGGAAGATATCCCAGGGTGTAGGTCATTCTCCAAACCACCCCTAAGTCATGCATCTACTAGTTTAATCAGTGATTTCTCTACCAATCATGTTGAATCCGATGAAGCGACAAGGAAGAACCAGATCTGGTCAAATTAGGTAGAAAAATCTTCATTTAATGATAAAGAGGAAATGCTGAACTTGAGAAAACAACTGGAGAAAGGTGAAGTTACAGTCATGTTTTGGCCTCTGGCTGACTCTCAGTATGACATTCCAGAGATTTTGGCAGAAGATGGAATTCATGAAATTCTTCTCAATATATAGAAAACTCATTGTCAGTTGAAAAATAATGTATTACCATATGATGAATATGAAAATAATGTTACGATAATAGAAGGGTTACAACGTCACATTGACTTGGAATCTCTATCAGTATCTCGAAATCCGAAGGCTGAAAAGCAGCAGAGAGCCCTTCAACGTTCATGCCTTGGCGCACTAAAAAGATTGCACCAGTTAATTTCCAATGCCCCATCTGGTATTCATGTCAGAGGATGGGGTGTTCATGGTGAACTACATTTGACTGTGCTCTCTAGTCAGCAAAGCCCGCCGAAAATGGTCTCATGCAATGTTATTTCCGACTGCCGGCCAAAGTCAATGGGTTTTGATTGTAATAAAAAGCTTGCCCAAGAACAAGCCTCAACTAGTTCTTCTCAAAATCAAGAATACAAAGAAAAAGTTGTTGAATTACTCCTCCATCAAGCAAATGAGAATATTGAACATGCCTCTCGTATAGAGAAAGAACGTCATCAAGTGACAGAAGTGTAAGAAATCATCCAATAGTCTTTCGAGACGGGTGATAAAAGTGGATGTCGATTGATGCATCCATCTAATTTCTGGACTAAGGTTTGAAAGATCAGGAGATATTTTAAGAAAGTCTCAGACATAGCATGTCAAGAGCCACCCTAGCTCGCCAGAATGGGGACTATTTTAAACCAACCCTCAGAATCAACAAATAGGATTCGAGGAGTTGAGAAAAGGCAGTAGGAACAGCCGCAGTCCCCCAGACTGGGGACTTTTTCAAATCATCAATCCCATCCTCAGCGAAATTTGGTCTTCTCTTGATTGGGGAAGAATCCACAGGAGGAACGAAGAGCTAAATTATTAGGAGATTCTCTCCAAATTACTATTCTTCATGAAGTTTTTGAGGGATCGAATCAACAAAATGAAATGTCTCATTAAAGGCATGATAGAAGACCATATCACATAAATGGTGATAGAATTAATGGGATGTGTTATGCTTCAATCAATGTCATCAATGCCATTGTTTCTAACCCACCAGATGAGGCTCACTCCGGGGATTCATCCAAAGAGGTTTTTTCTCAAGAAGATGTACGCACAGACACAAATGAAGAAGGTGTGAGTACACGAAATCAAAGGATTACTCAGAACCTAGGTAATAATTAAAGTAACCATATTCCCCCTATCCGAAAAGGATCCAAAAAACTGAGAGGAAAGAATCAGGTTACATATCCTTTCTCTGGAGAAGGCCAATCACTCTCACTAGAGAAAAGGTTTGCACAACAGGAGGATGAAATGAAGGAATTGAGGAGGTTGAATGCAGAAATACATCAGGGTAGTCTTCCTCATAAGAGTGGTGGAGTGAGTCAGCCAAGGGATTTTATTGCGTCTACTGAGATGGATCAAGAATATCCTCCTTTATCAGTACACCCTCACAGGTCTAATCCTACGGGTCAAGTGCAACAACAAATGGTAGTTCTGCCATCAGTTGCAGTACCAGCTAAAATACCTGTCCAAGATCCAATCATTGCACCTGCCCATGTACAAGTTCAACCAGATGTTTCTCAAAAGTTAATAACTAACATCCATTCATTAAAATCTCGGTTAGGGACTATGGAAGGGAAGCGTGCACAGGTTCAACCAGAAAAGAAAGCTTACCCTGAATGGGTAGATTCAATATCTTCCCCCATCAAGTTTTGGAAACCTTGTATTCCCTGTTTTCAATGGATCAGGAGATCTTGAACAACATTTGACACATTACATGTCTTGTTGCGATCCTATTATGGGAACTCCGGAGCATCAAGACGCAGTGAAACTCAGATGCTTCGTGTGAACCTTGCAAGGACCAGCCTTTGTCTGGTACACCATCATGCAATCGTGGTCAATTACCGGATGGGAATATCTCCTTCAATGATTTCTTCTTCAATTCAGCTCAACTATGACAAAGAAAATAGTTTTAGATCTTACAAACTGTATGAAAAGTTAGAATGAAAGATTCTCTTATTTCATTGCTCGTTGGAAGGGACTAACATATTCCTTGAGCATAGCACTTCCTCAAGAGGAACTGTTTCCAATCTATGTGGAAAATATGCATGAAGAATTAGGCACGCCGTTGATCCCTGTGAAATATGCAGGAGGGTTTCGAGACATTTCTTTAATCGCTCAAAAGATTGAAGATTCTCTTATACAGACTAAGGCTAAATCTCATGTAATTCCATCAGCTCTAGGAAGGAGAATGGGTAAAGTAGAAATGGCTACATTTATGCTTAAACAAGAACCTGTACGTGCTTCTAAATCAAAACCTTCATAGTCTCAAAGGGATCCACCTCCTGAGTGCCAACAACAGAGGTCGTTTTGTCAAGATAATCAAAGATATCAAAGACAAAAACAATTTGAGGATCTGAAGAGAAAATTTTACTCTTTCTGAAATGAACAAGATCTTGGTTATTTCATTTCAGCTCTGGAAAATAATTTGGTTCAATTTACAATGCCCAAGAGGCCAAACAAGGAAGAAGATGAAGAAAATCCCAATTATATCCCCTTTCATCAAATATTGGGGCATCCCATCCAAGAGTGTTTTGTATTCAAAGACCCCCTTCAAAAGATGGTCGACTCGGGAAAAGTTAAACTGAAATGTTCTTCAGCTCCGGTAGCATGTGTTACTGCTAAAGTTCCATAGGAGGAAGGCGAGTGGAAAAAAGTTAAAAGAAAAAATGCACAAAATTATGATGATTGGATGGTCAGAAAAACGATCAACCAAACTCATGCAATTTTGAAAACACAATTAAAGAAAGAAATTGTGCCTTCTGCCATAAATGCCGCAGCAAAACCCTCTTCATTAGAGGGTAAATCCTCAAAGAAATAGCAAAATTACAAGAAAGTGGAACAATCAGAAGAAGATGAGTATGTGTCAAAGCCTAAGTTGTCTTTGACTCTGGCAGATTTCATGCCATCTACTTCAAATCCACGGGCATCGCCCCACCAAAAGGTACAACCTAAATTGGCTTGTCAAGCAGATTTCTCATCGGATGAAGAGTTAATATTTGGTTCTGTTAATATGATTCAATTAAAAGATACATATGCCAGTCGCAGTTTTAATTTTGATGAGCCTGAATTCCCTATATCAAACAGATGAATCAGAGGAAGTTCTAGAGGATCAGGATACAGGGGAAGACGTGGATCTTTCAGAAGCCACTATTCCAATTCTACTCCTGCTAGAACTGTGTATGCAGCAGAAACTCATGGAAGAGCCCTTCAACAAGCTCAATAAGAATAATAAAGTTCTTCCACCAATAGAAAATTTAGTCCTGGCACAGTTATTCTGGAAGACCGGTTGAAGGTTCCATATTATTCCTCTCAGTGAGTAAATGGATCTAATTAGTCTAATCTTCCAAAACCAGGAATATTGCCAACTCCTATCCCGATACAAGATGCATCAACTTCCAATGCATCTGCTTCCAAGGCACCTGCTAAACCACATGTTCCTGTTGGGAAACATAGACCTCTGGATCAAAAGTATGATATATTGAAACACCTGACCCACATACCAGCCATGTTATCAATTTTGGATTCATTGAATCTGTCAAAAGATCTTCAAGAGGAACTCAATGAGGCTTTTTTCATGTCCTCAAGAGTTTGAAACTGAAATTTCTACAGCTGAAGTCTATCACATAGAGAATAATCCTGCAGAATTCCATGCAGTAATATCTTTTACTGATGAAAATGAAGATGATTTCGTGCATGGACATATTAGACCTTTGTACTTATCTATAAAGTTCAATGGCATAGAAGTACGAAGAGCTTTCATTGATAATGGTTCAGGAGTCAACCTCATGCCCATTCGTACACATCATTGATTGGGCATCACTGAATCTGATTTATCTCCTTCTACCATGATGTTACAATGATATGATAAAAATGAACAAGAACCACTGGGCGAGGCTTCACTCAGAACTCAGTTTGGAGATCTTGTATCCAATTCAGATTTCATGGTTGTTGATCAAGACTCATCCTTCAACATCTTTCTTGGAAGACCCTGGCGACATCAACATGTGGTTATCCCTTCATCATACCATCAATGACTCAAATATTGTTTCGATGGTAATATTGGGACATTGTATAGTGATAAGGCCCTGTTCAATACATGTGAGTCACAATACATTGAGGAAGAATTCTATCCCATTAAGGGAAAGGATAAATCCAAAACCACAGAGATTACCAACGTTAATGCTCCATATGGTTTAGAGAAGATTCCAGTAAATCCATTTACACATGTGAGAACAGATTATGTGTTTCCTGTCAGTCAAATTGACAAGATAGACCCAAATCAAAATACTCTTATGGAATGATCCATAATATCAATTACGGAAATCTAGCTAGACAACATGGGAGAAATTGGTAACTCACCAAGTAGTGATGAAAGCCCAAATAGGGATGTCTTCATTTCATCTGCTGAAATACAGCAAGTCTATACTTCACCAATCAGGCTAGAAGAAGTTATAGAAATGTCAGAGATGAATCATGATGTCAATTATCTATCCATCATCTCCTCTTTATTTCCCAAGGAAGGCCCTTCATCCTCAATTGGGTCAAAAATGGAAGCTTCTTCTTCAAGATGTTCAAATTTTTACATCTCTTCTAATCATGTAAATTCTGCTTTATCATCTACTATGCAAGTAGAAATGGAAGAAATAACACATGATGAAGAAGAAGAGGAAGATCTCAGAGAAGCTCCTCCATAATTTGAAGAGCGTATCTCTACTACCATGGATGAACTCATAGAAATAAATCTGGGTACAAAAGAAGATCCACGCCCCCACTTTAATCAGTGCGGCCATGACTCTTGAAGAAGAAGAGACGAATATTTCCTTTTTAAAGAAAAATAGAGATATATTTTCTTTGAACTATAAAGATATGCTTGGGATTGATCCTGATGTTTCTACTCATCATTTGGGTTTCCTAGAAGAGCATCATGGAATTAAGCAAGCCGCGAGAAGAACACACCCAACTTATGCATCCAAAATTGAAGCTGATGTGGATAATCTTATCAAAGCTAACTTCTTTAGAGAAGTTCAATATCCCAAGTGGTTGGATAATATTGTCCCTGTAAAGAATAATAATGGACAAATTAGAGTTTGCATCGATTTTAGAGATCTTAATCAGCATTGTCCTAAGGATGATTTCCCAGTTCCGATTACAGATCTTTTAATTGATGCAATTGCTGGCTATAAAGCACATTCCTTCATGGATGGATATTCCAGATATAATCAATTCTGAATGGCTCCAGAAGATGAGGAATCCACAGCCTTCAGTGCCCCTCAAGGTGTGTTTTTATACTGGATAATTACCTTTGGCTTAAAGAATGCAGGTGTAACATATCAGTGTGTCATGCATCGTATCTTCAAACCCTTTTAGGGATGTTTTTGAATGCTTTGTGGAAGATTTGATGGTCAAATCCAAACAACTTTCTAATAACTTGGATGATTTGGAAGTCATATTCTGTAAGCTTCGACAACATAATTTGAAGATGAACCCCTTAAAATGTGATTTTGGGGTAACCTCAAGAAAATTTCTCATCTTTTTTGTAAGCCATCATGGCATTAATGTCAATCCTGAGAAGACAAATTCAATCCTTGGTATGTCACCTCCTTGAAATTTGAATTAATTAAGAGGTATTAAAGGACACATAGACTATATTCGGCATTTTATCGCCAATTTGGCAGGAAAAAGTTTTCCCTTCACCAAATTGATGAACAAGGGAGTCACATACCAGTGGACTGAAAAATGTCAAGAAGCATTCGATATTCTAAATATATACCTCTTGAGTTCACCGGTACTCATGCCACCTATTGAAGGAAGACGACTTATCCTCTACGTGACAGTTTTAGAGCGATCATTGGATGCCATTCTTGCTCAAAAGAATGATGATGGGAATGAAAACAGCCAGTACTACCTCAGTCAGACTATGTTTGAAGTAGAAACCTGGTATTAAAGTATTAAGAAGTGATGCCTGACATTAATATTTGCATTTCAGAAGTTGAGACACTACCTTCAACATCACGAGGACCTGTTTGTATCTTTGAAAAACCTGCTCAAATTCATCCTTAGTCATCCAATGCTTACAGGATGTCTAGCAAGGTGGGCAGTTATTTTGAAGCAATTAAACATTCAGTATTTGTCTCAAAAGGCAATAAAGGGCCAATCTCTAGCTGATTTTCTGGCTGAACACCCTTCAGTGGAAGAAACATCTTCAGATATTGAACTCCCTAATGAGGAAGTCTTATCTATTCAAGAAAGTCCTCAGGCATGGGAAATGTATTTTGATGGTGCTTCTAGAAGTTCAACAGGGAGGAAAATGGAAAATCCTAAATTCAGCAAAGCTGGTTTAGGAATTGTGCTCATTTCTCCAGAAAAGGAAGTGTTACCTTATTCCTTCTTATTGTAGAAAGGTGGTACCAATAATGAATCAGAATACCAAGCTCTCATCGCAGGCTTGGAATTGGCGCTTCAAGCACAAGTGAATCACTTAAAGGTGAAGGGTGATTCAGACATGCTAATCAAACAAGTCAATGGGGATTATGCCATTATAAAATAAGAACTAATCCCTTTGTATGATTATGTCAGAGATTAAATGGCGGAATTCTCTTAGGAACTGACATTTTCTTATGTCCCGCGATCACAAAATGCTCAAGCTGATGAACTGGTTAATATAGCCATAGCTCTAGCAGATCCAAATCGGGATGAGACAACCATCAGTATTGCCCACTGTCATGCAATTTCACCTTATGATCGAATTAGAACATAGGAAATTAATGAAATTAGTCCCATTCCTGAACCGTATGGTCATACTATAGGATGGATATCACCTATCAGGGAATACCTTCAAAATGGAACACATCCACCTGATCGAGCCGAGAAAGAACAAATCCGGAAACGTGTGGTCAATTTTACTCTTTATGATATCCCAAATCACATAGAGAAAATTATCTACAAATGTGGTTTTGATGGAGTTCTCTTCAGATGCATTGATGGTGAGGAGACAATGGCTGTCATGAAAGAAGTTCATAGAGGAGTCTGTGGTGCCCACCAGTGTGGACACAGATTGTCTGATCAGATTTTAAGGCTTGGATACATTTGGACTTCAATGATACAAGATTGGGTTGATTTCACAAAGAAGTTTCATTCATTCCAAGTACAATCCAACTCCATTCATCAACCTCCAGAGTTTCTTCATACAGTTAAATACTCATGGCCATTTTCCGCATGGGGAATGGATGTGGTGGGACCTCACCCTTCAGCTACGGCCAAGCAGTTTAAGTATATTCTTACTGCTACTGATTTATTTTCCAAATGGGAGAGTAAATACCTCTTATGGAAGTTAGTTCTAAATTCATTGTTAGCGTCATCAAGTCTATCATCATTACCAGATTTGATGTCCCTCATACCATATTTACGGACAATGGCACCAACTTCTGTTCGTCTGAGGTGAAGAAGTTGTATCAAGAATACAACATCAAATCCAACCATTCATCTTAGTATCATGCAGCTGCCAATGGCCAGATAGAAACCTTCAACAAGACTCTGTCAAATATACTGCCAAAGATGGTGGATAAAGATATGAAATCATGGCCTGATAAACTCTTTCAGGCTTTATGAGATTATCAGACTACCACCCTGACTGCAACGCCATCAACTCCATATTAACTGGTATATGGAACAGAAGCCGTCTTTCCCATTAAAGTTCAACTACCCTCACTCAGAGTAGACATTTGTGACCAGTCATCTATATATGATCAATCTCAAAAGCGATTTAATGAATTCGAACAGTTAGATGAGAAAAGATTTTTCACTTTTCACCACTTGGAAGTCTATAAAAATCAAATAGCACGAGATTTCAACAAAAAAGTGTGTCTTCGTTAATTCACTCAGGGAGAATTGGAATTAGTTCTCAGAACTCCAATGATACCAGGAAAGAAACCCCTCAATCTTGAGAAAAAATGGGAAGTACCTTACTCAATACATAGGTTCTACTTCAATGGAGCTTATTCATTAATCTTGATGGATGGAAAACTCATCACTACTCCAACCAATGCCAGATTTTTGAAGAAGTATTTTGTATAAACACAAAATATATCATCAATGGGCCGGTATGACCTTAAACTGCACCACCGTCCTGAATGAAATTACAATTGATCATCACGTCCAGCAAGACGTTAAACTGTATAACCAATGGTCCATGCATATGACCTTAAACTATTCTCATTTTTCATTCAAGATGATGTTAAACTGTGAAACAGTTCCCTAATTCTTCCAACATGACATTAAACTGTGAAAAAGTTCCCTAATTCGTCAAACATGACGTTAAACTGTGTCCCCCTTCATCGTCCTTGCTATATGATGTTAAAATATATAGAAGTCCCTTTTTTCCAGCAAGACGTTAAACTACATAACCAACAGTCCATGCATCCTACTTTAAACTATTGGAACTTACGTCCGATATGACGCTAAACTATATCGTCCCTTTTTCATCCAACATGACATTAAACTTTGGAAAAGTCCCTAATACGTCCAAAATGATGTTAAATGGTGTATTATTTTTTCCTCACTCCAGGACATTAATGTGTACAGTCCTCTTTTTGTCCAACATGAAATTAAACTGTATTGTCCCCATCGTCCTAACTACATGATGCTAAACTATACAGAAAGTCCTTTAATACATCCCACATGACATTAAACTGTACTTTGTCCCAGCTACATGACATTAAACTGTGCATCATTATGGTTTTTTCTACCTCTTGTTTCTCACACCGAGTATGAATCATGTGAGATTGGATAAAACTTCAACCATAACACTCTCTTTAGGTTACTAACCATGTGTAAGTCCCAACACTATTTTCCTTGTCGTTGTCCCCAAGGATAACTTGATCACTAATTCATTCTTTAATTGAACTACACGGACTTAGATCCTTACCTTCTAGGCTGGGTACGTAGGCAACCTCATATAGTTCAAGCCCAAAACCAATCTCTTCACATCGGTTCACCTCCATCTCATATGACATTGATTCGTGAAACCGCCCGCAGAATCAATGTATTTTCATTGGTTCACATTCGTCCATGCTATACAACGTTAAACTGTACCATACATCTGTCATGTATGACAATAAACTATAACATTCTTTGATACCCTCACCTGAGAGGGAATCGTTATTTACATTGATTTTCAATCATGTTATATTCCAAAGACTATGTGCATACAAGACAACGCCCGAATCTTTTATCTTGGGTTAAACCATCATTGCACTAAGTTCCCCTTTCACCCTTCACATGTACGAACCAAATTTGTACAGAGGGTGTTTTTAGAACTATGTGGGCTTGATTCCCATCCTTATTGGATACATAGGAACATTCTAATGTCCCTCAAATCTTGCCCTATGTCTTTGGGCCTAACCCCAAATTCCACTTTCAGTCCCATGGCTGAAAAGTCCCCATGAAAACAAACACTGTGTATTTCTTATAATGGTCCAAGCTCTATGACCCTAAACTAAGATCTCCAATCCTTTTGTCCCACACGACATTAAACTGTAGTTCAAGAACTACGTAATTCTTGATTCACATCTTTATGGGATACGTAGTGAAGTCCAACATTTCCATTTAGGACCCAGTCACAATATGATTATGGTTAGCATTGATTTGTGTATCTCTGCATACATTGGAAAATACCCATCTTTATGTGTCATAATCCTAACCTTAAATATTTTTAGATCTTCATAACACTTTTTCTTGACTTCTAGTCACAAAAATGTCAAACTTCTGAGAGATCTTTTGCCTGACTATGCAGCACGTGCCCTTAGGTGGCCTTGCATAAGTAGTCTACATAACGGACCTGTCAGCCAAAATATACTATTATTTGACTATGTAGCTAATGCCCTTAGGTGGCCCTGCATAATTCAACCCCCTAACGGGATTGTCGGATACTGGTAACGTCATTCTTGGGAAGAAATCCTCTATTGTCCTTATTTGGAAATATCTTTTCCATATTCAAGTACCTATTTCCATACACAAAACTCTATACTTTGGAAATTTTGAATCTCCATAAACATTCACTGGATTTTTATCACTAGGAATGTATATTTGTGAGAGTTCTTTAGCCAGACTATGCAGCACATGCCCTTAGGTGTCCTTGCATAAGTAGTCTACATAACAGACCTGTCAGCCAAAAGATGATATTTATTTTACTATTCCGCCAATTCCCATAGGTGGCCCTGCATAATTCAACCCCCTAACAGGTTTGTTAAATAATGATAACTTCATTCTTGGGAACTACTTCTTCTAATGCCTATTAGCTCTTTTTCATATCATCCCTCAGATTCAAATATTCTTAAGTCATAGTTTACATATTTTCCTTCATACATGAGTTTGGTAATATGTTTTTAGATGAATTTTCAAGGAATTGAGTCAATTCTAATTCATTCGATCAAAGCTATTTCGACCTCAAACATTTGCCTCTTTATGTCCGACGTGCATGACTTTAAACTTCCCACAAAATACAAAGTTAATACGAATAAAAGTCAAGTTCCAGCTCACTAAACATACATTTTGTATGATTTAGGTAATATTGAGCAATTAAAAGATTCGAAGTTTGTAGGTTTATTTATAATAATCTGAGTAAAAATCAAACTATGCTTACAAGGCCCATTTGATTAGGTAAAATTTAAAGCAGGTAGCAAGAAAATACATGCACAAGTGATTAAAGATGAATGAATTCTTTCCATTTGATCCACAAGATTTAGAGGGACATCCACAGATTGGAGCCTCTTCTCTTTTTCAAGAAATTACAAAGGACTGTCAACATAAGTCTTCAATTGATGAACCGCATCCCGAGCTTCATCAGCAGCTACTTGAAGCTCATGCACTTGACCAAATTTACTCTTTTCAACCTGATGGAGTGCCTTATTGGCATCCGTAGTGGTCTTCATACCACTCGTTTGAGCTCCCTCCAGTGAATTATTGAGTTGATCAAGTTCCCCAATAACAACTCTAACTGTTGCTAGAGTTTCACCTGCTGGATGACTTTTTCTTTGATCGTATGCTTCAGCTCTTTAACCTCGACAACATAATCAACTTCAGCTCGAGATACTGTAGCCTCAAATTCGCTGATATTGATTGACAGCTTCACCCTGGTAAGATCTTTATGGCACTTTTTCTCATGAACCCTTCTTAAGATGACATGTTTCACCGCGGTATAGATCTCTTGGTATCCAAAACCGCCAAGTCCTAGCATGACGAATTGGGAGGTAAATCGAGGGATCTTCGATGATACTTCTTCTAAAGGAACCTCAGATATTATTTTCCATATGTTGTTCCATGCCTTGCGTCGTGAAAAGATGAGTGCCTTAAGCAACTCTAGGTCAGATTCAACATCATCATCACAGGGGGGGCATGTAATCTGGGGTTAATGCAATTAATGAAGTGCCATGTTCTGCTCCTTCCCCCTGACCCTGGTTGCTTCACCTTCTACTACTGTTTCGGCGGAGGTTGAGACTTCACCTCCAGTTATAGCCATTTAATATGATATCCATGTTTGATCAATTAAAAGTATGGTTAGTTTCATAGAATAATGGAAGTTGGTTGTCTATCTTGAAAACTCAGTACAATCATTACCTAATAGTAAATCAGCAGCTTGAGAAGACTCCTCCCCATCTTTCCGAGTTTCAACGGGATCTTCAAGATGGGTCTCATGAGGGTTTACTGTGTTTAACTCCAATTGAGCTAATGTTTCTGCAATTGTAGGGTTGACATCAATGTCAAGACCCTCTTCAGGCATTGGATGTTCAATGGCTTCTACGGATGGAACTGCATATTATTTTCAGTCATGATTAGAATTGTAAATTATATGAAAATTTACAAGGAGATGGATAACACTCATGCCCATGGTCTTCTAAATCACATGATAACTTAGCATGATCATAAAATTATTCGAAAGACATGCCATGATTCATCATTTCATCCAATGATATTTCAGAATCCTAGTTAGTCTCACTAGTGAGAGCATTTGATATGTCCTCTTGGCGACCCTCATTCTGCAGCCCCTGACCCTGGACAGCTTCTTCAAGAAGGATGGCAGATTCAGTTGCTGCGGCCGCCAATGATTCTGGTGTAGGTTCTTCTCTATTTGTTGCAGCCGCAGGAGCAGTACTCGGAATAGAAGTTGGATCTTTTTCAGAAGCAGCCATGTCAGCCTGAATTTGCGATTGTTCCACATCACCCTCTATGGTCCTCGAAGGAGGATCAGTCCTTTCCCTTAGGGGGAAATTGATGATTCCCATCCAATCCCCAGAAATATGAACAACATTTTCATGGGTATAGACTCATGATTACCTGATGGACTTACTGCTGCTAATGAAGCGTTTAGCTGCAGACTTCCTCTTTCGTTGCCTTTTCTTCTTAGGTTTTTTGGGAGTATCGGAAGTCTCCCTTATTGGAACCTGTATTGGAGAATGAAAATTCATTGCCAGCTCCACATTCATGTCCTGCTGGCCTGAAGATATCTCGCCCGGTTCAAGAGTAGAATCAGCAGCAGCTCCGATGGCAGTACCACCAGGGCTATACTGTGGCGAAGGAACCTCAGTAGTTCCTTTCTTTGCAAGCTACAAGATGGAGAAAATAAATTCCTTAAGTAACAAAGCTTCGACTGGAATCATGTTGCAAAGAAAATAAGGGAAGAAAACTTACATCTTCAAGAGCCACATAATCATGCCACTCCTCATCTCCACAACCATCAGTCCCCTCAGTGGCACCACGATCAATCAATTCCATCACCCGCATGGTGACAGTAATGGACTCATCAGTGGCATATATGAGAATTTCTAGCTCTCTGATGTAAGCCCGCACTTTATTGGGGTTATCCTCGTATTGAATATCTATGGAAGCCAGAAGATTCCCTTTTCTAGGAAGTTGAAGGCCCTCACACAAATCCAGCCAGGCGGTCTCAGTACCATAGTAAAAATTATGCCATGTCTGGACAACCTCTGGTCTTAGATATGAAGGCTGCGAGGAAGGTCCTATAGTCTTCGACTTCAATTTCTTCCCAAATCCTGTAACTGCAGATAGAGAAAAAGAGAATGAAATATGGTTACTCAATAAAGTAACTTGCAATTAAAATTCCCTCAATAAAGTAACTCACCAGGAGTTGATGGAATAGGTCTCTTTATTCTAACCAGAGGATTATATTGGGCACGAAGCTACTTTTCCACTTATTGTGCCTTATCATCCCCATCATGGGAATCCGGTGAATCAGTCCTAGAGGAGGAATCTGGAGAATCAACTTCAGGTGGGGAAGCATCACCTTCATGAGGAAGGGTTTCTATCTCTACAGTTCTCTTCCTTTTACCCACCTGATAAACTGGGTGACTCAGCACCCCTTTAGGGTATGATGGTATCCAATGCTCGGCATACCATGTAGTCAGGTTATGTGTCACTTTTTAAACTGGTAGATCAAATACCGCCCCAGTCTTCTCTCTTGATGTCAGCAGCCACAGTTTCCAAGCAACCATCAGACGTTTCTCTAACCTGACATGTACTAGGGGAGATACAACAATCTGTTGCAAACACTTGAATTGAAGAGAAAATATATATAGAGGATAGGCCTCGCATATAATTTCTCCATCAATCCTGGAAACTGTCACACCATCTCTACAATCTAGCATGTATTCCCTCAAATCCAAATGGGTTCTTCCATCATCAACAAATTGCTCTGTTGGCGGATTTCCATAAGTAAAGAAGTTGAATTTATTAAACATGATATGCCTCACTTTCATGTCTTAGGCATTAATAACTAATGGAGAAACTCCAGAGAATTCTTGCACTGGCGGCATGAAAGAACATCCAGAAATTTGAAATCCATTCTGTACATTATAAGTCCTGAAGTGAGTGGAAATCCATCCCCATAAAACATGGAATGGTCCCACTATTCCTAAAGTATATTTACCCATGAAGACATGAAGTAAAATCCTATGAATATTTTATAAATGGGGGTAGCCAACACAACCATTTTTCCTTCAGCCAAACTTTTCCACAATGATGAAGGTCCCTAGCCCGACGCCTCCCTACGAATCCATGACTAGCAAGATATAAACGCTGAGCCACAAAGCTAAGAAGCCCACCATACAAGTATTCTTTGGGATCCTTTGATTCAACTCATATCCCCACTTCTCGAACTCTCCTTCTTCTAGAGTTATCCAAAATGTACCAGGAGCACCCCTCTTTTCAGGTTTTGGGCAGGTGGTAGGACGTTTTGGCCTCTTATCCTTGGATTTCTTTTTCTTGGATCCTTTCTCCATCGGCCCCATCCCCTTTGGCTCCTTCTCATTCTTCTCAATATGAAATATATTCATCCACTCTTCCGGATTAATATCCTTTCTATAATGAGTTAACAAGGCCTATGAACTCTTGAGCCTGTGGAAGATTTTAAATAATTCCCGAGCTAAAGCAGGAGCCTTCTCTGATCATTCCATGTCACCTTAGGAGGAATGAATTCATCATACATATCGCCCAAAATTGGAGCCCCTGAGATCTTGTGGACATCCCACAGACTGATGCATACTTCTCCATGTGTCAGATGGAAAGAATTAGTTACTGGGCTCCGATGGCTGAGTATCTCCGGCATGAAGTTATCATGTCTGTAAACATATGTTTGCCTAACCCAAAAAGCTTCGTATATCGCCCCTCCTTTCAGATCCTCGACAAACTCTGCACATGTTTGTCGCACCCAGTATGAACACATCCATGTTGGCTTCTCACCTCCCAAAGGATGGAAGTCCCAACTTTTCTTCCAGCATTTGGATTGATCCATCTGAGCATTTCAGAAGATTGAAGGCTGACAATGTGGTTGCAACTCAGGCTTATGAGGTTTTAAATCTGGCGTACAAGGGCTATGATGCATCATGTGGGCCTTCTCCACTGTTCCAGCACTTATAAATACTCCTCATGAGATATTTGTTGAATTAAAGTTGGTATAATTCTAAAACCATGAAAATGGGAGATTGTTCTTTGATTCTGGAATAGTAACTTCTCGCAGATGAACATAACCATACAAAGGAAAATAAATTCTTTGGGGGAAGTCGTGATGATATTTCTTCATATACTTTTCGAAATCCGGAAGAGTGCTACTTTTGACGGTATAATAATCGTGGCCAATGATATCCATATTATCATCAAGACGTTTTCTTTCCTGTTCATCATCTATTCCGGTTCTAAGAGCCATTGATTTTGCACAAAATTTGAATAAATTAACTCTTAAGTAAGTTTATTTTTTCATAAAATTTGTGAATGAATTTCAGAAAAATGGAAAAGGAATTAAGGAGAGCAAGTCCTAACTTTGTGCGCAAGTATGGATGTGTCGTGCAATTGTTAATGTGACGCACAAGTATCACCGCCCAAGTCCTATTACCTTGACAATAAGGCGACAACAAAGAAACAGTAGAAAACGAGAAACATGCGCGGCGAAGGTAACCTGCACAACAAGAGCTCGAAAATCTGGAAAACAGGTGCTATGTGCATGAAATGATCACATATTTATAGGCCAAGATGCCCACCTACATGCCTACAGCCAGTGCGCTCAAGCCCTGCGTGACTCGCACCTGTGCGATGACAGTTGTGAGACTCGCACCTACGCGCCTATTTCCCTTTTGTTTTATTCTTTTCCTCAGAGTCACGTCCTTATTCATTCAGATCCAACTCTGAGGGGGGACATTTGTTGATGATCCTTTTGGTCACATTGTCTAAAATAATGGAAAGGGAAATGACCTAGCACAAAATGATTCATCCTTTGAAGAAAACATCAAAAATCAACAAAGGCATAAACAAGGTTTCAAATGCACAAGGGTCGCGCAAGTTCCCTCACTATCGCGCAAGTATACTTGCGTGCCGCCTAATGGTCGCACAAGTGACTTGCACGCCCTATTTGATAACCGCCCCATTTCTTCTCTAGCCTATAAGTAAACCCTGTGGGCCCCCCATTGAAAAAAGAATTTTTCCAGAATTCATATACAGTGATCTGAATGGCCAAGTCTGTTTTTTGGGTCTTCCGAACACTTATAAGTTAATTCTTTACCTAGAATGGAAGGTCTAAACAAGAGGAGTAAGGTTTTAGTGTTATAATTCACTAACACTTGCACGCCTAAAGGTGTTTTACTGTTAAGTGAAATGAAAATACTTGCGCGCCATGCTACTTCTTCATCAGAACGTGTGCGCCCCTCTTCTGGAAGTACCTCAGGATAATTCTAAAGGCTTTAGTCAAGGATCTCCCAAGTGTTACCCTACTAGTTAACAATCGCGCAAGTACCCATATGTCACGTAGGTATACCTATGTGAACAGGACTTGCGTGCCCACGCAGTACCTGCGCGCCTGCCAGGACTTGCGCGCCCCTTCCATTTTGGGTGTCCTTCTTGCCCATTTAACCCCTCTTATATCATTCTACCCCTCCTATTCAATATTCAGTCTTCATGACATTCTACAAAGCCATTTATGGCATGTTTTCTTGATTAACTTCCTTATCTAAAAGGAATTCTGTGAAATATCTCTCAAAACCTAGTGATTTACACATCATTATGTCACTAATGATTGAGATTTCATTCATTCAATCTCATCCTTTAAGATGAGAGAACCCCTTAACATGGGCCTCCTTTTCAGGAGTAAGTCCCAGTCATAATTCCCATTAATTTTGGGCATCCTTTTCAAGAGTATGCCTCAATCATAAAATTCCCAAATATGGGAATTCTCCTTAGAACTAAGCCCCAACCATATTTCTCTTATCCTGGGATTCCTTTTCAGGAGTAAGCCCCAGTCTAAAATATGGGCATCCTCTTCAGGAGTAAGCCCCAAGTCCCTTAATATGTCAAGTCCCTTAACCTGGGACTCCTTCTCAGAAGTAAGCCCCAATCTTAATTTCTCATAACCAGTCCTAATTTACTTTTTTATCTGGGTCTCCTTCTTAAGTGTAAAACCCAATCATAATACCCCTCCCAATTTCGCCCTCCTTTTCAAGAGTAAGCCCCAAATTAGAGTATCCAAATCTCCATAAAGTACATATTCCTTTCTGGACCCTATTCCTGGATTTCATCCCTGAAGTAAATCCTAATATTCGTCTATTTGGGAAGTCATACATACATAAGCCCCACATCATTTCTTATGATTGCATCTTTTATAACACAATTGTCTGGTTTTACCAATACCTCTTGTTTCTCACACTGGGCATGACTCACGTGAGCTTAGAGTATAAAGGTAATTATGAAATCTTTCTTTGAGCCATCAATCATAAACATCATAATCCCGTACTCGAACTATGTGGTTTCTGATTCCTTTTCCTAAACAAAGGATACGTAGGTAGCCCATCTGCTGGTACGATCCCAACTTTGAAATAATCCATGTCCTTCTGAATGACAATAAACTTCAAGTGCCCCGCTGAATGGCTTTAAAACTAGTACGGTCATCTTAATGACCAAGATAATTTTTATGTATTAAAGGATACCATTGACTCGAAATCTATAAAAAAGTACAGATGATTCTTTATGGATGAATAACCTCGAATACATATAAAAGATTCTCTAAATTTCCTATATATCAATCATTGATTGTCAGATCTATAGGAAAGGTCATTTTATACATGGTAATGTAATAAGGATTCATGAACATAACTTATATCTACAAAGAGAGTCCCAGAGTAGACAATAATTCCCCTAAAAAAGGTGTGATGAGTCCGACCTCCCTTCCTCTCGACCAATATTAATTCCTAAGCCTCATTAGTCTATAACTAATGAGCTCCTACCATTGGAAAGTAGGTTGAAATGGATATGGAATCATTGGATGTTTCCCGTTCTACGAACAAACCCATTAGAAACCGCTTGGAATGTTTGAATCTTAAATCAATGAGATCATCCCCAATTCCAAAGGAAACAATAGCCACTACAAAGGATCTTTTTCCAATGCCCTTCTTGGATCAAATTTTTGAAAGGCTTTCTTGTAATGAATTCTTCTTTTTTCCTCGATGAGTATTCTAGTTACAACCAGATTCATGTTGATCTAGAGGAACATGAAAAGAACACTTTCACATGGCCCTATGGGACATTTTCCAATAGGGAGATACAATTTGGGTTGTGTGGTGCTCTATCCACCATTTTGAGGTGTATTATCAGAGTCTTTTCAGATATGATTGAAATAATTATTGAGGTTTTCATTGATAATTTCTCCATTGTGGGTAGTACTTTCAATACTTGTCTAGGAAATCACGAGTAAGTTCTGGAAGGATGCATTATAACCAACCTTGTAATTAATTGGGAGTGGTGTCAATTCAAGGTCACAAAGGGTATATTTCTTAGTAATAAGGTTTCAAAGGGAGGTCTAAAAGTTGATACTGCTAAGATAGAAGTCATTAAAAAACAAAAAACTCCTAAAAATGGTAAAGGTATTATAAGTTTCATAGGGCATATCAATTTCTACCAGAGATTCATAAAAGCCTTTTCCAAAATTAGTAATCCCTTGTGTTCGTTTTTTGTTCAAGGATACCCCATTCAATTTTTATGAGAACTTTTTAAAATCATTTAATTTGTTAAAAGATAAACTCACTACATCACCCATTATCACTACCACAGACTAGAAAGTACCTTTTTAACATATTTGTGATTCTAGTGATATGGTTCTAGGTGATTTTCATGGACAGAGGAAAGATATGAAGTTACATGTGGGGTACTGAGCTGGTAGACTTCTAGATGAGGCCCAAAAGAATTACACCACTACTGAAAAAAATTTCAAGTAGTTGTTCTTTATCGTTAGAAGTTCAGATAGTATTTTTTAGGTTGAGATGAAATTTTTTTCACTAATCAATTAGCTTTAAATTATTTTCTATCTAATAATGAAAAAAACCCCAGCTGATTATATGGATTCAATTTCTACAAGAGATTTATTTAGAGATTAGGGATAAACAAGGAGATGAAAATTTACTTGATGACCACCTTTTTAGGATTCCTATTAGTCAATCTGAAGATCCTAGGGAAGTAAAATCTTTATTTCATGGTGAAAAGATACTCAATGTTTCTATCAGGAAATCTTCATGGTATACACATTTTGCCAACTTCCTGGAAGTATGTGTCTTCCCTAGAAATTTTTCCAATAACCAAAGAAAGAAATTCATTTATGAGATTAAATATTATCTATGGGATGATCCCCTTCTATTTAAAATATATAGTGATGGTACTCTTATAATGTGTGTAATTGAGGAAGAGATGCTACCTGTCTTAGAATGTTGTCACTCCTCACCTTGGGGAGGTCACCATGGTGGTGAAAGGACTGCTCAAAAAGTCTTACAATCAAGATTATATTGGCATAATCTTCATAAGGATTATAGAAGATTGATAGTTGGTTGTGATAGAATTTAGTGGATAGGAAAAGTATGTAGGAAGCCAGAGTTACCTCAAGAAGGAATTCTAGAAGTAGTGATTTTTGACTTCTGGGGTTTAGATTTCATAGGTTCATTTCCATCATATCATGGGAATGATTATATTCTTGTTTCCATATATTATGTGTCAAAATGAGTTGAGGTAGTTGCACTACCACACAATCAAGACAACTCTGTAATAAATTTTATTCAAAAGAACATATTTTGAGGATTTGAAGTTCCCAAAACCTTCATTACTGATAATGGAACATATTTTAAGAATAATAAATTTAAATCTCTAATGGGAAAATATAGTTGTGTTCATAAAACTTGTACTCCTTTTCATCCATAGTTCAGTGGATAAGTGGAAATCTCAAACATGGAATTAAAATAGATACTTGAAAAAACAATATGAAATTATAGGAATTTGTAGTCTCTTAAATTACATGAAGCATTATGGGCATATAGTACTTATTTCCAGACCCCAATAGGTATGTCTCCTTACAGTATGTTGTTAGGGAAATGCTGTCATTTACCTGTGGAGTTGCAGCACAAGTCTTATTGGCTAGTTAAGGCTCTAAACAATGATTTTAGGAGTGATGGAGAGAGGATATTACTAGATCTGAGTGAACATGATGTGATTTGGAGAAGGAGTTATGATAATTCAAGGATTTATAAAGAGAGGACTAAAATATTTCATGATTGTATCATTCAAGCCAAATAATTCAAACCTGGAAAGAAGTTCTTCCTCTTTTACTCTAGACATAAAATCATTCCAGGAAAACTGAAGTCCAAGTGGTCTAGAGCTTTTACTATAGTTAGAGTGATGAAGAATGGAGCTGTTAAAATTATAAGTGAATAGAATGAATCCATGTTGGATAATGGGAAAATAGTGAAGTTTTATTTTGAGAGATAGCCAAAGGGCTTGGCTGCCTTCACTGTGCTTGAAAACTGATCTTAAATAAAGTCTGGCAGAAGACCTCAAAACATAGCACTGCATGGGAGGCTACCCATGGTTCTTTTGTTTTTACTTTTTTTCTTTTTACCCTTGAATAATGTTATACTTCTATTCTCTGTTTTAATAAGTCCTTATTAATGCTTTCTCTTGGTCTCATTGTTCTGTTTCATAGTTATGAAGAAGCTGTTGTTTTTTCATTTAAGTAGTGGACTTCCCATGCTGAAGGAGTATTGAAAAAACATGTCAATGAAGTATTTTAATTTTAAATTTTGTTTAAATTCTCTTCTCCTTAATGCTTTAAAATATCTACTACTTGTCTTGCATTCAAATTATGTTATATATGTCCATGGTTTTGGAAATTATGATTGAACTGAAGTGGGGAGGGAGTTATTGCAGGAATAAATTTTTTTTATTGAATTTGATTTAGGTTGGGGTGTTTTAGATTCTTTTTTATTCTCTAGTGAACACATTGTTGAAGTCAGTTTGATAATATTTTTACACCCAGTACACAGTGCACTGACACCTCCCATGTTAGTTTTATGCTATATTGAAAATTATTCACTGGACTGAATTTTAATGCATCTATTTTCTAATGAAACTGCAGTTAAATAAATCATTGTGAAAAAGAATTATTTTTTAACTTCATAGAGACCCTTTCAACATGTCATAAATCTACTAAATTGAAAATATGTTTTGAAATTTAAATTGTCAAATTGGTCATTTCAATATTTAAATGTCAACATTAGGGTCAAATTTGGGTTCTAAGTGTGAGGGAGGAAGTCAATTTTTGACAGTGCTAAGCTAAACTAAATTGTAAGCTCACCAATTCCCACTTCACTTCATTTTTTTGTATGAAATGGTTAAAATTTATCAAAATTCAATCATAATTTTAGGCTTCACCCTGTACTCAATTGGGTCTTGCCTTTGGAAAGTTATTTGATTTGTAGTTTAGAATTTATATAAATATAAAATTATTGTGGGAGGATGATTGCTGAGTGATCTTGTTTAGTTATTTAATTGAAATCTGATTTAGGTACTATTTTTTGAGAGTGATATGGGTAATCTATTAGAGGATTTATGCTCATAACCCTTAGAACTGGAAGTTTGAACATGATTCTAGGGAACTCAATTCTTTTTAATTATTAATGTATTTTCATTAATGAGACAAATTAAATGGTTTTCATAAAAATTAATTGAAACTGGAGTAGTCTTGGAATCTGGGATCCCACGTTGAATGTCTAAGACCCTGGATGCTGTGTGTGTTATAATTTACAATAATCCATATGTACACATTGAATAAAAGCATTACATAGTTCATATCCCCTGATACATTGCTTAAGAAAAATAAAATAACGTGTCTAGGGTCAAAATGAGTTCATTATGGTGAGGGGAATGATGAATTCCAGATGTAGAAGGTGTCAAATAGTTTATTATATGAGTCATTTAGGTTGCATCATTAAGGTGATTCAAAAATAATTTATTAATTTTTGGAACCTGGGTGATTATTCAAATCACATAGTTCCTATTGTTAAGTTCTTAACTCCACATAAATTTTACCTCTTGTCACCCACAGAATTTGTACATAATCTTGGATTGAGATTAGACACTATGTAGTATCACTTATGAGGAATGAAACTTTCATTTCTTGATGATTCATTCCTCTCCGGACTACCTATGAGAATTTTATTATTGGAAAGGATTCATTTGCGAAATTCATTTTTTTAAAAGCCTATGGTTATGTTACGTCCTCTTTTCTGAAGTACCAGACATGCTACAATTAGAGCTGAGTCATAAATAATACAATTTGTTATTCAATGATAACAATGCAAGAAATTCATTGATGACAAACAATGCTTACGTTTGTGGGGATTTTATGTGGATATTTTTTTACATAGTTATGACACATCTTTTTACTGAATTTTTAATTATTTAATTAATTATTTATGCACCTTTTACTAAGAATTTGTATTTTTTTATTTCTAAGATTAAATTTTTAATTAATCATTATTTATAAATAATTATGTATTTTTAGTCATTAAAATAAATAATTTAATTTAATTTTTTTTTCTATTTTAATTAATTGCTATTTAGTTTTGTAAATTTTAATCTTCTTACCTCTAAATAATTTGAATTTAATAATTAATAATCATTTATTATTATTAATTGTGTATTAATTAACTTAGTCATTATTTTGATATATTATCCATTAATTTAGTTTCATTAAAATATATTAACTTCATTTTCGTAATATGTTTAATCATACAACTTATTAATTAAGTTAAGAAAATGGGTTTTAATTAAAATAAATAGTGTGTCTTTTTTTAACATTAAAATTTTCAATTAGTTATTTAATTAATAATTCATCATTTTAAAACATTATTTATTTAATATTATGTTTTAATTGAGATTATTTATTTATTAACTCTTATTTTTATTCACTGATATAATCATTTTATTTTCATTCTATACCAATTTGTAAATTATAATTTAATCCTTCGATCAATTTAGTTTAACAAAAATTGAGGTTCAATTTATGTATTATTAATTAATAAATTAAATAGTAATTTATATGTTTTATGTTTAATAATTATGTTCTTAATTTATTTTGTTTAGTCTTTGTAACAATTTTTAATTTTAATTAACTTAAGTTTAAAATTTATGATTAATTTTGGAAAAATTATTATTATATTTTTGCCTTCCTGTTAGTTTTTTTAATGTCATTGATGTAGATTATTATTTGTATCATTGAATTTTCTTCCTCAGTGACCCTATTTCTACCAGTGACCTTTATTTTTAATACTAACAATAACCTTTTATTTTTTTTCATTGTTAACCTAATTCCATCGGTAACTTTTTATTCAGCACTAACGTTAACCTTATGCCTGACAGTGACCTCTGGGAGTGGAACAATGACCTCTTTATTTACCTATATCGGTGAGTTTAAAATTTCATAAATACTGTTGGCCTCCTTTATTATTTGCACCGGTATCCTAAATTTTTATTGGCATCGATGGCCTTTTAATTTTCTCACTACCGGTGACCTTTAATTTATCGATATCTATGAGCTTTTAATTTTTTTACTACAGGTAAGCTTAATTTTTAAATATGCATTTTTACTCTTTTTATTTTCTCCCTATCAGTGACCTCTTTTTTCAATGGTGGTATTTTATATTGTTCTTATCGGTGACCTTTTATGCAGGTTAATAGAGAAACTATAATTTAAAGCTACCGGTGACCCTTTTAACTAATAGTGACCTTGCGCTCTCCCCTGCACCTCACCATTCCATTCCCCTGCTTTATCCCTTTCACCTCACTAATAATATTCATCTTCTTTCACCCTTTCCTTCCACTATTCTCCCCTACCACTCTCTATCACTTTGCATCCTCCCAAAATCTTCTAGTGTCACACTCACAGTTCCTCTATCACCCATCCTTTACAGCACTGTTGCCTCGCCTGAAACACTGCTTCATCACTTGATTTTCTGCCCCAAACAACAAACCAAGATCTACAACCACAATCAAACTCAAACAAAATCAAACTCAAATTTGAATCCATATCCAACACCTGCATCATATCTAAACAGAACGAAATTTTTTATCTTCCAAAAATCTATTTATGATGTACTCATCTTCCCTAACACCGCCTAGAGAAACTGAGTCACCCACTAAAGGAGATTTCACAATACCACGAGATGTCATGCGTGAAGAAGCCGCACTGCCGGCACTATGTGAGGAGGAGTCCAGGGCAAGTGAGGCTGAGTTTCTCCTATTGTGTGAGTACAAGGTGATGCTGAAGAAATACCTAACACTTATGAGCCACACCGCCGGGGATAGAGGGAGAAGGATGGATTTTACGGTATTAAGGTGTTGGGCACCGCTGAGGGTTTCAGGGGAGGATGTTGCTAGTACCACTGGAGCCGAGGAGCCGGGCCGCCATGGTTTTCACTAGAGAAGCAGAACCCTACACCCCTATGTGAAAAATTTGGGGGGGGGGGGAGGATTGTATGATTTATAAAAAAAAGAAAATAAAAAAAACTAATGAATTAAATAAACTAAATAACCTAAATTAAATAGAATTAATAAAAATAAATAAATATAGTACTAATAATATAACTAAATTAATAATAATAAAAAATATAAACTATGAAAATGTATAATAATTAAAAAATAATAAGTATTTGACATTAGAGAAATAAAAATTTACTAACAAATTAATTTATATAATTTAATAATTCAACTTTTCAATTAAAAAAATAACCACAATTATAATAGTAAAATTAATTAATTAAAATTTATTAATTCAATCTATCTTTATTAAATATTTTATTATTAAATTATTTATATTGATTAATTATATTTATAATCTAGTGGAAAATTAAATAACTTAATAACATAAAAATTATAATAATTAAATTATTTTAGTTGCTAACATTTTAATAAATTTAGGTTTTATGATAATAATAAAAAGTTAATTTTCTTAGACAATAAATAAATATTATCGACTTAGATATCAATATTATATTTTTAATAATTAATTTTAATTTAAAATAAAAACGTAACTTGTAACACTTTCATGGTGTTCTTAATTCTTTATTTTGTTCATTACTCTGAAGGTTCACACCAAATCTTAAATATGTCCAGGTGCATTCAACTGACTCAGTGGGAGTGAGTTACAATGGAAAAACTTGTGTGACGTGTCAGTCTCGACAAAATCGCACGTGTGTGGTGAATATGAAAATTTCTTTTGAATTCATTGGATAATGTTCGGTGGCATTCAATAGAATACAGTGGGTACTTACGAAAGAGCAAGCAACATATTTAGTGGGGGAAGATTTATTCAACACACTATATCATCGAGGTCTGACCAGAGGAATTCAAATGGTGACTCTGGAACCTCTACTTGGAGCCAAAGATGTTAAGGTGAAGAGAAATATTACAAGATTTTATCTTCCATCTTAATTTTTGTATCAGTACTCTTTTTTAGTATGTTTCTAGTTGTTGTATTGATGAAAGAGATAATTTCTAGTTAAATCATTTAGTTCGGGGATAAATTATTGTCCTACTGGATATCTTTTAATTTTCATTTTCACTTTATTATCTCAATGAATTCAGTAACATTAAGTGAGATCAATACTGAATTTGTTTAGTTTCTTTTACCACTATAACTTAATCACAAAATTTCACAGCCTGATGGAGAGATTGATTGTGGAAACACTTTTCAAAAAGATAATAAATTAAAAATTCTTCAAGTCTTACAGTGAGTTTGTCTTGGAGTCATTTTTCAAATAGTTCAATGTTGATTAATTTTGATGTGGCGAACTCTTAAATTGATTTTCATTAATGATATAACTCTTGGCAAGGTAGGTGATTCATTATTTTTAAGGTGGTACTCTACAAAAAACTTTACATGAATTAGAATACCTTTAAAACTAGAAGAATGCTGAATTTACCAGAGCATTTTATTATATTGTTCATTTATCAGTGTTTTATATCCATGTTACATACTATATTCAGTTTGTTTCTAGTTTCATTACTACTTAGAACTAGAAAAAACTAAAAAATTTTGTGGTGTGTTATTTGTGCCTTATAATAAACAAAATAAAAAGATTTATAAATATTAGAAAAAAAGAGATTCCACCCCACTACTGAAAACCATGGAGTGTTTAAAAATCATTTTAAAATAATAGTGGTAAGAAATTATCTTCTCTATCGGTTTGACTCTACTTGAAATATATACATTATTTAGTAGGATTATAAATTTTAAACATTGACTGACTTCAATGATGGTTCAGGTCAATAACGGGTGTACATGGGAGGAATTAATGAGAGAGAAATGGGTCTCTCATCCTTCAAAAGTAAGGTAGGAAGTAAGGGGGAGCTAAATCAAATCCCCTCACATGTAATTGAAATGAAAAGGGTATAATGACATAATGAAATTTGGACAAAAATGAAAAAGAAAGAAATCCTTAATGGAATTTTGGCATGGTAACGCGTGTACATTAGAGGCATTAATTGTTAAGATGGTATGAATCTTTATATGATATACTCTGTAATAACAAACGTAGGATCAAAATAAGAATGAGATTCTCAGATACAAGATGGGGGGGGTTAATTGTACCTTTTAAAAATTCAAATAGGAAATTTTTATGATGGTTATGTTTAACAAGGTTAAACAAGATAATTCACAAGACCTCTATGAGTACAAAAGACTTGCTAGATTCTGGAAAAGTAATTCCGAAAATGGAACATAATAAAAGTTACAAAGATTAAGATTATACCTTAAAGCGTATAGAATCTAACTATATCAATGTACAAGTAAGGAAGTATAAGAAAGTTATACTTTCCTTAACAATACAAACTGAAGTGGAAAACAAGTAGTAAAACTACATGTAACAAATAATAACTCTTTTAACCCATAGAGAAGGGTATTAAACAACCTTGGATAAAGGTCCCTAGATTTATACTTTCATGAAATTCTGTCTTACCCACGCCAGGGTAATGCCTCGATACAAAGATCGAAGTCTGTCTTGTTATCCCAGCAAGCCCTCGACTATCAAGTAGTTGGCACCTCTGTCTTCCTCAGCAAGAAAGCCATCAACTTCAAGGTGTTGGAACCTCTGTCTTCCTATCCCTGGAAGCACTTGATTGTAATCAGCAACAATCGGAGTTTCACGAAGCAAGTCAACACGAAGTATAGTTTGAACAAGCTGTTCAAAACATTCTGCATGAAGCTTGAGAGTTGATTAGAGCCTCTCTATCTAGAAATCACTTCAAGAAGTTCTGATCACCAAAATTAAAAAAGTTGTGAGAACGTTAAAAGGAGCTTTTATTTATAGGAGAAGCTCCAATGGTCAGCTCACTCCTCTAGCGGTCATATTTCTCCTTGAATTTCGGAGGGACCTATACAAGTGTCACTCAACCAACGTTTAGTATATAACTGAAAGCATGACATCATTTTTTAATGAAACAAGTGTTAGTATAAGTAAAAATGAAGATTAGAATTTAGGAAAATAAAAGTTTTTAGTATAATCAAAAAGGAATTCGAAGTCTGTAATAAAGAGATATTCAAATTCTGTTTTTTATGAATTTCGAACCAAAATTTTGTAGAAATCCGGAGTCTGAATTTGAAGGAAATTCGGAGTTTGGTTTCACTACAATTCAGAACTCTAACTTACAAATTTCGAAGTCAGAGTTAATGGGAATTCGAAGTCAGAACTCATAAGATTTTGGAGTCTAAATTCAGAGAAATCGGAGTCAGAACTTAGATAAGTTCGTAATTAGAATTCGGAATTGAACTATATAAAAGTTAGTATCCATAATTCGGAGTCGAACTACATGAGAGTCCGTATCCAGAATTCAAAATGTAACTTCATTATAGTTCGTATCCATAATTTGGAGTGGAACTTCATTATAGTTCGTATCCAAAATTGGTGTGGAACTTCATTAGAGTTCGTATCCAAAATTCGGAGAGTAACTTCATTAGTGTTTGTATCTAGAATTCGGAGTGGAACTTCATTAGAGTTCATATCCAGAATTCGGATCCTAAAACAGAATGCCTCTTGTCTAAGTATTGTATTATTCTGAGGTTATAGACATGAATCCAAATTTTTTACTTAATAAAAATATTGATATGAACAATGAAAACATGGTAGGGGTAAATTCCGTTGGGAAGGAAATTTTCCTTATAGAAGTAAAATATAGATTTTCCTAAGTATAAGGTGTTTGTGATTTTCAAAACAAGAGGAATGGAAAAGTCATAAAGAAAACCATATTTACTCAACAATCTCCCCCTTTGTGGAGAGCACAAACAACCTTTCCAAAAAGAATATAAGGACTAAGAAAAATTTCTTTAGACTTTGAAATTAAAACATATCTCCCTTTGTTCATAGATGATGGTGAATACAACTAACTCCCCCTTAGGCTTAGGAACTCTAAGGATTGTACTCTAGATTTCCAGAATGGATTTTTCACTATTATGGGAATAAAAAACATCGTATTGAGAACCTCCTCCTTACTTAAGGATAGTTCTTAACATAGAAATTTTTATTCTCCTTTTTCGATTTTTTCTTCTCCCCCTTTGACTAGATCTTTTTCCATCTCCCCCTTTGTGATTTCCAACAATAATTTGAGGGAATGGAAAAGATATAAAGTACCTAAATCATTCGTACATAACAACACAAGATACATCCAACCATAGATTTTATTCGATTTGAATGAATTTTTACAAGGAAAGACATTACAAAAAAGAATAGGATTGGTCTATTTGTCTTCTGTTTCCTTGGTAATTAACTTCTTCAATAGGGTTTTCAGCTTCTTCAAGTATTTCTGGTCCTCCTCATCTTGCTTCTCCAAAGAGGTGATCCTTTCTTGTTGAGCATTGAAGACCTCTGCCTAATCCTTCGTGGCCTCTTCCAGCATCTTTAGTAATTATTCTATTTTTCAAGATTCTCTTTGATCTTAATCCGGATATCTCATTCCCCTTTCTAGTTTTGAGAAAACGATTAAATCTTCTCATTCAGATCCCTGACCTATTGATTCTGAGAATTTTTCTCAATGGTCAGCTTATCCTGAAGAATCTTACTCTTGTAATCCTCATTGTCAATATAATCGTTAACATCATTCTGAAAATGATCAAACTCAACCAAGTCATCATCATGTTTGTTTGACTATAGAGTGATTTTGCCTCATGTTTTTTAGTGAAAATCTAATTGATAAGAAAATTTCTATGCTCAGCCTCAATCGTCACACACTTCTCCATTATAATGGATACAGATTCTAATTTTTTATTTAGGATGGGTTGAAGCATCTAGCTGCTGGAGTATATGGTGGGAAATATCGGAATGGTGTCCACCAATTTCTTCAAAGATTCAGCAACAAAATAATGACCCAGTGCTGAGGATTCCGAATCAGACACTTTGCTCGGGGGTTGTTCTTCTTCAATTTCCACCATCTTTCTTCTTGAAGAGAAACAAACATCCTTCTTCCTTTTGATATATTTTGTTGGGGTTCCCATAAGCACTTGCTTCCCCTTATCAATTTTCAGAATGGGTTCCTCACCAAGAGATCCTTCCTCACATTCAGATACTTGAACAATCTTATCTTCATCTAGTTTATTCTTCTATGCTCCTTCTTTATGAATGTGTTTCTCATAGCTTTCTTCCTTAGATAATTATTTTTCTTTCTCTTCTTCCTAGACATCATATACCTTACCATCTTTGTCATCTCTCTTTCCTAGAGTAACAAGCTTTGAGGTCTCGACCACAGAAGATTGGAGTGGTAGTTTTTATGATAGGTCTGACTTCTCCTGAAAATCTTCCACTTGTTTAATCAAGTCATCTAGATCACCACTTCCTTCTTCTACTACTTCTTCTTCTTTTATATCCTCTTATTATTCTATTTCTTCAACAAATTCTTCCTCTACATCTTCACCAGATCCTTTCTCTACTCCTTCAAGAACCTCTTTCCCTTTAGACTTTTCTAGAGTGATGTAATTTTTTCTAGGGGTCTCTGGAAAAGGTTGAACAAAAAAGGTTTTCAGAACATGAATATTCTCAGAAGCTATTTTTGTGTCTCTCAATAGGGATTGTACGACTTCATCTTGAGACATCTTCTTCTTCATCTTCTTTTCTTTTTCTACCTTCTCAAGGTATTCAGAGGTCTTCTCCCTTAAGGATTTTGCTTCAGCAGGGTCCAATCCGAACTTAGTGTCCCCTTCATTCTTCTTCTCCTTATCTTATTTCCATTTATGAGCAACCTCATCTGGATAATCTTTCTGTTTCTTCGGCTTGGGAGGTGCAGATTGGGTTTCCATTGTTTTTGGGGTCTTGTCTTCAAAAACCACTTCTTTCAATTTCCTATTCTTACCATCCTTCTTCACGGGCACATCTTTCTCCACAACTTCAAGATTGGTTTCAGCCACTTCCAGTGGAAAATTATAAAACACTCATATTTCCTTGGAATAATCCATATTCATCCTTTTCAAGGAATCATCACTAAAAATCATAACCTTTCAATTCTGAGCCTTAGACTCACATGCATTCTCGAAAGAATCCAGACACTGAACTATCATCTTTGATAGTAAGGCAGGGTACATGATGATTTGAGCTCTCAAATATATTTCCTTGATGTTCTTGATTGTCACAATAACATGCCTCATCATATTGGTTTTTTTAGATTCACCAAGTAGTCTAAGAAATATATATCACTTTTCTCTAGGGTATCTTTGTCACCCTTTCTAGGAACCAATAAACCTTGTACCCATAGCTGAAGGATCCAATTATTAGAAAATAGGTGAGAAATCTTGGTTGTATTTACATCATCAAGCCCAAGACACTCCAAGGACTTTACCTTAACAAAACTTCCTTGATCATCCAGAAAATTGTCAGAGAAAAATTCAGCTTCTCCATCATATGCCAGCCCCACCATGCTTGCTACCATGGTGTAAGTAAGTTTGTAAGTCTTCCCATAAGACATGAAAGAAAATTTTTCACTTCCTTCTTCTTCATAGAAGCTTTCTGATTCATAGAATTCTACAAGTAACTCCGAATAAACCCCATCTTGAAAACATGTCTTAGATATACATAAATCTTCCCAACCATTCAACTTGATGTTTTTAGATATGATAGAATCATACTTGTAAAAGATCGAATGGACCATCCATTCTCTGTATGCTTGCCATTTGGAAATTGGCTTCATGAAATACATATCTTGGAAGGCGACTTCTAAAGACATTCATAATAGAGGAGCACTGGAAGATTCAGAACATGCTTTAAGAACTGAGGAAGAGCTTCAAGACATGATAGAATGGATATCGATATGGGACAACTATGGGGGTCCCCTTTATAGAGGCGATGGAGGTGACCTTTCAAATTCCAAAAAAATATAACGGTTGAAAAACTATGAGCCAGGATCTGATGGTTGAAAACATACCCGCAAGGAAATATTGAATATGATCATTTGAGGTTTTTAATAAAAATATTTGGATTTAAGAAGAAACGAATCTAAGAAATTTTATAAGAAAGAGAAACTACCAGCAAGTAAAAGTGACTAAGAAAACTTAAGTAAGGAAATCATACCTTTCAGATTTGCTAGGAAGTTTATTCATAATAGGTAATATTATTCTTGTAGAAAACTTGACTATGAAAAACTTACTACGAAAAACTCAGTACAAAAAACTTATTACGAAAAATGCAGTATGAAAAGTATGATTACGAAAATTCCCATTAGGAAAATTCCCATTACAAAAATTCATATTATGAAATTTTTCAGTACAAAAACCTCATTACAAAAATTTCAAGTATGAAAACTTCATTATGAAAATTTCTAGTACGAAAACATCATTACGAAAAATCTCATTACGAAAATTTTCCTTTCAAAAATTTTCATTATGAAAATTTTGAAAGGCTTATTATGGAAATTTTTTTTGAAAGAGTAATTACGAATTTTTCTTGAAGTAATCATTAAGAAATTTGTTTTTGAAAATCTTGCTAAAAAATATTTTGATAAGAAATTTACGAATATTTTTGAAAATATAACAAAAAAATGTACCCCCCTATGAAAAAAGTTTATTACTGTAAGGAGAATGGTTCAACAAGTAGTTAATGAAGTAATATTACCTCACGGTTATCATTCCTAACTTCTTTTTAATGTATTCAAATCTATCGGAAGGTAAAGATTTAGTGAAGATATTAACATGTTGATCTTGCATTCCGATAAACTGAAGAATGATATCTCCTTGAGCGTTATATCCGAATGTTACTTTTCCCCCTTTTTTCTTGATAATATTTTCAAAATAGTATTTGTTACCAGTCATATTCCAGGAACATCCACTATCCATGTACGATTTATTGTTGTTGGTACTTTTCCTATTTTCTTGAAAATTAGAAAAAGTTAGGTTTTCAGAATCCAGACTTTCTTGGATCTGGAAATTTCATAAAGTAAAATATTGTGTACCCATATCTTCTTAGAAAAAATAAGCCTTATGAAATCATAAAGATAGGGTTTTGATTAAAGAACAATTCTTTGCCTAGTGAACACCACATTAACACATTGTACAAAATGGGGAACTTTCAGGGACAAAGTAATTGTAACTAAAAATCAGTGTTGAACTAGTGTAACCAAAACCATAAGTATTCCTTCAAGGTCAAATATGTGAATACATTTTATAAAAATTTTCCTTACCAAGGGTAAATTTTGATAAAAATCTCCTCAAAGAAAATATTTCGTATTTGAGTTTGATAACTATGTTTTTATCTTCAAAAACATTTGAACTAGAGCTAGGCTCTTAAAAATTTATCTTAGAAATTACAATTTCAAGATCTTTTGAAAGTTTATTCCTGTCAGAACATACTTCCTCAAATTTTTTTGAAATTCATTCAAAATCATCATTTTTCTATTCATGTTCTTTTGAAAGATCTTATATTTTCGTAGTAAGGATTGTATTCCTAGAGTTTTCCTTATCATGAATTTTCATGAGTTTTGAGTTCTAAATATCAAGAAGTTCAAAAAACCTAGAATATTATTCATTGATAGGTAAAGTATTTTCTTTATCACAAGAAGATTCTTTATCAGAAGAGATATAATATTTACTATCATTAGAATTTAATGAAATGTTGTTCAAGGATTCAACATTGTGTACCTTAGACATAAAGAAATGATTATCAATAGGTAGCCTGGCTATAAGACCAATATTCTTCTGTCCAATAGATTCATGATCAGAAGGTTCATCTAAATAGTCACCACCACTTGCACTCCTGGTGTCATTAGCATTAAAAACTTTCTTTGCGTTGGACTTTTAATACTTCTTGCTGTTCCTTTCAGAATGCCTCTCTTTTCATTATTTTCTTTTGAGGATAGGGAAATCTGTTCTTATGTGTCCAGCTCTCTTTCATTCACAGGATGGGACCTCTGAATCATTCTTATCTTTTATTTCATTCTTCTTATACTTGGATTAGAAATTTATCTGTCCAGCTATCTTGTTCATCCTTCGAGCAAGATTAGCTAACTCATTTTCTGAGACTTCACTCTCACTAGATTCGGATTGAATAATAACCTTCTTAGATTTGGATATAGTAACTCTCTCAGGAGTCATTTCTTTCATACTATTTGAAGTTGTAGTAAAAGAAACACTACCATTACCATTCTTCTTCTTTATGTTTTCAGCATCTCTCTTCATTATAGTCTCATTATGAAGAAGTCTTCCATATAGTCAATCAAGAGAAATTTGAGTAACCATTCTGTTTTCATTGATAGCAGTTCTCTTTGATTCCCACTCATTTGGAATGATATCTATGATCATGTCATCAAGGGATTCATCATCTAAACCTTTCTCTCCCATAGATTGTAATCTATTCACAATAGTCAGGAATCTATGTTCCACTTTACAAATTGGTTATCCATAAGGAAAATTAAAACCGTGATACTCAGCTCTGGGCATGGCTCTTCTAGTCTCAATCTCTTTGGATGTACCAAAATGTGTTACTTCATGTTTCTTCTATATACAGTTACCAATTTCACAAGGAGATATTTGGCTATATATGTTCCTAGTCATTGAACAAAGTAATGTATTGCGTACGTTATAGTTGATTTGGTATTCATGCTTTTCTTGATTAGTAAAAGCACTTAATTCCTTGTCAGGAATTTTATATCCTCCAGTAATCATTACAATGTTATCTACCCCAGTATTGATAACGAAATTATTAATACGATCTATCCAATATTCATAATCCTTACCATACAAAATTGGTGGTGTGGTAGGATTTATGTTGTCGATAGAACCAACATTTAATTTTTTCGTCATTAAGAAAAAAACATTGGCACACAAACTTGTTAGGAGTATAAGTTTATAAATAGGAGATAATATTCTATGGAAGAAAATTTGTATCTCTAAGTAAAAGTGAATCCAAACTATGATTCTGAAAAATATAAATCCAAAAATGTGGATCTGAAAAAGAAATTATGATAATTCTCTTCTGAATTTAATCGTGAGATTAATTCATATTGAACCAAATTCTCTAATACAAATTTATAGGATGGTATGACTCTGAGTATGATATACCATATAAAAACAATCGTAGGATCGAAATAAGAATGAGAATCTAAAATAAAAGAGCTGGGGTGAATTGTACCTTTTAAAAATTCCATTAGGAAATTTTTAGTATGGTAATGTTTAACAAGGTTAAACAAGATAATTTACAAGACCTCTATAAGAACAACAGAGTTGCTAGATTCTGGAAAAGTGATTCCAAAAATGGAAGTTAACATAAGTTACAAAGATTAAGATTCTACCATAAACGTATAGAATCTAACTATATCAGAGTACATGTAAGGAAGTATAATAATGTTATACTTTCCTTAAAAATACAAAATGAAGTGGAAAACAAGTAGTAAAACTACATGTAACAAACAATAACTCTTTTAACCCAAAGATAAGGGTATCCAACAACCTTGGATAAAGGTACCTTGATTTATACTTTCAAGAAATTCTGTCTTACCCACACTAGGGTAAGCCCTCGATACGAAGATCGGAGTCTGTATTGCTATCCCCGTAATCCCTCAACTATCAGAAAGTCAGCACCTCTGTCTTCCTCAGAAAGGAATCCCTCAACTTCAAGGTGTTGGAACCTCTGTCTTCCTATCCCCGGAAGCACTCGATTGTAATCAGCAACAATTGGAGTCGTATGAAGCAAGTCTACACAATGAAAAGTTTGAACAAGTTGTTCAAGAATTTCTACACGAAGCTTGAGAGTTGATAAGAGCCTCTCTCTCTAGAAATAACTTCAGGAAGTTCTGATCACCAAAATTCCAAAATTTGTGAGCACGTTCAAATGAGCTCTTATTTATAGGAGAAGCTCCAATGGTCATCTCCCTCCTCCAATGGACATATTTCTCCTTGAATTTCGGAGGGACCTGTACACGTGTCACTCAACCAATGGTTAGTATATAACTGAAAGCACAACGTCATTTTGTAATGAAACAAGTGTAAGTATAAGTAAAACTGATTTTCAGAATGGAGGAAAATAAAAGTTCGGAGTCTAATAAAAAAGGAATTAAAAGTCTATAATAAAGAGATATTTGGATTATGATTTGTAGGAATTTGGAACCTGAATTTTGTAGAAATTCAGAGTCTGAATTTCATGGAAATTCAGAGTCTGGTATCACTAGAATTTAGAACTAGAACTTACAATTTTCAGAGTCAGAGTTCATTGGAATTTGGAGTCAGAACTCATAAGAGTTCAGAGACTGAATTTAGAGAACTCGGAGTTAGAACATTGATATGTTCATAATCAGTATTCAGAGTCGAACTATATGAATGTTCGTATCCATTATTCGGATTCTAACTACATAAGAGTTCATATCTAGAATTCAGAATGGAACTTCATTAGAGTTCGTATCCAGAATTCGGAGTGGAACTTAATAAGAGTTCATATCCAGAATTCGGAGTGGAAATTCATTAGAGTTCGTATCTAGAATTCGGAGTGGATCTTCATTAGAATTCGTATCCAGAATTCAGAGTGGAACTTCATTAGAGTTCGTATCCAGAATTCGGAGTGGAAATTCATTAGAGTTCGTATACATAATTCAGATCCTAAAACAAAATGCCTCTTTTCTAAGTATTATATGATTCCGAGTTTTTAGACATGAATCCGATTTTTATACTTAAGAAGAATATTGATATGAACAATGAAAAAAAGGTAGGGGTAAATTCCTTTGGGAAGGAAATTTTCTTTACAGAAGTATAATATAGATTTTCTTAAGTATAAGGTGTTTGTGATTTTCAAAACAAGCGGATTGGAAAAGTAATAAGGAAACCCTTATCGACTCAACATTAATGAGAGAGAAAGAGGTCTCTCATCCTTATCATATTAAGTGGAATGTATAAGGGTGGTTCTAAATCATACCTCATCATTTTTAGTTTAATGTAAAAAGGTATTACAACAGAAAAGAACATGGATAAAAATATCAAAGGAATCCCTTATAGAATTTCCTCATGGTAACAGGTGCACATGAGATACATTAATGAGAGTGAAAGGGTTATCTGACCATTATAACATAAATAGGGAAGTATAAGGGTGGTTTGAAATCATACCCTAGTATTCTTAATTGATATTAAGGGGGTATTACAACATAATTAATCTAAGGTAAAAATAATAAAGGATGAAATCCCTTATGGAATTTTAGCAAGGTAATTGGTGTTCACGAGAGACATTAATGAGATAGAAAAGGGGTATATCATCATTATAACATAATTAGGGAAGTATAAAAGTGGTGGGAAATCATACCCTTTAATTTTTAACTGAAAGTAAAATTGTATTAAGTCGTTATGAAATAGATAAAAATTATAAAAGAAAAAACCCTTACATGGTAGTTTGATTCCAATGGGTTGGGAAGGGCTTGAGAGAGGCTACTTGGGAGCATGGGGCACCATTGGAGGATTATAGAGAGAGGTGGTAATAGGATGGTTCAACTCCAATGTCCTTTAGTGGAGAGGAAGTGTGAGATTGGGTGAGTTTTTATAGTAAAGAAGAGGGAATTCTTTATTATTTAGGTTCTGGACACCACACATTAAACTAATCAAAACCATAAACCAACCCATGGATTTTCAATTGTTATTTCCAAAGGATGGTGGAAAACATTATTTTACATGGAAAATTTCCAAACTTCTTAAAATATTTGGCTTTCTTATGTACTGTTCAGTCACACTCTAAAAGAAATCATTTTAAAAAGTGAAAATGATTTATAAGTCTCGGTGGGTCCACTAATGGTTTGTAAAATAAATACAAGAAACCATAAAATCCCATTATATTATTGGTAAAAAAATATATTTGATGAACATAATGTTTATAGTATTTTATTACTTCACTATTCAGTCATTATGATGTAATCATACAAATTATATATTTAAATGGTATATAATTTTTACCTAAAAATTTGAGTCTCTAAGAAAATTATTAATAATTCACCATTGGATAATTTCTACACCCTGATTCAAAAATTAGTTTTAATTTTTTCAAAATATTTTTCTAAATATGTGTATTTTTACTTTTAAAATAAAAACCCACATTTATAAAAAATTCTTTGGTTTTGACAATTACTGCTTTTAAAACATAATAAAATTTTCATTTTGTTCACAAAAATTATATGATTATATATATTTAGTAAACATTAATTTAGTAATAATAAATCATTAAAATATTATTTAATTCAAATATGAAATAACTCATCAAAATAGATTTCTTTAATTGAATATTAACTAAAAATACTATTTGTGCTTTAAAAATTATTTACAAATTACCAATAATAAAATGAATGTATATTATTTATTTTATACAATAATAATGTACATAATAATAGTTCTATGTTCTTTTTACATAACCCCTAATAACACCAGCATGAAACTGAAGGGTAAGGTGTGCGATGGTTACCAACTCTTGGGGTGGCTCGCATAACATTGCTTGATTGGTAATCTCTATCAACTTCCACTTCTCCCGTAGGTGGTTCTGCTCGAGAATAACGTGTTGACACTCATTTTGGGAATGGTCAAGATAGAATCCCAATGACACCACCTCCTTTTCGAACTCTAACAAATGTTCCTTGTATGGAGCAATTCTACTCGATGAGGCCATTACTTCTTTTGTCTGGGTAAATTGGATTTGTTAAAGCCTTATATTTATACTAATCATGTGATCACTATTTAATGGCTATATTAGCAATGTTCCCAATTCATTACAGTATTTTCAAATCCAAATACCTAAAACAACGGTAGTTATTATGACATATGACTATCTTACATAATAATAAATTTTATTAGATTCAATAGTAATTTTCATTAATGAAGGTTTGGATTGGTACAATATACCCCCTTATGAAATTTCACCCACAAAATTTATTTTCCCATACTAAAACAGATGTGGGTAACTCTGTTTAATCGCTTCCTCCAATTCCCATATTGCTTCTTCAAACTTGTGGTTTCACCACAATAGCTTGATGAGGGGCATTGTCTTATTTAATAGAACTTTTCCACTATGATTTAAGATCTTTACCGATTTCTCTTCCTTGGAGTGGTCAGTCTCCAATGGTACTGCATATGGATTGACAACATGCTATGGGTCAGGTATGAATATTCTCAAGAGTGATACGTGGAATACACCATGTACTTGAGATGGGTTCAGTGGGAGTTCTAGTTGATTGGAAACTACTCCAATGCGATCAAGGTTCTAAAAATAGAAGATATTCCTTTTAAAAAGCCCACCCTTCTTAAAAAATATCACAACTCTTTTCCATGGTGATATTTAGAGGAAAACAATATCTCTGATATGAAACACTAGGTCTCATCGATGATTATTAGCATAGTTTTTTTTTGACCCTGAGCAGATTTAATGAGTTGTTAGATGGTCTCAATATTCTCTACCATTTCATCAATCATCTCTTGACCTAGTATTTTTCTCTCCCCAACTTCATCATAACATGTCGATGTTCTACACCTCTTCCCATAAAAGGAATTCTAGGAACCATTTAGAAGCTTTAGAGGAACTGTTATTGTAATATAACACAACTATAGGGATATGCCGATCCCACCAAACATTAATGTCCATTTAGAATTCTGTCAACATGTCCTCAAGTGGTTGGATAGTCCGATCAGACTGGCCATCAGTTTGAGGAAGATATATCGATCTGATGTTCAGATCATTATTCAGATCATGTTGAAGACTCTTCCAAAACATTGATGTGAATCTTGGATCTTGATCGGATACAATCGATAGAGGTACTCCATGCAGCCTTACCACGTCTCTGTTGTATATGTTTTCAAGTTGATCCAATGGAAAATCCTCCTGAATTGCAATGAAGTGAGCATTCTTTGTAAAGAGATCCACAACAACCTAGATTGCATTTTTTCCTTTGGATTTACTCTGATGTCCGGTGAAAACTTCCACGGTGGTTTTCTCACATTTCCATGATGTTATGGGTATTGGTTGTATCATCCATTTAGAATTCTATATCTCAGCCTTCACTTGATGACACATCAGGCACGTTGAGGTATACTTGGCGGTCTCTTTATTCATGTTATCCCACCAATAAATCTCTCAGAGATCTCGATAGAACATTAGGCTTCCTGGGTGAGTAGATTAATTTGAACTATGTACAACATCCAAAAGTTATTTCTTTAACTCCGAATTATTTTTAACACATAGTCTAGAACCAAATCTCATTATTCTTTATTCATTGACATTGAACTATGAGGATTTCCTTTTCTAATAGTTTCTACCTTTATCTGAATTCCCACATCATTGTTTTGAGAATCCTTTAACCTTTCCATATGTGACGGTTGTGTAATAATTTGTGAAAGGGTTGATGATGTTACCTTATTTTTCATTCCCATATACAACTTCATCAAATCTTGGAAGATTGAATCCTTTTCAATTATCATTAATGATACAATCACTAGGTCCTTTATACTTATAGCATTCCCCTCCTTGTTTTCTTTCCCATGGTACTAATGGATGTAGAAGTCATATTATTCGATCTACTCTAACCATCTTCATTGGTTCATGTTCAAATCGTTCTGTGTGAATATATACTTGAAGCCTTTCTTGTCTGTATATATCACAAACTTATCCCCAAATAGGTAATTCTGCCAAAGTTTTAAAGTGAAGATCAATAAATCCAACTCTAGATCATGTTTTGGATAGTATTTATCATGAACATTCAATTTCCTTAAATTATATGCAATGATTTTTTTAATTTTCATCAACACACAAACCAGTCCCTTCTTCGAACGATCCCTAAATACCACAAAATGTTATCCACTTGTGGGTAGTGTGAGAAGGGTCCCAATGATAATCCTCTTTCTCAACTCCTTGAATATCTCTTCACATTCATCACAATAAGAAAACATTACTCCCTTCCAAGTTAGATTGGTATGAGGGTTTGAAAATCGTGATAAATTTCAGACAAATCAGTTATAATATGAGTCTTACCCCAAGAAGCTACAATTATCTATCACCGATAATGGCCTCGATAGTCCTTCAATGGCATGTGCCTTGGACGGATCCATAGATATCCCATTGCTTGTGATGATATGACCCTTAAATGAGACTTCCTTCAACCAGAACTCACACATTTTGTACATTTCATAGAGATTCTCCTTTCACAGGGTCTGTAGTAGTGTGTTATGATACTTCTCACACTCCTCCTTAGTATTGGAGTTTATTATAATATCATATAAACACTACCACAAATTTTTCAAGGTAATCTCCAAATAATATATTTATCAATTCCATGATAATTTATGGAGAATTAGTGATTTTGAAAAGAATGACTATGAATTCATATTTCCTATACATTGTCTGAAATGAAGTCTTGGGGATATCCTCATTCTTCACCGTTACATGGAAATATCATGACAAAAAATGCACATTGGAAAAGTATTCTGCTCCACGTTGTTCATCAAACAAGTCATCAATTCATGTAAGAGGATACTTGTTCTTTAACGTGATGTTTTTGAGCTCACGATAATCAAAGAAAATGTGCATTGACCATTCATTTTTCTTGATGAATAGGACTGGTGTACCCCATGGTGAAGCACTTGGGTGTATTAACCCTATATCCAGATTCTCCACTAATAGTTTCTTAAGATCCTCAAGCACTAAAACATTTATTCAATACGGAGTTTTCTATATTGGAAATGGTCTACGAATAAGGTCAATTTAGAATTCAACATCTCTTCTAGGAGGAAGACCAAAAAATCCCTCAGGAAACACTTTATGGAATTCCCGCACAATATGCATGTCTTCAAGGATGATTGCTTCCCTAGAGTCAATCATCTAATCCAGATATGCATGATCGTGGGGTATTAATATCCCTGCATGACATGATGGTGCTAAATAAGAATCATCTTCCTCTTTAGGCTTGTATAGAATTGTGGGTCGAATCTCTATATGGGGAGTTATTTCCCTCTCATGACAATTTATGTTTGTTCTATATAAGGAAATCCAATCCATGATGATAATTGAATCAAATTACACCAAAGGGAGTATGACGAGGTTTCCTGGGAAGTTAACACCACAAACTGTGACATGGGATGAGTTATAATGATTTGTTGCAATGATTGACCCATTTTCTGTACTCACCGTAAAATTAACTTCCATGATTTGGGGTGGTGTTTGGATTATTCTAATAAACATCCAGGATACAAAATAATGCGTAGAACCAGAATCAATAAGTATGTTCAATATTGTTAAATTAATAACTATTGTACCTATCACCACTTTATTGTCGAGGTTCACTTTTGCAGTAGTAATGGAGAAATCTCAAACTTTCTTCCTTGGAGGTTGTCGGTTGTCTTCGAAAACCCTTTTTTTAGTGAACTAATTTTCATGGGGCCCTGTTTAGTTGTTTTTGAATCAACGAACAACATGTTAAAGGTTGAAAAATGTGTTTATATCCTCTTCTGCATCAACATGTTTCTCTTTTTTGTAGTTAATAGCTAGGTGATATTATCTTCTACACCGAAAGAATTTCCTTGTCATGTTCAACAAATTTCTAGGGTGCTTCTTTCTGCTCCTTTGCCTAGTGGGGTGCTAGAATTTCATAGTACCAGTGTATTTATTCATTAAAGCTCTAGAATTAAATTCCACCATATGATTCTTAACCCCTTGATACCCCTAATATTCACATATCTCCATTTTAACATTGAGGGAAAATCAATCAATTTTCTCATAGCTGTCAATGTGACGGATCACCAGGGCGTTATGTAAGCTATGTTTTATCCCACCAAAGAAGCGGTCAACCTTGAATTATTGGGTATCGACAAATCCATATGCATATCATGAAATATGTGTGAAGTTTTATTCATATGATCTATTGGATTCATTGTCTTTTTTGGAATAGAATTCCCTTTCCATATTTTTCAGAGGGTGCAAGGAAAATGTTTGTCAAAAAACATTTTCTGAAAATCCATTCATTACAACGCCTTGATCTCCTCCTTGATATTTGTATTTTTGATCAACATCTAAAATTTATCGTCTTCACCCTCCATATGATAAGAATCCAAATTAAACTTATCTTGTTCAGAACATTGAAGGATGGATAAGATATTTTCAATGGAGTCGATCCACGGTTCAGAAACTGAGGGATCAGATGATCCATTAAATGTAGGAGGCCTTTGTCTCATGAAGCTCTCAATTGTGGATTTTCCATTCATAGTGGGGTTGAATGTTCTTCTTGACCCATGCTTCTATTCAAAGATTGAGTTAACTGAGACAGTATCATGAAAAATTCGCAATTTCTTCTCCCATTAGGTTGGGCATCTCATTAGAAAATTAATCACATTGATCATTGCATCGGTTGTTAGCCTAAGTCCTCTAATTACCAGACTTGGTTGGAATAAAAGTAATTTTAGGGGTAACACATAATGGGTAATACATTGACCAAAACAGATGACTTATAAATAAATTTTATTTCCTTAACTTATGAATCTATAGGCATCAATCTATGTTGTCCATTATCTACATTCCAACATTTATTCATTGGGGAATTTTTTATTCTCTTAACAATGGTTCATAGAAAGATTGTGAATTTAACAAAGCATACACCCCCATGAGTTTCATGACCAAGAGTGAATGATGTCCCGTTGTCTTATACAAGGATACCTTAAGTCAAGCATGAAACTCAATGTCAGAGTTTTCACTCCTTGGTACTGATATGCCAAAAGCCACCTCTATGAGCTCATAACCAGACATGGATGTATTTGATTGATAAAATACTAAATTAAAACTCACAAAAATTTACGGATTTTTTTATTAAACATAATCATATTTCTATGGCTTCTCCCGGGTTTCTAATCCTAATTCCAAAATAACTAAGTCTATCCTCTAATACCAACTATTATAACCCTTTTTTTATTATTCTCTTAAAAATGAATTATAACATAAAATAATTACTTGATAACACATAAAAGATTTACACTCCTAGTGTCTTTTAGGATTAGTAAAATTACATAACGACCTAAAACACGAAACATAACATTCTTATTGAAAACATCCTTTACATGACCACTATATTCCCTCGTACGCAGTAACTCTTGGGATAACCTGAGAACATGCATAAGAAATTAGTGAGCTATAAAGCATGGTAAGGGAGTAAAAAAAGGCATAACAAGAATAATATAGAACATGTCATGAAATAGGCATAACAAATAAGAATAAGAGAAACATGAACGTAAAGGTGTGATATAGCATGATTATCATAACATAGATTGTGATAACAACATTAAAAATGGTATCAGCATGTGCCAAGGATCATTGCACCTGGAGAATGAGTAAAACCTCATTGAACATTAATTAGAATTCGTAAACCCTCATTTTACTTGATGTATAATTATACTAATCAATACCCAATGCATTGGAGTGTTATCGGGGAACACCCTTCTTAATCATTTCATTTCATGCATAACTTTGCAACATGGATCATATAATATGGATTCATTAGAAATCATAATTTACTCCACGATAAACGAAATGTGGAATTCATAAATGAAACAATATAATAAAATAGTAAATTTTCATAATGTTCAATACCATTGAGAGAGAAATGGGCATGGTATTCACTACATAATGACTTTTCCTTGGAAAATCACGGTGCAATTTCGGCAGCATTATGGTGTGACATAAGAATTAATAACAATGGTTGATGAGAGAAAAAGGTGTGTTTCATAATATTTACATCAAATGGATAGTAAGGGGGTCATATAGATACATATTCCAAAAAATTTAATGCATGTGATATTCATAATACAAAAGAATTGCTTTAATATAAATGAGGAGATAGAAATCCCTTACGAGATTTCAGCATGGTAACCTATGTACATGTGGGTAATTAATGAGATAGAAAGGGGTATCTCATCATTAAAACATATATAGGGTAGTATGGGGATGTGTGGAATCATACCCCAACACATTTAATTGAATATTCAAGGGCATAACAACATAATAAAATTTGGTCAAAATGAGAAATGAAGAAATCTCTTACGGAATTTCAGCATGGTAACAGGTGTACATGAGAAACATTAATGAGAGAGAAAGGGGTATATAAATGTTAAAACATAAAGAGTATAGTATAATGTTGGTGAAAAATCATGCACCAACATTTTTAATTAAATGTAAAATGGTATTACAACATAAAAAATCTTGGATAAAAATAAGTAAGGAAGGAATCCCTTATGGAGTTTTGGCATGTTAACAGGTGTACATGGGAGACAATAATGAGAGATAAAGGGATATATCATAATTATAAAATAAAAAGGATAGTATAAGGGTGGTGTGAAATCATACCCCATCATTTTAAATTTATTGAAAAAGGGCAGTACAACATTAGGAAACATTCATAATAATAAGAATGGATGGCATCCCTTACCGAATTTCAGCATGGTAATAGGTGTACATGAAAGACATTAATTATATAGAAAGGGTTATCTAATCATTATAAAATAAAGTGGTAAGTATAAAGGTGGTGAAAAATAATACCCCGGAATTTATAATTGAATGTAAAAGGGTATTACAACAAAATGAAACACGGATAAAAATAAGAACGGAAGGAATCCATTACATGGATGTGTGATCCAAATGGATTGGGGGGGGGGGGGTTTGAGAGAGGATTAATGGGGGCTTGGGACTCATTTGGGGGATTTTAAAGAGGTGAGGGAAATATGTTGTCAAGATATAAAGGCTTTGAGTGAAGAAAATGTGGGATCTTTGGTGGGTTTATATAGAAAATGAGAGGGAATTCTGCATTTTTCAGGTTTTGGACACCACACATTAAACTAATCAAAAAAATAAACTATATCATGGTTTTTTCACATTTATTTAGAAACAGTGGAGCAGAAAACATTATTTTATAATCCCAATGGAACAAATTCTGATAATATTAGTCTTTCTTATGTTGAGTTGAGTCACACTCTCAAGGGAATCATTTTTAAGTGTCAAAATGTTTTATAAGTCTTGGAGTGTCCACATAGGCATTGTAAAATAAAAAAACCTAAAATAACATTATTTAAATGGTAAAACATATATTGGATGAAATTAATGTTTATATTATTTTACTACATCACTATTGGGTCCTTATGATGTCATAAAACACATTATATAATTCAGTAGTATTTAGTTTTTACCACAAAAAATCGATTATCTTGGAAAATTATGAAAACTTCACCGTTGGATAATTTTGAAATACGGATTCCAAAAATAATATTAATTTTTTCTAAATAATTTTCTAAATATTTGAATTTTTAATTTTAAAAAAAAAACCGTCATTTATCGAAAATTCATGGGTTTTGACAAAAAACAGAAATCAAAACTTAATTAAAATTTCAATTGTATTCGTAAAAATTAAATGATCATTTTTATTTAATAAAAGGTAATTTAGTAAAAATATTTCATAGAAATAATATTTAATTAAAAATTAAATTAATTCATAAAAATAGATTTATTAATTTAATATTTATTAAAAACACTATTTGTGCTTTAAAAAATATTTACAAAGTCACAATAATAAAATGATTGTATATTCCTTGTTATATAAAACAATACTATACATAACAATAGTTCTAGGTTATTGTTACATCACCCCTTATAACATCCGCATAAGACCGAAAGGTAAGGTGTGTTATGGTGACCAACACTTAGGGAGGCTCATATAACATCTCTTTGGTGGTAATCTCTATCAACTTCCACTTATCTAGTAGGCGGTCCCGCTCAAGCTTAACGTGTTGAAGCTCAGCTTGGGCTTGGACAACAGTGAATCCCAATGAAAACACCTAGTTTTGAGCTCCGAAAAATGGGCTTCTTATGGTGCAATTATACTGGATGAGGCCATCACTTTCTTTTTCTGAGTAAATTGGATTTGTTAAATCCCTATATTTATACTAATTGTGCAATCTCTATTTAACAGCTCTATTATCAAAGGTCACAATTCATAATAGTATTTTAAAATCCAAAACCACAAAACCAAGGATTTTCCAATGTTATATAACCATATTACATAATAAAAAATAATAATTATATTCTAGAATAATTTTCATTAATGAATGTTTAGGTCGTTACAACAACCTCCATCAAGTGATGTTATATGTTTATCATTCTTTCTTTAATTGGAAAATAAAAAATAAAAATTTAGAAAATATATGTGATATTTATGATATAATAATTATTATAGAAATTTAAATTATAATTTATTCTTTTTTTCACCCATCCTATGAATATTGAAAATCATCAATCTTGTGTATATATTGATTACAATCTACATGAAGTGATGTAAGACATTATTCATCACCGATTAACATGTATGGTAATGAATAATTACGTGTTTAATATATATACTATTTATGTCATGATTAAAATTCTTGAAATAGAGGAACCATAATCAATTTTAAAAGAAAATAATTTTCGAACAAAAAAATACATGAATAGTGAAGTCTTCAACGCCAGAAATGCCAACATTAGTATGGAATTTATAATAAAAGGTTGTTAAAATAATATTAGTAGATAATATTTGATATTATATGTATTAATTTTATTATTTTATTAAATTAAAATAAATAATTATTTATTAGAAAATATGGTAGAGTGCGAAGAAAAAGTCAAATATAATAAAATGGTTCTTCATCTCAATTTTTCTTCATTAATGAATATTTGATGTCATGAAACATTTTATTTTAATGAGGTATATATAATAATATATGGATTTGTTATATCATGGAACATTCTTAATCAATTGAATTTAATGATCCATCTTAAATTATTTCATCCATGGGGACTTTATTCGAATGTCCCCAAAGTGCTGAGGTTTTACCATATCAAATTGTATTCTTTGGGACATGTGTTATTTTAATCACTAATATTATTCTATGGGGTGTATATAATGAGCCATTAATATATTAACACATTAATTCACTTATATTCACACTCTTTAATTTTTTATTTGACTATATTTATTTAATGGAGATCATAAATCAAAATTTACCAAAGTGGTGATGATTTTATGTTAAATATCTTTTTTACTAGGATTATTTATGAATAAATTTTTTAATAATGATGTTTTTATTTTTTCTCTAAAAAAACATACATGAATAATTTTATTACTGTTATTTATTAAGATTAAATATTTTCCTTTAATTTTATACTCTTAAAGTACTCAAGTGATATAAAAAATATTTTTATGCAAAATAGTCATTATTTATCTCATCTTTATGAAATATTTTTTCATCCTTAATCATGTTTTAAAAATTGAATTTTCTTTAAATATTCTAAAAATATTTATTAAATTTATTTTCACTCATTTTTTTGTTTCAATAAAAATATTTTAAAAATAATCTTCTTATTGTTTTGTAGATGAGGTATTTTTGTAATTTTTTTTCTAAAAAATGGAATATAAATATAGTTTTAATGTTCACCACATTAGAAACAATTCCCATAATTATAAATTATTTTTTACAATAATGATTCATTTATGATATTTCGTGGTTAATTTCAATGGAAATGTTTTGTATAATATTTTTAATATTTTAATATTTTAAATAAGTTATTTCATGATAAAAATGGAATTTTTTTTAATAAATGATCCAGTGATATTTTTAAAAAAATCATCTAAATAAATATCCTTTCACGTATCATATTACTCATAAGGGAAATGATCGACTGATTCCAAATTTATTAATTATATAGAGGGTTCATTTTAATGATGATTAATTTCTTATTGTAACAATTTTCATTACATGGGGTATGATTTCATTTAATGACAAATTATTTACTAATCACGTGTTATACATTTAGCTGAATATTGATTTTATGGAATGTGGATCCACTATAAAAGAAGGATGAGTGGTTATGATATAAACCAAGAATGGGTGGGTATGTTATATCTCTCCAATGCATTGAGTAATGATGAAAGATATGAGAAACACCTGAGAGATACTGGAGCTAATAAACTCTTAATAGATGATAGAGTTAACTAGATGGATGTTACTGCTAATGTAATATTGGAGATGACCAGGTATGCATTTCCATTATGGGATGTTTTCTTCAATGATTTCATTGGTACTGAACATTGAATATGAAAGTAAATTTCTATGCTTATTTTATTTCAAAAAACTTATGTATTATGATTGTGATATGTTATCAAGGATCATCCTTGTTATTTATATGATTTCTCAAATTTATGACTTTTTATTATTATAGAAATTAATTATACTATGATGCATGTTTATTCTATGAATTTATAGGTAACAATTTATAATGTTAAGAACATTTTACCATACAATTATATGTTTCATATTCTAAATTTTGATCATTGACTGATATCTCTCAAAGATACCATTACTAAGAATTAGAGCGCACCATTTATTATATATAATTTTCCCATAACATAATGAAAGGATATAAATATATTATGTCTAATAATGGTTGTAGTTGAGAATAACGTAATTGAAAATGTAGTAGATATTTTATATATTTTGAATTTATGAATACATTTTTTCAAAAATAACTCATCCATTGTTGTACCAGCATGGATTTTATTTGTATATAATGATAATTATTCTAATAATATTTTCTTTTTAGGTAAAAAATGATTATTTATATATAGTTTTTACTAGACAATACTTTTATTTTATTTTGAAAGCATGATGTGAAAAATATTTTGGTAACCCTTAGGAAAAAACTATTTACTCGAGAACATGATAGGATACGGTATTGATACGTGTGTGGTTTTCCTAGTAAATACAACCCTATCTACATACTAGAATCAGGATGTGGTTGTGGAATATATGAAAATTTGGATAAATATACTGAATGATTTTTATTAGTTATTAACACAATCTTCACAAGTTTATGATGAGTAAGACTATGAATTCATACATGGATATAAACTCCCTTGGTATATTGGTAGGAAAACTGACATTTTCCAAATAATCTATTATGATGGATTTTTATACATAATGTCCATGTATGTCCATGATTTAACTAATGGAATCAAGTATTGAAAATAATGTTTTTTTATTTTTATATATATTATAAACATTTTTTCATGATTATATGATTTACCACAATTATTATTATTTATTATTATAGTATTTTCTTTTCAATCAGAGGATGAAACCAAACAGAATCACTTTAACACTGATTTTGATGAACAATGGAATGATTATCATCATGAGAAACTAATTGAAATGGGAGATGGAAATACAAACCTCTTGATTTCTCTTAGCCATCTTCCTTTTTATACGATTAACAATATCATCTTGGTAGACTTTTCAAAATCACCTGATAAGGGAAAAATTGAGTTTCATAAAGACCACATAAAAATTTAATTCACCATTCTCTATGTATAGAATATGGGAAAAAGACCCTTGATAAATGTATCGAATGATTGAGAATACATTTTGGGCATGGAAAATAATGAGATATATTAAGTAATTTCGTGGGGAAAATTAATATTTTAGTTAATAAAATGGATGATAATAATGGTTTCACTATGGTATCATCAACAATTTTATGTTTTATTTGAATAATATGTGGTCATTAGGTAAATAATTGTCCTAAGTGGAAAGCTCAAGAAGAGTACTGTTGGTGTTGTATGAGTAATTTTTTTATTAGTAATGATGAATAGAATAAAAAATAGATTTGAAATTAAATTGTTATTAATGAGTAAGATAAAAATAACATTTTACATTTTAAGGAAAAAATTGAATAATTGAAGTGTTCGTATATTCAGATTTCACAATTATTTGGTAGAAGTTTTTTATCAATGACAACCATGTTATAAGAATCCTGAATCATGTAAGTATTGTTATACTATAGTTTTTATTTATGGATTTGAAACTATATAATGAATGGTACTCATAACCTAGAAATATGATTTAGTTGTAAGTTGAAATTTTTGGAGAACACGTGAATGTGGTAAAGATAACCCTTACTATATGATTAATTTGGAGATAATATTTTTATTTGGATAATAATTGAAAGACATTGATAAATTAAATTGGACAGTATTGGTGAGATTGAGTTTGATATTTAATTTGATAACATATTGAATTGTGTTATCTTTAGAGAAGTTTATTATGTAATTAGGTTTATAGAATATATTAGACAGCCAATGATTTTATTTGAGGAAAATAATAGGGTTAAATTTTGGAAGAATATATATTTTCATTATGGATTAATGGTGATCAGTGTTATTATCATCTTTTAATAGATTATTTGATCAAGGTATTAACATGATTGGTTTGTGACCTTATGTTCTACTTTATGTTATTCAACGATTAAAGATACATTAATATTGGATATTTTGTGGCCTTTATATAAAATTTTCGAATTTTAATCCTAGATAAAAATACTTTGACGAGTTATCGAACATAACTATTTGTGGAATGAATTTAGTAGATCATTTCGTATTGAAATATTTTAGATTAATCATCTTGAATATTTTTTATTAAAATTTGGGTTCTTAGTATATTTTATCTATTTTACGTTTTAAATATATAACAATAAATGGGGAATATTTTTCATCATTTTTTAGATCTTATAATCGAATTTATGTTTTTTTTGTTGTTTAGTCATGAAAATTTTAAACTTTTCATTCATCGTAGTCACATAATATGAAAAATGGTCAAAATTAATTAAATCAAGCAGAAAAATGATGATTGTTTTGGATAAAAATAAAATGAATAAATATATTTTATTGTTTTTCATAAAAAAATAATTATTTAACTCTTGTATAAATCAGTGTTAAAAAACTCGTCATTTTTTACTGTTTTTTCAAATGAAATGATGATTTTTCACCCCTCAATAATTTATGATTTTTTTTTCTTAAAATTATCATGACCATGTTATATGTTACAAATTATTATTAATAGAAAAATATTTTTCACCTCCATATGGGTATTTTTACATCGTATCTATTTTCAACATATTTGGGAATTTGAATATGTAATATTTATGTCAACCGTTATGCTTCCCAATTCCCCATTGAAGGGATATTTTCTTATTCTTTCCTAATTTTTGACTTTCCATAAATGGTCTTTTTTTATATTTAAATTTTTTTGTAAAGAAAAAAATTATTTGAATGAAATTTATTTATGGGATAGAATATTACAGCCAACAATTTTAGAATAGTTTATTATTAAATACATTTCAATTGTCTGATAGCTTTCCTTACATGCAACCCTGCGTCATAATGATTCATGATATAGTCTCCATTAACAAAAAAAATACATTTAATTGTAAGGTTCTGGTAGTAAGAACTATTTATAAAAAAATTATTTTTTGAAATATTCTTATTTTTATTAATATGAAATAAATTAGTACTCAATTTTCATTAAAGATATTTTAATTTGTAAAAAAAAATTTCATCAAAAAAGGGATTTATTAGATCTTTTAAATTAAAATTATATTTAATTTATACCATTGATAAAAATTTTAATATAAAAAATTATTATCATTTTTGATATCCACATCTTGTAATTATCTTATATTGAATTTTTATTATTTTTCTTGAAAGATATATTTTTCATAGAATTTTGAAACATACTGATTCTTGTAATAATAATGATATATTTTAGAGTGAATATACCATTATATTATTAATTTTATAATTATAAACATAATAATACTTTATTTATAATTAAAATATCACATTATAGTAATATTTATTATATAGGATTATGGTATAAGTAAATATTTTTGATTACAAACACACATTTCCAAAAAAACTGTTTGTATGCAGACAATGTATTTTTTTAAAAAATAATTTAAAATCAATATAGTAATGAGTTTAATGAAATTTATATATTGTATAATCCCTCATATATTTTAACATTCATTTTTTGGTTTTTACAGGGAAGTGAATTTATGTAAATTATGGTTTATGCTTAAAAATGCATTTCCCTAAAATGAGGTTTCATTTATTTTGTCACACTTATTTAAAATACAATTTTTATAATTTTTTAAATTTAATTTGGATAAATGGATTACATAATTATAATTTGAATAATTAATATAATTTAAAAAATTTTAAATCTAAATTTTATCAAAATGAATAGTAAATACAATAAAATTTTGTTATCATAGTTAGTGTTCATACATGCTTACTGGGGGTTAAACAATGATATAAGTGTGTTAATGTCACTAAAATCTTCCTAATTATTATTTTTTAAATAAATTATAACATTTTATTATACTAAATTTGAATCCAATCACACTTGGATTATCTTTTCTGTCAAATGTAACTTATATCATTGAAATCTTTTTAGAAATTCCATATGTGTCCATCCCCTCACTTATAAAAGGGAACCTTTTTTCCTCCATTACTCACACATTTTTTTAGATTCATTATAAAAATATAAATACTAAAATTACATCATTGAATACTTCCCAATATCATGGGGGTACTGATATTCTCTTAAGATAAATTTTTCAAAGCATGAGGCTTAATCAAAATGAGGTCTCTCAAAGAATATGTACAGATCCTAACAAAGCTATTTTAATTTATTTTTTCTTACACCTTCTATATAGAAACAATTATTCATAAAAACATGAATAATCTATTATATTAAATATTCATATATGTTCTTATAAATATTGGACAACCATTTTCTTCCCCTTCTCCCTCAAAGAGAAAATATAAGTACGCTCATTCGTAAATGTGGAAAACTACCTCCACAGGGAGATATGATTCATTTCTCATGCCCATATTTCATTTTTTTAACAATTATGGATTTAATTTTTATATATTATATTTTAATATAATTATGATTTTTACATTATAATATGTTTTCTTTTATCAAACCTTCAGATTTGTTGGTAATCAATAACGTCTCAGTTGCGTACGTGTGGGATTCCTCCTCCACAAAGAGATGCGACATTTTATAATTTCTTTTTTACATGGATGGGAAAATGGATATATATTTAATATATATATATATGATACTTATAGTATAATAATGATTCTTTAATGTTGATTTATCATTTACCTTTCTCTTATTCAATCTATTGAAAAGTGGGAACATCGCTCGTGTGTGCGTACATATTACTCTCTCTAAGAAGTGTTGTAATTAATTTTCCATAAACAGATTATATGTATGATTATAAATATATATATATATATAATTAATATAAATTATATTTATATAATTATTGAATTTATGGATATTGTGTAACCATGATAAAAGTGTAGTGACTATAACTACTAAACATAAACTTACTTGAAAAATAATGAAGTTAACATCCAAAATGACGTCTTTTAAATTGAATATTTAACAATTTGGAGTTAAAGTGATATAATAGGAAAATATTTTATATTTTTTGAATGAATATGATTTTTCTATTTAATTTTAATAAATGTAAATTTATTTTATGGGATATCAAATCCCTTTCAAATCAAGTCAAATATAAGGTAATCATTCTTCATCTCAAATCTGTTTCTTTGTGACAAGATTGATTTTATACACCAATTTATGATTTTTAGGTATATATAATGATAATTTTACATTAAATATCTTGTATTAATCTAAATTTATGGAATTTGATGTCTAAACTCAAACTATTTCATCCAAGGTTATTTATTTGAATTTTACCAATGTGGTAATGGTTTATCGTTTCATATTGTGTCACTGGGATATATGTTTTTTTATAAAAACATATTTTTTATGAGGTTTATCTGCTACAAAGGTGATATTTTTTACCCATAATAATCATGTGTTCATTTTTTTAATGTTTTATTTGATTTTAGTTCTCTTATAGTTAATGTTCCCAAATGAGTAATTATTTTCTGTTAGCATCTTAGTTTTAATCGCAACTGTTTATGCTTAAATTTATGAAGATAAAAGTATATGTACTATCATTTAGATATATTATTTCAATGATTATTTTTTTAATATTTATATAAATAAAAAATTTTCATTTAATTTTATACTTTCTAAGTACTCATTATTTTGAGATATTTTTATACTGAAAACTAATAATATTTCTTTGTTTGGTGGGAAATCACTTTTTATTCGCATCCATGTCTCCTAAAATTAATTCATGAACGATATTAATTATTTAAATATATATTATTTTCTTATATGAATGAAAAAAAACATAATCCATATGCCAATGATACATTCTCATGGTTGATGATTGTTTTTTAATGATTGTTAATACTTATCTCATATGTAATTCGATTGACTAAGAATTATATCATGATTCATGTTTTTCATATATGAATTGGTATGTACGCTTTTATAATATGAAGATCATGTTATTATATCCTTACTATTATATTATGGTAATATATGATCATTTATTAATATGTACCTCATTTACCCTTAATAAGCATTAGAGATCACCATTTATTATGTTTCATTTTCCCTAGGATATGAAGAATGCTTTTATGTATGATACATTTAAGAAATATTATTGTTATAATGATCATAATGGGAATTATTTTAGATCCTTTTTATTCCAATTATTTATATATCCCTGTTTTAAGATATAATAAAACATTATGTTTTATTCATTTATCTTATTAATATGTAATGATTATTCCAATAATAAAATTTTGTATTTATATAGATAATGTTCATGTTTCTATACGTATGTATGAATGATGTTATAATTTTCAATTGATTTAAAAGTAATATATTAAATGATATATTATTTATATGGTTTGATTTTTTTTTCATTAATTCCATATATATTATTAAATCCATCAATGTAACAATATTTGTGAGGTTGTGATGAAAAATGAAACACATTGTTTTGTGGAGGTGTAATCCACACTTACTCATGAGTGATAATTTCATTTCCCAATTGATGTAAGAAGAGATGGAAAGGCAAACATAACAATCAAAAAATGATTCAGTATATTAAAGAAACATTTTTATTATATCACTAGCTTTAGCAAATCTATTAGATAAGAAGAATAATAAATAAACATTAATTTGGTCAGTTATGTCTTATAAATTCTCCTCAGATAACCACATTGGAATTAAACATAACCCTTGTTATTATAGTCTTTTTGTAAAACAAGGACATCGTGGATATGGGTAGTGATGTTTCTGATATATTTTTGTTGGGATTAAGAAATATTTGGAGCTCAAATTTTGTGCATATGAGAGGGTAAAATGTTTGGTTTTATAAGTGAATGGTGGGGTGTCTTTGGAAAATGTGAAAGTATTAATTCAATTTTCATGTTCTATTATAACCAAATTGAAATATTTAAAATATAATATTATTATGAGTAGAAATGAAATCATATAATAAATTTCCTACATGTTTTTTTGGGTTTTATCACAAATATCTATTAGTTTTAACAACTCATTAACCCTTTTCATTATTACCATGATATCAATTTCATCTACTCTATATTAGTCAAGAAAGATATAATAAATATAATATTTAACAATTAGTGGAAAATGTTTTGTACGATCATCCATAATACATTAAATTAGTAAAATATAATAGTTTTTTAAAAAACATTTCATGTCAATAAAATAATAATAATTTACATGTTCAACTATTAAATGAATATTATATATTATTCCAATAAGTTGAATTTAATGACATCATTAATTTAGTGGAATTAAGAAATTAAAATTTATAACATAACTAGTATGTAACATTTTCAAAAAAATTGTTCCAAAAAACTATTCATAAAATTGAATAAATTTCGTTGTTTTGAAAATAATTATCATGATTTTTCTACTACCATAACAATAAATTCAAGGATGTTGAAAAACAATTTATGGTAAATATTCTATCACAAAAAATTAAAAATATTTTTCCCTAAAAAACAATTCTTATTTTAGAAAAGTATTTATAACATTAGATAAACACTATTTAAACTTATAAAAAATATTACATATATTAAAATTAAGTGTGTTTCATTTTGATTTTTTTCTTCAATTAAAATCATATTAAAGTTATTATCAAATGAAATCACAAATAAATTTCCGATTTTTTTTAAAAAAAAATTATTGTCTAAAAACACTTATAAAATAAAATAAAGGCATGTTTTTGGGATATTTAATAGCCTTATCTCATAGTTTGACCCATTTATTACTCATTTTACCCTTACCATAGTGAAGAACAAATGCTATGGTTTCTATTCATAATGAGAAAATAAAGGGGAAATATTTTGAAATATTTTGACCTTGTGATTCAAAATATGGAATCAATTTTTGTGGATTAATGTTATATTTGTTTTATAAATCTATTTCAATATAAATACAAAAATAAAAATGAATAAAAAAATTTAGAAAATTTTGTTTTCAAGCTAAAAAATGATTATATACCAAATATATGAATAATGTTGATTGAAATGTAATTTATTAGATTATATATCATTAAATAATATTTAAGTTAGATTAAATATAAAATTAGAAAAATAATAATATTTCTCAAGAGTTGTATTATTTAATCAAAATGAAAATTTCATACAAATCGAAATTTTAACTATTCACAAAAAAATCAATCTTTTCAAAAAAGTAATAAAATTTCACCCTTATTAATTTTTACATGATGATATAAATATTTTATTTTTATTATAAAATAAAATTTCTATAATTTTTAAATACTTATTATTATATTCTATCCTAAATATCAATAAAACCCATTTTCAAAGAATATGTGTTTTTGAAGCATAAACTAACATTACTGAAAATGAAGTATGTATTTATTATGAATTTGAAAATTTATTTTTATTATTAAACACCATTAAAATTATTGTTATAATGTGGTCATTAATATTCATTCTTACTAATTTATTAGATTTTTTATAAAAATTATATTTAGATAATAATAATTCCCCAATATATCAAAAATCCATGTGTGCACATTGGTGCATATTATTTTCGATAAAGAGTATATTATTATTTTATACTATATTTCCAAGGTATTAGTGTGATAATAAATTTTTCAAGATCATTAAAAATACTATATACTCATACTGAGTTGTTCTCCTTGAAAAATATTTTCCTTCCAATATATGTGTTCATGTGATTGTGTTTAGTTCAAAAATTATTGCTACTCTAATTGATAATTATGGTTGTATTAAATGAAACAAAAAAATGAAATATTATCAACTCATTCACCCATATTAGTGATATCACTAATCCAATGTGGTGATTTTCAATTTGTATTAGAGAGAGGTTCTTTATTTTACTCAAGGGTGATTAAAGTTTAATGAAAAGTTATTTCTATTACTAATATCTTTTACTTATAATGGATTATCATTAGTGGGTAAATACTAAGGAGATTCTGAAAAAATAGATGGGATTACCATATATCTATTGGATAATAGTTAATATGTTTGGGAAACTATTTTTTATAGTTTTACCACTCATACTGAAGGTGTTTCTAGGATATAAAAATATAACATGAATCCTAAAAATTATTGATGTTTTCGAAATATAGTATTATCATTTCAAATAAATAATGAATTTTTAAAGGTGAGAGGAATCACCATAGTGAGATATTTTTTAGATATTTTCGAAGGCATTTATGAAGGGAATGCCAAATTAAATAACTAAAAATTATAGATCATAATATTAGAATTTTAAATTATTGTAAATTTACATATGAATAATATATTGATTAATTATTTATAAGAGTGAAAAATATTTAAAAACTATCAAGAGCATTAGTGAAAAAGATCATTATTGAAATGTGGTTAAAATGGTCATATTTAATCTACTAGATAAATTTGATACAGAGGATTGAAATTTATAATATATATAAAAATTTTCTCTCCCTATTTAGATCATATAAAATATTATAATATATTTTAACATGTTTAGGGATAATTTTACAAAATAAATGAAAGGACTGTGAAATAGATTTCATTTAAATATAATAAGAATTAGAATAATGAGAATAATAAAATCATGACAGATATAAATACTCATTCTATGAAATATTGTTGAAGGAGAGGATTGAAAAAATTATCTAACTATTGAAACATAAATTTAGGAAGTGTTAGATGAATATAATATGGAAAAATTACTATAAAATGATTCATGTGTTGTTCTAGTGGATACATTGTAGAAAACTCACAAGTATTTTCGAAAGATGAATCCAATGATGATGAATATGAGAAAACAAGAAGATAATTTAGATATAATAAGGATAAGTCAATTGTGAATTTTAAAAGAATAATAATTGAAAAAGAATTGGTTATGTGATATTTATGGAAATTAAGGGGAATTTGAGGCATGCAGTGTTGATGATGAGAAGACACTTATTGATGAGGAATATTAAAAATATTACACCAGTGATGTATGTACATTTCTATAATTTAATAATAAGAAACATAGATAGAGTTTATGATAATAAAATAATTGAACGAATATATATCTAAAAACATTATATTATTGTGAAGTGGGATATGAAACTGAAATGGATGGTCAACTAACCATTGGATAAAGAGTTTGAAAGTAAGAAGTGATTCCCTAGATTTTAAAATAAATTATCGATTTAATGAAATTAATGGATGATCAAATTACTTACAAGATAATAATGGAATACAATAAAAAGCTATGTGGAATTATCTAGTCATTTATCAGTAAACCCTAGTCAAATCTTAAGAATAATATGGGAATTCTATATAAAGTCTCAAATACTCTATCCAAAATGTTGAAGAATGATTAGATAAGGAATATTAATTTCTTGATAAAAAAAACCCTCAATGTTATAAAACATTTTTTAAAATTTATTTTATAGGTGTCAATATAAGAAGAAATTTTATCAAACCATGTATGTGGTAATATAGAAAAAGCAATGAAATCATAAAATTATAGAAACCTATTGATCAACATAAATAATTATCAAACTAGTGTCACTAAATATGCTAAAAATGATTAAATTAGATTAGAATATTTCATAGACTCATAATAATTATTCTTCTCAAAAAAATCAAAAAAAATTGGTCAAATGATTTAATAAATTAATGTGAAAAATTAGGAACAACAAATAACTTATAATGGAATGTATTCCATTAAAGGATAATTATATTTTTATAAATTCTTTAGAAAAAATAATGGTTTAACCATTAAAATTCATTAAATTTTTTTATAATGTAGAGAAATAATGATGATGAACTATCCAACTCAATGGATACATGTTCAGAGAAAAGTTGTGAATTTAGACTAGATTTTTAGTACAAATTTCAATCCCTTGATTAATAATGAAATTGATATGACCATGTTTATTATTATATACTGAGTTTCACATTCCTATAATACCACCAAATAGTATAAATTAAATTTTAAAAAATTCTTGTGAAATAAATGATGAATATAAATAAAAAGCTATTGTTGTTTATATTTCTGAAATAGATTAAAATGGGGAAAATATTGGGATATTGGATTGTCGATTGTAGTCACATGTAGTTGGATGATTTAATCTATAAATTAATTTTGAAAATTTAAAATAAGGATCATTAGAATTTATTAATGAAGGGTTAATAAATATTAACTAAGAAATTTTAAAAGTAATTGGAAATGAAAAGCTAGAATAAAAAATACCTTATTCTTTGATGGTTTGACACATAATATGACTAGTTCTTTTATAAGGCCCCAGCCTTCAACCTTACTTAATCTTGATTTAATACAAGATTACACATTGAGGATATTTTCAGGTATAGAGTTTTAGAGAATTAGATCATAAAACTGGCATTACATTCCACATTTAAACAAAGTGGTTACATAAAGATAGTATTAATTTTTCTCCCATCAACAGAAACATATTTAAAATAAAACATGGATTCTTTCTTGACACTTCATTGACACTATCATCATATCATGTACCTTTCCATTGACCTGTGAAAAACATTTCAAAAAACATGGGATGAGCATAAAAAGCACAGTAAGGGATATAAAAAATATGGAAAGGAAACATGAGTTCATATATACATAAGAATGAAATCATACTTTACCCATAAAACATAGGCACTTTAACATACCTCATCAAATCATGAATAAATCATAGAAATCATAAGACATAAAAGGTAACTTGAGGCATTCATAACATTCTTACGTAGGGAGTAACCCTATTGGTTACGTTTGAAATACCCACCACAGTATATTCCCTAAATCTCATCGGAGAAACCTTAATGTTTCACTCCTTCGTGTTACCCAATGCATAGGAGAACTATATCGGGCTCACCCAGTCTTAGTTTATCACGGAACCACCCGTCTTCATAATAATGCCCAAGAACCTCAACATAGTCGTATCACATAAAACATTCCTAAAGGAAACATAACATTTCCACATTTCAATCACAAGATATCAATACATCACATTGATATAATAAAAACATTATGAAACCCATTTTAAATACCAAAATAAAATAAAAGTAATGCATGGTATTTATTTTTCTTTTAAAAAGAAGGTATGGCCTGTAGAGGAACCCGAAACTCAAATAATGGTCACGGCGGTAGAGAAGTCGTTGTCGCCGCATATGTACGACAAAAACATTTCCTTTTGTCTTTTAGTAAATTCTTCGTATAAAGAAGATCCCTTTTGAATAAACGTAAAAGTCAAAGTGGTTTATACACCGTATAAAAGAAGGTTGTGTATAAAACAAAATATGCCTCAATGAAAGGAGATTAAGACAAAGTCCCATACAAAGACGATATCCTTGGTTTAAGGATAAATCAATTACATAATTATGTGTGAAAAAATAATACACCAAATATAAGTGGATATTAAGTGTAGAACAATCAGAGGTTATTCAAACATATTCATAGAACGACATATTCAAGGAGTACAAGTTTATCCCAAAGAATCAAATTTGGGTTAAGAAGATCCCTTGCAAAAATTTGACAGCCTAACGACGTCACTACAAAATTCAGAAAATGAGTTGATGAGAGATAAAAAGGATATCTCATTACATGGACATAAAATTTAAATCAATAAGGATATATAAGAACATATCCCAACATAATAGTATGTGAATCAAAAGACATAACAAAAGAAGTCTTTTAAAAAGAGGAGTGTGAAAGGTTCCCTTACCGACATGGGTATCTTTCGAAACACGCACCCCGTGAAAGAAGGACAATACAACATTGATGTAAATACTAATAAATGAATGTATATTACACAATGAGTAAAATAATGGGCAGTACATACACCACTCAAAGGAAATTGTGGCAAATGGAGCATAAATCTCACGGTAATAAATGTGAGACGAAAAATCCCTTACGAAAACTCGGCAGCCTAACGGTGCCACATAAAACTTACAAAAATGGATTGATGAGATCAAATAGGGTCTCTCATCATATTAACATAAAGTTTACAGAAAGATGAATATAAAATAACACCCCCCAACATAAAAAAGAGGAGATTAAAAGAAGTGACATAAAGGGGAGTACATAAAAAGAAAGAGAGAGGTTAGATCTCTTACGAACATTTGGCAGCCTAACGGCGCCACTCAAAACATCCAAAATGGATTGATGATAGAGAATAAGGTCTCTCATCATATGAACATAAAAATTATAGTAAGATTAATATAAAATAACATCCCAATAACAATAAATATGAGCTTTAAATGTAATGACATAAAAGAGTGTACTTAAAAAGAAAGAGAGGAGTAAGATCCCTTACCTCAAGTCTGACTTGTCTTGTACGTTTCATTATATTACTGAATAATAAACTTTGTTAAATTTATAATTGCCGAAGTAACTCCTTTATAGATTATTATTCAGTTCATATCACATATTATAATGTTATAATAATTGTTTAATAATGTTAGTTCATATCAGACGTTTTTTCCGATGTTTGATACATGAGTCAAAAATGAACTTGTTTGAAAAATGATTTCCCATGTAGTTATAAGTAAATAATTTCCAGAATAGTATTAATGATTAAAATATCATATATATCCAGTACATATTCATTTTATACCATTCCATATCATTTGGAGATAAAAAAAGAAAAGCACCGTTCATGGAGACGGTAGGCCGTACGTACGCATGAACGCTACTTTCATTTTTTTTCCATGTTAATGGAATTAAAACAAAATGATAGATATATAAATTATAATTACAGAATGATACCCGTAATTTATATGTAATATATTACATATATATCCATTATATATATGTACTTATAATAGTACATAACATTTGGAGATAAGAAATGAAATGTACCATTAATGGAGACGGTAATCCGTACGTACGCATGAACGCTACTTTTATTTCTTTTTTTTGTATTCAATTGATTGAAATAATGTATATATAAATTTATATTATAATTCCAGTAGGATAAAATATGTAATACCATTAATTCCATCCTTTATATGTCCCATATATGGCATTAACGAATCAAATCAGTTTGAGGGGGCGGTAGTCTGCACTTCCTAAAATGAAGATATCGCGTTTACCCATAATGGAAACCATAAAGGTATTCCATAAATGAAAAATACAGAAGCTTAAGGAAAACATAAACATATTATATATAATATATAAATATAGTGACATATTAATGGTCTCCTTTGAAGGTGTTATAGGAATGTTGAACAATCATCATTTCGTGAGGCAGAAATTTGTCATCCACTGAAACAGTATGTTCTTTAACCATTATATGTAGGTGTGTGTATTTGTAGCTATACTAATTCTTATAAAATCATCCTATTATATTGAAGATACTGGATTTGTTACAAAATAAATGAATAAAAAGATTTTAGGGGGTTGGAGAAGCAAAATAAAACAAAAGGACACAAGTGAAGACATTACCTTAAAATCGGGTAACTCCCTATGGTTTGAGCTCAAAGGCTTCCTTGGGAAGACTTCTACCCAACGTGAGGCTTCAAGGAGTTAGGGAGGGATGTGGAGAGACAAAATGGGCAAGGGCTTGCCGAGATAAAGTCTTTGGAAGTGTGGGTAAGGAGGTAGAGGTGGGGGCCTTTTATAAGAGGAGAGGAGGGGCACTCTTGGAAAGTAAAAAAATGTTACATTATTTTAGAATGCATTTCGGATATTAATGGTTCCACATTTATGTGTTTCTAGGATAAGGTGATAAGGGTTTGAAATCCACCCATCTAATAGGTTTTGGACATGTTTAGGTATTAGATATTACATTATCTTTACATTTTATATAAATCGTTAAATAATGAGGTCATCGCTGCATCATCATGATGTCATAAATAATTTAATTTATTTAATGTATAAAAATTATAAAAAAATAATATGATGTAGGAAATCTTTATATCTTTACAATGATTTTTTATAGTCAAAAATATGACTTGTATAACCCCATGTAAAAATTGTTTTAGTAAAACATCTCATGTTTGTGTCATTTTTACTTTAACATTAAATAAAAAAGTATTTATGTCATTTTCCTACCAAAGTGGCTCCATGGGGTCCCCAAGTTGACCCATGGATTGTCTTGGTCGGACATGAATCATCCAATGATGGTAGAACATGTTTCTAGGTCATTTAATTTTATTAAAACATTATTCTTACCTTAAACTACACTAATTACCTCTAATCGTGATTAAAAACTTAATAAGTTACTATTCACCAAAAAATTATTTTAATCCCATTGAACCACATTTTACTTATTAATGACAACCATGTATGTCGGATTTTTGAAATTCAAAACACAAAGATGGAAAATTTTCATTTAAATGGAAAATCAGTTTTTATAAGTACCACCTAGTGGTTTCACTATTCATCAAAAATTGAAGTTTTTCAGAAAATTACCAAATATTCACCCTAAGATATATTTGATATTGCAAATTCAAAAATGATATCTATTTTAAAATATTAAAAAAATATAATTTGCATTAATTAATTTAATAATTAATTCCCGCTGTCAAAACAAATAGCGTGTTTTTATGAAACAAAATGTATCAAAAGATTAACACTAGTTTAAGTCCGATTTCAAAGTGAAATTAATTCCAACGACCACTATTGGATTAAAATATAAAAATATTTTCTAATTTCACATTAAAACCAATTGAAATGATAATCTAATCATATAAATAAATTAGATTAAAAAGAGGTTTTGAATTAAAATACAACATTTTTCACTATTCAATAAAAATTTAACTTTTTCGGAAAAATACCAAAAATTTACACAAAGTAAATTTTGATGTCCCGATTCTAAAGAAGAATTTTATTTTGTAAAATATTACACATAAAATTTTCAAAAAGTGGATTTAAAAGAGGTTCTCCATCAAAAGGCGGTTGATCGACCTTTTAAAGAATATTAGAATTTTTACACTTAATATTGGATTTATTCTCATTTTTAATCCTCTAACATTCATTGTATTAAGTAAAAATATTTGAAAAAAATATATAATCATTTTTTAGTTATTTCTGTTCATTCCTGCCATTATAACGGCTAGGCGTTAACTACTATTTAAAATAATTTTATTTCATTATTAGAGTGCAACGTAAGATTCCCAAAAAACTCGTTGTTGCGTGTTGCGTACGCCATCGAGCAAAGCGTCCCCTTTAAAGTCATATTAATATTTTATTCAAAAATAGGGATAAATATGAAAATGTCATATTAATTATTTACTTGGGGTGTTACATCCTTCCCCCCTTTTGGGAATTGCGTCCTCGCAATTTTAAAATTGGGCTCGGAAACATCCTTGAATGTCCCACATCGGAACAAGAGTCGGTAAAACAATCACTTTAAAATAAAGAAAGTGAATTAAAAAGGTCACCCTAGTTAACCCATACTAGGATTCCATGTAGGAAAACATGGACATGGAAGAAAAAACAAAGGGTCATGTTCTGAGGGAGAGTGGTAGTAAGCATGTCTAGGAGAAAGTTAACCATAAGAAAATCACAAACTTGTGATGGGTTAAACAGTATTCGATTCCCCAGTAAGAAAAGTTAACAGACAACATTTTTGTTTTATGTTACTTTTTATTGAGGAATTTATTCATAAGGAAACATAATTACTTATCATGTTGACTTTCAACTTTTATTAGATTTCTTACACAAACTCATATTTTCTCCAAACGATGAGTATTTAGGAAGACTTGTTCACATTAAGAGTACTATAATCAACTTCTTGATAATCACCTAATCCACAAAAGAGAGCTATATACTTCCCATGTCTTTAGACATTAACCAAAAACAAAACCAAAAAGGTTAGTACAAGATCAGATAATCCAGAAAAGGATAACCCTTTATAAAAAGAAAATCTATTCTTAATCTCCAAAATTTGTCCAACAAAACCCAAAGTTCAATGAGGACCATTCGATAAAAAATTTGTCCAAAAAATTCATCAAAGTAAACCAAACTAATATTGAAACCCAAATATTTGAAGGATTTAGTCACATAGTCTTCCAAGTTAAATCATAACATTTAACTCCAAATAACATTAGTTGCTCTTAATGTCTCATATTGAAAAGTAATTAACCTAATCACAGATCCTCCATGATAGGTTAATAAATTTCCATAGATAACCCAAAATCAACTTACTTTTAATTCATAAAATCATCTAACTAAAACAATCAGACAAACTAACCATGGACTTCATGTAGTCCAGTGGGAGGTGATAAAAACCAGTTGCACTTTGGTTGTGGGTTCAATTCCCGTATCTTTGTCCAACGCGACAAGTTGTCACACGGTCTGCATGTTGTCCTTTTTCCAAAACTATATAATTCTTAAAAAATTCCCCAAAACGAGATAAAATCATCAAAAATAATCATAACATATTTTAACCTCAAGTATATCTCATGCCTTTAGTTTTCCATCATAACATATAATAACCCATAATTACCTCAAAAGTAAGGATCATATAAACCCTAATGGTTACCTTTATAATTATTACATGAACTTCCACATCGATTGGTCATCTCGTACATGATGCATTACAGAACATAACAAGGTTCAAGTGGTTGATCATGACTCCATGATAGTTGGTTTAGAACAACCACGAGTTTCCTCATTGAATCCCCCATTTTTTCTAGTATCTTAATCAGAGAACCACCACAGTTTCCTTAAAACCTGTTGTCTCTTTGGTGGCTGCTAGATCCATCCAATCACTAAAAACAGAAATGTCAGTGTGAGTATATCAACAAAACTATCATGTACTAATGAAGAAGATAAACACTAATATATACTTACTCATTCACATTATCTAAAACTAGGACTCTTTCTGAAATCCTAACCAATATGGTAATGTCACTTATGCTTAAAGAATACCCTAAACTCTAACGTTATCTAAACTGACCTCTGATACCAACTATAAGGCCCCAGCCTTAAACCATACTTAATCATGAGTTAATACAAGATTACAGATTGAGGATCTTTTCAGGTTTAGAGTTTTAGAGAATTAGATCTTAAACCTTTCATTACATTCCACATTTAAAAAAGTGGTTACATAAAGATAGTTTTCATTTTTTTCACATCAACAGAAACATATTTAAAATAAAACATGGATTCTTTCTTGAAACGTCCTTGACACTATCATCATATCATGTACCTTTCCCTTGACCTGTGAAAAACATTTCAAAAAACATGGGATGAGCATAAAAAGCTTAGTAAGGGATATAAAAAATATGGAAAGGAAACATGAGTTCATATATACATAAGAATTAAATCATACTTTACCCATAAAACATAGTCACTTTAATATACCTCATCAAATTATGAATAAATCATAGAAATCATAAGACATAAAAGGTAACTTGAGGCATTCATAACATTCTTACGTAGGGAGTAATCCTCTTGGTTACATTTGGAATACCCACCACAATATATTCCCTAAATTTCTTCGGAGAAACCTTAACGTTTCACTCCTTCGCGTTACCCAATACATTGGAGAGCTATATCGGGATCACCCGCCCTTAGTTTATCACAGAACCACCCATCTTCATAATAATTCCCAAGAACCGCAACATAATCGTATCACGTAAAACATGCATAAAGGAAACATAACATTTCCACATTTCAATCACAAGATATCAATACAACACATTGATATAAAAAAAAAATTATTAAAACCATTTTCAATACCAAAATAAAAGAAAATTAAAGCATGGTATTTATTTTTCTTTTAAAAAGAAGGTATGGCTTGTAGAGGAAGCCGAAACTCAAATAATGGTCACGGTGGCGGAGAAGTCGTTGTCTCCGCATACGTACGACAAAAACATTCCCTTTTCTCTTTTAGTAAACGCTTCGTATAAAAAAGATCCCTTTTGAATAAATGTAAAAGTCAAAGGGGTTTATACACCGTATAAAATAAGGTTTTGTATAAAACAAAATATTCCTCAATGACATGACATTGAGACGAAGTCCCATTCAAATACGGTATCCTTGGTTTAAGGATAAATCAATTACATAATTATGTGTGACAAACAAATACACCAAATATAAGTTGATATTAAGTGTAGAACAATCATAGGTTATTAACACATATTCATAGAACTACATATTCAAGGAGTACAAGTTTATCCCAAAGAATCAAATTTGGGTTAAGAAGTTCCCTTGCAAAAATTTGACAGCCTAACGGCGTCACTACAAAATTCAGAAAATGAGTTGATGAGAGATAAAAAGGGTATCTCATCACATGGACATATAATTTAATTCAATAAGGATATAGAATAACATATCCCAAAATAATAGTATGTGAATCAAAAGACAAAACAAAACAAGTCTTTTAAAAAGAGGAGGGTGAAATGTTCCCTTACCGACATGGGTATCTTTCAAAACATGCACCCCGTGAAAGAAGGACAATACAAAATTGATGTAAATAATCATAAATGAAATTATATTACACAATTAGTAAAATAATTGGATGTACATACACCAATCAAAGGAAATTGTGGCAAATGTAGAATAAATCTCACGAGAATAAAAGTGAGATGAAAAATCCCTTACGAAAACTCGGCAGCCTAACGGCGCCACATAAAACTTAAAAAAATGGATTGATGAGATCAAATAGGGTCTCTCATCATATTAACATAAAGTTTACAGAAAGAGGAATATAAATGAACATCCCCCAACATAACAAATAGGAGCTTAAAAGAAGTGACATAAAGGAGAGTACTTAAAAAGAAAGAGAGATGTTAGATCTCTTATGAAAATTCGGCAGCCTAACGGCGCCACTCAAAACATCCAAAATGGATTTATGAGAGAGAATATAGTCTCTCATCATATGAACATAAATATTACAGTAAGATTAATATAAAATAACATCCCAATAACGAGAAATATGAGCTTTAAAAGGAATGACCTAAAATTGTGTACTTAAAAAGAAAGAGAGGAGTAAGATCCCTTACCTCAAGTCCGACTTCACTTTTTCGTTTCTTTATATTCCTGAATAATGAACTTTGGTCAATTTATAATTTCCTAAGGTCATCCTTTAGAGATTATTATTCAGTTCATATCACATATTATAATGTTATAATAATTGTTTAATAATGTTATTTCATATCAGACGTTTTTTCCGATGTTTGGTACATGAGTCAAAATTGAACTTGATTGAAAAATGATTTCCCATGTAGTTATAATTAAATAATTTCCAGAATAGTATTAATGATTAAAATATCATATATATACATTACATATTCATTTTATACCATTCCATATCATATGGAGATAAAAAACTAAAAACACTCTTCATGGAGACGGTAGGTCGTACGTATGCTTGCACGCTACTTTCATTTTTTTTGCCATATTAATGGAATAAAAAAATGATAGATATATATATTATAATTACAGAATGATACCCATAATTTATATGTAATATATTACATATATATCCATTATATATATGTACTTATAATAGTACATAACATTTGGAGATAAGAAATGAAATGTACCGTTCATGGAGACGGTAAGCCGTACGTACGCATGAACGATACTTTCATTTATTTTTTTTTTGTATTCAATTGAATGAAACAATAAAGAAATAACGGTATATTATAATTTTAGTAGGATAACATATGTAATACCATTAATTACATCCTTTATACGTCCCACAAATGGCATTAACGAATCAAATCACTTTGAGGGGGCAGTAGTCCACAATTCCTAAAATGAAGATATCACGTTTACCCATAATGGAAACCATAAAGGTATGACATAAATGAAAAATACAGAAGTTTAAGGAAAACATAAACATATTATATATCATATATAAATATAGTTACATCTTAATGGTCACCTTTGAAGGTGTTAGAAGAATGTTGAACAATCATCGTTTCGTGAGGCAGAAATTCGCCATCCACAGAAACAATATGTTCTTTAACCATTAGATGTAGGTGTGTGTATGTGTATCTCTAATAATTATTATAAAAACATCCTAGTATATTGAAGATAATGTATTTGTTACAAAATAAATGAATTAAAAGAGTTTAGGGGGTTGTAGAAGAAAAATAAAACAAAAGGACACAACTGAAGACATTACCTTAAAATCGGGTAACACCCTATGGTTTGAGCTCAATGGCTTCCTTGGGAAGATTTCTGCCAAAATGGAGGCTTCAAAGAGTTAGGGAGGGATGTGGAGAGACAAAATTGGCAGGGGTTGGCCGAGCCAAAGGCATTGGAAGTGTGGGTAAGGAGGTAGAGGTGGGGGCCTTTTATAAGAGGAGAGGAGGGGCACTCTTGGAAAGTAAAGAAATGTTACATTATTTTAGAATGAGTTTCGGATATTAATGGACCCAAATTGATGTGTTTTGAGGATAAGGTGATAAGGGTTTCAAATACACCCATCCAATAGGTTTTGGACATGTGTAGGGATTAGATATTACATTATCATTCTATTTTATATAAATCATTAAATAATGAGGTCATCGCTGCATCATCGTGACGTCATAAATAATTTAATTTATTTAATTTCTAAAAATTATAAAAAAACTAATATGATGTAGGAAATATTTTTAGCTTTTCAATGACTATTTATAGTCAAACATCTGACTTGTTTTACCCCATGTAAATTTTTTTTTTAGTAAAACATCTCATGTTTGTGTCATTTTTTACTTTAACATTAAATAAAAAGGCATTTATTTCATTTTCCAACCAAAGTGGCTCCATGGGGTCCCCAAGTTTACCCATGGATTTTCTTGGTCGGCCATGACTCATCCAATGAGGGTAGGACATGTTTCTAGGTCATTTCATTTTATTAAAACATTATTATTACATTAAACTACACTAATTACCTCTAATCGCGATTAAAAACTTATTAAGTTACTATTCACCAAAAAATTATTTTAATCCCATTGAACCAAATTTTACTTCTTAATGACAACCATGTCTTTCGGATTTTTGAAATTCAAAACACAAATATGGAAAAATTTCATTTAAACGGAAAATCAGTTTTTATAAGTACCACTTAGTGGTTTCACTATTCATAAAAATTGAAGTTTTTCAGAAAATTAACAAAAATTCACCCTAAGCTATATTTGATATTCTGAATTCAAAAATGATTTCTATTTTAAAAAAATAAAAACATATAAGGTTCATTAATTAATTTAATAATTAAATCTCGCTGTCAAAACAAATAGCGTGTTTTTTTGAAACAAAATGTATCAAAAGATTGACACTAGTTTAAGTCCGATTTCAAAGTGAAATTAATTTCAACAACCACTATTGAATTAAATGGTAAAAATATATTCTAATTTCACTTTAAAACCAATTCAAAAGATAATATAATCATATAAATAAATTAGATTAAAAAGAGGTTTTGAATTAAAATATAACATTTTTCACTATCCATTAAAAATTGAACTTTTTCAGAAAAATACCAAAAATTTACACAAAGTAAATTTTGATGTCCCAATTCTAAAGAAGAATTTTATTTTGTCAAATATAACGCATAAATTTTTCAAAAAGTTGATTTAAAAGAGGTTCTCCATCAAAAGACGGTTGATCGACTTTTTAAAGAATATTAGAATATTTACGCTTAAAATTGTACTCATTCACATTTTTAATCCTCTAACATTTATTGTATTAAGTAAAAATATTTTACAAACATATATAATCATTTTTTAGTTAGTTCTGTTCATTCCTGCCATTACAACGGCTAGGCGTTAACTAATATTTAAAATAATATTATTTTATTATTAGAGTGCAACGTAAGATTCCCAAGAAACTCGTTGTTGCGTGTTGGGTACGCCATCGAGTATAGCGTCCCCTTTAAAGTCATATTAATATTTTATTCACAAATAGGAATAAATATAAAAATGTCACATTCTTTATTTACGTGGGGTGTTATAGTTTCTGAACTCTCTAATGAAATGAATAAACTGAATTTTTATAAAAATATGATTTTATAGTAAAAAACTAATTATGTAGGGACATTGATTAGATGAAAATGTAATTTGAGAAAACTATTTCAAGTGGTGGATTCTCAAAATTTATGATACCAAAGTATAAAAGTATAAATTGAAATATGGAAGAAAAGTTCTTAATATGTTTTCTAATGGAACATTAGAATGAATAAAATAATATTACATGTATGTGAGGTTCCTAATAATTTACAAGAATAATATTTGATATCTTCTATATGATATAAGTGGAAGATTACTAATTCATCACATATTAATGTTTAGATTCACACATCTCATCCTTTGGAGTCTATTTATTCCATCATTGGGGGGCCTATAAGAAAGGAATCAATAAATAAAGATAAAATTCTAGTAATTTTATTTATTAATTTAATCAACTTTCATGAATCATATTTAGGAAAAATAAAGCACAAGATCATAATATGTATAAGAGATTTAGGTGAACCACTAAAAATTAATGTAGCCTCCCTTGATGATGTTTCAGACAAACAATGGTGATAAATATAAAAATTGTGGATTTTAATCATATTTATAGAAATATTGTATTTATCTAGAATGTAGTGCACCATATAACGCATAATAAATAGTGTGGTTGAATAGAATAAATAATGTATTTTATAGGTGGCTAATACAATATTAATAGGGAATGATACGTCTCATTATCTTTTATGAAAAACTATTGTTGAAGAGAATCGTATTCAAAATAATTTCTTATATAGAAAAATCTCAGACGTGTCACACTATTTTAAGTAATATATTAAAAAAGGTGTTTAATTATTTAATAGTTTTTTGTTAAACACTACCTTATAAAAACCAAAGGATAAAGTATCATGTTGTTTTATATAAGAGGTGCTTAGGGAATTTTCATTAGTTATCATATAAATGATATATGATAATTAAGTTATGGAATGTATTCAAATAAAATCATGGATAATAAGGATTTAAAAGTAGATTAACACAAATAAGAGATAAAGAGATAAAAAATCCTATGTATAATAGATGCCGAGGATTAATCAAGTTTTTATAAACAATATGATGATGTTGTTGAAAATGATGGGAATTCTATTATATGTTCATTGTTACGATAAAGATTCACCCAAATAATACTATTTGGAGAAAATCCACTCATCTCACTCATGGCCAAGGAAAAAAGTGGAAATCTAAAAAATTATTACATATCAAGGATTTAATGTTTAATCTAGGAGAACATTAAAGGAAAAATAAAATACTTGACTATTTTCATATATTGAAACAAATTATATGGAAAAATAATTGAAACAACAATATTGGGTGAATTCAAAAACATAATAATCTGAATAGAGAGAGAAAAATGACATAGGGGTGATGTTACAAGAAAATTAATATAAGAACATCATTGGAAGAAAATTTCTTTTCTGGACCATGTTTATTAAAAAGGATAAGTGAATATAAATAAAGAATGAATTCTGTGTGAGAGGAATTCAAATGATAATGTTTGGTGTTTTTAAGATATATTTATCTATTTTTAGGATAAAATCCAATAGAATATTAGTTTATATTATGTCCCAATGTAAATATAAAAACAATGTTGAACTGTTGTTATGTTTTCCATTCTAAATTATGATATAGAATGGGATAGTTATGTTGAAAAAACATATTATTTATTTTCATATGAGGATGAAAGAACATTTTATAGGTTATATAATGCTTCATGGGTGATTAAAAAGATCCAATAGCTTGTAATTCTATGATGGAGACATATTTGAGGAAGCTGAGATTTGTAAAGCAGAGATTTAAAAAACACTACATCAATTATAACAATAATGTATCTGTCATTATTTTTGTACATGTATATATATATACGATATCATTTGTAGGAAATAATGAGGAATTATGTGAACTATTTTCCAAATAATTGAGTTTTCTTAAATGAAAATGATAGTGTGATGATAGTTTTTTAATAATAATTTTTTTTCATAAAAAATATAATTTTACTCTTTCATAAGAAACATACACCATATAGCTACTTAATTGGTTTTGCATAGATGAATCAATAGTAGTTTTGATAGATATGATTGTAGGAACAATCCTATATAAATATGAAAATGGAAAGAAAGTAGTTAAAATATAAATTTTAAATATTTGTGGTTTTATTCTATACATAATAGCTTTCAGTTTGTAAATATTCTATGTTATCACCCTATGTGATAGATTACCAAGTTCTCCAAAATTATCATTTATTTTTTCTGGGAAAAATATTTATAGAGTCATAAAAGGAACAATTTATTTTGGAAGAAAATATGAAAATAATGGGATATTAAATATATATGGGTTTTCATATTCTAGTTAGGTAGGAAGTGTTTATGTTAAAATAATTTCATGTAGTTGTGTGCTCTTTATTGGAGAGTTGTGTTCTTATTGTAATGAAGAAAAGTAAAATTTTGTGACCTCGATAAATGTTAATGAAATTTATATAGGTAAAAGTCTAACTAATGTTCAATTAATATTTTTTAGGACTCAATTTTATCCTCAAGGTGACAGTGAAGCTTCCACTTCTCTTAGTTTGTGATAATAAAATCACTATAAACATATTGATGAATCGTATATATCATTCAAGAAAAAAGAACATTGATTGTAACTATCACATAATTAATAATATTATGCAGTTAAATGGACTAAATATAGAAGTTATTCTTATGTAAAATAAAATATTATTTTCACTCCTGAATCTATTTTTAAATTTATGATTTTGAATTACTGAGGCTTGAAATGGTATTTCGACATTCCCTCTCATGATGATAAGATATTTTCTTATATCCACATTCTCATATTGTGTTTGGAATTTATTCTCAAAGGGTTAAAGTGAAGATATAATTATCTCATATTTATTTAATTATGTGTTTATCAAATGTACTTAAAAATGGGGAGACTCATGGGAGTTAATATAGGGTTCATTGAATCAACTATTCAAGGGTAGCATGGTTTTAAGGGGAGTAAATGGGGTAAGATGAGATTTTATCATATGCATGTATGAATTATTTTAATTATTTTTTATGTTCATTCTGTAACTTTTTTCATAGGATTTGAAGAGGGTGAATTAAGATAATAATAAATATTATTGTTTTAATAAAAATAAATATTTTATTGATAAGATGATGCTATTAATTTATATTCATTTTTTCTACACCAACATCACTCAATTCTTATTAGAATTATTAGATGATTTTTCATTTCTATGTTGTTTATGTTTGAATATTATTTATATTATGTGGTTTCTAGAAATTTCTTAAAGGTGGATATTATTGAAAATATTTTTGAATAGAGTTAGGTTTGAAGGGGGAAAATTGAATATGGTCAGTTTGGTTTCTTTTTATTATCAATAAATAAATAATTTGCAAAGGTAAATGTGATTATTAGTGTTATTTTCAAAAATAAAATCAAGGAGAATTACTGGTGGACCTATAGAATCATTCCAAAACGTCATAAAATATTTTATGAGGTGTTTAATATATAATGGAGTTTGTTTCTAAGGGTTCTTATATGAAAAGAATAAATTTTGGAATTTTCTTGTAGAGAACAATATGGTTGATATGAAGGTTGTATATGTGGTTAATAAAATTACCATCGAATCCCTTGGTCAATTGAATTTTTTCATACTATCAAAAAGAAACTTAATTATGGAATGGAGAACATTTATTCCCAATCATTCAAGATAGTAATTTTATTATTATATGTAATTGAACATGATGGATGGTCAGATAAATAAGGTCAATTGATTTTTACATATGATTGATCCTAAATTTTGGGAGAAATGAAGGATGGTGGCTCTTAAACAATATGAATTATATATGATTTTTATGTATAATAGCTCTAAATTAAAATCAATCACTAGTTATTCATGAGTTCTATCAAGACTAATATATGTGGTCAATCAGTACTATCTATTTAGACTATGTGGTTGCATCAGATGATTTGTATACTATATAGTTACTTCAAAAGGTAGAGAATTTATTATCAATCTTCTGGATGAAAAACGTGAGTTTCTAGAATTTTTATATTATAAATAATTTAAAATTATAAAATTATCATGTGATTTTAGACATCATTTATAATTCATAATGAGACTGTGATTAATGTTAACGTTGCAAAATCAAATTGAAGGTGACGTTGTGATGAAAAATATGTTTAACACTATAATTAAAAAGTCCAAATGAAAGGATGAATCCCAACATATATATATATATATATTTCATTCTAATAAGTAAATATTATCATTTTTGGTGAACATTTGGATTTGGATATTCAAATTACATGTGAGAATATAAGTAATTTGTATTAGGGAGACATAAATATAATCCATAAATAAATATTAATATAATACTGATCATATTCAAAGATAATTATTTCTCACCTGTAATTTTATTTTCTCTTTTTTTAACCTATATTCTAATTTTTGACCATAAATTGTTTTGAACAATTCTTTGTATAACAACCATATTATTTATAACACAACTAAACATGCGTTATTATATAAAATCTCACATAATACAACCTAGAAGATTTAGAATTCCAGTGTCTTTGTGTCTTAGGAAAATTACATAACAACCTAATACCAAAAATAACAGATATTTATTGAATACATCTTTTACATGACCAGAACATTCCTTCATACTTAGCATTCGATGGAATAACCATAGGACATAAAAATGAAAAGGGTGGGCTGTATAGACCTCTAATGGAGAAAAAAAGTCATAAAATGAATAATATAATACATGTTAGGAAATAGGCATATGAATTGAGTATAAAGGAAACATAATCATGATATCCCATGATTATTATAACATTGAAATGTGGGAAAACCATAAAACACTGCATCATTAACCAGAATGAATCAGGTAAATCCCTGTCAAAAGAAGATTGAAAAAAGTCATATTAAGGATTCAAGTGAACCCCTATCTAAACAAGACGTATCCTGACACTAAAAATTACCCAATGCAATAGAGATGTATTAGAGAACAACCTACATAATCATTTAAATATCATGCTTAAGTGGGCCACATAGATCATAAAACATGGATTCCTTCAACATCAAAATTTATTCCACGATCATGGAATGTGGAAAAAATACATATATGTCCTCAATAAACATGTATATGTGCATAAAGATGAATACCCTTGTTAGATTAATGTGTATGGTATTCACTACATGATTTTTTTAGCATGAAGAATTGCAGAGAAATTTCATTAGCATGAAGAAGATATATACAAATTCAATTATTGGGTTGATGAGAGAGAAAGGGGTATCTCATAATTTATTCATGAGTTGGACTATATGGGAATCATGGAACATAATAACACAACATATCAAATGTAATTTAATATGCATATCATAAATAATGTACTTGAAATGGAAATGAGAAAAGAGAAATCCCTTATAGAATTTCAGCATAGAAACTATATAGGTAAGGGTATGAATATGGGAGGATAAATAATCCCTCATTGAAATAGAATAAAATGGATAGTAAGTAATTTATTATGAAAGGATAAAAATATAATCAATTTAAATTAAAATGACTAATTTCAATCCTGTTTCTAGATTTGAACGGAATAGATAATGGGGAGGATCCCTTACTTGGATGTGTGATCCCAAAGGCTTGGGAGAGGATTCATGGGGGCTTATGGGTGACTTAGGGGGACTCACGGGAGTTGGTTGTAGTTGGAATTCTAGCTTCAAAGTGATTTAGTGAATTTGAATGGGTTTTTGGGTGGGTTTATATAAGAAAAGCTGTGGGATTCATTATTATTTTGGTTTTGGACCGTACACACTAAAATATTTAGAACCACAAACCATATAATCATTGTGTACCACAGTTTCTAAAATGGTCAGTGGTATAAATTATTTTAAAAGGTTAAGATCTGTGAAAATTAAAATATTTCACATTCTTATTTGGAGCTGAGTCACACTTTCAATGAGGTAATTGTGATATCATAAAATATTTTATATGTCTTGGAGGATACATTAAAGCATTATAGAATAAATAAAATAAAACCAAAATTATATTTCCTTAAAGGAAATTTTTTTGGCTGAATAATCCCTTTATATTATTTTATCATATTAGTATTGGATCATTTATGATGTCAGAAAACAAAGTTTTTATTTATATGATATTTAATTTTTACCAAAAAAATTAACTCTCTTAGAAAATTATGAAAATTTCTATTTTGGAAATTTTCGACATTCTGATTCAGAAAATAATATTCATTTTCTATAAATAATTTTCTAAATATTTGAATATTCAGTTTTAAAATAAAAAAATATATTTATTTAAAATTGTTGAGTTTTGATAAAATTAGTTTTCAAACCTCAATAAAAATTACAATTGGCATGATAAAAATTATACAGTCATTTATATTAAATAAAAAATTTAATTTTTTTTATTAAAATACGAATTAATTCAAAAAATCTATTATTTCATCAAAAATGGATTCTTTATTAAATTTAAATATTGAAAAAAATATTATTTGTTCATCAAAAATCATTTTCAAAGTAACAATAATATAATCAATGTATATTAATTATTATATACAAAACAATTCACATAATCATAATGATATGGTCTTGTTATACATCCCTTTATTACACCAGCATATTCTCTAAGAGTAAGGTGTGTGATGGTGGGGATCTCATTGGGTAGTTCAGTGAACATGGTTTGGGTCGTGATCTCGATGAGCTTGAACTTCTCTAATAAATAGTTTGACTCATTATTATGTTCTTGGATCTCATCTTGGGATTGGTCTAGGGAAAACCCCAGAAATATTATCTCCCTAATTAGAACTAATAAATGGGATTCATAGGGTATGATCCTACTAGTTGAGGCCATTACTTCCTTTGTTTGTGTCAAAATGGTTTGATAAGACCCTACATTTATACAAGTATAGTGATCATTGTTATGTTATTATTGTTAGGGATAATTATTGTTCATTTAAATACAGTAGGATATAATTAAACAAATAGAGTGCATCGATTTTCTATATCCATTTTACAAAATAACTCATTTAATTAAGTCAAAAAGGATATTTCATTTATAACAGTTTGTTTCATTACAATCCACCCCCTTAGTATTTCCTATTAACATTTTCAGTAGGTTAAACGGGTTCATTTGTCACAATGGTGCCTCATGATTTTTTTAAAATCATCAACTTAATTTACCAAAAATTCTTTATTATTCATGGATTATATCTATAGAAGCATCAATAAGTCATAAAAAGGTATTTCTTATATATAATTTTTAGACATCATCTTGATGGTGTTTGTTATATAAAATTGTTACTGATTAATGTCCAAATATTTGAAAATACTATTTTAGTAAATTATTATTTTTATTTCCCTAAATAAAAATATTATATAATTTGATACATATAGGCTGATCTGAGGTGTACCTCTTCTGTAGAATATAGAAAATCATTTCTTGCACCATACTTTTGAAATAAAGAGAAGAATTTGAAAAGACCCTGATAGAATTTACCACACATAGCATTGTAAGAAAGATGAGAGTACATGATTCATCAATATATGGTACCCGATCCTTGAAAAAATAATGTAATTCTATATATATTGGAAACCTTATAAAGTTGTTTTTATGTAACTTGGATATTTGAAGAAGATTCAAATACATCTGAGCATGAATTCAGGATAATCTCTCTAAGTAGTTCTTCAAGAAGAGAGAAAAGAGTTTTTCTTGATATTCCTCCTTCCATATTATAACTAAGAAAAATAATATACAGTTAAGTCGTTTTAATTCTTAGTTAATAAGAATGTAAATAGACAAAATTTAACATAAAAGAATAAACCCGTATATGATAAGTATATCTTTACTTTTGATACCCAATGTTTCAATCTAGGTTATCCATATTTAACAACATATATTCTTATGGGATCTTTTTTCCATTAATAATTTTCTGTACCATTATTATAAATTTTCTAAATCATATCCCTTGGGAGTTTCAAACCAAGAATACAACAAGACCGATTATCATGCACCAGTTCCCGTTCAAGTATAACCCAAAGTAGTGTTTTCATGTTTTACCTCCAATACATCTGCACTAGATCCATATTTACATGTTTGTAACCAGACATGGATGTAATTTCTTTATAATACACATAATATATAATACAAAAAATTTATGGATTCTTTTTATACACATATTCTTATCTTTAAGTCATTCACTAGGGGTTTCTAATCCAAATACCAAATATAACTAAATATATCCTCTAATACCAACTATAATGACCATGGTCTTTACTACACATTTAGAAACAATTTATTACTTAAACATTCACTTATTACAACCCATAATTTCATTATTTATATTGTATTTGGGGATTTGGAACATTACATGACAACTTAAGACATAAAATACATCATATTTATTAAAAAATTATTTTACATGGCCACAACATTACTATGTACTTAGCATTGCTAGAATAACATGAGGTCATACATCTGAAAAGGGTGAGATATGAATCCCAGTATGAGAGTCCAAAAGTCATAACATGAATAATAAAATTCATGTTATTAAATAGGAATATCATTGGAGCATAAGAGAAACATAAACATGATATAACATGATTATCATAACATGGAAATGTGTCTAGAAAATAAAACATTTCATCATTAACCTAACAGAATTAATTAAATCCATGTCCCATCATGATGGGAAAAAGTCCTATAAAAGAATTAGGTGAACGCCTATACCGACATGATGTATAATGATACTAAACATTACCCAATGTATTAGATCTCCATCAGTTCACACCCTTCATAATAATTTTAATATCATGCTTATGTGTGCTAGAAAGATCATATAGCATGAATTTATTCAACATAATCATTTATTACATGATTATATAATGTAGAATAAATATATTCATGACCTCAATAAACATGTTTATGTTCATAAAGGTTAATACCATTGATAGAGGAATGGTTATCGTATTCACTGCATTATGATTTTAGAATGAAAATTTGCAGTTCCATTTCGGCTGCATGAAGACGTCATGGGGAAATTTATAAATAGGGTTGATGAGAGATAAAGGCGTATATCATAATTTATACATTGTATGGAAAATTAGAGGATCATAGAACATAATATCCCAACATATGAAACAGAATTTAAGATGTATAATACAAATGAAGTTCTTGAAGTGTAAATTAGAAGATAAAAATACCTAATAGAATTTCGTCATAGAAATGCCACAGGAAAGGGACTAAATGGGGTAGGGTAAATGATAAATCATTGAAATAACATCAAATTTAATGTATTAAATTGTTTATAAATGGATAATAACATAACCAATTGAAATTAAAATGACTAATTTGAAATAAGGCTCTTGAATTGAAAGGAAGAGAGAAATGTGAGGATCCCTTACATGGATGTTTGATACTAAAGGCTTGTGAGAGGGTTTTTGGGATCTTAATGGAACCTTGGGAGGACTCTAGGGAGTAGTGGGGAAGAGTGTGGTCGAGATTCAGAGATCATGAGTGAATAGGAATGGGTTCTTGGGAGGGTTTATATAGGAATGGTGGGGGAATTATTTATTATTTTGGTTTTGGACCCTAGAAAATAAAATATTCAAAACAACAAAAAATCCCATATTTTCGCATGTTTTTTGGAAAGGATGAGTTGAATAAATTATTTCAAATATCTATGGACCACATATATTAAAATATTTCTTTTTTATTATGTGGATTTGAGTCACACATTCATTGAGATGATTTTAATATCATAAAATATTTTATATGCCTTGGATGATTCACTGAGTCTTTATAAAATAAATCAAATAAACCTAAAATTATGTCATTTTAATGTAAAACAAGAATTTGGAAGAATATACCCTTTATATAATTTTATCACAACCTTATTGGGACATTTATGATGTCATAAAACACATTATATATTTATATGGAATTTCCTTTTAACAAAAAAAAAACTATTTTCTTACAAAATTATGAAAAAATAATCATTGGATAATTTCAACCTCATAATTACAAAAATAATATTAATATTATTTAAATAATTTTATAATTATATGAAATTTATCGTTTAAAATAAGTACTAACTTTTATTGAAAATTGGAGTGTTTTGATAAAAATAGATTAATACTAAAAATTATATTTAGTAAAATAATTTAATAATATTTTATTAAAATAATATTTAATTAAAAAAATACATTAATTTGTTAAAATATATTTCATTAATAAATTTCAATATATACAAAATAAATACTATTTATGCTTTAAAAATCATTTACAACGTAAATATAACGGAATTATTTCATATTCATTATTCCATACAAAAATAATTTACATAATCATAATGATATGGGCTTGGTATAAATCCATTTATTACACTAGAATACATCCTAAGAGTAAGGTATGTGCTGGTGGTTCATTCATGGGGCTATTCGGGGAACATGGTTTGGGTTGTTATCTCGATGAGTTTGAATTTATCCCATAAACTATTTCAATCATTCTTATGTTTTTGGAACCTGGCTTGATGTTGGTCTAGGGGAAATCCCATAAATCTATTTACCATAGAAGCTCTGAAAAATGAGATTTATATTTTCCTATCTAACTAGTTGAGGCCATTACTTGTATTGTATGTTTCAAAAGGGTTTTTAAGGCCCTATATTTATACAAGTTATCTAGTAATTGTTATATTATTAATGGTAAGGATACTTAATATTCATTTAATTCCAATTAGTTATAATAAAACAAATTGAGTGCATGAGTTTTCTATATCCATTTTATAAAATACATTAAATTAAGTCAAATGAAAATCTTAATTTATAATTGTTTAGGATGTTATACAAGGAACATTCGTTGTTGTTTTGGACAGATCCTAGATTTTACTGAGAATGTGTAGGGTTTGCATTGGTTAGGACAAACCATGTGGCATTTAAATGAATATATGTTTCTTTTAGTGGTTTGGGACAATAGATTCTTTCATGATTGGCATACAATATTAAAAAAAATGTTACTAAACCAAGTGCCCACACCAGCATATAAACAATGCAAATATTCAGTGAATTATGATTCAAACCATGTGACCAATATTCCTATATTCTCTAGTATAAATAACTATGTTCTTGGTTTATTTAACATTGAGAATATAATTAATTAAAATGAAAATTTATTTTAAAACCAAAAACATCTTCAATTGACTAAATTTTCTTTCTTATTGCTTCGAATCTCAACCATATAGACACCACTGGTAGATATTGTAGATATAATCCCTTCCGTAGATTGATTATTAATTCCCTTCAGAAATTCTTTGTTGTAAACTCTATTTTATATCATGTTCTAAATTTATCTTCTCTATTCAACTATCTATTAACTATTTTTAATGAAATGAACCATTTATCGGGGATTTTGTGACTAGATCAATGAGTTTTCTAAGGATAAAATTGGATTTCTTATATATCTATTGTGAGGAATGAAGGTTAAGACCATATCTTCCAAGATCATTGTGCATTTCATCTAGAATTTTCTTAGTATGGAACATTCCCTGTGTCTATAATTTTATTGATTTATGAATATGAGATTCATGATATGAGTATCTTGATTTATAGATCTTATTTGCTTATTATAATACTAATTTTTTTGGTGTGGGAATTCCATAAGGATGTTTAGTCTAACAAGTGTTTGAGGAAGGTGGTTTCATGAAAATACATTATTTAAATAACTATTACTTATTTCTCATTTTAAATTTTCATTTAAATTTTTTTATAGGGATGATTAAGGATTATTAAAATGTGGGGGTTTTGGATTCTCCCATTAAATGTATTTAACAATTTGTATTTATAAGGAATAATTGGTTTCTAGTCTTTTTTATAACAATTTTCACGATTTAATTATTGATGTTTGGTATTACTTTAAATGATTTCAATCATGAAAATGAATATTCTAATGTGTGGGAAATTTTTGAAATTGAAAGCATCTATGTGTGAGCTATAGAATATAGGAAACTCGGGTAATTTGGTGGTGGTAATATTTGGGAGAAGCAACATAAGAAGGTTAGTGATTCCCCAGAATATTTTTACTCTATAACTCTATCTATAAAATGTCATATTACAGAGTTCACTTGTTGGAGTATTCTCATATCCCTATTCCCATTGTTCTAAGTATTTCTATTCACATTTTCTTCTATTCATAATGGTGTGAGGATCCAATATAACCCAAAAATAATATATCCAAGGATTCAATTTCCATATTGCTCAATTTTGAAATAATAAATCATATATTCTTTGTAAATTAGTTTTTAGTTGGTAATTGCTTATAAACTTATATATATTTATACATTTCCATATTTTTTTAGACAATGAAATAAAATATTTCATTACTTTAATTTATTTAAATAGAAATTATTAATTTATTTATTAAAGGATCATAGTTAAAATCATAGGAGGATATTATTATGTTGTTTTCCTCACACCCTTTACATAGTTTCTGGGGTTTTTATATCTTGATCTATCTAATGTAATTAAAGGAAAGGTAACTTATAGAGTTGTTGATATTCCATGTTAGTAGGGTGCTGGATTTGGACACTGAATTTATGGGATGTTATCCCTTAATTCATATGAAGACAGGATTTTTACTACCATATGTAAATGGTATTATCTGTAGTGTTTTAGATCTTATATTTTCCATGTATTATTTTTCTTCCAATATTATTCATTTAATTGATATATACTAATTTATTTAAATACTGTATAATATTTTTTTTATTATTTTTAAAATTAATTTTTACAGTTTTTCTAGATTCCCATTAATTTTTCGCCTACCTGTTAGGATAGAAAATGTCTTATGGGACCATCCATAGGCCAATCATGTGTCTCGTTTAGGCATGTGCTCTATTAATTCCAAGATAATTGGATTCAAGTGTATATTTTCTCTATTGTCTTCCTATATTAGATTTTTTGGTTGATTAGTGATAACATTATAAAGACATAAGGGTTAGGTTATGAGTGAGTTTCTAGATATTTGTCATCATAATGAGTCTTAATTTACTATGATATGATGGTAAGTGCATCTCTAATGTTTTGTTCTGATCTAATAGAATTTATATACCGAGGCCATTTTGGATCAAAATATGATTTATAACATGTCTAGTAGTCTCTCATTTCTCATTTATTCAATACCATTCCCCCACAATGCTTCAATGAATACCTTAGGAGGAGTTTTGGAATGATGTTTTTCAAGGAGACCCTCTTGTAGATCAGAATATTTTTTATGCAGTAGTGTGTGTAGTCAATGCCATGAAACAAGGTGTTGTTCTAAACACAAATAAACCTAAGTAATTATAATTAAGTATTGCAAGATATAAATATATAACCCAATTGTTTCGTCATGAAATGACACCATCCTTCCAAGATATGAATGATCCTTAGAAAGAGAATAACTATGTGTATGTGATCTAATGGGTTTGATAATTTTTTATACACACTAGATTACATAAATATGAAATGTTACACCTTAAAACTAAATAAACATAGTAGGAGATGGTGGGATATAGTGGTTCCTAATAAAAAATGATTGTTTTGAGTGGAAATACTATATGACCATCTTTTTCCACCAATTTTCCACTAAATCGTTTGTAATGGATATATACATTGGGTAACTCATCCTTCAAGAAGATGATGAAACTAAAATGGGGCATGAAAATTTATTTAATGAACTACTTCTTCCTTGAGATTATATCAAATGACATTTTGATTGTTCATTGTTTTCAGATGATCTTACGAACTAATTTTTTATTATATATTTTTGTACCTAATCTCACTACATATGATAAGGTTGTGAATAAATCCAAGTTAAAATAAAATAATAGGTTATGAAATTCATGTCTAATTGGTATACCACTGTATCCTAGTGGTGGTTTCAATGGATCTTCCAAATGAATGTGGATGTGGATCAAGATTCATAAGGGTTATCGTAGTGACTCCCAACTATGGATTTGTATATCCCCTTAGGTATTAGTTAATATAAAACCTGTGATGTTGTACTAGCCTGAAAATATAGGGCACATGAGATGCACTTTCCTCAAACATCATTCATCTGTAACTTGGGTAGACCCATGGTCACTAATAGATGTTATGTTAGGAAAATTATACTCCATGTCACTTAACATTCTCATTATAACCAAAATGTAATGTGGTACTATTTAATGATTAAAAACTAGAGATTTATTACCATAAACCATTAGAATGTAGTACTTCACATATTGGAATGTTAATAAGTTTATTTTGATATGGGGACTATAACTGTGAAAGGTACTACAATTATTACTTTACATTTATAAATCCATTTATTTGATACTAGTGCCTCTCATTCCATTTTATCATCCCACCTCATGAACCTTTTAAATCATCCAATGAATCTTCTTCCATTTTTATGAATTTGGGGATGCATTTATTAAATAATAAGCGATATTTTTTTATATAACAAAAATTATATTTTGATATGGAATGTCAACTTAGTTTGGGAAATTATTAATCTCAAGTAGGGTCTATTTATTTTATATCATCATAATCATTTTTTTTATTGCCCCTCAAGGGAGGTCATATGTGTTTACAGAGAATGAGATCCAATATATTGTTGACTATAAATTAATTTTCTATAAATTATAGTGTTAATATATATATTTATTTTTTAACTAGAAGATATACTATCATGTAGTGAGTTTCTACCATTGGTATGTTAATTTCCGTAGGTAATCCCATTTGGTTTCTAATGTCTATTTCTTGAGAGGGAAGTTCTGTTCATGATCATGTTTTTGTCTAGAACAAATCCAATATACATTACATCATACAATATTAATCTCGCAAACGCGAGTGAATTATATATTTAGTTGTATAATTACAATGATAGAGAATCTCTTCAATCTTCCCCAAGGGATTTTTTTTAGAAAACGAATGATGAAGATATCCTTTTGTGTGTTGATTACAACAAGATAAACCAGGTAATTATTAATAATAAGTAATCATTTCCACACATTTATGTTTTTATCAATTAAACGGATAAATGTGGTTCTTGATAACCAAACATCAAAATGGATATCATCATCTTAGAGTTAAGGGGTCGGATATTCAAAAGACCACCATTAAAATAAGATTAGAAAATGATGAATATCTTAAGATGTTTTTTATACTAAATATTATTCAAAATGAATATTATTCCCTAATGAATTTTATCATGGAATGGGAATTGACGCTTTTTCCATTGTATTTTAGGATGACATTATGGAATTATTTAATGGTGAATAAGAGTATGTGAATCACTATACAAACATATTAAGAATATTGAGGGATCACTGCCTTTAAACTAGGTTATCAATATTTCACTTCTCGATTCATGATGTTGTGTTCTAAGGTATTGTGGTTTTTGGGAATGGAATTTCGTTTTTTTAGATATTAAAAGAGGTATTTTAGGCGAGGATTCATAGAATGTAATCAATATTCAAATATTCAAGGGTTTGGTAGTATATTATCTAGAGTGTGTGAAGGTTATCATAAAACATGTATCGTCATGGACTTCTCTTACATGAAAGGGTTGAATTCCATATAGGATTCTATGTTTAATTATTCCTTTGGTGAATTGAATAAACATCTAACCTCAATAACTATTCTTATTTTACAATAATATGGAATTTGAAATATGATGTTATATGACACATAAAGTGTTGGTTTTTGTTGTGTTTTATAAAAGATGACCATGTAGTGTCCTATGAATCAATTAATCTTTGGGAACATGATAATACTTACCCCGCCAATGTTTTAGAACATGAATAATTTATGAATAATCTATTGAGATTGTGAAGTTAACAATGTGGTGAAAGGGTAACAATTTATTTTTACTATAAGAGTTTAAGTTATATATTTTCCTCAAAGGACCTAAGAATTAGATTGAGGTGATGGGTGGAGTGTCCTCAGTCATTCAACAGCAACATATCTAATATCCAAGAAAACTGAATGTTGTTGTGGATTATATTTGTTGAATTGATTATTATGAAATAGCAGTGAAATAAAATGATGAATGGAATATTAGAGTAATAATTACTTGGAATCACAAGGTTGTAATGGAGGAAGGAACTAATATTATTATAGATAGTGCTCAGTTGATTTCATGTCTTTATGAGTTTGTATTTATTGAGAGAAAATGGGACAAAAAAATAATATTTATAACGATCTATTTATAATGCTGGGATGACATTTTCTAGTTGTATCCCTCCGTATAAGGCATTATTTTTTTAAAAAAAATAGTTTTTTGTTCATTATTCTTTGGGGATGGCTATATTGGAATGTCATCTTAGTTCATAGTGGGTTTTCCGTCTTAAAGAAATACGGATGTACTATGAAATTATGCTTGGTTTTTGGTGGTTGGGTTTGAAATGTTATATAAATGACTTTTTGGAACATTATTATACCTATAATCATATTGAGTATAAACAGTAGAAGGCTTCTAGAATGTATATTCCTATACATGTGAAATTATTGAAATTTGATAATGTGTTAATTTATTTTATCATTTGATTATCATGTACTCCAAAATAAAATAATTCCATATGAGTTTTGATAGATTTACTAACTATGTTGGAGCATTTCATTTTGATTCCAAACACAAATAAGGTTTTTGATTTGAGAACACTCTAGGTATAAGATATCATAAGTTTTCATGGGGTACTATATGAAATTAATTTAAATAGGGAAACGTAATTAGTACCTTTTTTTTCAGATTCCTCTAGGAGGTGATGGATTATAATGTTAAATAGGGAATTAATTACCATACAGGGATAGGTTGATAGATTAAGAATGTATTTCAAATTTTGGAGGATATTATCTATAATTGCATCACAGTCAATTGAGTCTCTTGGTATGGTTTTTTGGGACTAGTTCACTTATAATATAACTGTAGAAAATAGTTATCCATAAGAAATAATCAATTTTACGATTTATATATTCACTCATGTAAATCACCTATTTGTTATTCAAAGGTTTGTGTAATTTTTTGTACAAGGAAAAACATTTTTCTATAGTGATTAGAGAAATTATTGGTTGAATAGGGTTCGTGAAAATTTCACCTTGGTTCGGACAACATTGTATTTGTAAGAAATAGATATTAGATTTGAGATTCATGGGACCTTTTTAGATATTTGATCACGTTGGAATGGTTTAATATTAGTTATGAATCAAATCATAGTTTAATTCTATCCATGATTTTTACCATGGGTCTAAATTTATGAACTACCATCCCAATCCCTCTCATATTTTATACTAAAAATATCTAGTTTTGTAAATTGATATGTCAGTAGCTGAGTTTATGGTCATGGTTTTTGATTCACATTAAAGAATTCAACATGGGAAATATAATTGGTTAGTTTCTATTTTATTGAATCATGAAATATATATTCATGAGATGTGGGAAATGGTATTGATGATGAATGATCTATAGAATCATATATTCTTTGATTAGTCTTCTTTATATTGGATTTATAGCGGTAGAAAATGATATCCATCAAAGAATTTTCTCATCCTGGTATCACTTCTATGTATACATATATAACATATTTATTGAATAGTTATGGGGCCATAATGAGTGGGTTTGAGATGATTTTGGATATATATTAGAATTTTTTATATTTTCTCACTATTAAGAAAACTATGTAGCATTTATAAGAAACTACGCGACTTGTGGTAGTTTGGGATAGTAGTGTTTTTCATGAAAGGTTAAAGGTTAGCAAAAATGTGTGACCAAAATATATGACTACTACGGTGTAACAACCAAAAAATTATTAGATCATGGTTAGAAAAACTATTTAACAAATTTTGAATCCTCACTAATATAAAAAATGGGTACAAGTTTTTACACGTCCTAAAAACCCATGTGGCCTAAATGTTTTTTAGAAAATAATTATTTCACCAATTTATTTGAAAAACTGAATCATCTCTCGGTTGACACATTATTTCTCCTATATCCAAGAACCTCACCCACATAGGCCGAACATAGATATTTTGTAAATCCCAACCCTTCAAATTATCATTTCGAACTCATTAATAGGAATTGGATATATGAAACTCAATGTAAGATCCTGTTAATCATTTGAATTTATCATTTATCATGATCATATCTCTTTTTTAAGGCATCCATAGATCAAATATGTTAGGGATAGAGAATTGAATTTTCTCATGATCTAATAGGTTTTCGTGTAAATATTTTGTGAGAATGGTAGGAAGAGTCAACATTTACCTAGATCATTTTGAATTTATTATAAAATTTTATTGTTATTTTTTTTATTTTCTCAATTAATATAGATTTTATTTAATCTAGGTCACATGATATTTTTTATTAGGATAATAATATTATTTACTTATTAGAAGGATTAATTCCTCATGTAATGTAAATCCCATTTAGTTATTTTTTGTACGAAGTGTTTAAGGTAATTAGATTCATGAAACACATTTTTTTGAAACATGGTAGCTTGATTATTTTTAATAGGATTTTTTATTTTTTTTGTATGATTTATAATTCATGAAATGTGATTCTTTGGGATTTTTTCATTGACTATTTTTTCCAATAGTATTGATGATTAATAATTCATTCAAAGAATTTTTTATTATGAATTTGATTTGTTTTAATATTAATGTATGATTTTTATTATAATGTATTGATTGGTGAAAATGGATGCCTACATCTGTGAGATGTTTGTGAAATTGACCTCTATGTGTGGGCTACGTCACATTGGAACATGCGGGTACCTGGGAGTGGCATATATTTTGAGAAATCATGGGAGTTTTATCTATGATTCATAGAATTACACTATAACTCTATCTAAATTATATCATGATATGGGGAACACTTATTAGGTTGTTTTATAATATAATACCTATTGTTCTAGGTATTTTTTTACACATCATCATTTTTTTCGAGGTGTAAAAAACCATGCTACTAGAAAACTAATGTACAATAGTATCATATTTCTATGTTAGTCCATTCATTATAGTAATTTATGAATTCTTGGAAAAATTTTATTTATTTGTTATTGTTTAACAAACTAATATGAAAGGTTGAGAATTCATATATTCTTCTAAAAAATGAAAAACATTATTTCATTTATATATTTTTCTAAATTGAAAATAATTAGATTATTGATTAAATATTTATTCTGAAATAATATCTAGGATATTCGAATGATTTTTATACTTAAAGAATATAGATACATTTTGGATTTTCTGTTCATGTTTTATTTGATGTAGGTAGATGGAAGGCACCACATGGTGGAAATTGATATCTATGTTAGTGCGGTATGAGAGTTTTTTAATGTGATTTTGAAATATGGGACCTTATATCACAAATATATGGTTTTTATAATACTTTATGTACTTTGGGTTATCTTTTTGGGTTTTAGAACTTGTATTTTACTTGTACAAATTCTTCCACTATTAAATATTCAAATGGAATGTCTTCTTAATTTTATAAATTTTATTTAACCATTGTTGTTTTAATGTATGAAAATAAATTTTTAAAGATATTTTTTATACCAAAATATAAATTTTTCAGTATGTGGGGACAAAGAATATTCTTCAGGACTTTTCATGGGCAAATATGGGTTTATGGTTCCTCAATGACCATGGTTGGTTCATGACACATCACATAAAATCAGGAAAATTATATATGAATTATGGACATAATATTATCATTATTATTCAAATTAATATATTTTAAGGACAATTAATATTTATATAAAATAAATACTAATGAAATACAAGTGAATAATTTTTTTTCAATGTTGAAATGAAGATAATGAAGGATGAAAATGATTTTTTATTGATCACTATTTTTCAAGTGGTTGATAATGAAAAGGCGTGTTATGTAAATGTGAGTATGATGAAGGAAGTAAAACATAATCAACATAAATGATATTTGAAATTAAAAGATATTTTTATATTTTAAATAAAAAAATATCATTACTATGCGGGATTAGCATACAACATTATGAGACTACATATAATTTCATGTTCATGGTTATCCCATTATATCTATAATAAGAAATATTTTTTTATCACCCTAGGTGAGCTTTTTTTAAGATCATGTTTTTTACTAGCTACTCTTATTGATTTGGGAACCCATTATAGAATTTTATACCTTGTCTAAGTGTTGATGTTCATGTGTTTAATAGTGAATTTTTTTACACAAAATGAAAATGATGGTTATTTTAAAACAAAATGTAAAGTAAATTGTTAATAACAAATTCACCCCTATTAGAAAATTCAACGATTTTATCAGTGGTCCTTCCTTTTTTATAAACATATCAAACACTAAATACTTAATTTAGATCACTTAAGTATTAATTTATATTTTGTTTCCTGAATCAAGTTAGTTAGTCACTAATATACATGTCTTAAACTCTTAATAGTATTCAATTTAGTAGAAATAGTTACCATAATATAAAATAAGATAATAATCAATGACATAAAAATCAGAATACTATAATAATATACTCCAAACAAAAATTATTTCATGAAATGTGCTTAGTAATTTGTAAATAGATTTTAAAATAGTAATGAAATTTAAATCGAGGAAAATAATTAATCATTTATTTGATAACTACATCACAGAGGACATATAAAGAATTGTTAGAGAATTTTCATGTCCTTCATTAGTTCATTTAGAATATTCCTTTAAAACTTATTCAGTTATTTTCCATTGAAAATTAATTCCATTTATATTACCTTATAGTAATTTCTAATAGACCAAAAGGAAAACCATAAGTAATTATGAATGGAATCTCCATATAAAATTTTGTTTACGTGATATATGTTGTGGCCAAGATTTTTAGAGAAGGAATTTCAAAAACTGGTGAGTTTCTTCAATTAAACCATATTATTATATCCCACTATTGTTATTTAATAATAAGTAATATAAATAAAATTTTCATCACTTCTAATTTCCTATAAATATTTTTACTAAAATATCATTTAGTATTTAGATTCCTTGAAATCATTATTCATCTTCTTTACTTCCCAATATATAGTATGTTATTATTCTATAGATATGAAACACATCTTTGATAGATTAACATATATGATATAATTTTATTGGTGGTTTTTTATTTTATTATATTGGATCCTAAGGTGTCTTAAGACCTTTTAACCTATTCCTTTCTATATGTATATACAATATTCTCTAAAAAATATTTTAATTTTTAACAAGAAATTATTGTTTAACAATTTTTGTATGGATGGATGGGTGTTTATATCCCTAGGTTCAATTCGTAATTTCTCAACAAAGACCCTATGCTCTCATTAAAAAAATTATTTCCTTAATAATTAATTTTTTATATTGTTATTTAAAATTTATAGATGATTTTATATATGAAAACATATCATATAATAGATTATTAATTATTTTTGGAAGAATTTGAATCTCGAATTTTTTTAACATAATCGAGAACAAGCATATTATATGAATATAAAAACACATGAGAAAGAATGAAATATACTATACTCACCATAATTAAAATATTTATTAATGTTTCAAAGGTCCATAAGGAATTTCATATACATTTGAAATGTTTCTAGTGAATTGACATTGTTGAATATTTTAACAAATATCATGACAGTATTTGATAATGGTATTGAAATAAAAACATGATTATAAAAATTTATTAGTAGATTCATGTGGATAAAAATCTACTCAATAATATCATATGTGAAAAAATTAGAACATATGGGATTTTCGATGTGTTAGAATATTTACTTATTACTTTTCCATTCTTTTATTTTTGGAAATCACAAACACCTTATTGAAAATATGTATACTAAAGTTTTATTTTCTATTTTTTTTGTAGAAATATATAAATTATAATATATATAGAATAGGTTACAATTTATTAATAATAAATATCATATATTAATCAATATGATTCACTAGACTGAAGGTGCATCTGATCTATCATAATAACCCTCATTCTAACCAATATTAAAAATTATGTCTTGTATACTTAGTTAACAAAAGTAATAAACATAGGAATGACCATGGTAATAATACATTTGACTCACCATCATTCAATTCAATAAGATTAATAATTAATAAGGAAGCCCAATAGAATGACTAATGATAATAATCATTGTTCATGCGAATTTTTTCTATCAAAGGAACTCTTTTAGGGTTGTAATGTTTCTAAAAAACAATGTAGGATATTCAGTTATGGCCTAACATTTTGAGCAATCAGAGAGAAATTTGTCTAATCTTATTGCCAAAAATATTAAAATATTACCATTGAATCTTCGCCTACAAATAAAATATTCCTATGAATAGTTTGGAGATAATAAATATTAACTACACAACTCTTATAAATTTTTCCCTTCATGAAAATCTCATTCTTAATTTTTTTATTAATCTATAGAGTTATCATTCAATCAAATATTTTTTAGTGTTTTTTGATAAAAACAACTTATTTTTTATTATGTGTATGGTCACTATTACGATTGAGGGATTTTGAGGAAAGGAATATAGTGAATCTGATCCACTGGATCGATAGATTCATTGGATAGGAAGATAGATATGGATTTTTATATAAGGGGCTCCCAAGGATTGGAAGACATAACTTAATGTGATCATAATAACATGGGATTTATTGGAAAGGAAGGACAAACATTATAGTATCTATAAAAGTTTCTATAAATTTAGTCTAGGTTATTCACTACATATAAGTTTATGGATAAAAGTGTTTATTCATTTAATTAAACTTGTAAGTAATTATTACTTTTACAAGATATTTTATGGATTACTTCTACAATTATGTTTTTTATTCCATATAATAGAAATATAATCTTCATACGTATCTTTCTAAAATATTTTTTTATCAGTGTAACTTTTATTATGATAAAAAACATACTTTAATATAATCAGATCAATTGTGATACTAATTTTTTTACTCTGATTATGCAAAAATTTATGAGATTGTCGGATCATAAGAATGTATTTGATATATGTAGTTATAATATGGGGTGAATTTTAGTTTTAAAAGGTTAACCTAATCAACAAAAAACTTATTAAAGTAATATTATCAGAATCAACGATCATTTGACGATCATGTTTAAAGGAATTGGTATAATTGTTGATTTGATTACATCAATGTATTTTATTATCGTAATAATATTTTCACCGATAAAACAAATAAGATAGAAAGATAGTAATGATGAATAAATTTACCTTACATGAATAGTGGAAAATAATTGTTGAAACAAAAAATACATTATCCAATAAAATTAAGAATGACTTATAAGATATATTAAAAGAATAAAATATTTTATCCTTATGATAAAGATAGAAAATAAACATGACTAATGGTATACACATTTTTATACCTTCTGTAAATTATGTGTTTCTTCACCAAGAAATTATTTGATTAAATGATCAAAATGCGATCGATTTTTCTATTATCAAATGCCCTTTAAATGATTAGAGACATTAATATCCCAAGGCTCAAAATCTCATGAAATGATAATTGAACATAAAATAAAAATTAATTTTTTCCTAATGAAACAAATGAGATAATGATTCTTTAGAAATAAAACTCTTTAAATTAATATAGTGAATAAGAATTATATGTTCATATAGAGAGGAAATTTTAATACTTCAGTTGCAAATTTTTTTATCTCTAAACTCTTTAAATGAACTACTATTTATCGGGGAAGATCTAATGATCATATTTCTATGTTTTTTTCAATAACATGAGTTAAATGTCACTTTTAATGCTCATATTATTCTTAAATAATTGAATTTTCAACATCATATGGGTTTTATCAATGCTAAAATGACACAAATATTCTTTATGATAGAAAAATTCATGGGTACTCAGATTACAATCTTTAGTCAATTTGATGGACAACTTTATTGACGATAAATTTAATTTAACTAAATGATGGACAATATGATGTATTGGTACCATGGTTAGATTAATGGTAAACTGATTTTTATCTTAGGTAAATAAGACATATGTTTAACTACTGGTATGAACAATAGACATTCTTTATGGATAAGAATCACCTTCAGTTCGGTGAATGCGATTACGAAATATATTTTTTATATTTGTAAAAAATAAAAAAAAATTCTATTTATGGTATAAAATTAATTATTCCAAAAACAAATACAAAAAATATTAAGAAATAATATTATAGTAATAAAATGTTCAAGATAGTGTTTTTGATTTCCCAAAACATAAGGATTATGAGTGTATAAAGATAAACATATAACTCAACAGGCTCCCGCTTTTGAAAAAAAAAACACAAAAAATAAATGAAAATTAATAACATCAAAAAAATATCATCCTTTATTATTTTATGAACATTATTGGTATATATATATATATATATTATAACTCTCCATGAGTTTGAAACTAAATTCAAATTTGATTGTAAGTGTTATAACACCCCGATAATGAACATATCCCCCCTTGAAATACCTCTCACTCTATAGATAATATCTCCCCTTTTATTAAATCTTCTCTCCTTTTTTGATTTTTAAAAATAATTGGAATTTTTTCATAGATTCCAAAATTTATAGAAGGAAAATAAAATAAAAAAAAATTACGTACAAACTATTTATCCTGGAATAACATGAATAAACATATATCCAATCTTAATTGGAAAACATTCAAGAAAAAATTATTTGGATGAAAATTATTTCATAATGAGAAACCATTCTGATGTTTTACAAAATATAAATCATGAGTTCAAATTTTATGTTTAATCATCCATCATAAGGTTCTTTGAAAAAGCCTTCATTTTTTGATCACTTGTCAAATTTTTTTAATCATGATAGTATTTTTTCCATTTCATTTTACCTCCAAACATCATTCATCATGTTATAAACTCCTTCCTTTAAATGGTTAAACTCAACCTCGCAAGACCTTAGAATACAATTTTCCAATTCTATACTGTGAACCTTTTCCTTAAAAGGATTCAATTCCACTATTCTATAATCCGTTGTTTCTCATAACTCATAAATAAAATTAACACATTGGAATCATTTTAGGATAACATATTAAAGGAATCATCCATTTCTTACAGATGATTATTTACTTCATGAAAAATATCATCATATTCCCGGATGTATAAATCCACTTCATTAGAAAACATAACAATCAAATTATATGATGAATTTTATTTTTAAAACATTTCATGATTGGAATTTCAAATCAACCACGATATATATCATTGATTCAGTCAAAAAACTTAGTGACTTCAATTTTTTATTTCTATTATTCTTGAATCATCTTACATATTGATCGTATATTGGGTAAGATAGGAATATGATCAATTAAATATTTCAAGGTAATAAAAATATAATCAAATTATTTTTTTATAATATATGGATTTTGATTATAATTGGTTTGGCTCAACCTAGGGAGGTTTTCAGCTACTTCTTATTATATCATTTACTTAACCATTCTATTTATCTTTCATTGAAACAATATAAAAACATTCATCGGAACATTATTTAGAACATTTGTTTCCACTAAAACATTAACAATATAAATAATTTTTTTTATTATTCCATATCACTAATTTTGGTATTTTATTCCTGGTTTGGGAAATTTTCCATAGAGAATTAAAATTATTGCTTTTTTGGTGAATATTTTTCTTCTAGATAACATTATATGTTTTCATCCTTATAGGACTATGATGTTAAATTTATTGAGTATTATTAAGACTTTAGTGGTTTATTTTTCTTTTGATTATTCATTGGTTTCAGTCTTTTCCATATGAACATCTTCCTATTGTAAATATTTCCATCTTCTACAACTTATTTGACTTATAATTCTACTACTTGTTCAACCTATTTTTATCTTGTAGTTCATCTTATTCTTCACCTTTATATCCATCTTCATTCAAATGATCTTCTTCTAATTCTATTTTGGTTTTTAAAACACCCATTCCAGATTATTATGATATTATTATTTCTTAGGTACAATGGGAATATATTATTATAAATAATCTCATTCCCTTATTAACCATTGGAGGGAATACTATTGGAATCACTGATTTTTTATAAAAAAAGGTATATCATTGTAAAATACATGACCTGTATGAGAAATTATTATAAAAGGATAATTAGATTCTTTTTCAAATTTTTTGAAAAAATTTAAAAAATTCTTTTTTCTATAAGAATATTTAGTTGATTATATCTTTTCTCCTCTTCCTAAAAATATTCTGCAGTCCTGAATTTTAGGGAAATTTATTCAACAAGATCAAGACAATGCTCTAAATCCCCTATTTTTTCATGAATAATGTGACATCAACATCATGAAATATTCATCAGATAATATTTTTTATTTATTTTCATTTTATAGTAGGTATTATTCATCCATTACCATATACTTTGCACAATCACCTTTATTTGAAGGATAAGCATTAAATTATGCTCCGTCAACCTTCTCAACAATTTTTTTTATTTATAATCATATACAAATTTCATTTTGGAATATGTGGCTTCACCAAAAAATGATATTTTCTATCTTACAGGGTATGAATTATTCACAACATTAAAAATATCCATACATTTCAAAATAAACATACAAATTATGTCTACAAACATAATGATCACTGACTGGATGGATAATATTTCATGTTATCTAAAGTAATTAAAAGAAACATCAATAAATCTATTTTCTCACATTGATTATGTAGCCTAAAACAAAAAGAACATAAATTGTTACCATAAATCTTCCACCTTTCTGGTGGATAATAAAATACATTGTCTATAATTCTATTACATTGTTTTCTATATAATTATTTGAAAATTTCCTTACATTCTCATTTAATGGAAATAATTAAGCTTCAACCTTATTATTATTGAATTACTGATGTTTTTCTAGTATCTTTTGTGATTTTAAATATGATACAACAATAGAAGGAAAACGAAAAATATTTTATAATATATTGAATGAAATATTATATATCTTCCAAAGCATTGAAAATTTAACTTAGTTTATTCCATATTAATAATGACACATAAATAATACATAAAATTATATAACCAATTTAGGATAATAACGATCAAAATCAATGTCTAGTTTCCCCAATGAATCACTTTCACAAGCTTGTAAATAAATTATCCTTTAACAAGTATTGTTATATTTAACAAAACACGATCCTCCAATGAGTATTTCTTTGAAATTATTCCATTTCATGTAATGTCCACTATTTTCTATCTTAATGAGAACAGAGTAGAATATTGGGGAAAAATAATCAGACTGGTTACATTGAAGTGTGTGAGATATTTGTAATAAAACCTTCTAATTGTTGTGGAACACATCGTGAATCACCTTTATATAGGCAGATAGTAATGTCATATCACATTCTAAAACTATTTTTACTACTGAGATTAAAACCTAAGTGATCAGATATATGATATTTAACCAATTAATGCTTATATTTTTCTATTTATTCAATGAATATTTTTATAATTTTATCTGAGTGAAAATCATTTTGATTGTAATTTTTTTTAGAATTTTTATAAAAATTATATTTCATAAAACATAAAGAACAATTAATCATAAAAAATTAAAAACAAATGTATTGAAAAAAAATTAAAAGAAGAATGCAACTGATTGTAGAATGTTTCATCCATATGAATAATATCTTCATCTTTTTTTACATAGACATATTATGATAGTTTTATAATACACAAATATTATGGTTGTTTTATTATAAAAAATGGGTAATTGTTTTTTTATTATAAAAAAATATTTATGATATTTTTATTATGAAAAAACATATTATGATAGAAAGATAATAATACATAAATGTTTATAATAAATTTTTAGTCTACAAATTTTATAATAATTTATGGGTCTGAAATAAAATTTGTGAAATTTAACTTAGAGAAATTTATAATATATATATTTTTTAATTTATTTTGGAAAATAATTTTTCCAGAAATTGTTGTTTAAAAAAAATATGTATAACCTCTATAAAAAAATTATATTAATGTTAGTAGAATTTTAAATAATAATTAGTTGTTAATGAACATTTAACATTGATCGTTCATATGTTTTTTTAAAATATTCTAATCTACGGTAACTATTTGGTTTACTAAAAACATTAGAAAATTGTCATTATGTTCCAATGAATTATAAAATTATATCTTATTGAAGGGTGTGACCAGGAAGGTAGTGGTATCTTATAACAACGTGTTTATCATGTGAGTGAAGTTACAAGTTTTTACATAATGAATTAGAACTTATGTTATCACAAAGGGTGTGAGTTTTTATAAAACTCATACTTTAGTCAATGATTTTCTGTTTTATCCATTTCACTTGAGAAAAATGACTTATAAGTACTACATATTTTCCTTTAGTAGTGGAATGTTCTACAAAGTCTTGTTTACTAAAAGTCCATGAAACTATAGAGTCACCTAAGAAGTGAAAAGTTACATATGTGATTTTCTTATTCGTTATACATCCACCAAAGTTATTATTTGAGAAAATCTAACATTCATAAACGTTTTAGAAGAATAAAATAAGCCTAAATCTATAGTTCACTTAAGAATAAGAAAGATTCTTTTAACATATTTTATATGGAAATATTTTGTATTTGATTTATATTTAGAACATATGCAAACTAAAAACATTTATTTTAGAAGACAATAAGTAAGGTAAAGTTAACTAAAAATCATACAACTAAATGTTTTCTAATAAATTGGTTTCTATGCCTCGTCAAGATCTAATTTATTGGTGTTATCAATGGGAGTATGTATAATTTTTATAATTTTGTAACTTTATATCATATGTCAATTTTTTATATACAAATGTTGACATAAAAAAGTACCTTATGGTTATTGTGATATTTGAAAACCAAGAATATATGATTACTCTCCCATCATACTCATTTAAAACTTAAACATTAAAAGATCTGCAACGGAATATCATTTAGATTTTTTGGTTCTACAAAATAAAATGTTATAAACATAAATATGTACAATCATAGAGTTTATTTAGATATTTTATATCTGGAGTTCAATCTAACTCTCCTTTAAAAAGTTATTTGTAAATGAAATTTAATTGTTCAATTATACCAAGTCTAGGGTTTTTTTAATTCAATAATGTTATTTTGTATGTTAATAAACTTTATTGGGGTGTTTTTTATTTTCAAAACTAGGTGGTTTTTCAATTTAAACATCGTTAGAACATGTTCAGTAATAAAATCACACTTCACATTCCTTTGAAATAGTTTTAAATTAGACATCAAAGAAAATACTATAACTATATAAATAAAATCAACACTTTCTATCATATCATAGGTTTATTCATAATTTATTCCATCTTGTTGGTTATATCCCATAGAAAAGTAATAGATTTATTTCTAAGTATTATTCCATTTTCATCGCATTTAATCAATCATTTTTTACTCCAATTATAGAAGTCTCATTAGGTAGTTGTACTAATGTTTGGTCTCCGTTCATTTCAAACTCATTGAGTTCATCCTAAATAACATTAATCCAATTATCATCAACTAAAGGTTCCTTAGGATTCATATGCTTCAATTTAGATAAGAAAGATAGATGTTCAATATAATTTCTTAAGGAACATTTAGTACAAAATTATGGATATACATCACCAATGACACGTTCACTAAGATGATTCATAAGAAACCATTGAGTCATTAGATTTTCAAAAATATGTTCTCCACAGTATGTGGAATATATTCCTAATGAAAAACCTCAGAATCATATACCTATGTTATTTCCTTATTACAATAACTTTCTTTCAAAATTGAGTATCATTATTTGAAATAAAATCCTAGTATATAGGTTACGTTTTTTTGGAAAAAAAGATCAGTTTCATCAATCATAAGATTTAAATTCTCTCCACACTAAAAGAACATTTAATAAAAACTATATAAGTCTTAATATTAGTGGAATGACCTAAAAATATTCCATCATTAGTTTCAGGTGCAATCATGTGTAAATTATATTTCTTTTTATTTTATTTTATACTTCTCATAAAAAATAAATAGATCAGAAACATAGTGTCCTTTCAACAACAAATAGTTTGTTTTATTAAGAAATTTTCTAATTAAAACATGATTTATAGTATAATAGTAATTACTAATTAGTTCAACCAAGATAAATATAGAATCCAAGTATCTACTCAGTATGGTTCTATTAATATCCTAAAGAATTATAATTCTTCTTTAGACAACATCATTATTTTATGGGGGTCTATATGTTGAAAATATTTCTTCAAAAAAATTCTTACTAAAAAACTTTTGATGTCAAAATATTTAAATTCTCTGACATGACCACTATGAGTAGTTATTAATGATATTTTTTTCTACATAATAATATTTGGATAAAAAAGTTTTTGAATTGTTGAATTATTCTGATTTATTTGTATAACAATTGACCCATGTGTATCTACATTCTTCATAAACTAAGACATGTACATAGTATTTTCTCTAATACATCATGTTTTTAGAGGACAGAATAAGTCCATGTGTAATAACTATAATGTATAAAAAGGTGAGACTTCACAAATAGATTTATTACATGCCATTTGTTGCTATAAAAATTAAAAAGGGTTACATACTTTTGAATTATGAAACCAATATTTTGGTAGATCCTTAAAAAATAATTTCCTAGTCAACATATATAATTTTGTGATGTAATAGTGTCCTAAATATCCATGCCATAACTAATATAGATCTTCCATTCAACTAAGATAAGGATTTCTTTTTCTCTTAAGGTCATATAAATCCACTCTGTAAACATTCTCAACATCTAAATATTTATAGATAGTGCACATGGACTTATTTTTTCCTACAAAAAGTGGATGTATTGGTTAAAAATACCATGATTATGTCTTAGTTGATATTTACAGAAGATACACATGGCTCTATTTTCTCACACATAAATGAAAAGAAATATGTTATTTTAAAGCTAATGTACCCCAACTTAAATATGATAAAAACCTCTCCTTGAATATTATTCATGGTAATCATGGTGGAGTAATTGAAAATATTGATTTTTTTTTGTATGAAATGTATTGAAAATTAGTTTTCAAAAAATTGAACCCCACAAAAAATTGTCTCATAAAAATAAGAAATTGAATTCCTTGACATATTAATAGAACCATGCTGAGTGAATACCCAATTTTTAAACATATTTTGGAAGAAGTGGTATCTAATTTATGATATACTAAAAATTGAGTACTAATAAGAACTTTTCATAATAAAACCCTTTATGAGTTGTGGATAAGAAAAAATCCAAGAATTTATTACTTCATAGTAGAAGTTTATAAAGTATTCATTATAAATGTATAAGAAAATGTAAATATGTTGAAAAAAAATATAATAAAGTAATGATATTGGGTTACTCCACTAATTTTAAAGATTATAGAGTTTTTAATTAAAATACATATTATATTGATGAAATAGTAGAAGTTATCTTGAAAGAAACATGTCCTTTGGTTGTCAAACAAACCAAAACTAAATTTTAATTTGATATTTTTATAACTTATTTTCAACCATTGTTATATATTACATATCATAAAGAAATAACTAAAAAAGTTATTTCTTATGTCATCCTTAGGATTATTTTCCCCGAAATAATAAAAAACAATTTTTTTAAAACCCAAGATATCAATTGTTTCTTATGAATCATCATAGTGAATGTACAATTTTTGAGGTTAATAAACAAGTTAGGATAAAAAGTTCCTTAAGAATTGAAATTGAACATATATTCTAATACCAATTCATAAGTAGGAATCCTAGTGAGGCTTTAGGTGATGATGATTTTATTAAGGGAATAAAATATTAACTTTATCCATTTAAAAAGGAAAAAGTACGGACATTAGTTGAATGACCTATTGAAACTTCTATAATTGGATTAAAATGGACCTTTATGAATAAATTTGAAGAAAATGCAATAAAAGTTATAAATAATGATAGAAATGTTTCTATGTGATAAAAATTATGGAATAGATTATGAAGAAACAATCATTGGTAGAAAGGCCTGAAGCTATTTAGATTATTCAATCCTTTACATCATTCATTAATATTAAACTATTTTAAATGGATATGAAGTGTAATTTTAGAAATATATATGCTCAATTAGAAGTTTATTTTAAACAAAAAAATGTTTTTGAAAATAAAAAACATCCATAACATGTTTATAAACAAACCAATACACCTTATCGACCTAAACGTTCCCCTAGAACTCGGTATCATAGGTAAAAGATATTCTTGTTATAAATATTTTTATGGGAATGATAGATCCAAATGATTTTATAAAATATTTCAATATATATAATATTATTTTAAAGAAATTAATTTATAAATTTTATTTACTTAAACACAAAAAAATAATATATTCCCTTTTTGATCTTATAAAGGCAGAGTTTGAAATGAGTATGCTGGTTAAGTTAAGGAATTTTCTTAGTTTTAAAATATGGTAAAAACATTAAGGTAATTATGTATATGAAAATAAAAATATTAACGATTACTTAAAAAATTTGGGTAAGAATATACTCAAAGTATTAGTACACTTATTGGTTCCCCCAATACACTAGATCATTATGAGGTAGGGAAACTTGTTGATCCACCAACTTTTAGATATATGATTTGTAATTTACATTACATAATTGCTAATCATCTAGATTTTTTAGTCTTCGTATATACTAAATATCTATCCAATCTAAAAGAATCATATCATAATGTTTCTAAATGAATATTTTTTTATCTTATGGGAACTCTGAATTGTTGAATATTATATTCTTCCAGAATAGTTTTTGAATATACATGTTTTTTAGATGATGAATTTGGTGGATGTAAAATGGAGAGAGAGAGTATAAATATAACCTTTTCATTTATTAGGGGACACTTTATTATCTTTTTCTTGTATAAAACAACAATCATAAGAACTTTATATGGCTGATGTTGAATATGTAGCTGCTAGAAGTTCTTGTGTTCAACTGTTGTGAATGCAGCAGACTCATAAACTATGGAATGAGTTGAACTAGAACTTAAATAGATTTTTATAACACAAGATAAATTTTCTTAAGTAATATCCCATCACATCAATATTATGATAAACACACATACACACACATGTATATAAGTCGTCAGTTCCTTTGGTGTCATAGAGTTAAGAGAGATATAATCATAAAAATCAAAGAAATGTAATCAAAACTTGTTGATATTTTTAATAAACCCATTCTTTATTATATATTTCAATATATTAAACATAAATTATGAATGCTCAATTTTAAATCATCATTAAATCCTAATTATTATTTACCAAACATATTTCATTAATAAACTCATTTTCATATAGGGTTACATATATGAATTACTTATAAAAATTGTATTTTATTATATTTTTGTAATGAATCCAGAATCTATATTTTAGGAATTTTTTGAAGTCCTAATAATCAAATTGGTATTCAATGTAAGAAATTATTATAAAATTTCTTATCCAAAAATTTATTTCATGAATTTATGGATTATTATGTTTTTTTATCATAATTAGTTATTCATAATACAATTGTAATAATTAGTTTTTCATAATTAAACTATCATAAAATTTTTTCAACAATAATACTACCGTACCATTCTTATATTATAAAACTACCATAAAATATTTATTTTATAAAACTATAATGATATTTTTATTCTTAAAAAAACCTAGATGAGTGTGTTATTGAAACAAATGAAACATTCTACTCAGAATGGTACTCAACTTTAATTTTTTTTCTCTAATTCATTATATTAGTTTTAATATTTTTAGATTAGATGTTGTATTAGATTTATCAATTTGAGTAGCTTTCATAATTTTAAAATTTTCTCTAATCATAATGATTCTCACTCTAATAACTGTTTTAATACATTATGATTTCAAATAAACATTTATAAATAATTATCGATAAATCATAGAAGAATGATGAGTTGGGGTTTAATCTCAACCATATAAAGCCTTTTGAAATATGATCCAACGTTTTTTCATTTCTATATAATGTTTGTTCACCATATGTCACACATAGGTTCAAAGGGAGTTTTTCAGAGCTATCACTCCATTGAAATATTCCAGTCAAATTATATTTTATTTCTTATGGTCTTTATCTCAGTTTTCATTCTGATGGAAATAAATAATATTATAATAATTTTTGTATTTACCGAGAAAATTTCATTAAAATATCTTGGTTGGTGAAATATTATACTACTCTCAAAAGAATAATTTCTCTACAAGGTTGGGAAGGTTTTTATGTGGAGAAACTATATAAATATTTTTATCTTTATTATCTGAAATTTGTTTCAAAATTTTATGCCTCAATTCATTTTGATAAATAATATAGTAGGGATACATATTTCTTTTCTCTATTTAGGAAGAGATATATGTTTTCCACAAATATAGTATAAAATATTGTTGATGTTCCTTTTGATGGTGAATCATATTTACCTTCACACAAGATACCAAAAAATATATCTTTTGAGAAGAATAGAGCTAAAGATTTGTTGTTTCCATGCTCTTAGAATGTAAATAATGTTTGATATCTTTCTATATGAAACATAGTTATCGAATTAAGTATTAAATGTTATCAAGTAAGAATGAAACATTATAGATTGATGTTAAAATTTTATGATGTTTTTATTTTAAACAACCCGGTCAATATGAGAAAAATATACATAATGAAATTTATTTTATTTATAGTGGAGAATATTAAAATTTACTCAATAAAGTCATATATAATTATGTTTCCAGCATTCAAAAACAATTTTATTATGAAATATAAGTATCATTAAAATTATGATAATAATTCTTACCATATAAGATATAACATTTCAGTCATTGGTGAAGTCCCAATTTCCATAACTAAATTAGTTTTTGACTCCAAATAAAAAAACTGTTGAAAATGTTGATGGAGTGGAATCTGATGCCAAACCTTCAATGAAATCATAGGATGTCAAGAAGAAGATAAAGGCTGAATCATCCCCACCATTAAAACAATCTAATGAAAATATAAATTATTATGAATTTTTCATAATGTTGATATCACATAAGTCGCAAAAGTATCAAGGGGATCCAGAGTGTAGTATTGAACCCGATGAGTCAATGGCTGTGAAAACTATGACTGTAGAATATATATAAGAATAAGGTAAAAGAAAAATGAGAAAGAAGATGATTAAGGAAGAATTAACTTGTTAAACTATTGTAATAATGTTGAAAACATTTATGAGAATAGTTTTAAAAAAATTTCTCATTCCGATCAAATTATACCTAAATCAATAATGTTTTTGAAGAAAAAGTAGTGATTCTAACATTAATCCTTTATGTGGTTTATATGGGAGAAATTATAAATTTATTAGTCCCTTTTGAACTTGAGAAATGATCGATATACAAATCAGTTGGAAGATCTATTTTCTTAACATCATCAAAATTAAAATATAAGATTGAGAAATAATCTGTACAAGAAGTTGAAGAAGAAGTTCACAAAGAAATATTAGAAGAGGTTAGTGGGGAAGAATTTGAATACGAATTAGAGGAAGAAGAATAAAAAAAGGAAGAGGTTCATAAAAAAAGAATCAATCTGATAAAAAATCATAGGAAAATATGTCCTTATAGTATGCATCATCATCAACACATTTACCTTCACAATCTGCTAAGGATGGATACTTATAGAGTTATCAGAAATACAAATATTCATTATAAAAGAATGAGGAGTCATACTCTAAGAAAAAAACCATACCAATAATCATATACCATAATCAGTGATAAGTAATAATCAAAGAAAAATATTTATATTGGGTATTTTTTCTTAGAAATAATTAACAATAAAATGTTCCTGAGAAGGATTCAGAAAATTATTCAAATTAATATAGAATGAATGGAAAATTAGCTAATATTATAACCAAAAGAACAAAACATGCATAGGAATAGCCTAACCAATCAGACAATGAAGCCATTGTTTGTTTAAATGTATTTTATTATATTTTTTATACCTTTAAATGGTTGAGGGATAAGATTCCAAACATACCAAACATAGAGCCAAGTTGTAAATTGATTTCTTAATATTTGAATGAAAACTTTATATAAAAAAATGTATAGAATGAATGAATTATCAATATCATGGAATATTTAAAATATTATCAATAATATTTTATGACGCAAAATTATTCATACCATTATATGGTGATTTGGTATAGATAATTGGATTTCGATATCTAGAACATGATGATTAATTTATTGAAGTAAATATAATTCTTTCAGAAATAGAATATTCCATCAACAATTTATCCTCATATGTTTACGAATGTGTAACATTCAATGATGAACATAGAGAAACAATTGATTATCAGACTAAGGAATTGAACATTTTTTTGGAATAGGATCATAGTCTTGAATTTGAAAATAATAGCCTATGGTCTTGAAATGTTTGGTTGACCCTTATGATTAAATTAGATCAAAACAAAAATATTTATGTTTAGAATTATGTTTTAATGGAATAAATGATTTTCTAGATTTATAAGGATTTACATGTGTTCGTAAAAATGCAAGATTTCTTGAATGAATATGGAATAAACTTTTTATTTTAACTATTGATTTATAATTTGTAAAACGTATCTTTGGATTCTTATTAAGAAATAATTTTCATAAAATCCTTTATGCATGACTGTTTTCTAAATATAATTGGATATGTGTTCATTAATTATATAAATGGTTGAATATTTAGTTTATTAAAATTGTTTAATATGATATTTTTACTTTAACAATTATAGAAACTATTCCTAATTTCATAGTATTTTTTAAAATAAAAAAGGGATAGATTTTTAAAAAAGGAGATATGTTTTAAAAAATTTGTCATATTATCATTAGGGTAAGTAGTATTTCTAAGGGGATGTTATAATATATGAAATCATATTTTAATGTAGTTAGAAACTGAAGTGGGGTTATAAGAAATTTATATTTAATTTTTCAATATAATAATGGACTATATGTCTTTAAAGTTGTTGTCTTTCTTTAATGTTTTCTATTTTGTGAATTCTAAAAAGGGTAACATTGTTGAGTAAGATGTTTAACTTTTTACTTTTCAATTACTTTATTTTTGGAAGCCACAAATACCTTTTTTAAAATTTGTTTAGTTACATTATATTTGCCAGATATTTTTCTATTTTTTTGTAGAAAACATTAATTTATACCATCCATATAAATGTTTCTTACGTATTATGATTATAAAAATTTATATTCTGAAATTTTATCCCTCATTCTAAAGGTGGGTCTGATCCAATAGAATTAACTTTGATTAAGACATTAATTAATCTTATTTCATATCTCTATGACTAAAAATGTATTTACCATCAGACTCACCATGGTACTGACATATCTGAATAAAATTTATCCAGTTCAATCAGATTGATAATCATTATAGAAGTATATTGGACTAACTAATGTTAACAATCAGAGAATATTATAAATTTTTCTATCATATGGAATGTTTTAAACATTGTTATGGAGCAAAAAACAACATTAGAAATTCACTTATGCTAGAAATTTATTATCCATCAAAGAGCCAATTGTTTGACACCATTACGAAAAACTCAAAAAATATGTCCTTTCAACGATTTACCTATAAATAACTACTCATTTTATGTTCTTGTATTAGATACCTTTTTGATGCTCAATAATTAATAGGTTTTCTCTATGTGAACATATCATTCTATGTCAATGTAATATGTTAGAGAGATGTCTTACTAAGGAATCCATATCAGTGCTGTTTCCATAAGAATAATTTCATTTATATTCTACATGTAATCATTGTTATGAGCGAGGGAATATGAAGATAGGAATATGGTGAATCAAATCCCTCAGACCAAGGGCTTATTGGGCTCGAAATAAAAACATTGATCCTCATATAAAGGGTTTCCAAAGAAAAGATGATTAGAATTGATCATCATATAGAGGGTATCAAATATAAGAATACATGGATTATTCAAATCACCATACGAATAGAATTCATAGTTAAGAAGGACATAAATTACCATAAGTATATAACTATTGATAGCTTTAGTCATGTTCTAAACTTACATTACTCTTAAGGATAAAATAGTGCATTATTTTAATATATCATGAAATCCATTAATACTTTTAATAGCTATTGTATTTATTTTTTCTATACATATTTTATAATTTTCAAGTAATAGAAAACTAATTTTCATACATATCAATCTATACAATTTTTTTTTCTGTCTAACTGTGGTTACGATAAAAACATACATTGATATAATCAGATCTCCTTTGATAACGAATATTTCATTATGATAATCAGATGATATGTAAGTATGATAATATTAATTTATGAGTTTTTTTATTATGTTGAATTATTTAAACTATATTTCACTCTCATTCATTTGTGTATATCCATCTATGCTACTCTTACAAGCCAATAATTTTAATTTTAAGAAATAATATTTTAATTATTTTATCTATATTTATTCTCTATATATATGGATCATTTGACAAATAGTTTTTTGATTTATCCATATGCCTAAAAATGATGTGTTGGGTAATATATTATGTAACATAAGACTTTATATATTAATTTATGTTACCTAAATACAATATTACATCACCTTCAATCTCGTACATTTATTTAACTACTATAGATTAATGCAATTGGTCTTTTTCTTAAATTCCAGCCTCAGTGGTGTGAGGTTACCATTTCACATGGACATCCATTGATTTATTTTATCTCTTATATTTCATTAATAACACATCAATATCCTGTAGTAGAAGAATCAATATCACCATCTATTTTTTTCCCTATTCATTAATCATGAAATATCTAATGGTTGTATGATCTATAATTATGGTGAGTTTAGTTCCATGTAAATATGATATAAATTATATAATGTTTTTTTTATAAAACCCCACTTTAGTTGTGGTGAAATTGTTATTGGTAAAATCCATATATTTTGATAATATTAAATTAAGTGGTTTCTATGATCAATTCCATGTGAGATTAATTTCCCTATACCTCCCTTTGTGATATTACATATCAGATTGAAGGGGTGATTCTATATTATTGGTTAAATCACAACAGTTATAGTCAGCTTACTTTCTAGCTCATTAAATACCATCATTAAATATTCATTCAAAATGAATTCATTGTCTTCATGATGAAATTTTGAAATAGGTAGGTAAATCGTACTTTAATTTTTTATGTTTATCACATATAGTCCTATACACCAAAAGGATGATCTAAATTTTTTCCCACAGGTGGGATAATATAGTAAAATAATGATGTCAATTTTTTAATTAATATCTTCAATTCCATTTGTTTATATCATGTGAATAATTACAATTCATCTTTATACCATGTAATTTTTTAAAACCAAAAAATGATACTTTCTATTGAATTTTTTTAAATATATTACTTAGTCAATCTGATATGCTTAAAATCGTTTTTGAAAACATTATATTCTTAAATACATAATTAAATAATATAATAAATAAAATTTGAGAAAATAATCACCAATATTTTTCGAAATTTTCAATGATAAATGACCAATCAAAATTTCATCATCTTATAAGAAAGGATCCAAGTCGATCTGTGAAGATGGTTTTATCTTAATCATTTTTTATACAGTTAATTAGAATAACCTAAAAAAAATTAACTAGAAAGATATAATATATCATCCCAAAAAAAATTATGATTATATTATTGAATTGTGTTTTGAATAATTCTTTAATTTCAAAACCCCCTTTCTTCTAAAGATACCCCCCGTGAGAACACAATAAAGGAAGAAAGACACTCCCCTGCGAGTCCTTCCTCTAGTAGGACCTAGGATGGTGACTAGCACTAAGTGTACAAAGATTTCCCAATATGGGAGGTATTAACCTTTATAATAAAACAAAATCGGGATATAATATGTATCAAGCTAAAAAAACTCCAAAACAAACAAAAAAGAAATAAAAAATCCATCCCACATGAATAATTACAAAAACAAAATTGAAATAAATGAAATACAACTCCAAGGTAACTACTAAAAGTAAAGGTATGTTAGCGGCATAACAACTGTCTCAATATCCAAGCTAGTAAATTCCAAAAATGGTCCATCTAATCCTCATAGAAACATGAAAATAGATTTATATATGTAGGATGAGCATACAATTATACTCAGTAGGAAGAACAAATTTTTCTAGTGCACAAGTGATGTAACACCCTAAGATATCATAGTATGTTATCTTCCAACGTAATTTAATAACTTCTGTTGCACACAACAATGAGTTTGAGCGCACCACGACTTATCCAACTAGTCATTTAAAAAGCAGTTATGAATAGTATGAACTTAATTCTGAATTTTATATACTCCATATAATTTTAGAATCCATATTATCTGTCACTTCAACATAATATAAGAACAAATTCATTTTTTTAGATAAAAGAATTATTTTTTAAAATATGCAATTTTACAACCTTTTAATAGAGAACCTTTTTAAAAACCAATATTTCATACTTTTATATATTCAATATTTTGAAATTAAATTATTCTTTAGAATTGGGATGTAAAAATTCAGTTTCGATAAATTTTTGATACTTTTCAGATAACTTTTATATTTTGATGAATATTGAAAAATAATAAATTTTAATAGAAAACAAATTTTTTAATAGAAATAATTTATAGAGTTAAATTATACATTTGAGTGGTTTTAATATATCATTATATTATATTTTTATAATTTAATATAATTTATGACATGGGACGTAATTTCACATTTAAACTGGATATAAATAATTGCCAATCTTTTGATAGTTATTATTTCTTAAAAACACGATTTCTATTCTGACAACAGAAATTAATTTCAAATTAAAATCTTCAAATTATATGTATTTAATTTGGATGAATGGATTCCATGTTTGGAATTATAAGGTCTAAATTGTGTAAATGGGTAACTTTTAATTTTAGAGATTATGAATATTTACTTTAGTAAAAATTTATTTACCTTGAATAAAAAGTTAATCTGGTAAATAAGGGTAATCAAATATTATTATAAAAATGTTAAATTTCCCTAAGATGTGTCGTATTCATATTGGTTGATACATGTCCTACCATTGGCATCCTTGGGTTGATTTTGGGACCCCTTGGAAAAACATGAGATTGATAATGATATTTTATATTATTTAATTTAAATTAAAGACAAAATTAATATAAACATATAACTTGTAGTAAATTTTTTTACAAGGATCCTTATAATTTATCTTTTACACTATAAATATTCATTTGAAATCTAAAAGTATTTTGTACAACATGGTATTTTTTTTATAATTTTTTGACATCATAAATTTAAAATTATTTTTGACACAATAATGATGCAGTGTAAACCCCAATAAATAATGAATAAAATAAATGAGATTATAAAAATTTAAACAATATCCAAAACATGTCCAATTATTATTGGATGATTTTATTTCAAACACAAGTCATATTATATTTGACTTCAATGAGTTTGGACCTTCAGAAACCGAAAATCATTATATAATAAAATAATATTTTCAAACATTACTAAAGAGCCCCTCCTACCCCTTATAAAAGCCCTCATCTTGAACTCATTTCTCACAAATCCCAAGCCCATTGTCTCATCCTACAATTACACACACCAACATCAAATGGGTATAGAACATAATGTTTCTATGGATGGAAAACTACTGCCTCATGAAACCATGATTGTTCAATCTTATACCACCACCTCTTATAGTGTCCATTATGATGGCACTGTAATTATATGTGATATTTATTATATTTTTTTTATTATCTTCTATAATTATCTTTTATATCATACCTCTATTCTTTTCATGTGGTATATATATGATAATTTCATTTGAGGATGTGCGGACAACCACCCCCTCAAAGTGATATTACTCGTTCTTACCATACATGTAATGTATAATGGATGGTGTTAATGTACATACATAATGTATATAAAATATTATATTATATTGGAATAATAATAAACCTATGTATCATTTTGTTTGTTATCCTTTTAAAATAAAAAAATGAAATGGAAGTATCATTCGTGCGTATGTATGAATTACTGTCTCCACGAACGCAATGAGATTCATTCCCCATTGTAACAATTAAAGAAAAATTATCATTTTATTATTAATAATAATTTTTTAGAACTTAATATCATTCTGAATATGAATCATATACATCATATCCATAACAATCATTTCTTACGTAACAAAACATATAAAGGAAAAATGAATCAGTTAGCACCTAAAATAATGATACTACTAAAACATTATAAAAAATAAATATTATAAGATCATATATAATAACATATTTATGTATGTGGTTCCTGTATCATTTAACAACATTGATTTAACTATTATACCTGAGGTTAACGTACCCTCATCCAAGGAAAAGTACAAGTTAAGGGTTAATTCTTCAATCTCATTATTATCCAGGATTGTTTATGTCTGTGTATTTCCTGGGATATAGTTACTATCCAAGTTCATGTTTCCAAAAAGGCATTTCAAAATTATTCTCTTAACGTAACCTTTAAATGAAACAACAGTTTAAATGTTTTAAATATTTATTCTTCTAAATCATTATTTTTAATGTCCATTTTTTCAAAATGGTTTTAGAGATTTATATATATGGACATCATTGTTTTAAAATGTTAACTCCTTTCAAAATTTTCAATGTGGTATGGGACACCTTAATTAAAAAACTATTTTATATAACTTCCTTTATAAATGTGTGACTTTTAAATGATTTCATAAAAAGGGATATTTCTATCAAAAAGTTTTACTGATCATTTTAAACTACATCAACATCATTTACTAGATATTATTCTTGGTTAATGTTTATTAATTATAATAAAATCTTCCATATTATATTGAATGTGTTATGATATGTATAACTCTGGATGTGATATTTTTATATAATTCAAGGTTTCTGGTTAATTTATTAACATTTTATATGATAGTTTTAATACGAATGTTTACGCCATGATTCATCCTTTTCATATGAGGAATGCATTGGACTTAGTAAGTGATGGGTGGAGCCCACTATAGCGCCTCGATGCATTGGTAAGTCTCATGAGAAAAACTAATTTCATGGAAAATGTCTTTGAAAAAATCTTAATTGTAGTCTTGGCATGAGGCCTTGACAATGTGGTTATGATATCTGGCATTATGCATTCCATCATTATGAAATTAGTTATTTGTATTACGTGTTATTATTCATCTAGTAGAATATCCATTTGAATGAGTAAATGGAATTATTTGATTTATCTTTTCACATTATGTTGATGTTTAATATTAAAAGGCTTTTATTTTTGTTTTATAAATTTTCCTAAATATTAATGCTTATTTGTGAAAGTTTCACCTATATTGTTATCCTTACTAGGCATCTGATATCAACTATTTTTATGTTTTCTTTTTCCCGGGATCCCATTTAATGTATTATTATTGATATGTAGGGTTAATCTAACGGAATAATGGCATTCACAATAGATTATTTATGCTGTGTTTTATGTTTGAATATGTAATTTAATGTTAATGTTTGTAATATACTTTCCAAGACTGTTAAAATAATCAGTCCTTTGAGACAAGATTCTTTGTAATCGTGCCAATGTATTAAAATAATGCACCATCTTAGAGTATCTGGGGTCGGAGAGTTACCATTGATATCAGAGGATGTTTAGAAATAAATTTAGAAACTAGATTTAGAACAACACTGTTTAAGGAACATTACCTTAAGATAAAATTGAGGATTAATATAGAAGAACATCCTAGAATTTAGGTAATGTAGAGATTTTTTGAATTTTCCTTGAAATACATCCATGTCCAGATACAAGCAGGTAGAGGCGGCTCTGACACATATGTTCATAAGAGTGAAAACACTAAAAAGGAGTTTTGGGCATGACCTAGGGAATCCTATTACATGACTACAGGCATTACTGCACTATTGGTTATGACACCAGGGGATATGAATAAGATAATTCACATTTTCTTTATAAGCCATTATAAAAATTTAGGAGTAAATATTTCCTCTAAGAACGCATTTTTTTATTATAGATTATATTCATAATATTATCAAATTACATTAGGTACTTTAAAATTTTAAAATTATGCATTGTGATTTATAAACTAACCTAGTGTATCCCATTGTTTAAAAATGGCACCGAGTAGAAGGAATGATAACTCCAGTAACATGCATGATCCAAAGAGTAATATAGATCATATCATTCATGGTACTAAGAAACAATTTAGGAAGAAAATAACCACCCATGTATTATCATCACATGATGAAATATTATCTTGTGTTAATAAGATAAGTAAAGAATTCTCTGAGTCCTATGGGTTTGATAGGAAGCCAGAGAAAAAAATAATGGTAGAGAGAAAGATGGATAAAGGGAATAAGGGAATAAAGTATTTTACCACATGTGATAACTGTGGAATGAATCACCGTGGTAATTGATTGAAGGGAATGTGAATCTGTTATAAGTTTTTGGAAAAGGGACACCATGTACATGAATGCATGGTAAATAAAAAGGATTCAAATATTCAATGCTTCATCTACAAGGAGTCGTGACACTACGCGGATCAATGTCCAAATCATTATAGTATTCCCCAAAGGATTCTATTGGATAATAATAATTTTAGGATACTACCACATATGAATAGGAATTACTAGTGTTCTTATGTTGTTATTAATGAATTATTTGAGTGTTGTATCAATTATTTAGTGGTTATATGAATTATAGATATAAATAATGATTGTACTACTGTACTATTTCATTGACGATTTGATATTTTATGGTTCAAAGAAAAGTTATTCAATAGAAAGTTATAATATTGTAAAATATATTGTTTAAGGAATGATAAACCTTAATATAGTTATGATACTAATTTTGTAATTTTTGAAAAAGAAATGATTGATTTGGATAAATTATATTGGATATTCTTGACTACTTTAAAAATAAATAATTTTTTTGTTCATTCCATTATTTTTGGAGTTTAAAAAAATTTTGTATATAAGGAGTATATCCAGTATTATATAAGGAATAAGGGAGAATTAATATAATCCTAACGTTTTATGATAATTCAGGGTGTTACCATGATTTAAAAGAATACATGATGAATGAATTCACATGTTATTACGTGCCAAAAAAGATCTTCATTGTGTTTAACTTCCTTAAAAATTTTTGACTGTGAGTTCAGAAAGAAGTATTGTGGATAAGTCTAAAGGTTGGAATAGATTATGTTTGACATTGGATACTATTCTTATGGTTAAATCATTTCATAATATTGTTTTTGGATTGTCATAAAAAGGAAAACCAGGAGGTCGGGCAAAACCCGTCGCGTCTGGCAAGGCTGTGAGACATGAACCCACAACTAAAGGGAGACAAGGGTACATCAACTACCACTAGCATTTGTGATGTCCCTGTTTGTATAAAGTAGTTTTTTTAAATATTCTGACAAATGAATTATAAATTCCTTATTTTTGGAACCCTATACGATTAAGATATATAGAATATTTTTGAATTCTATTAACTTTTTTAGTGAATGAAGAGTTTTTGAAAGGAATTAATTAAAGGATGAAACTCTTCCTATCAAGTATATTTCTTTCCTATTGTTCTATGAATAAATTAATTCTTAAAATTTTTGGAAGGTATCTTAAAACAAAAAATTTGTTATCTTAATACCTTATGTTTTTTTGAATTGATGATATTTTAAATCATCGTCGATTAATGGCATTGAGGCCCTCAATTGAACAATAGTTTGTGATTTATTACCTCAATAAATCCCTATAAAAAGTTATGTTTTCCCTACAATTATGTGTCTCCAATTTCCACCAATTTTCTCCTAATCGAGATCATAATTTAGTGGTGACTATTTCATTTCTCATTCCCTCTTATTAAGACTAAATTTCATCAACCCAATATTCTATGTGGGTTTTACACAATGTTATTTTTATTTTCAAATAAAATTGTAAAATTTAGATGATGAAATTTATTGAAGGAGGGGATAATGTGAAACCCCATGATTTCATAGTATGTTATATTTTCAAAGTAATTCCATAACTTCTGCTACACGCAACACTGAGTTCGAGCGTATCATGACTTACCAAACAAGCTGTTCAAAAAACAGTTTAAAATAGTATTAACTGAATATTCAATTTAATATAATACATATTATTTTAGAATCCAAATTATGGGTTTCATAGACATAATATAAGAACAAATTAATTTTTTTCAAATAAAAGAAGTATTTTTCAAAAAATAAAATTTTACCTTATTTTAATGGAGATCGTTTTTTAAAACAAATATTTGAATCTTTAATATATTAAATTTAATGTAATTATGTTATTCTTGAGATGTGGGGGAATAAAAATTTAGTTTGGATAAATATTTGTTACTTTTCTGATAAAATTCATATTTTGAGGAATAATGAAAATACTAATTTTCAATTGAAAAAAACCTTTTTAATATAAATAATATATAGTGTCAAATTACACATTTGAGTGGTATTAAAATATCAATATATTATATTTTTGTCATATAAAATAATTTAGGTCATTGTATGTAATATCACATTTAAACATGACAAAAAAAAGTGTCAATATTTCGATAGTTATTAATTCTAAAAAAGACTTTTTATTTTGAATACTGGTATTAATTTTAAATTAATTGATGACACTTATGTGTGTTGAATTTAGAAAAAATGATTCCATATTTATAATCAGGAGGTCCAAATTATGTAATTATTTAAATTTTATTTTTATACATTACAAATATTGACTTCATTAAATATATTTTTTACCATTGTTAGAGGGTAAATACGGTAAATAAGGGTAAATAATATTATTATTATAATATTATATTACTCAACATGTGTCCTATTAATATTTTTTGATACATTTCTGACCATAGGAATACTTGGGTCGATTTTGGGATTCGATGGAGCCACTTGAGAGTGATAATGACACTTTATATTAATTAATTTAAGGTAATGACAAAAATGACCTAAACATATACCTTTTAGTAAAACAATTTTTACAAGGGGTTCTATAAGTTATATTTTAGTCTATAAATATTCATATGAAATCTAAAAATATTTCCTACATCATTGTTTTTTTTAATTTTTAGACATTTAATAAATAAAATTATTTATGACACAATAATCATGTAGTTTTTACATCATTAAAGAATTCTTTAAATAAATGATATTATAAAAATTTAAACAGTATAAAAAACCTTTCCAATTTGTTTTTGGATTATTTTATTTCGAACAAGAGTCATATTATCTTCACCTTTAAAGAGTTTTGGACCTTTTGAAACTCAATATCACTATATAATAAAATAATATTTTCAAACATTTCTAAAGAGCCCCTTCCCCCCCTTATAAAAATATGTCACCTATAACCCATTTCAGAAACCTTTCAAGCCACTTGGATCGTCCAAATTCTTCTCAATTAATCTCCCTACATCCCTGTATTCCTATTAGAAGCCTTAAATTAGGATGAATGTGCTACAAGGAAGCCTTTCGGTTCAAACCAAAGGGAGTTACCTAATTTAAAGGTAACATCTCTTCTTAAGTTCTTTTCTTTTCTTTTACACCTCCAACCCCCTAAACACTCTTTATTCCTTTAATATATAACAAAACTAGTATCCTAAATATACTACGTTTTTTTATGAGAAGGATTTGAACTACACTTACGCACACCTCCATCTAATGGTTATAGAACATAATGTTTTTGTGGACGGAGAACTACTTCCCCATGAAACACTGATTGTTTAATATTTTACAACCACCTCTTTTGGTGACCATTATGATGGAACTATAATTATATATGATATATATGATATTTATTTCATCTATAATCTTCTGTAATTCTTTATTATAAGAAACTGTTATTCTTTTCATGTTGTGTACATATGATAATTTCATTTGAGGAAGTGCGGACAATGTCCCCCTCTAAGTGATATTACTCATTCATACCATACATGTAATTTATATAGGATGGATTAAATGAGCATTAAAAACATATATATAATATTATATTATACTGGAAAAAATATACCTATGAATCATTTGGTTTTCATTCCTTTTAAAATAAAAAAACTGAAATGGATTTAGCATTCGTGCGTACGTACAGATGACTGTCTCCCGGAATGCGATGAGATTCCTTCCTCATCGTAATCATTCAAGAATAATTTTTATATGATTATTAATTTTTTTTAAGAACTTAATATCTTTTTTTATTTGAATCAAACACATCCTACCCATAACAATCATGTCTTACATAACAAAACATATAAAGGAAAAACGAACTAGATAACACCCGAAACAATGATACTACTAAAATATTATTAACAAAGCAATATTAGATGATCATATATTATATCATATTTAGGTATGTGGTTCTTTTATAATTTAATACAAAATGATTTATCTTTTATAAAGGATGTTAACGTACCCTCGATCAAGTAAAAGTACAAGGAAAAGGTTAATTCCTCAATCTCATTATTATATGAGACTGTTTATGTGTAAGTATTTTTTTGGGAAATATTTATTATCCATGTACATATTTTATAAAAGGAATTTAAAAAGTATTATTTTAAGGAACTCATTAACTAAAACACATTTTTAAATGATTTAATTATTTATTCTTCTTAATCTTTCTTATTAATGTCCATGTTTTCCAAATGGTTTTAAGGATTTATTTATCTGGACATGACTATTTTAAAATGATAATTCCTTTTAAATGTTTCAAAGTGGTATGTGACACTTTGATTCAAAAATAACTTTTATATTGCTTCATTTACAAATGTTTGACTTTTAATTGATTTTAGAAAAAGTGATATTTTTCTCAAAAAGTTTTACTGGTAATTTTCAACTTTCTCAACATCCTTTACTAGATATTATTCTTGTTTAAGGTTGATTTATTATAATACAATCTTCCATATTGTATTGAATGAGTTATTTTATGTTTGAATGTGGATGTGATATTTTTATACAACTCTTGGTTTATGGTTAGTGTATTAACATTTCATATACTAGTTTAATATGAATGTTTATGTTATGTTTCAACCTTTTAATATGAGGAATGCATTGGACATAGTATGTGACGGGTGGAGCCTGCAATAGCTCCTCAATGCATCGGTAGGTATCATGATACAAAATCATGTTTTAGAACAAGGACTTGATAAAATATTATGTGTAGTCTTGGCCTGAGGCTATGCCTATGTTGTTATAATGTTATGCATTTTCATTCCATAATTTTAAAATTAACTATTTATATTACAAGTTATTATTCTACTAGTAGAATATCTTTGTGAATAATTAAATGAAATTATTTTATTTATCTTTTACATATTATGATGATGTTTAATTTTTAAAGTATTTTTTTATTTTTATACATTTCCTTAAATGTTTATGCTTATTTATGAAAGTTTCCACTATATTGTTATCCTTACTGAGCATCTGAGCTCACCCCTTTCTAGGTTTTATTTTTCCCTATATTCCAATAAGTATATTATGTTTGATATGCAAGGATAATATAGGGGCATAATGGAATTAAAAACGGATTATTTATGTTGTGTTTTATGTTTTAATTTGTAATGTAATGTTCATGTGTGTAATTTGTTTTATAAGACTGCAAAATTGTTTGGTCCTTCGGGACTTTATTCCTTGTAATCATTACAATGTATTAAAATAATGCACCAACTCTAGGTAATAGGGGTCGGGGAATTACAAGTGACAGAAGCATAATAATGATCCTGTGAGAAAACAATAGATCCAACAGCACCGAATATAATATATTAACCATCCCACCTCACCAAGGAATACTCAAAAAAATAACACAAGTAAATTAAAGTAATATAATAAGCACATTCATGATAGGGTATCCATTCACCACTTTCCCCCTAATTATTGTCTCTCCCGCCCTAATGAAATATGTCCTAGAATTCAAAACTTTTTCTAAAGTACCACATCATAACTCTCCCACTCATTCTTGGGCCATACAGTTAATCATGTCACATAGGAAAATAAATCTCCTCACATCCCACCCATACACACCCGGTTCTCATAACCATATCCAACCTACAAACACATGGGACACACAACCACATTTCAACTCACTAGTAGACACCTAGTTCACATTCCATGTCACATAGAAAAAACACATGGGAAGTACAAAACATATCATCTTGAAGACACATTGGAAAAAACAACAAATCTCATCCTAAAGAAGCCTGGGAAATCACAACTCACTATCACACACCCATCCCTCACAAACCACAACCTTCCTAAATAATCTAGTGGCATCACTTCCTTGAATATGTAGAAGGGAAGAGCGGGTGGCCTATCATCCATCCTCCCACTATGATGTTTGGGAATGACACCCTCCCCCATGATAATGGGGTTGTTCGGTACATGTTTTTCAACAATTTTGGGGTGAATATAGAAATAATATGTAATATTAATTTAATAAATATATGATACCAAACACTCAATCCCAAATTATGGGTTTCACAAAAATCTCTACCTCAATTAGTATTACCAATACTCACTTTGGTAGTGGATAAAATTAAATAATATTAAAAGAGCCATTTAGATCATCGAACACTAATTTCATTACCTATATTTAACCATAGTTAACTATGAATCCCATGGTTTATCATTTCATTGAAAAATTCTTTCATATTAACCAAACCAACTCATGTTATCTTAACATTATTAGGTTTTTATTTTCTATATATATACCCAGAAAACTTCCAAGTATAGAACACCAAAATCCACACAGAAAATTTAAACAAAGAAAGAAGAATCATGGTAAATTAACCAGATTCACATTTACTCTCGGTTTATCAACCATTCATGATATAACATAAATCTGTCTGTATATATGGGGTGAATCATTCTATGTGAAGATCAATGGAAAAATCTAATTAAATTACCCATACAGACCACTTATGTCATCGTTATTCAAATCCATTTAGCCCAATCCATCAATACAATAAAGAAAACCCCATCAAATAGTCACACCCACCAACAAATATCATTACAACAACAATACACCCATCACAACTATTATTGAAACCCCTATTACATAACCACATGACAAACATAGTCATGCTCTCAACTGTAGCACCATACAAACCACACAACACTCAAAATTACATATTCAACTAGTCATCCCTAATTCACATCCAGTAGTTAATTCAACAGTAATCACATAATAGTTCGATCGTGGGGAATCTATGTTTTTATAAAAAGTTACATGGTGAATCAATTTCAGAATAATTTTTTGACAAAAATCCAAACATAATTCATTACAAAATCACTAATTAGTTCACAAACAAAGACCCCCAACAAACATGATTTTCATTAGGTATATAGCCCATACAATTATTAAAACTGATAAAAAATATCAATAAAATAGTACGATCATTCTTCACATTCCCAACACCACATGTGGATATTAACCGATTCAAGTATATTTATAAATAGGTTATTTTAATATCTTCACAAAAGAGACATTGATGCACCCACCCTATATCATAAAAAATTAACAGAGAAATAAAGGAATCCCTACCTTGAGGAAAAAATAATCACAACAACCTTATTTCACCAAAATAAGGGACGCGAATGCAGCTGAAAAAATAATCTAGTGAAATTCTAGATCCAAAAGACACCAAACAAATTCATGATTCCTCATGTAATAAAATTTTTGGGTGCCTCATAACAAGAGAATGTAAAGAACACCAGGAATTTAAAAACATGGATTTAGAAAGGATTGATCCTAAATCAATGGGTGAAACTATTTTTAGAAGCCATTAAATGTGGATCTTGGCCACCTCATTGCGGTTGAGTAATCAAGGGAAGATAAAGGTTTTTAAAAGTTATATATCATTCTAAATATCTACAAAACCCATTAAATAAGGTTTTAAACACATTTTACATCAATGAAAGATTACAAGGGTTGGAACTAAAAAACACGAGAAAAAAAATTGACATACTTTTTCAAATGAGCTACCATGGGATGAGTCACTTGTGTGAGTCACAAGTGTAAGATATCAATGCGAGATACCGGTGTGAGCCACCGGTGCGAGTCAGCGATGCAAACTTCCAGTGTGCATCACGTGTGTAAGATACCAAATGCGAGTTACCATCATGAGACAGTAGTGAGAGTCAGTGGTGCGAGCTACCTATGTGAGTCACCATTGCATGTGACCGGTGCGAGTCTATAGTACGAGCAACCATTGGATGATTCACCGTCTTGATTCACCATCCTGAATCACTATTGAAACTCATTATCATAACCAGTCATCAATAACCTATCATCAGTGATCTACCATTACGACACAACACTCTAAATCACCACTATGAGTTATCAGTCTTAAACCACCATTTCAACTAATCATCATGACTGACTTCTATGTGCTACCATCATAAAAACATATTTTTGGAAAACTCCTGAAATGAGAAACCATTAACTCCCAGAATAATTCAATCACAATATTTCTTCAATACAATAGATTTGGGAGGTCTTGATCATTATATCATATAACTATCAATCTATTATTTCCCCCATGAATCCAAAAACCAATCGTAGATGATAGAGAGGTCCAAGAAACCACCCCGTGAGATACCTCTCAAGGATCCCGGTGCACTTGAAATACCTCTAACAACCATAAAAATAAATGTTCAATGATAAACAACCTTGTGTTCAGAAGATGGGGTGAAACCTTACCCTCCTAGAATACGTACAATAACATCGACTAACCCCTACCACTACAAGGAACTCCACATAGGCACAACAACCACACTGTCTGAACACAAGAACTAGGGAATTTCATTCTCCATGTCAAGATAATATCACCTCTAGGGTATAACTAACATTCCCAAATGGGTTTAATTGAATTTTTTTTTGTCATGATTAAGAATCTGTTCCTCCCATCTTCACACATCCATAGTTCTTCACTCGTTATGGGACATGGAAAAAATCAACTCATAACAACAAAGTGTCATACATTACATGACAAGGAAAACAGAATAGGGAAAAACTCAAAAACAACCCCGGGTATTGGGAACTCATATGCACTCTTCATTCCCAAGTACACTTCTTTAGTACACCATGCCTCCATATCATACTTACCAAAGGAATGGTCCACATACGCGACACCTTCTGCCAAATATCCTAGATATCTATCAGACATTCCATGGAAGATGTGTAATCGTTTATATCCAACTCCCCCCAGTCAATGACATGATATTTTTCATGAATATTACAACATAGTTGAGAGATATGAAAAATGTCTTGGATCCTTTCTAACCATTGGGGTAGAACAAACTTGTATGCCACATCGACAACACACTGTAACACCTCAAAGGGATAGAAAAAACTAGGAGAAATATTTCTCCCTATATCAAACCTCAGCTGCCCAACCCAAGGGGAGAACTTCAAGAACACATGGTCCCTAACCTAGAAATCCAAGGGCCTCCTCATACAATTATCTTAAGAATTATACCGGTCCTGTGATGCTTTCATCCTATCATGACTGAGCTAAACCTTCTATGTCATTCTATGCATTAACTCAGTGAAAAGAAAAGATATTTATCCATCCTCTTTCCACTGTAATAAATAATGAAATTGTATTTCGTAAAAATATTCAAATGGGTAAATTTCTATGGAAGAGTGATAGATATTATTATATGAAAACTCTAAGAAGGGAAATTGTCGTTCTTAAACCATCAATTTCCAAGATGCATGCTCACAGAATGTCTTCTAGAATATATACTGTATGTTCTATATTTCTATCTTTATGATGGTAAAAGGGAGTACAACAGTGTAACTATGTTCCAAAATAATGATGAAATCCCATCGAGATTTACATGTTAAAACAACTATCTCGATCTGATACAGCGAATCTCATAACTCCATGCAACTCCACCACCTCATCTGCATACCTATCTCACAAGGCATCTATTGTGCCTAACTCCTTGATCACTATGAAGTTATCTGATTTCTTCATCTGGTCCACTATTACTGATATTTAATCATAAACTCCTTGATCCCTAGGGATCCTTGTGATGAAATACATTAATATTTCATTACACATTCACTCGAGGACATTAAAGGTCTACAACAATCCACCGGGAATATAATTCTCAGTCTTCACCTTCTGGAACAGTAGGAATTTTGTCACAAATTCTTCCACTACCCATTTCATCTCTCAACAACAAAAATCCACCTTAAATCCACGATTCATCATCTAAACTCCATGATGTACTCAAAAAGGTGGACTATGAAACTCATAGAGGACTTTATCAAGTATCTTCACTAGAACAAACAACCTTTCACAAAATATCATCTGAATCATACAATCCTTTGACCATCCCTCTAGAGTATGACCATGGCTAACACGATTTCACATCACCTTTACCTCTGAGTCACACCACCGAAACTTTTCCACCTACTATATTGAATAATATTTCATAGATATTTGAAACAAATAGTCTCTTCAATAGTCTATTCGTGCATCTTAGTGAAATTTTATTAACTCCTCCATTTCTTTCCAATAGTCCTAATATTCCTTAAATACATCCTTCTATGACAACTTACTTAAGGTATTGACCACACCATTCCCCTTTCCTAAGATGTAGAAGATCTAAAAATCTAATTCAATGGGAAATGAAATCAACCTCTACTATCACATGTTCATATCATGATGGGAAAAAATATACCAAAAACTCTTATGATATGTGAAGACTAGAAATTATTACCCAATGAAGTAATCTCAATAAAACTTTGTGAAAATGAGACTAATATGAGCTCCACATCATGGGTGGCATAGTTATGTTCTAGGGTATGTAATTTCCTAGACCCAAAAGTGATCATAGGTCACTGCTTCTTCATGATGTATAATAATTCCAAAAGGTAATCATAAAAAAATACGAACAACACCTCATCCCTTATAAACCATATCACTAGAGCACTGACCAACATTCCCTTTAGATAGTTGAATGTTGTCTCGCATTGTTCGGTCCACACAAAGAATGGTCGTTTCTAGTCAAAGCTATGAAGAAGGATTAAAATTGAGTGAAATTATTCCCAAGAGACAATTGCATCAATGTTTGATAGGTCTACTACTACACCCAATTGAGACATCACATGCCCTTGGAAATGAACCTCTCATGTCTAGAACATGCACATTTCCATCTTTTTATAAGGATAGTGGGATCAAAGAACTTATAGGATGGTTCTGAGATGCATGACATGATCCTTCTCAATAATCGGGTAGATTAGTATATCATCAATGAATAAGAAGATGAATTGGTACAATAAATTTTGAACGATGGGGTTCATAAGCCCCATAAACACAGTTGGTTCGTTCTTTACACCAAAAGGCATGCTAATGGGAATGAAGTTCCATGAAGTACACATGACGACAATATTAAAGATATAACCCCCCTTCACCCTCAAATGGTAATATCTAGACCACACATCAATCTTAGGAAACCATCTCACCCCTCTCAGCAAGTTGAACATATCATCTATCCTCTGGAGAGAGTAATGGTTCTTGACCGTCACTTGAGTTAGCCTCTGGTAGTTTGTGTAAAACCTTTGACCACTAACCAACTTCTTAACACAACACTAGATCACCCCACACTGATACAATGTGAATAGTGAATCCATTCTTCATCAGATTTTATATCTAGATCCTCATATCCTATAACTCATAAGGTGTCATCCAACCAGGATCCATCATAATTGGGAAAACACCGGGTTGTAGGTCAATACAAAACTAAAAATCACTTCGATGGGGTAGGCTCACAACATCCTCATAAAAACATACATGGACTCCCTGACAACCCTCGGGACTTTAGTGTCTTGTACATCAACTGACTGCTCATCCAACAAGGAATGAAGAGGCTCCACACACCAACTTCCCACCTAAGAGCTCTTCATACTGATGAAAGCCACAAGATTTCCATGCATATATGAAAACCCTCTAATCACCTCTTGATGAAGATGATAACTACATACATGGAATAAAACCATTCGGTTCTGATAATGACATCGTATGGTTGCATCTGTATGAGGAAGAGACCATTATGGGACATATGTGGTTCAATCATCAGCCTACATCCCTATGAGAAATTAAACAAGCCGGTCAGGACCCAGGTTTGGGTACTCTTCACCAAGGGAATGGGAAGCCTCTCGATGTCCATTCTGAGGGAATGGGCTATAATTTGACCAAAAATGGAGTGAAAATATCTTGAATCAAAAAATGAACAAGATAGGGTACTAAACAAGCTCACCAAACCACTAACTATCTCTGATCCTTCTTAAATGGTTGCCTCTATTAGGCGTAACTGACCACACTGAGCTCTTTTTCTTCTTTCCTGACAACCACCCACATGATTATCTCTATTTTGAGTTTCATAAGAAAAAAACTAATGTATGAATTAACCTTCCCTATCTCCCCTTGGTGGAGCATGTTCCTTCTATCCCTGATTTTGAAACAACCTAGCCGCAAAGTACTACAGATGCTGGTGTAGAACCTACCAACATATAACATACGGAGCATGAATAGACACTAGGAACATGTTATGAAGATTACTATGAACTCTATATATGAAACACATCGGAACCAAGCCCATTAAAAATGTATAATTGCCAAAAAAGAAAAATGTGGATTGTTGAGGTCGATTACCCAATGATCAAAACTTCGAAGGCCTTGTCTCATAGGACCTTCAACTGATAACCCTAAATTTTTAAGAACCCTACTATCTCCTCTCTTTCAGTAGACCTCCCCACAAGTGCGTCCTCTCGATTATCTTCTCCTTATTCTGAACCTCAAAATATGTCAAAAACCTAAAGGATGTAATTGTGTACTAGATAAAATGATGAAGTATCTCCTCAAGATATAACACATGAGACTCCTCATCCAGATAGAGATCTGAGGTAATATGAATGAAATCATTGAACTGGATCCCCAACTCCCATACCAACATACTCCCCTGCTAGAGGGATAGTAACTCTTTCCTCTTCTCTAACTTCATGGTTGATGAACTAAATTCCTCTCGGAACACCTTCTCAAAATCAACACAGAGAACATCAGCTTCCTTCCTCTCCCTCAGCCACAACATCCACCACAAATTCACTTCTCCCAATATGTAACTCACTAAAAAACCCCATTACTCTATCAGAGCCCATATCAAACATAAGGTGATCTCTTTATCCTCAATCTAGATCTCTATCTCCATGTTTGAGATTAACCCCCTATACTTTCTAATGGTATGTCATTAGAAAGTATGTAATGATCTATTCCACTGGTCATCATCCCCCACTAGATCAACCCTCTATAGATCAATTGAATCAGAATTTTGATCCTCAACTGCATGTTCCACTTGTAGATGATGGCCAGGTGCCTTATTTGAAAAGGTAAACACAGATTTCTAGAGCCACGAGTTATGTTATTTTATTAGAGATTTATTTTAGGTCATTACACATTTTTGTATCCATATAAAATTTCCCAAATTACCCAAATCAAGCAAGAAGACAATTTATTATGATAAATGTAGAATTCCTAGGGTATCTACCCTAAAAACCATGTAGCATCACTTGGTAGTTTAGAACGATCATTTTACTTACATAATATCATAGGTGCGACTAAAATATTGTTTTCTAGACGGTTATCCCTGACCTATGTCACACACCAACATCTCATGACAACATTTTCTGATCATCCCAGGAAATCATTACTACGACTAACCCCAAGCACCATCCTATCTCTCAACCATCACCTCTTATACCATTTTTTCACGACCAAACACCCTCTATAGTCTCCCTTATATGCTAGATATGAATTAAAAGAGACAACGACCCATGATTCCTACCTTCTGTAAGCCCTAGGATTGAAATTATCACCAAAGGTACAAAGATTTCCCAATATGGTTGGTGTTAGACTTTATAAGAGAACACTATATGTGACAATATGTATAAATATAATAACAAATACATAATATATATATATATATATATATATATTTGAAACCAAAGTCCATTCCAAAATTCTTGTTTAAAAAATAAAATAGTTACAAATGAAATAAAATTCCATGGTAAGTATGAAAATTAATGTTATTTTTTGACAAAACAACTACCCCAATGTCTGAGCTTTCAGATTCCAGAATTTTCCTTATAATCCTCATGGAAAAATAAATGCAGTTTTATATACGTAGGGTGATCAAACAAATATACTCTCTAGAAAAAACCAAAGAATCTCATGAACAAGAGAAATAATCTTAATAATCCTCATTTGAGAAAAATACATAACCAAAAACACCTAAAAAGGAATATTATCCTTCCCACCTCCCAAATGCATTCTCACCGTATAAAAAAGTCAAGTAAATTAATGTCATAAGTAAATCGATGATAGGGCACCCCACACAAATTTCCCACTAATCAGTGACTCTAACACACCAAAGACAAAATACCAGGCACTCCAACATCTTTTGAAAGTACCATTTCACAATATAACACCACACAAATTTTTCTTGTAGAAGACCCATCTTTTTCAAAAATGAATCTCGTCACATCCCTCCCTCACATACCAAGGCATCAAAACCACATCCATCCCACATAAATATGGGCCAAAAAACCACATCTCATATCCTCCATAAACACTTGTGCCACATACCCCATCTCATCCTGTAAACACATGGGATATAGAACCCATATCATATGAATAAACATGTGAAAACACAACACAACTCATCCCGAAGACACATGGGAAAACAAACCATGCCTGAAAAACCTTGGACTTACAATTCACAACCTTGCTTAAGAATGTTGGGATATTACCACCTAGATGTCGGAGTAGGGAAGAGTTGGTGTCCATCCGTCCATCCATCCTCCCATTGGGATGTTTGTGAAAGACACCATCCCCCTGAAAACGGGGGTGTTCAGAACAAGGTGCTCAACTAGGGTGGTGTGCGTATAGATATCACAAGGAAAATACGTGTAATACATATATGATACAAATCAATCAATCCCAACCTCTGGGTTTCACAAAAAACTGCTACCTTAATTTGTATCAGAAATGGTCACTTCAAACGTTAATAAAATTAAAGCAGCCTCACAAAGCCCTTTCTCTTATCACAGATTCATTTCATTACGTAGATTTTACCATAGTTAACCATGAAAACAATTATTTATGTTTTCATTGAAAAACTCCTTCCATTTTATCAAACCAACTCAATCTATATTAACATTATTATGTTTTTATTTGATCCATCACTACTTGGGAAACTACAATATATTTCACACAACAAGCCACACTGAAAAGTCACACAGAAGAAGAATAATCACGGTAAATTAACCGAACTCACATTAACTCTTAGTCTAACTACCATTAAATAAAACACATACATTGGTTCCAAGACACATGGTGAAGCTTTCAGTATGGTACTCATGCAAAAACCCTTGGTTAATTACCTATACCAACTAATTCCATCTTAATTCGTCAATGTTATTCCACCCAATACATCCTCTCAATAGAGAGATCCTCATATCACAACCACACCCACCAACACATCTCATCAAAAATATAACACACCAATCAAAACTGTTCTCCACAACACTTTTGAATAACCACACCACACCCATAGGTGTTACCCCAACTACAACACGATACAAACAACATAAGGAACCAAATTCCATATTTAATAAGGCATCCCTTTTTCAAATCCAATAATTTATTAAGGGTTCCTCACATAATAGTTTGATCATGGGGCATAAATTTGTTTAACCAAATTTATGTGGTTATTCATTTTAATAAAAAATGTTCAAATATAAACCCAATAACAAGAATTAAATAATAATTACTTGATATGCAATAAAAGACCCCAAACGACCATGATTTTTAGTAGGCATATATCCCATACAATTCAAATCACTGCTAAAAAATATCAAAAAAACAGTGTCAACATTATTTACTTTCATATCATCACATGTTAATATTATCTGATTCATTTATCTTTTCAAATTGGGTATTCTACTATATTCAAATAGGATACATCGATAAACCCACCCCACATTATATAAAAATAAAATACATACAATAGGATTCCTACCTTGAAGAACAGACGGCCAAAACATCCTTATTGCACCCAAATAAGGGCACATATGTAATATAAATCAATACACCAGGGGAAAGAAAAATCTAAAAGCCACAACACGACACAAACATCCACGAAAAAGAAAGGATATCTTTTCCCATTTCCAATAGAACGAGAAGAATGCCAAGAATAATATATATCGACTTTAGAATGGTCGGATCATAAATTAATGGGAGAAATAGTTTTTAAAATCCATTAAAGTGATATCATGACCAAGACCAATCAGTTTGGATTTCAAAAGAAGCTTCAGGTTATTAGAAGATAGATTCTATTTTGAATGGATCTGAAAACATTTAAATAATGTTTTCAAATCATTTTACTATAATGAGAATGTTAAACAGGAGAAAATGGAAATAATTGGATGAAAACTAAAATTTAGAAAAACCATTGGAAATGAGATTTTGTTGTATAAGTCACTGGTGTGAGGAACTAGTGTGAGTCATTAATGCATTCTACTGGTGAGAGTCACCACAATGAGCTAACACAGGATGACTCAACATCATGAGTCACCATCATAACTCATTGTCACTACTCACCCTAGTGAATCACCATCAAGACCCACTATCATCAACCTACTATTACTGACCTGCCATTACAACTTAGTGCTATCACTCAGTATTGTAAGTCATTGGTATTGACCCACCTTGGAGACTCAATGTCATGACTCACCTCTACAAGCTACAATTTCAAAAACTTGATTTTTCAAAACTATTTATATGAGCCACCAAGACCTCCCAGAACACTCTTAACACTATATTATCACAATTTAATGGACTAGGAAGATTCATACCATTAAATTTAATGTGATATGGTTCATTTTGATAATATAAGTGTATACTCTAAAATTATTATGGAATCTCATGAGGATCAATTCATTTTTTTCATTTTAAATAATTAAAAGTGTAGACTTTTCAAGAACGTTCTAAATTAGACTAACCCACAAAGAATTTTACAAGGGTTATATGATTCCTACCATTTAATTTTTATCAATTATCAATTTGAAAACTAACAACATAGTTCTACTATTAAAACTTTTTGTTTCTCTAAACAGTTTTCCATTATTTAATGAAGACTTATTTTCATGAAAATTGTAGACTAATATATGTTATGCCAGCTAGAGTCTTCTCTAAGGAAATCACATTCACCCTCAATATATAAACAAATTTTATTTCGTAATAAATTGATAATTTACAATAATGAATACAGGAAACTTGTATCTATCAATGAAAAACACATCATTGAGGTCTAGTGGTAGAGGTTTCACCTCAATATTTGGTGGCGGAATTAAAGAAAACAATTATTTTGGATCACCTACTATATATATTTGAATTTAAACTTCAGTATGAAAATTGGTAGTTCTTTTATTAGTGTAAAATAAAATCAAATACAACATGTAGTTCATTGTTTGCCTCTTAACCTAGAAATTTTTTAGATTTTTCATGTATCTCAAAAGAGTATACTCCTTCATTATTGTTATATAATATTTATTTCCAAAATTAATTCCCAAAATCAAGATGAATTTCAAAAAATCTATTTCCCCATGTTTATTAAATTCATTTAAGAATTAATGTTTAAATATTTATTTTATATACATGGGTATTTCATCAAATTAAAAATGTTTAAGTAAACTATGTTCTCCCAAATATTTATTGGTTAAACTACATATATGAAAATTCATGAAATACCTTACAAGAGTATGTAAGGTTATTAAAAGGATTGAAAATGAATTTTATATCGTATTTTCCTTTTATATGATTTGTAAAAAAAGATAATTAAAAATTACATATTCAGACCTTTTACTATAACATCTCCAAGTAGTCCTATTATAAATATTGGGACATGGTTTTAAAGAAGAAAAACTACTCTTGTCATATTTAAAAATCCAATCTAAAAATATAAAGGAATAAAATGTGGAATAACATTAATAGAATCTCCATAATCCCAAAAGTATTCAGTAGAATAAATTTAACCGATTATATGGGGAATTTAAAATTTACCAAGATAATGGTATTTGGATAGAATCTTAGTTGTTATCAATCTTCATATAACCCTTCAATGACTCAATATATCATTGATTTTAAAGTCTAAAATTATGTATTATTACATTATTAAAAAAAATTAGAATATTTTGGTATTTATATGAAGGATTTTAGAAGAGGTGTAATACCCCAATGCCATTTTCATATTAAATAATACATAATTATGAGTAATTTGGAATTGTGGGTTAGTTTAGAATTAAAAATTGACAGTTTGACTTTTTTTCATTATTTCATGGTTTCTACATGGGTAGGAGTAAATGTTTGAAAAACAATAGGTTTGGTAGAAAACTGTGCATATTTCATTTATATAAATGGTAATCCATGAAAAAACCATTCCATTTGTAATTTTTTGATTTTATTAGTTTATAATTATTGTATAGTTTTGTGATACCTTTCATATTACCTTAATTTGTGGGAATAGATTAAAAATATAATTGGTCTTGTTTGAGCATTATCAGGGTGAATCATTTGAGTAGGCCATATATATATGGGATTCCTTATAGTTTATGGATGGAAATTAATTTTTTGAGGATTAATAGTAAATGTCTTACTAGCTCATATATATGTGGTTTATTCTCTTCTGGGTTCCACAAACAATACACATGTTTTGGATAACTATATAGAAAAACCATGTGAGGGGTGAATCTTGATTCCAATGTATGTTAAATAGTTGGGGCACATTTTGGTAAACCTTGTTTAAAAACTATGGGATATAAAGAAAAGTTTATGTTATGGATTTTACTATCTACAGCTTCTCAACTTAATATATTTCAAACCTCTATAGAAAATCTATATTTAATGACCAGATTTATGATACCTCAAGGGATTATATAATCATATCCATAATTTCATTAAAACACATCTTCTCTAGATTTAATTGCATTTGGAAGGTACATTATAATTTAATCTTCTTTCTTCCATTTTCATTCGGTTACTTCTTCTACAATGAACTACAAATACTATGACAGTCGAAATAATGATTTCGGTTTTTTAATATAGTGTATTAGTTTCATTATGGGATATAGTTAAATTTTTATTTCATGTTTTATATTTATTCATCATGGTATAGTTGTTTCTTATAATTGAGGTAGGTTTTGGTGTGAAATTGTTTATTTGTAAATTCATAATTTGTTTGGGGTTTTCTAATTTCAATTTATATAAATATATAATAATATTTAATACCCATTGTGAATTTTTAAATGGAGAAAATATATCAACACATAGTATAACTTTTTTCATGAATTTTTACCATTAATTGTGTACTCAAATATTCTTATATACCAAGTGTTTTTATTAATGTCGAAGTGTCACTTTTTCAATTAATTTAGGGATATTGTAAAGGATTTGGATCTATTTTTATTTCAAAAGGATATAGCCAAACTTTTACAAGTTTTTTTTAATTAATGCAATGTTTTTAATTTCATTGACTCCTAAGGGTGGAAAGCATTATTTCAAATGTGCTGAACATTGTTTCAGTTTTAATAATTTTAATATAATATGCCATTCTATGATGGTTTGAACAGTCCAATTAGAAAAACATAAAATGAGTTTCCATCATGAATGTGACATCATATTTTTCATCCCATTTCATTACTTATTATACTTACTATTTCCTATTAAGGTATGTTAAATGAATTATAATGCATTTTTTATATATATTTGAAAAAATGATGTGTCTGAAGACTGTGTTAAACATGATATGAGGATTATTTGTTGTATTTTATTAATGTTTTATATGATGGTCATATGAATATAGACTTCTCACCTCCACTTTTATTATGATAAGAGATTGTCATGTAACAAATATAGTGATCATTTTTATGCTAACTTGTTTAGATTGTACTATCACTAGATCCATAGTTTATATTTTTCGCCTTCGTGGGGTGATCCACTAAGATGAGTGGAATCAGGTGTTTATATAATTTTGGGAAAAAAACTAGTCAAAAATTTATTCCAAATGATTATTTATTAGGTCACCCCATTTGAGGACCTAATAAGGTTTCTTGGAGGCTTTTCGTATTGATGATGTTATCTTGGAGATCCCAATTGGATACTTTTTTTGTGTCAGGTTAAGTTCATTTTTGTCTTTTGTCACCATTTTCATTATTTTTTTTATTTTATTAGGTTTATATAAACTAGTGGTTCATTAGTAATAAAAATTAAATATTTTTAGTTAACTCTAATTTTAAACATAATTTGGAAAGTTAGTTTTGATAAAATATATATAATTTTAAAAAAATCGGGTTTTTTCATAAAAATAGAACTCCGAATAATATTGGTTCATAAAGTGTGATAGTTTTAAAAGTAGTCCATAGACTCCATGATCTACAAAATTTTTGTCTTTAATGAAATATTCCAAATTAATTATGGATTTTATTACATGGATTTGAAATCATTTTTTAAATCCTATATATGTTTCTGTTTTCCAGAAATGTTACACCATTGGGTTTTGATGATGGGTAATATATGATACATATTTTATTTAATTATTTTCTCATGTAAATATAAATTTTTAAATGAATTTAAACTACTATTAATTAATTTTTTATAAAATTATTTATATAGACACATTGGGGAAATCCTATGGTGAATGATAAGCTCACACCCAATAAACAAACATGTACGCATGTGGGTTCTTGTAACTACTATGTATTTAGATTTTGACCATTTTTTCCCGTATTAGATTTTTTTTTGTATTTTATTATTAGAAATTGTAGATGTGGTTTGCAACCATGGGTCACATAGAGTTGTTTGATTGATGGATTTTGTTGTTATTTTTTTCAGATTATCTTATATCATCCTATCCATCCATTCTATAGTAATATTTTTTGTTTTTATTATGTCATAACTTTTTATTTGTTTTTTATAATTCTATATATTTTTTTAAAAGTTATTTGGGGTGTTAATATAACTTATTTATTATTTGGTTGGTATTTTAGGAACTATTTATTTCATATGCATTTATGTCAAATGTATGGACATACCATTATGGGTTTCTTGTTATTTTTCTTTGATTATCTATTTCTCTTCAATATATAATTTTCTACAACATTAATATAAAATGATTCTCCTATGCTTTTCATTGGACTATAGTGATTAAGAGTAAACATAGAGCCATCTGGTGGATGGATTCAGGTGATGTTGAATGTTTTCATGAGATTTCTTATTCAAAAATTATGTTAGAGTTCCATTTTTTTATTTTGTTCTGTCATGGTAGAATGAAAAATGGACTATCTGAAATCACGAGGAGTAAGTACATGATCACCAATTTTTATGAGGAAAATTGTGTTTTCAAGGGTATTAAGGATTTTTTTTATAATTTGAATTCGATTATGCTTATTTTATGGAATCAGATATGATTTGAAAGTATTTTAATCCCTATTGAGTTGTTATGATGATTTGGGGGTTCCAGTGAGTATTGGGGTGAAATACAAAAATTTATAGAGTTATATGGTAAGATAGATAGGCATTTAATGGTGTAAAAATCCAAATTTCATAGTTCTAGAGGAATTAATGATTCTTCCACTTGGTATACACATGGTTTAAAAACCATCCCTCCTAACACTGTGTAGTTAGAAATCCCTAATAATCATTATTATTTGATATCTTTTGGTCTATAATCACTTCTAATTTGATTATATTTTATTTCATATGAATAAATAGGATTTATTATTTTTAGATGTTTTTTATTTTAAATTTTCAAACATGTTTTGTGTCAAAATATTATTTCAGGATGTTTTTCGATTTTTAAAAATAGTTTCAGTGGATTATATGTAAATATGATCCTAAATTTCATGAATTCATATTTAAGGTGCATTATTAAAATATGAATTTACATAATTATACTAAATATAAAACATATTATATTAAAATATTTCGATCACCCTGGTGGGGAAGATAGTATTTGATCTAATGGTAGTGTTTCGAAATGGATATTCTCTATATCAACAAATTTATGGCATTTTTCAAGGTACACATAGTTTTTAAAATTATTTTTTAAAATCCTTATAAAAATTTTATGATTGAAAATGAAGGCAAAACTTTTACATCATTCATTATTTTATTGGATTTTTTATTTTGGATCATATCACATGGCCACATAGGCATTGTTTAATTTTAATTGTGTACCCTGAATTGAAGGGGTTCACATTTCTAGTTATTTATAATATTCCTCCAAAAAATTTCTAAATGGAATGTCGAATTTATAGATCTAGTGAGGATCCTATTAGTGATTTCACTAATCATATTTGTGAGATATGTCTTGTTCATTAATAATCATAATATCTGAATATAGTGGTTGTTCAAAAATCTTTTCTTCTATGTAATCCAATTTTTAAAACTTTGAATCATATTTTTTTATATTATAAAGTAATTCATTTTTTCTTAGGTAATTAGAGATATTAGGTAGGATTAATTTATTATTTAATTGTATACAAATTTATAAATCAATGAACATTAATGTAACACCACATGATTTTAATTATTTTTTCATTTAAAATATAATATGTAGTATTCGATATTGTTCCTTACGAGCAACCTACAGTCTTCATAAACCAAAATACAGTAAAATATTATAAATTAGATATCAAATTATCATGTATGAATATTATTAAACACTTTATTAAAAATATTTATAAAATATTTTATTAATGTTAATTTATTAATTAATTCAAAATAATTAAGTATTAAATTTTCTATAAATCATTTTATGCTTCAAAAAAATGTTTTCATTAAAAAATATTTTATCCAAATTTATTCACAATAAATTTATAGTTAATTTATTCCATTTTGTAAAAATTTTATTTTAGTAATTTAAGAAATATTTAAATCATATTTAAAATATCATCGTAGGTTTTTTTAGTACCTTAAAAAAATTGAATTTTCAATACTAGTAAAAATTAGATATATTTCTAAAAAAATCATCTCTTCTCAAGTAAAGGTCCCATTATCTAATGAATTTTATCTTAAATTAACATAATAATCCTTTAATTATTATTAATATAAAATAATTATGGAATAACTATTATTATTCTTTTTTTAGATGTTTGTTTTTTGGGTTAAAACATATTTGTCTAAAAACAGGTTTTTTGAATCACAATCTGTTTTTCTTTTAAAAATTTAAATTAATCTTATTTTATTAATGTTTTAAATGAAATATATATATTATATATTAAATTTTATATTTTAACATTCGTTTTAGGTGTTTTACAAGGATTATAATGTTTGTAAATTTTTCTATACTTAATGATTCTTTCATACAAAATATTTTTGTCATTATTGGTAGTGCAGTTATTTAAAATTAAATTCTTAAACATATAGAAATTGAATCTGGTAAAATTAATTCCATATTTTTTATTTTCATAATTAATATAATCTTATATGTTGAACTTTCTTTTATATCATAATGAATAGTAACGATGGTAAAATTTTGTTAACACTGTTACGGTTTATACATGTTTACCGAATGTTAATCCAAGATATTAGTATTGTATTTCCATCCACAAACATAAATGGTTTTTAATATATATAGACCATATAATATCATACCTTTGAATCTATTCCAATTTTGAACCACTTGACCATAAATTCCAACATATATTATTTAATTATTTTATTAAATTCCATGTGTGTCCAGCCCCTAATATTTAAAATATATCATATTCTACTCCATTATTCGAATCATTTGAGGCATTTAGGTCCAAATATAATTACGTAATAACCTTCTAGAATCCTTCCCACCAACTAGGATCATATGAAATTTTTCTAAGGCCAATACATTAAGGATTAAGGTGTAACCAAAAATAGTTATCTCTTAGAAGAGGCATGGGTTTAACCAATATCTTTAAATTCAATTTCTTCATCTACATCCAAATAATTTTTTTACTAAAAACATGACGATTAAAAATTATCAATATACTGTTATTTTATTATTATGAGAGAATAACCTTCTCCCACCACTTCTCATTCAAAAGAGAAATAAAACTATCTCTCATTCTTACATGCGTACTACGGTCTCAACATAGAGATAGGATTCATTTTAAATACTCATATTTTGTTGGTGGTTATTATGTTTGAATTAATAACGATATATTAATATATATATATATATTATTAATTATCTGTTGAAGTTTAATCAACATATATGTTTCCTTCGACTAATCATTTTATAATGTAAACCACACTCATGTAACATATGTACTACCATCTCTATATATTGATTCAATTTAATTTTCATCATCACATTATATGAATGGTTATAAATATGAATTAAATAAATATTAATAATATTTATGTCATGATGTAATTTAATAATATTAGGATACCAGGATCAAAGTGAAATGAACATAACCACTAAACTAAAACATTCTTTTAAATTGAGGTAGATATGACATGAAATGATAGTGATGACGATATGTTGTTAATGAATATAGAATAAGAAAATAAAGCTACAAATTTATGGTATTATTGGTAATATAATGGTATTCATAAATAATTATTATGAAATTTTAGTTTTTTGTACATCATCGTAGATCACATAGGATTCATGATGATCTTGTGTTATGAATTTTATGTAAAAATTCAATTTACACTGGGATTTTTTAGGAATAAATTTTCTGATAATGCAATTTTAATATCTACCTATCCAAAATTTAATTTATTTATTTTATAATTTGTTTATTTATATATATTTCTAGTTTTCCTTTCACCTTTTCCCATTATAGTCTTAATATACTAAAGGAATGTTTATAAGGAAAATAGATCTCATTTGTCATTTCAATCATGAAGCTATTCTTTCATGTCCATATATTCATTAATTTTTTTTTCAACAATGTGTTTAATATTATCTGATGATTTTTTATATTATTTTTTTACTATATTTTATTGCACTTAACAATTTTATTATAGAATATTCTTATCATTTCCCAAACATTGTACTTTTTTACTTTTTACCCAAAATTTTAATGAAATTATTGTTTTAACATACATAGAATGAACTAAATTCCCCAAAACAATGAATACTATTTTATTTAAAGATTAAATTATATGTTTATTTTTTAATTTCCAATGAAATTTTTTAAAATAATATTTTTGAAATTTTTTAATCTTAATAATAATTTTCATGTGAAAATGATATTTTACTCAATAAATTTCATAGTGTTATTTTATAGGTATTTTTATTTATAAAAACTCTATATTATGATCCTTAAGATTTACATGGGATATAGTCTACTATAAGGATCTTTATTCATAATCTGGTTACTTTATTTTAATGATGATGAAATGTTTATAAATCATGTATACATTCTATAAGTTTTGATTTGATGATATAATAAATGTTTTATGATCATATACAACATATTTGTATGTATTTTATTATATAATGTGTCAAATCATATTAATATAGACCTCTAATGATTTATGTAGTGTAGGATTTCTTGTATGTTAATAAGTAATGGAATGTAGATAATATCTAATTTAACAAGGGAATAGCCTAATAAGATAGTCTTGATACTGAAACATACTAAGGAAATGATGGAATATGGATTTACCCAATACAATATGATAGTCATGTTAGTATACGTTGATAATGAAAATTATTTTCTATAATTATGTCTATGAATCAAAATTATGTATTATTCTCATTATATGTTCTCATGTATCATGATTGATTATTGACGATTTCATAATTTTATGTGTTATGTCATTTCATAGGTAATTTTTTCCATGTTACATTATTATGATAGATGAGTTAGTGGGTATAATTTAGTAATTATTAAATCATGTTCTAATACCATTATAATTATCTTATGCTAACATATGATCGTTGATTAATATCTATTAGATTTTCTATTACTGATCACGTAAGCTTATCGCTACTTCTGTTTCCATTCCCTAGGATACAGAGCATGGTTTTTTATATATATTATCAATTAATGATGAATTTTGTGAATAAGTTAATTGGAAATGATTTATATCATTTTTAAAAGTAGATTATTTATCAATTTTTCAAATTAAAATAAACCATTTTTTAGAGTAGATAATGTTGATATATAGTGGATTTTTCCGTTGATAAAGTATATTATTTAAATATGAAAGGTATGGGACATTATCATTGTCATCAAATCATGATTCAATATCTTACTAAAACATATATGAGGAAATTATTGAGTGAAACCATAGTATAATCCTATGTATTGGAGGAAATATGATGAATATTTTAATGTGGGTTCCCTAAGAATGTACCTCCCTATATGAAATTTACATGTGAAAGTTGTTTTGGTATAAATTCATCTAGGGGTGTCAACCCCAAAAGGAGTTCATTGAGTATACATTAACTATTATTTTAGTGCATGGTGAATAGTCCCTTACTATCCACATTGTTTGAAACTCCTTTGTTATAATCATAGTTAAATTTAAATTTTATTTAAAAGAAATTATAAAATATTAGAATATATAATGGACAAGGATAACCTAGGATAAAACTAATCTTTCAAATATTGGAATTAAAAGCTATAATGTGATATACCTCTCATAAATTATTTTCAAGATCATATTATTTCCCACCATGATTGTTGTTCCTGATACTATGCCATTCGTTTTCAATTAATAGAGTGTAGTAGAATGTGGAATTCATACATTGAATGTGATAAAAAATAATATGATTGTACCTATGAGTAACTAAACATTATGGTAGTCTAAATATAAAATATTGTTTTTATACAGTAAATAAATTCTCAATTAATTAATAATACTGAACATCAAAATGATAAATGGACGTAACAACATACATTTTAGTCTTTTATGAGGCAGCATCCACCTTCTTTTAGTGGGAATGATGATCGAAAAAAATAGATAAATGTAATAGTTCCACTAAAACTATATTTAATATTATCTAATGATTGGAATATAATAATGTTATCAAATTTCATTATCATTTGGATGGTGAAGTAGCACAATTGTGGAATATTATCTATAAAATGATGGAATGTAATGATATTAAATTCACATTGTAGGATGAGTTTAGTAGATTATTGAATAATCAGTGATTTCTATATATTCTTTATAAAGATTTGAAGAATTCATTTCTTCAACTTAACAAGAAGGATGAACAATATATTGTTAATTATCAGGAATATTTCAGATTACTTGTGAGTTTTGATTTTGGTATTATTATTGATCCAGAGTGTAACTTATACTAATAATTTATTGGATTAATATTGAATCTCAGAATATTCTTAATAAAAAAATACATTTATAACGTTGAAGAAATCATTAAATACTATATGTACGTGAAAATGGATATTGGAGTCACCCATCAGTCTCATGGTTTTGATGATAAATTAATAATGGAATTTAAAGGAAATTACAACAACTAAAACCATTGAGGGAAAAACAATAGTTATCCCTGTTACCGAATCATGGAAATAAGTATATAGGGAATTTTATTATGAGTACTAGTGAATGTTTTATCTGTGGAAAATAAGTCCATCCAGAAATAAAATAGTGTTGTAACTGGAATAAGTGATATAATAAGGAAAATACTAAAAAACCTACACCAAATTAACCGTGTAAACTCTAATGAAATAATTAAAAAGAGTTTGGACATTACGTTATGTAGTTAATGAATATAATTTTTACTGGTGTTATTATTTTTCAGTAACCTATTAATCCCAATGGCGAAGGGACATATCATGCAATAATAATTTTGGATATGAAGGGCGTTATGGAAGTGGTGAAAGGTAAAATTACCATCATCTCAAGATCCGAAAATGTATTAGTTGATTCTGGTTCTAATCACACATTTATATCTATTAAATTTTCATAGTGAATCACATTAATCCTCAAAAAATATATTTAGAAATAATATAAAAAATATATTAATGGTTCAATCATCTCAAAAAATGTCTATAAATATTCCCCAATTGATGTATATTGGAATATGCTCTCAGAAAATCTTCTTATCTTCCAGTAAATGAATTTAATATTATTATATTCTTGGAATGTATTTTCTTATATAAATTACATGTAATGTTTTGACCATGGAAATTTAAATTTGGTATTTTGAGACAACCCATAATTTTATACCATTGAAATAATAAATATAAACTTCCAATGGAAAATAAATCCATTGAATGGGTCTTGATTCCCATCTAATGGGGTGTTTATCTCAGATAGTAGGTGATAAAATGAACAAATTAGATGTTCCTACATTACAAGAGTTTGTTTATTTCATTCCATAATAGTTACCAATTCTTCTTCAGAGTTGTGAAGTTTTGTTTTTAATAGAACTATTTCCCAAAGATACACCTATTTCAAAGACTCCTTATACAGTGCCTCTGATTCAGCCATACGATTTAATGAAACAACTACTAGGGAATCCAAATAAGGGTCTCAATTATCCATGTTTATTACCTTGGGGTGAACCTATTATTTTCATAAGAATATTGAATTATCAATGTGACATTTAATTTGTCATAATAATGTAATAATATAGTGATCATGAAAAAGATTCTTCAGAATTTTATTGATGATTGTTTTTAGAAATTTTAGGAGAACAATATTCTTCCATTATAGATCATCAATATGTATTAAAAAATATTCAAATGTGAATACATTCACAATATGACATTTATATTGAGTTATGAACACCTTGATTTTAGATTCAATATATTCTATCTTACTAATTCCCCCACTATATTCATGGTTTTAGTTAATCGATTATTTAGATATTACCCCGATTAGATTGTGAATGTCTTTATAGATGATATTTTTATATTTTCAAAGTGAAAATAATCGCCTAAATATCATATCAATATTTAAGGGAAGATAAGATATATGAAAAATTTCCCAAAAGTTCATTTTTCCTATTTAATGTTTCTTTTCTATGCCTTATAATTTTAATATAATGTATATTAGTGGATCAATAAAAGAATAAATTTATTGAACATTGGATAATACCATCCATTTTGACTATGGTATGTAGTTTCCCTAGATTGGTTAGATTTTATCAATTATTTGTTGAATTATTTCTCACTGATGTCTAGTTTACTCACCATGTTAACTCACAAGGGAGTTAAGATCCTTTTAATTTTTTAATTGGAAGAAAATTTCAAGTAATTGAGGAGATATTTGGCTAGTGAACATGTGATCAAAAAACGCTTCTATTGAGAATGATTTTTAATTTACAATGATTCATCAAAAATTTATCTAGGTTGTGTTCTTATGAAGAATTATATGGTGATGGATTATTCCTCACACTAATTGAAGATTTATGAGAAAAATTTAAATACCCATGATTTGGAGTTATAAGATGTCATATTTTCTATAAAGGTTTGGATGGATTATCATTAAAGGGAAATTATTGAAATATATAGTTATACTAAATGATTAATACGTATATACACAATAAAGTATTTGAATATGTTCAATTGAATTTAATCTATGATGATTAATGATTATGATTTCTCAATACAACGCCACTATAAAAAAGTGAACAAGGTGTTTGATGCTTTGACTGCAAGGGATCATGCAATATATTCTTGGGTAAATTTCAAAAAAGATCAAATATTTATATATATAAAAAGGATGGATCCAAACATATAGATGTAAGGGGGGAAATCCTATCTTTTTCAAATGAGGGTTACACCATATATCCATATAATGACTAAAGTGTCTCAAAAGGAAGATATAGGGATAAGAAAAGGTGAGAAATGTACATAAGTTCAACCATTTTTATAATATAATTATAATTTTCTAGAACCGAATAAGGGTCACTTCAATATTAATCGTAAAGAAATAACTATTGTAATAGTGCTATATCCCAACATTCTTTATTCATACTTGAAGTGTGAAGTAGTATAGGGATATGAAAGAGAATTTTTGGTGGGGATGAATTAAGAAAGATATTGTGGAGTATGCATCGTGGTTCTTGGAATAACAACATTTTAAAGAAAAGAGATATAATTCTAATGGAATGTTACAACCATTGTTTATAACATAATTGACTTGGGAAAACAACACCATGGATTTGATCAACAGAAATCGCAAAAATTCTAATTTCCATAATGTTATTTGTGTTGAAGTTCATTTCCATACAATGTCATAAAACTTTATTAATATTATGGAGGATTTAGATCATAATAATATTTCTATGATATACATTATGTTATAGTTAAATATAGTTTGGTCACCACATTCTATTGTATCCTATAATGATCTGAGGTTTACCTTCACAATATAGAGAAGTATTCGGTAAGATCAATATACAAAGATGTGTTTCAATAGAACTAATTAACCGCATATAGATGGTTATTTTGAGAGGACAATTGAGACATATATAATATTATGATATCCAATTATCATTATTTAAATGGAGGTTTTAGTCAATACTTTTGTATATTAGAGTTTTCCCAAAAAATATATTTTAAATGGGAATTCCAATGGATATTAATGTATCACCCTATGGAAAGATTTGTAGAAATTAAATATACTAGGATAAATATTGAGAACACTATATATGGGGTTTTAAGATAGCCGAATATATGTAAAATAAGGATATATCCATTACATAGAACATTTTGGAATCTTAGAGTGGTTAGAAGTTTTATGTTGATAGTCAACAATGAGATGTGGAATTCAATATTGGTGATTAAATTTTCATATATAATTCCATATGGAAGAAAGTTACGAGTCTAAAAAAATAAGGGAAAATTAATCCCTAGTTATATTGTACCTTTCAGATTCTTGATTGAGTATGGATAGTTTATTATCAGTTGAAACTCCCCCTAAATATCTCTCAAGTTCTTGAAGTGTTCTATTTATCTCTCATGGAAATATACATAGCTAATTCTTCAAATGTACACAAATAAAATGTTGTGAAATAAGAGAATGATAATTACTACATAGAACAACTAATACAAATCTTGGATCATAGAGATAATCATATACGTAATAAGACTTTCAACAGGTTAAAGTTCCCTAGAGGAATAATAAATTTGAGGAAGCAACAATAGTACATGAGTATTTTATGCAGAGGATATATACTCATTTTTGGTTCTATAGGGAGGTCAAAATTTATTTTAATTGGGATAGAATGTGACACTATGATATTTTATAATTTTTTCCTTTGGAATGATAAATGAATTATATGTAATCATTCCTTATACACAACCCTAAATCTATATGAACTTTGATTTAGTAAAACATAATACCCAAACCACAAAATTAGAATTTTTGAATACAAATATATTTTTTTGAAAAGTAATTATAATGATATTTAATACATAAAATAAATTGATTATTTTGTAATAAATAACTTATCAATTTCCAGTGAACTAATTTTACTATTCAATAATATTTTTCCTTCACATAGTGTTATTATGGAATTTTTTGCACTTGAAAACTATAATTAATAAAATAAATTATAAATTTTATTTGAAGAAATGTGTATAATTTTCAAAATCAACTTTTCAGTCTTATCTTTGCGTGAATAGTTACGATTTCTCGTGAAATATTTTCCAAGTGAATAGTCAAAAATATCGATATTTGAAAAAACTATTATTTCATATCATGTAAAGTAACGATTATGTTTACAATTTGATTATAAATTAATATATGACCCATTTAATTAGATAGAATATAACTAATACCATAAAACATCAATATAATTGAGTTGGTAATAAGTTCATTTATGGAATTACAAAAGCGTTTTTTTCAAAAAAAAAATCAATTTTCCCACACAATGTGCTTTTATCTCAATAAATTATGTTAATATATACTGAATAATGGTTTTAATGATATTTATATAATTTATATCCAACAATAACAATTTTCATTCATTTTATTATATTTACATGGAATGAAATGTTAGTAAGTTATGTCTGATGCTTAAATATTCATTCTTCATAAAAACGTTTTTATTGCTAGTTCCACATTTATTTAAAATTAAATACTATCAATTATAAAATTTTAATTATGGAAAATAAATTCCATTATTTTAATAATTGTAATTAATATAATATATTAGTTCCAAATTATATTTCTTCATAGCTATTGGTAATTTCAAAAAAATCTATTACAACGGTTAAGGTTAAAACAAGTTTATTATAGGGTTAAACAAATATATTAGAATAGGATTGTCACACAAAAACATAAATTTCATAATGGTGGAACATATTTATATTTTATATTATCCATAATTCCCATACATATCTAGTTTTATCTTCTTTATCATGAAATTTACCATATATTATTGAAATTATATATGAAATTCCTTGTGAGTATCTCTCCTCACTTATTATAAGAAACATTTTTACTCTATTATTCACACAATTTGAGGCTTAAATATAGAAAAATACATAATAAATAACATTACTAAAACCATTTATCTTGTCCTATATCATATTTAATTCTCTAATTATCAATCCTTTTATGTATTAAGGTGTAAGAAAATGGTTGCCTCTAAAAAATAGGTATAGTACTTAACCAAGAACTGTGAATTTTTTTTGTCATTTTCTAATTCATATAAAACTATTAAATTGATAAAATAATGATTAATTTAATATCATAATTATAATAAGTTGATATTATGATTATATCATATCATTTTAAAATATATTATCCATCAAATTGTAGAGGAATTCTTCACTAGGGCATACATTTGGACTACCTCCACAATATAGAGATATGATTTATTCTCATTAATCATCATCCATGGCTGGCTATTATGTAATATTTAATATATATATATATATATGATATTTATAAATTTATAATTATTATTTAATACTTTATTAATATTTAACTTTCATTCATTCAATCCATTTAAAATTGAAGCATTACTTGAGAATCTGTACAAACGATTATCCCAAAGTAGTGATATAATTCATTTTTGATCATCACTTTATACGAGGGTTTATAAATGTGGATATTATAAATATATGTGTTATTTATATAAAGAATTTAGTTATATTGATTAGGAAACCATAATAAATGCTAAAGGACAATAATTTACAAACCAAAATATACATGAAAAGAGAAGTAGTTAGCACATGAAACTATGGCGATAATGAAAGATTGCTAATGAGTGGGTGATGAAATGATATAAGTATACCATTTATGGTATTGTATATATTATTATGGTATTTTAATATAGTTTTTATAATTTTTTAATTAATAATACTATTGTTTTTATTTCTTATGAAGAATGAGAGACCTGAAGTAAGGGTTTTATGTTGCAATATAATTTTTATCAAGATTATAAATAGTTAAAATTTTTTATTATAAAATTTTAAGAAATAAAAATCTGAAATATTAAGTAATTTATTATAATCATGTTATTTTTGGTATTTATTTTCTTCCTTTCATTTTCCTATCCTTATGTACTCAATATATTAAAAGAATACATTTATGGAAAACTTAACATTTTTTCCCTTTAGTTGGAAACCTCTTCTTTTTTGTCAATATTTTCATTAAATTCTATTATAGTGTGATTGTAATATTCTCAATATAATTTTTATTCTAGATATTGACAAAATTTTTAATTCTAAATTATTTTAAAAAATCAAACTTATAGTAATTTTCCAAACATTGTAAGTTTTTTCTTTTAGAAAAAATTTGATGGGATTTTTTATTTTAACATAAACATAATTAATGAATTTCAACAACATAATATATACTCTGTTCAAATAATAATCATATTTTTCATTTCCTATTTTATCTTCAAAATAAATATTTTCCATAATATTTTTTAAATTATCATATTCGATATAGGTTATTTCAAATTAAAAGTTTGTTTTTATTTTGAAGTATTTTCATGGGTTTATAAAGTTAGTTTATATCTATAAGAACATCACTAGTTATTTATTATTATTTATAGGGGATATTATCCAATGTAAACATATTTATTTTTTCTTTATACTCTTTATTATTGTGGTTATGAAATTTTTTTGAAGCCCAGGTCATTTCCATGACTTTTGATTTGATGCTATTATGAATATTTTGTGGTCTTATAGAATACATATGTATGGTTATAATTTTGTAAATACTATTCATGGAATTACCCCCCCACCCACTGAATTGGGTTATTAATTATATATCCTAATATTGTAAATAATATAATTGGAAGTGAACCTACTTCAGTAAAGTAAATTGTTCCAAAAGATAGTATTGGGAGTAAAACTCGATTAAGGAAATGATAGAATTTTTAGTAAACTGACGCCATATTGATAGTCTTAGCAGCATTCCATAGATAAGGAAATAATTTTATATTATTATGTATATGCGAAAAATTTATGAATTATAATTATGATATGTTCTCATGGATCATGAATGATTATTTATTATTTAACCCTCTTATGCCTTATGTCTTTTGATACATAAAACATCATTCCATCTTTTTTTATTCAGATATGACAATTGATGGGTATCATTTTCTAATATTGAGATCTTTTTGTCATTCCCTTATGATAATTTAATATCCAATTAGGATAACATATTAATATCTATGATGTTTTTAATTAAAGTTTATCAAATATCAGACCTTGTCATGTTTCCATTATCTAAGTTATAGAGACTAGAATTAAGTGTGTTATGTCTAAGAAGGGTGCTAGTCCGGAAAAACATACTCAAAAATTATGTAGATAATTTTTGTAAAAATTTATTATCTCAATGTTATCAAATATAACGCCAAATTTAAGATTCCTACATACATTAGATTTAAATGTAATGGATATTTACAATATTTATATATAGTAATTATGTATGAAATGTATGGGCCTCAATAATTAAACCATTTGCTGTTTTGTTTAAATAATCGATCTGAGTTTGGTGGGAAACTATAATGCATCCTCAATTGTAAACATATGTGTCTCTACACTTATAAAATATCATGTTTATTCATTGTGATTATCTAGAGACAATAAATTTAGATAAATATATTTAATTTAAGATACATTATCATGGTGAGTGAGTGGGGAAGGAGTATGATGATAATTATTTGGATCTGGTGATCATTTCTCCCAAGTGAGTCATCAATAATTTTTTGAATGACATTTTATTTAATAAAGGCCTTTAGTCAAAATGTAGATCAATTTTATTTTATTCTAGAATTCCATATAATAATTAATTTTTTAAAAAATGGGATTTTCATTAGAAGTTAATCAAATTATACAACCTAGGATGGGTTATTCCTAGATTCTGTCTAATTGGGTTGAGGAAGAATTATATCCATTGAGTATTATTGGTTATTGTAATAAGAAAATACCACCTATTAAGTTTCTAGTATTTCACACCTAGGAAATCTAAGACTTCAAACTTAAATGCTTGAAGGACCAATCTTCGATTTGGCCATAATTTTCAATTATTAAAACATTGTAAGCTTATTTATTGAAGATGGAGAAAGGAAATAAATATATAGCCTATATATTTATGTTATTATAAATTTAGGAATTATGATTTATTTTCTTAGAGGTTATTGACACATTTAAGGTAAATATTATTTTGTGTAATTTTTACGGGTCACATTTCTTTCTCTTTTTAGGGAATTGACAAAATAAATAATTATTTTATCTTTATGATGGTTATTTTTGTTTATGTACATCCCACATTTATTGATTTCTATAATTATGTTTATCTATAATGATCTAAATTTAAATATATTTGTATTTTGAGGAGTTTTAAATGTGAATCCTTGTATACATTATTAGGTAAATAGGTTAAGTGGTACACCAATTATTATTATACTCTGATAGGTTGATAGTCTTATTTTATTTCTGTTTCACCAAGGGTTTTTATTCAATGAGTTATGTAGAAGGTAATTTTTTCCTTTAACATCGAGACCCTAGACTTCAGGACACGTTTTTATACATTATTTAATTTTTTTATTAATTAATATTTTCTAATTATATATTATGGGTTATTACTTATTTTTTGGACATCATCGAATGGAGGTTTTGGTAATCAATAGGGGTGTTTTTCATTTATTTAATTTATTTCAGATTACTTATTATTTGTATATGGTTGGTGGAGAATTATCGTTTTCCATGATGATTTTAGGAAACATTTTTATTTTAGTGATATAATTCTAGTATGAATGTGTGATTTTTTATCACATTTTTAGTATAATTCTAAATGATGAGGAAACCAATTGGAGGTGTCTCTGATCATTTAGAATCATTTTTGTTGACTGAGATTTGGGTTCTGTTTAATGTTATTATGTGTTGTTTTAGGATTATTTATATTTAATTAATTGAATTATTTTTTTCAAGCACTTTTCATAATAGATAATTAAAATATTCTCATATTTATATCACATCATAAATTTCCCCAAATTGATTGGTAAGGTGGAATTTTTTATAATTAAAATAGTAAGTATAAAATGGAATTTTCTTTCATAGGGTAGATCATGTATATCCTCATACTTATTTTATTTTATTACTGTTCCATTGAACTCTTAATTTATATATATGTTGTGGTTCTTACTACATTAACCTTTTTTCCAAGTACATTCTTGGGGAAGAATATGGAATGGTAGGGAGAATGCTTACACCACTAGTCATTGATCAATTAAATTCAATATAATTATTATAAATTTTTTTTGTGATTTATTATATTTTAACACAAAAAAAATTATTATTTTCTCTATTTAAGTAGTGATACGTTATTAAATACAATCATGGTGAAAAAAAAATGCTTTGTTGCTATTTCGGGGTAACTTTTATGTAAACCTGAATCCATGTGAATAATTTTATTTATGGACTTTTTCATTTCATTTTTTAGAACATGAATTGTGCTTTGATTTGGGGAACAATTAATATAACCTTTATATAATTTATTTTACATTATTCTTGGGGAATACGGCTTGATCATGGTTAGGGTTAGCCATCTGAGATAATCTTTTGTATGGTTTCCTTATGTCAGACAATTAATTGATATTCTTAGGTGGTTTAGTAGAAACTGATTATGTGATTATTACATATTTAGTGTTTTCTTTAGGGGTTTGTACATCACTTGTTTATTTATTGGACAATCATAAAGGGTATTCAAGGAAGAGGTGTAAATATATTCTAGTGGAGGTTGTATAATAATCATAAGTTTTGATAAACTACGTGTAAAACCCTTTGAATCTCCTAGAATTTCATGTTGTGCATTTTCTTATAAACTTCTACCTAATTTCACATATTTATTCATCATTTACCTCCTCATAGAGTGTTCCTAGATATAATATTTATCAAGGTACTTTATTATTTTTTATCAACCTTATATCCATGTCCCTCTTCCAATGTTTTCTTGTGGACAATGATGTTAGAGTTTAATTATTCTCCAACTACTTCTACTATTATTTGGTATCTACAATCCCTTGAACCAAGAGGAAAATTGTGGTCAAATCAGAGGTTTATGTTATTTTAATTATGGGGAATTTTTATTGAGGTATTTTAGATGTTGTTTCATTAATGTTTTGTCTTTTGTTATTGATGTAATGTTGTTTCTGGTAGTTAGTGTAAGGGATTTATTATGAAATTCTGTTATATGAATGGTTAGGAAATTATTTAGTTTAAATATGTTCAATATCAATGATAATATACCTATATTTGGTTCCCATGAATTTTTTATAATGTTTTTTCATGTGTTTTAAACTTACAAATGTTATTTTCAATGAATTTTTTGTATTTGGTTTGATCTCATACATTTTTTTATTCTAAGTGTTTTATAAACATCTAAGAGGCCATTTTCATTAAATCAGAGGATTTAATATATTTTTTACATCTATTTTTATTTTTAATGGTTTTAACACATTTTTACAGCTTCATTTTAAATTTAAGTGATGTTAAATTTTTTCAATTGGCCATTAGCGGAAGAATTCATTGTCTAACAGCGATGAACCTCGATTGGTTTTTATAGGAAATTATATAATCGTGAATTCATTGATTGTTTGAATGTCCCTGATATCACCTTATAAAATGAATTATCTTGATTTTTATGGAACCCTAATGGTGATCTTCTTATGTCATGTATTATATATATGGTTACTCATTATCATACTTTAAAAATAATTATTATGTGTTTGTTATGCATATATGATAAATGGTTATTTGTTAACAAGGTGTTGGTGGTGAGATGAGGTTTTTTCATTATTTTTAGTGATAAATTATATAATTACCAAATTATTTTTTATTTCCGCTTCTTCAGTGGCTTAGTGGTTCAAGGTCGAGGGCCTTAATAGTGTTGTTTGGTGAGGTATGAGGTTAGATTCCTAAGAGTCTCATCATTGTGGAATTTCCACCTCCCATGATCTCCTATCCTTTTCAGGACACCAGGTGTCTCGTTAGGTGGGAAGAAGTGTGCCACCCACCTATCTAATGAATTTATTTGTCGAACTATCCCTGAAAGGGTGGTTAACCCATGGGATGCTCTACAATCTCAGCTAGCAACTACTCCTATCTAACTATGGCTTCTCCGGATGAACTCTTCATGGGGAAGGGGTTCCAGGTGTGTTGGCTTCTAAATGACCACTCCTAGATATTCCTCTTTCATGAAATATTATTATTATTTATTTCCCACCTTCCCATTTACTATATCATATGAACATGGGAAAAAGTGATTGATATAGATTATTCATATCAATTTTGATTATCATTTGACTAATGCCATGATTTTGAATGTGTTCTACTTATGTGACGTCCCCTTAATATAATGATTTGGTTTTTATATCATTTATTAAGAAAACATAGACCGATATTTTATTATACTTATATATATTATAATTTCACATATTAAGATGAAATGAGTTCCTCATGATTCTTATTCATTCGATGATGTTGTAATCTTATAGATTCTTTCAATATATTTAATTTATAAGCCCTTATTTTTATAAAGTATTTCCTAATGGAAAATTATTATGTTTAGTTTATTAAATTATGTTTCCAGGATAAGATGATTCCACTTAATTATACCTTATTTATGTTTAGTTATGTTTACTTTTCATAAAGATATGAAATGGTTGTTTTTTAGAATATTTTTATAAGAGATAAAGTGTATTATCTCTATTTACATAAACTGTATGTCCACCACATTATTGTTTTAAATGTTTTTTCATTTTTAATGTTGTGTCCCAACTAATTGGTTGATAAAAATGTGGGTTCGAATGAATTATTTTGGAGAAGGTTTTTATTTACTCTTTTTTGATAAAAGTATTTGTAAGAAAGGATATGAATTTTTTAAAAATATTTTACCAAATGATTAAGAAAACATATAATATATGAAAATTAAATTTATTTATAAATTTAAATTGGGAAATTTTTTTTAAAATTATGTTCAATCTAGTATTTATGAATTTTTTAAAAAAATTAATTTCAAAAAATATTTAGTGAAATCCTACTTGGAATGTTTAACTCACATCATATATACATGCATGTGGGTGTATCTCTTATGTATTTATACATGTTCGATTGTTTTTATCCAATAAATGGTTGTCATTTTTTTAGTCTATTTATTGATATTGTGGATTTAGTGAGTAAACATGGGCCACATTGAGATTTTTTGAGTTGCATCCTAGGTTTTTGTATTATTGTTGGCTTATATTTATATTAGCCTATTCAACTGCCTATTTTTCTACATGATGGGTCTTATTTCTATCAAACCTTGTTATGTATAATAAATGATGTTTTTTATATGTTTAAATGTTGGCTTGAATGTTTATATTATATATTCCCAATTCGGTTGGTATTATAATTTGGAACTATTTATTTCATATTCATTCAATTTTAATTTATAAATACCCCATGCCAGATTCATAGTTATTTTTTTCTTATATATTTCTACCTTTGGGTAAAACCATTCCCACTTGATTATATTGTGATACAATAGTTATTGTCTCCATCCTGTTGTGATTATGAACTAGATTCTTGACTTTTTATAGATTGTCATTTGTGACATAGAATGTTGAAATAGGTCAGTTCATTAAAAAATGTTTACTTATATAAATTTTTATAATGGGTGAAAAATTTCATTCAAAATTTCTTCTATTTTTATTTTATTATATTGAAACATTCTAATGGGAAATGTTGGTGGGACGTATCTCATTTCATTAATTAAATTTTTATGTTTATTTTTGATTCATTATTACTTATATTAGAATCCTCTTCACTATTATTATCATGGAATAGCTTATAATATTATGTTTTGGGTATTGGGGTGGGTTAAAATTCATTTCCTCTTTGAGTGTTTCCATGATCAATTTAATTTTTGGATTTGGTAGTGTTTTAGATTATAGATTTCAATTAATTTTAGTTCCAAATTATAAAACTAACCACAATTGAGTTCAAAATTCATTAAAATATTTTTTAATTACTTAACTATTTGGGCCTTATTGATTCATATTTTGTTGTAGAGAACTTATTGATGTTTATTTTTGAAATTTTATTTAAAAAAGTGCGGGGCTTAAATTTTTTTGGTTATAACCTTTTTATTGAATATCTATTAGCAATGTGGAAAATTGTTAAATTTTTGAAAAATATTTGTCCAGATAAATTTTAATAGATCTAAAATTAACTTTATAATTGATAATTATGCATCCATGTTATTCATAGTCTCATGTAAATTTATATTCGAATACATAACAACAAAAATTTTAAAATCCTGATCGTAATCACATTGGTTAATAAAATGATCATAAATTGAATAGAAAACACATACCTTCACTATTATTAGTTTATAATTTCACTGTTTATGATCCAATATCTGACCAAATTGGTTATACATTTATGTTTTTATTTATATAAAGGTGGTTAAGTTGATCTTATATCCTAAACTCATATTTTTGAAATACAACAGGTTAAAAATTACTGAGAATTTATTTTTACATTCATAATTATCCCCTTATCATGCCCAAGTGAATTTTTAATCAATGAATCTCTAAATGAATCACGAAAGATATTATTATCATTGTCATGTGATATATAGTAGAAAAAAGACAATATATTAATATTCCATAATTGTATTATTATAGAATCTTGATTACTTTTTATTAATCTCTCATATTTCTCACAATATTTTTTCCAAAGACATTCCTAATTAATTAAATCTCATCATGTAAGGTTTTATCACATGAAATAAAAATAAATATTTGGGGAAAGTCACATGAAGGCTCAACCCAATTGGCAAAATCTCCAAGGAACATGTTTTATAAGAACTTCTTGGATATTTCAACTTGATAAAATGATGAGATCTCCAATTAACGTTTCCATCATCTGGTCCTATTGACTTCAAATTGGATCACACCATAGGTAAATTGTATGTGTATTAAGTTAAAAATTCACCTATAATACAACATAACATAGGTGATTAAAGTCTAGATTTCAGTTCAAATTTATCGTACAAGGTACTCTTGAATGTTTGATTTTAATTTTTATCAAAATATTTTGACAAAATGTCTCTATAGGTTTCTGTAGTATTCTCATTAGTTGTTTTAAATTAATATTACATGAAAATATAGTGCGTTGATATTCAATTAGTTAATGAAATTTTCTCAAATAATGATTTTAAATTCATTATACCTTTCAAATATCATACACTAGATGAAATTTTTCAATAACTTTTGATCAAAAGAAAAAAGGATGTTGCTATGATATATTTATGTGAATTTATTAGTCAGTGGTTATATTGTAAATATGGAAGACCTCCCTAATAGTGATGCTATTTTTTTGAAATTATTTTTAATAGGATGTTCAAATTATTTATTAATCTAATTGAAAAACATAATATCGTAGGACCTCATATTGTCCCTAATGAGGTTAAAAATTTTATATTGAATTTAGATTATAAAATTATATATTTTTAATTGTTTTCCACTCTTTATGAGGGGTTTGTTTTGAATTAAATAATAAATATAACCAATAAAATATCAAATATTAAAATGAATAAAATAGTTATTATTAATATATATATATGTGGTAGGTTCACAAAAAATTATGATATCATAGTCTTAAAATGGTTAATTTATCTTATAAATATTAATTGATGCAATAGTACAGAACTATATAGCTCTTATATTTGGTTTCTATGAAATGTGAGTCAAAAAAATTATAACCATTATTTTTTTATTCCTTCTTTAAATGTATATGGGGAGATTTTATACTATAACCATAATATCTCACCAATAATCTCACAAACAATCAAGTTAGAATGTCTTAATAAAATAATAAGTTTATAAAATAAGTAATGTTAATATCACTACCATTCACACATGTGCTAGTAATTTCCACGAACTTCACCGCCCAACCAAACCAATATTATCATATGGTGGAATAATTGATAATAGATTAAAATGAATTTTAAAACCATTGTAGTAAATCAATTATCAATTATGAAAACTAATAAAAAGAAAATATCAATCAAGAAAACAAATCTTCACAAATAATAATCAATAAATACAATTATAACTATAAGGACTATATTTGGACTCATGATAACTATGGTTTACCCTCTCAAACTGATATAACAATTGATGATGATTTTATCCCTCCATGTAAAATCCTTCATCCATGGGTACCAAGCATCACCTAATTAATATAATTAAATATTAATAAAAATATCTAAAATGAAAAATTTGAATGCTCTTGAAATAGATTAATACTCAATTTCAATAATATAACTAAAACTATCTTTGTTTCAATTCATGAGGAGTAAGATAATTCCCTTTGACCCTTCTATGATTGTTTCACTCTCATTGGAATTCTTCACTAACAGATCATGTTATACCTAGAATGTGAGTATATCAAATACATTATTCTGTAAGGTTATAATGTATAGATATCCATCATGGACACATCTACCATTCATGTTCACCACTTGGAATATAGACAAACATTATCCTAAAAATCCATATTAAAAACACTACTTACCAAGTAAATTACCCCAATACTATCTCAGATTCAATATTTTAACACATATGTGGAAAAGAAAAGTATCTGATGATTAAAATTTAAATATAATATTACTGCTATTTGAAATTCTAAAAAAATAGTTTTATTTTGTGAGGGACTACTTCTTACATATATTATTGTAATATGGTATTAATCATACGTGGGGTTTAATTTTCTTATACAAAATTCATTATTAATATTATGGGGTTATTTAAATTATTTCTTTATTAATACATGACTTCTCTATCTCAATTTTTATATTCCCTGCACATGTAAAAAACATTATCTATCCTCATTTATTCTTATAGAAGTACGTATTAAAATTAGTTATCCTTTTAAAATATAATTTTAATAATGTGACAATTTTTTATTCATATATAACACAAAACAACACATTTTTAATCTCACATAGAAAGGTTCATATATAGTTATTATTATTACAATGACCCTCTCTATTCATAGATATACATTATATAAATTTTGTGGAATACTTAAAAATTATACAAATAATACCAAAAGACCATTTTAGTTAATGCCTTTGGGAATATAAAAATGTAAACACTAGTACATTGATGCATTATATTATCTACCACTAGGTTCTCTAAGATTATAACTCCTCTTATAAATATCATTAAATAAATATAACTTCATAACGAGGGGAAGGAAACATAAAATGTTGCGAGCTTAAATACTTAATAAGGGTAAACAATGGATGCCTGAAAGAACCAACATGATCATATGAGTATGAGAAAATCATCACAAAAATAAATGATCACCCACAACATAACAAATATCTTATACATTAATCATGATATAAATCTTGGCAATTCATAAGACATGAATTATAAGGAAATACGGAACATAAACCATAAAACCATAAAATAGGAATAATACATGGAATTTTGGTAGACACATAATAATATATAAATAATTTTATAATAGGAAAGGAATCGTTTCCAAGGCTATCTTAGTGGACAACATCCATTACTGAACTGGGTTCGCACCCCATTCTAGCATAGTATTTCTCATCTGACAACACTCCTCGTTCAATCCATATAACACTAAACTGATTAAATTCCTCATTCCATCCCAATAATATGGAACCATTTTCATTCATCAATAAATATATCTTTATCTAGTATGATTTAAATCATTACCCAACACATTTGAAGGATATATGGGTCCAAACCACTTGATAATGAAATCATACATACTTGTTCAAGAAAATCATAAACCATTATATCATAACCCCTGAAAAAAGTGGTTTTCATAAACATGTATTCATATCCTAACCTGCTGAGAAATATACATGTTTCATAATTATTTCCTCAAAATCACAATTCTTTAAAAGAATCGTATTTCAAATGAATATAACATGTGGAAGATAAATGAGTGTCATAGCCATCATTCCATCCAATCACAACCCATTCAAGATGGAATATGGATGTAACCTTTGGATAATTTCCTATAAGGGAATGAGTAACATCAACAGAATTCATCTCAAATATAAACTGACTTGGAAATATATTTAAAAAACATTTATTAGAGAAAATATCCTTTCTCCTTTAAAAAAACTATTTAAAAAAAATAAATTTTGGAAACCATTTTACATAAAATAAACTAGAAATATTATAAAGAATTCTTTGAAAACATTATAGAATCCTTTTCCTTTATAAAAATATAAAAATATCGTGATTTTATTAAACCTATTTCATTGAAAATACATTCCAAACTTATAAATAAGGCATTAAAATCACATGAAAACCCTTTTCCATGATAATATATCAAAGACCCCTAAATTGTTTTACAAAATTTTCATTGAAAACATATAAAATAATATTGAAATTTTTTTAAAAAATAGTCTCTGCAAAAATTTAAATCATTTTGAGAACATTTTGGAAAACAAATTCCATGAAAATATATAAAATAATCTTATAAATATTTTGAAAAACACATAAATTGAAAAATACTTAGAAAAAATATGATAAAATATGATAAAATAGAGAATAATTTCATTGAAATATACAGTATAGAAAATATTTCCATAAAAATTATCCATTTAAATATGAAAATTTGGCTTCACAGAGATGGTGGAGGGATTATCCTTGCATGCCGAATGGGGTAAGACAGACATTCCCTTTTCACATTAAAATTATAGGAAAATGACTCCTTTATAAATAGAAACAATATTACTTTGATAATACAGGATAAAATAAATCCTGTATATTATTGAGAGATGTATGATATGATTTCATCAAAGGATGAATAAACCTCAAAAATCTCAAAAAATGATGAGATTATTTCAGTAATCTCTCACCACTTCATAACATTGAACCATACTACCCATGTATGAAAATTAAATTACATGATGCTTACAATATCATGAAAAGATTTATATTTCTGATTTAAAATTTCAAATTTAGTTTATGAACCTCATGAAAAAATATAGGTGAATAACATGGCTTTGGTATCAAATAAGAAAAATTGACACAAAATTACTTTATCAGTTTGGTAACTATTGAAACATAAATTCAACGAAAAAAGATCAATAAATGATTATGTAAATACCAATAATTTAAATTATTATAATCAAAGAGTACATACATGGGTAGTATACCCTAAAAAAATGTATTGGGTGGTGAATAGAGCTTCTATATCATATAAATAAAAGGTGAGATGAAATTCCCTTACCTTGTGTCTTGAATATTTTCATACTCGTACAACATTCCCGTATAATACATTTATGTTCATTACAAATCATTTAAAGATGAATATTTATATATATTACCATATATGGTTTTATTAATTACTTATATTAAACACTTGATAACAATCCTTTTTAAGGTTACACATCACATAATATTCAGTTTTTTACATGTTCTTTAATTTCTAATATATTTAGTCCTTGTAGTTAAATAATGATTTCAAAAATTTAAACCATGATTAAAATATCATTTATATTGAATATATGTGTCTTATAATAATCTATAAAATAATAAAGGTATGACATGGAATAAAAATTTTCATGGAGACAGTAGTATATTTAGGATTATTTTTTATTTATAAGCATGGAATAAATTGAATTGATGTGTCTTAGAAAGAAAATAAAAGAATATAGCTTAAGGGAGGGTGTTGCAATTTAATTGGGTAACTCTTTCTGGTATTCAAAATGGGAATCTTTTGAAGGAGTTATGAAAAAATATAGGATTAAAGGAGTAATGTGGGGTTGTTTGGGTGATATTCTATTAAGTCTTAGGCGAATTTATTTGATGTTACATAAGTGAAGAAGTGGGAGAGATGAGCCCTTTTAAAGTGGAGCAAGAGTGTCACTCCTGTAATATTTTGACAAAGGAATTCAATAGAAAAAATTCACATGTCATGGGGATACAATAACAAACAAAATTATATTAAAGGGAGGATAATGTCACTATATAACAAGTTAATGTCTCTAGGACTAGTGTCTATGTCATTTTGGGACTTCAATTTAATGTTTTATCCTTGGAAATGTTTAATTTTACCTTAATAGATATAATTAATTTTAATTACATTCACTGATATCAATGGTCTAAAACAATGTTGACCCTATTATAAATAGTAATTTTTATAATTTGAAATATTCAATCCATATTTTAAAATTACAAAAATAGAAGTGTTAGTAATAAATTAATGTTATTTTCACTGATGGGATGACAATGTGTGTTTTTGAAATAAAAACAATCAATGTTTTTTTGTTTTTATATCTATTTTCAATGAAAAATTGGGTCCGACGACCTTATCCTAATTAATTGATAAACATATTCTCTTATCCTACATTGCAACAAATTAATTATACAATTTTTTATTATAAATGAATTATAAGAAAAAGATCCTTTGAATTAAAATTTAGTATTTTTAAATATTCACTAAAAACAAAATACCTTACAAAAAATACATAAAAGTTTTTCTGACATTATTTTTATGTTTTTATTTCAGATATAAAGCTCATTTTGATATTCTTTATTTTTAAATGTACAAAAATTTGGATTTAAAATGATTACATCATTAAAAGGCTGTAAAAATAACTTCATAAAAATATAGGTTTTTTAAAATAAAATTGTGTATATTTTAATATTTTATATATTTAATATATAGAATGAATATAAAATTTTATTTATTGAATATAAAAAATATAAAATATATTAATATTATTCACTAATTGTATTTAATTTATTTTATTTTTCTAAAACAACATTGTGACCACAAATTAATAGTAATATTTCATTTTATATTTAACCAGATTTCAAATTCCATTTATAATTAATTGGTAAACTAGGACATCATCTAATATTTTTTTAGAACATATATTTTCATAATTTTGATATAATTATTCATAATGACTAATTTAACATATAGGTTATATCTTATTATAATAACATTTTAATAAAATAATATTATTCTGTAAAAATCGGTCTTGCGTGTTAAGCAATCCATCAAGGGAAGTCTTTCTTGATTGTAATGAAAGAAACCCTAGGAATTCTGTGTAGAAAAAGCTAAAATATATTACATGTGTAATGAAATATTAACTTGGTGTTGAATATAACGCAAAAAACATATCTCTTTAATATAAAATGAATTATTTTCTTTTTTTTGAAATTATAAAAATCAAAAAGGTTAACATTATTGGAAAAAATAATTCATAAAAATTTATGATGTTACATTCTTCACCCATAAAATTAATTTTCCCTTTCAAATATATCTAGGTTATGAATGGTTTAATACGTGAAAGTTTCTTTCCTAGAAACCCACATAATAAAAATGAATTATAAAACAGCCCTTAAAAAGTGAAATATAGAACAACAATGGTTACCCTAATTTATATATAATTGTGTTTCAACATAAGAGAACATAATATTATAGTTTATATTAGACACAGAGGAAAAGCATAAATATTAATGGGGAGTGAATTTCATCATCAATAAAAAACTAGATAATAATCAAGAAAAGTTAATGGCCACAATGTCATAAATTTGTAATGATTTAAAATGACACCAGTTGAGAAAAAAGTAAGTTATTAGAAAAACACTATTATTTATCATTATCCTAACACATTAAAATTATTTTACTAACTAATAGTAGAAATAAATATAATTACACTATATATTTCTAGGAAAAAATTTTCCTCCTTTATTTGTGATATTATTGATTTCAAATTAATCCATTATTTATATAAATTGATTTCCATAAATTAACTCTGATACCTAGTGTTCTAAAATTCACTTTTAACATATATCACTACCACAAAAATCTGAAAAAGAAGAGCTACCCATTTACATGTGCTATAAAAGGGCATATAAAGGCCCCACCTTTATCAGCGCTTATTTTAGCACTGTTAAATGGGACCCCTTTATCAGCGCTTTTTTAGTAGCACTGATAAAGGGGGTCTTTATCAGCACTTTTTCCTAGCGCAGATAAATTTTATGTTTCAAAAAAAAATCATTAAAAATAATATATTTTTATATATGTTTATTTATATTGATATAAATATAATATATAATTTTTAAATATACGTATAAATAGATTATTACATTTAATATATAATAAATTTAGTGAAAATGGATTTCAAATATTTTAAAAAATATAACTAATTATTAATTTTCTAATTATTATCGACTAAAATTCATTTCATAACAATTTTAGGGCACAAAAAATCAAAACAATTAATAAAATATCTAAAATAAGTTCAAAATGTAACTCAATTTTCAAATGACCATAACTTTTGATCTGGGTGTCCGTTTGAGCTCTACAACAATTCAAATTGAATACTGCAACGAGATCTATGCGCTTATGCCCGAAACGAAGCTTCATCAAATTTTTCGATGCCAAAAAAGGCCCAGAAGGCCTCCAAAACTGTGTTTTTAGTCCGGATACTCTAATTTTGGAACATTCAAACATTTATAACTTCTCATCTGGATGTATGGTAGGCCTGTAACACATATCATATCGAATATTGTTTCATTTTCTTCTGTTTTACTAGTTGTGTAGTAGAAACGAGCTTCAATATTAGAAGTTTTAGTCGTTTTAACATTATATGGATTTTCAAATACACACAAATATATGTATTTATTCGTAAATATGTGTGTGTGTGTGTGTGTGTCTTTATGTGTGTTTTGTATATATGTATATATGTATTTATTTATAAACACACATAAGATACATATTTTATAGATTTATTTGAAACTAATCATATAAATATATATTAATATACAAATAAATATACGGATAAAAAATTGTAACTACAAATATATATATAAATAGATATAAATATATATTAATATACCAATGAATATATATACTAATATATGAATAAACATATATGTATTAATATAACTAAATATATTTATATGAATATGAATCTATATTAATATACAAATAAATATAACTATATATATATAAATTAATAGATGTATAATTTAATAGAAAAAAATGAAATGGCTTAGTGGTAAAGGTTCATGCACGCAAGTGGGAGGTCATGGGTTCGAGTTCAGGTGGAAGCAAGGATGTCCACCCACATGTGTGGGACGCGCGAGCAAGGGTAGTGTGCGAAAGTGGGAGGGGTCTCCTAGTGCTGATAAAGGGGGGGGGGGGGGTCAAACGCTGTTAAAAGCTCCCCCTGAATATTTTTTTTCAATTTTTTTTTAATTTCTTTACTTTTATCAGTGCTTTTTTAAGCACTGATAAAATGGGTGTTTTATCAGCGCTTTTTTCGCACTAATAAAAGGGGCCCCCTTATCTTCCCCTCAATTAACATTGCTTTTTTAGCACTCTTAATTCACTTTTCTAGCACTGATAAAAGCCATATTTTTAGTAGTGTATTAAGGCCCATAAAATAATAAAAATTATAACTATTTGTATCTAAATATTCTTTAAACAAAATATTGTTAATACAATAATCTTTAAAAATAAAAAGTAACTATAATAACTCATCCTTAATAATTATTCCAAAAAAATAATTACACATTGAAGTTGACATTACTTAGGTAGTGGCAGGCATCAAAACCTTATCATTCATTAGTCATGGGTTCAAGACCTGTGGCCAGTCCATACATGATTGGTTCGTAACCGACATACATGATGTCCCTTTATAAAATGAAACTAATATAATTTCCAAAACGTATATGATGAACATCACTAAAATAAGGTTAGTTACTAAATTTCCCTTTCCCCAAGGTTTTCAATACAATTTCATTACATAAATACTTCCTCCAATGTTTAAATCAATATTTCTTTGATTGGTTGACCTTATAACACTTCTTAATAATAAAAATACAAAACATTAGAAATAAGGTCATGAAATAATCTTAACATTGACCCCACATATATCACAAAGTATATCTTAGTTGTCGCATTCCATACATGTGAATACCCTCCTGGTAAATTAACATAGAACATAGTAATAACCTGAATTAACATTAATACTTTTGGAAAACATTTATTCTTCCTTATTCAATAGATTAATAGATATATTCCATAAATACAAGTTGTTTTAAACTTCAACCATAACAGCATGTACTACTTTTCAACAGTCCATAATTAGTTGGAAGGTAATCCTTACCTACTAATTTTATATTTCTATCTAAAATATCTTTATGAAAAAAACATTAGCTTACCACAATAATAACATTTGGGTTACCATCCCTTATAAAAAGTAACACATCATCATTAAATCACTTTACCTGACCATCAGTAATATTCAACATAATACTGTGAATAATGAGTGAAAACATAAATAGAACAATACTTGTATATTTCACCATTCATATAGAATACTTATTGAATCCAAAAAAACATTGATTATTACACTTCATCATTAATCCATTAAAATGTATACATCATCCTATTACATAATACCTCTTTCAATTCTAATTTCATCCACAATCATGTCATCATCATTAATTTACCCATTACTTACACCACCTAGAGGATTCTGTTCCAAATATTTCTTCTTGGGTCATTTAGTTACATAAGGACCATTTATTCGACACATAAAATGCATAACCTTTGATGATGTCTCTGGGAGGCCAATATTATCATCCATTTTGTTAACCTATGTAATCATTTTTCTCATACTGTCACTTAATTTTCATCTTTCTCTTCCACCATCAAAACATTTTCTTGCTCCTTTAATACATTCACTTATGTGACTATTTCCATATTCTTGATACATTGGAAATGGAATCTTCTTTACAGTACGGTATCCATTACTTGATATCTCAAATAACTCTTTTCTTATATTTTGTGGTGATTCCATTATTTGGTTAAGGTACATATTAATCATGTTCCTTCAAAACTGATTAAACATGATCACAAAATCATTCACTCTAGAGATCATCCCACATGACTTCTCATTAACAGATCATCCATTACATTCAACATTAATCTAGTTCCTTCTAGTTCTCTACATTGAATAAAACCATAAGCAATGGGTGATCATTACTTATTATAGCATAGAAACACATAGTAATGAAAATAATTACTTGTATTCTATATAAATCATGACACCATCCTTAATCCATGACACCCTTGTTTCATCCTAGGTTAATTTTATGAAAATTATATTTAAATACTTTATGATGGATTGTGAAGAGTTTATTAATTTCTAAAACATATCCCTAGGAGTCTCAAACCAGGTGTGTAGAAAGGCACGTTGTCATGTAGCAGATTTCATTAAGTTATGATTAGAAGATCCTAGTAGATTCATTACTCTTATGTACATCTTTTTTGAAGACACATCCACTTTTAGTGTCCATATAGGGGTGTATTGCAATGAAACCACTCATTATACCCTTTACCAAAAAATCCATGACAATTTCTTATACATTTCCTTATCTTTATAATTATTCCTAAACAAGTCTTTAGGGTTATCTATAAGGTTCTCTCATCCTATCATTCAAATTTATCTTAACCATGGCTCTTGTAGACACATAGGAATATATAATGATTTACACTGTAGTCAAGGCATCACTGCTAAATAATTATTAGTGGACAATGTCCTTTACTGAACCCGGTTCACACCCTGATCCCACCCTATATTTCTGTCCTGAGTTCATGCTTCATTCTATCCTTGTAAAATTTAACTGAGTTCATTTCTCGTTCTATCCCTATAACACTAAAGAGGTTTCAATTCTACTTCCATAACTAAAATACTAAATTGAGTTCATTTACCATTCCATTCAAGTTTATCTCCTGAGATATAAATCATTACCTAATTCTTTGAAGGGAGATATAGGTCCCACCAATATCATAATGAAATAATAAAATCGTGTCCCACAAAACCATCAAAAATCTTATCCTAACCAATAAAAGGAAATTAGAAAAAAAAACATTAATCAAATCATAATATATAGAAAAATATAGAGGTTTCATAATAATTTTCTCAAAAGTACATCCATTGAAAATGAGTGCGATTCAAAATCATATAACATATAGAAGAGAAATGGGTGTCATAACCATCATTCTATTAAAACATAAACCATTCAAGAAGAAATGTGAATGGATCCATTGTTTCATTTCCAGGAATGTCATGAGTAAAATCAACAAATGTCATCATAGATAATAAAACGCTTAGAAAGATATTTTGAAAACAATTATTAAAGAAAATATCCTTTCATTATTCAAATAGGCTCTTCAAAACATTAATTTTTTCAATATATTCAAGAAATATTATAAATAATCAATTGAAATACTTTTTTGAAATTTTTCATTTATAACATATAAAGTGAGCTTGAAAACATTTATAAACCCATTTCATTTAAAACATGATCCATACTTATAAATAAGTCATGAAAATCACTAGAAACCCATTTACATGAAAATATATAAAAGAAGAATAAAATTTTTTGAAACCAATTTCCCAGGAAATCGTTTAAAATAATCTTTAAACCATTCTAGAAAACAATTATCTATGAAAACATATAAAATAATCTCGAAAACCATTTTGAAAAAAAAATTCCATGGAAACATATATAATAATCCCAAAAAACTTTTGAAAAACAAATTTAATATTTATGAATAAATATTGATTTCATTTTGAAAATATTATCATTGATATTTATTTTTTATTAATATTTTCTAAAAAAATTCTTTTTAACCATACAGAGGAAGAATTATAGTAATTACAATAGGTAAATTCGCACATGCCTTATAAAGTAAGAAGAACATTTCTTTTGCATGGTAAATGGTTATAAAAATTTCTCATTCAAAAAGTCAAATGAGGATTCCAATAAAAAAATTAGTAAAAGAAAAAATTGGAAAAATATTATTTAATGATTATAAGAGAATACTAAAATATTCGTGGATTCTATTTTTTGAAAACATTGATATGAAGAAATACTATTTTCCAGGCGAAATGACAGTAAATTCAGGCATTCTTAAAAACACTTTATTAATTATATTACATAACAAATTGTATAAAAAATTTACCAATACATTAAAAATTAATTGTTTTCTAGAGGAGAAATAAATACATGATTTTTATTGAGATATGGATTATAACATTTCCTCAAAGGAAGCATAAACATAAACAGTCATGAAAAGTGATGAGATTGTTTTACTAATCTTTTAACACTTAGTAACATTGAACCATTCTCACCTTGTATGAAAATTAAATTAAATGAAGCTTAAAATAATATGAGAATAATTATATTATTTATATACCATTTTAATGGTAGCATATTCACCTCATGGAAAATTATAGGTGCATAACTTGGCATGTGTCTCAAAGAAGAAAAATCGAGACACAATTACTTTACAGTTTTGGTATCTTTTAAAACATAAATACAGGGATAGAAATATCATAAAATGGATAATTAAATAACCTTATTTTTTTATAATAATCATTTAAAACATTCATGTTATCTATAAACACCGCACAAATGGAATGGGTAGTGAATAAAGCATGTATCTCACATAAATAAAATGTGGGAGAAAATTTCAATACCTTTTGTTTTGACTCTCTTGGTACTCATGTGAGTTCCTGTATAGTAAATTTATTTCTACTATACATATTATAGTGAGGAATTATCTTATATCTAACATCGTATATAGTTTTATTATGATCACATATTACCTTCTTAAAAACAATCATTTTTTATGGTTATATATCAAAAAATATTCGCTTTGTTTTTCACACGAGTCTTAATTTGTTATATATTTAGTCCTTATAATTATATAATTATTTAAAGAACATAAAACATGATATAAATATAATTTATAAGAAATATATTTTTATTATAAAAATATATATAACATATAACTGTGGAATGGAATGCAATATTCATGTAGATGGTAGGTCATACATGAGCATGAACGATGCTTCCGTTTTATTAATATATTGAATGAATGTAATTAAATGGAATATTTGTATATATAATAATTATATTATAATTATTATTTCATATATATCACATAATTTTACAAAAAACATCCTTAATACATTCTATGTAAGGTTATAACGAATCACATCACTTTGAGGAGGTGATAGTCCACACAAAAATGAAATTATCATATTTACAAACACTAGAATGTGAATAAATATTTTTGGTAAATGGATTAAAAAGAAAAAATAAATTAAAAATATAATATATAATGTATATAAATATAGTGTCTTTCATAATTTCGACAATGAGCAACTGTAATGAAAAAATCATCAATCATCGTTTAGTGAGGCGGTAGTTTGCATTATAAATAGATAGCATGTTCATTAATAATTAGATGGATGTGTGTGTAAGTGTCGGTTGAACCCTTCACATAACAACATATAAGTATATATATGATAATATTTTTTAAATATGTATGTAATAAGATTAATTGAGGTGGAGGATAAAGAAAATAAAGAAATGAGCGTGAGGGGGGTGATAGCTCATAATGAAATAACTCCTTTTGGATTGGAATAAATTAATTCCTTGGAAGGATTTATGAAAAAATGATGATTCTAGTAAGAACCTAGGATTATTTTAAGAGTATTTTAGTGTAGCATGGATATTCTTGAGTTCATTTAGAGTTGTGAAGAAGTGGGAGGAGAGGACACCTTTTTTATTGAAGGAGTGGACCTCTAGTAGTATTTTGACAATGAAATTCCATAAAAGTTTTTCACTTGTCATGTTGATAAAATAATGGACCAAATTAGATCGATTGGAGTATAAGGTACAAATATGGTGATCCAGTGGATCTTGGAGATGTTTCTGGGTTGTTTTGTGTCATACATTTAAGGTTCAGTCCTTAGTTAAGCTTAATTTTACCTTAATGGATGTATTTAATTTTATTACCTTCACAAATATTTTTGGTAAAAACTATTTTGAACTTATTATAAATTATAAATTATTGTGATTCAAAATATGGGATCTAATTTTTAAAATTCCAAACATAGATTTGGAAGTAATTAATTTAAAATTACTCCTTCTGATTGGATGACGTTGTGGGTTTTTTCATGAAAAAATTGTCATAAGTAAGCTAAGATTTTTTTTATATTTCCAACTTGAAATTGATTTCAATGAAAATAATTGAATTAATTTATAAAAATTTTATCTAATTTCTCTTTGAAAAAAATTAAAATATAATTTAATATTATAAATGAATTTTATGTAAAACAAGTTTTGATTTAAAATTAACAATTTTTAACAATTCATTGAAGAAAACCGTATAGAAAAATATGAAGACATTATCGAAACCTAATTTTTATATTTCCTATTTCATATATTAATTTAATTATTACATATTAAATCTATAAGAAGTCAAAATTTTATATTTAAATGGTGTTCACTATTAAATGGATATAAACTACCTTTATAAAAATATTCGGTTTAAAAAAATGGTTTGTTCTTATCTTATTTATATCAAATTATTTGATAAATATAAAAAATATTTTATTGGTTTTAAGACATATATTACATTAATATCAATCACTAACGGTATTTAATTTAATTTGTTAGTTTAAAACAGCCTTGTAACCCTAAAAAAAGTTATTTTTGTTTATATTCAATTTGTTTTCTTATTCATTTCATATTTATTAGTGACTTATGAATTTATATTATATTTTTTTAAACCATATAATTTCATAAACTAGTTAATACTTTTTATCCCTTCTAATTTAATAACAATGTTATATCTTATTATAATCACATTTTAATTATATATTACTTTTTTGTAAAATCAGTCTTTCATGTTAAGCAAGCCATCAGGGAAAGTCATTGTCACATATAGAAAAGCTACCCTCGATGTTCCATGGAGATCTAGATGAAATTTATTTTCTATGTCGTTCATGATGAATATTGTGTTTCATGCAACACAAGCCAAAAATATAGCTTGAATATAAACAATATATATGTAGTGTTTTGTCTAAGGAAAAATATCATTTTTCAAATTGTGCAATACCAATAGAAGAGTGATCAATTTTGTTATAAGAAAACTTTACCAAGGTAATGTGTCATACTTAAGATCCAACAAATTACAAGAAACATTCTCAAAACACATCTTTTGGTGTCTGGATAGTCTGTTCTATTTGATCATCTTTTTTAGAACGAGAGGCAGTGCTAAGGCGTAACTGAGTGCCAAAAGAATACAGGTATCCCCTCCAGACTAGTGTGGAAAAACATATACACTGATTCAATACAATGTATCTGAGAACTAAATACAATCACACTACCTCATCGATATACATATTTAACAAGGCATCCACTTCCCCTGACTCTTTAATCACTAATAAGTAAGTCGATTTCATAATCTGGTCCACTAATACCTAGATAGATGTCACGACCCATCCTCGGGGCCCATGCCGTGACTACCCCAAGCCCACCTTCCATAGGCCAGGGGATGGCGACTAGCACTGAAGGCGTAATTCTTGATAACTGGGAAGGAATTGCCTTTATAAAAGTAAACAAAACACCACAGAGTACAAGCGGAAGTAAAACACTAAGTACAAAGAGAAGTGATGAAAGGTAAATGGGCCAGAATACAAACCCAAATGAAAGTACAACTACAACTGAACAAAGTACAACAGAAAAAGACAACAGCTGGAAGAACGGAAGCGGCTCCTGGGTCGTCCTCCTCGGATCCTACTTGAAGGGTAGGTACAGATGGAATCCACAACGCTCTTGCCCATCAACCTACTCAGTGTGTCGTCTATCCATGAATTCCACCTCCGGAAACTGACTCGTCGTGTAGTCCACCTCTGGGTACCGTCCAGTCCTCAAACACTCGGCCTCCGTCAACACTGTCCATCATCTGCAACCAACACAACGAGGTGCGGGCATAGCCTGTGCAGGGGTGAGTATAACGATACTGAGTAGGGACCCTGAGACCCTCAAGGTCTCACTAAAACCAACATGGATAACCACAAAGAAGATCTCAATAGATAACCTCTAAATAGGTATATGCCATCCATATACCTAAGTTATCAAGTAACCCATCTCTATCATGAGTAAAACACCAAGATCATGAAATTAACGGATAAACACTACCCATGTATATGCCCATACATATAACTAAATTATCAAGTGACCCATCTCAATCATGAGGTAAACACAAAGATCATAGACTCAGCTCAAACAGGGATTTTCATTATCGAAACCGTAACTGCTGAAGATCCCCGTCTCTGGAGTGTAAAGTGGTCATGTCACGACTTCGAGGTACTACTCACTAACCTAAGACTGCTGACGTACTTCTCCTGTCAAGTACCGCGGGTCAGCCACCCAAACACAGTGGTACTTCCCGCCAAGGTATGTCACCCAGACACAGTAGTGCACACCCCCTAGTATCCTACTAAGGTACTCACCAGACGAGTACCGTGGGTCTGCACTGTCACACAGGTAGTGCTCCGTCCGCCATGGGTTTGCACCCAAACAAAGTAGTGCTCCGTCCACTGGGCTAGTCGACTCACTCCAAGTCGATTCGGTCAAGTAGTCGTCAGGTCTTAGTTGGCTATATGGTCTCCGTACTCCGCATGATCGTCTCCGGGAGGGTCCGCTCCATGAGCTACAGTTCAATATTCCAAGTATCTCAAAGTCCCACGAAAAAGTATTTCAAAGGACCGCCTCGTCATAGGGGTCTCAACGCAACAGACGGCGTGTCAATCGGACGCCTAGTCTGTGAGTTATTAGCCTTTTCATCCCAGGGGCCCTGTTGGTTTCATGAGCAAACCAACCCGGACGTATCTCATCTGTACCCCGAACTCTCATAGGGTATACTCATAGGGACCGTTTCTCAACGTGATCACCAACGCCACTGATGGTTCGTCAAACGGACGTCCAGTCTGAAAGATATCAACTTTTCTGTTCCAAGGGACCGGTTGGATTTCGGGTACAATCCAACCGGGCTACTATCCAACAGCAACCGAAACACGGGTGAAGAATGCCAAAAGTTCCGTCTCATCAAGAGGAAAACAACGAGACAGACGGCGCGTCAATCGGACGCCCGGTCTGTGAGTTATTGGCCTTTTCTTTCCAGGGGCCCGGTTGGTTTCGTGAGCGAACCAACCCGACCGCACTATGTCGTCATCCAATCCTCGATCGGAGTAATACAAAATATCCTTCTCACTTAGAGGAATCCATCAAAGTCGACGGCACGTCAATCGGACGTCCGGAGTTCATGATATGAGTGTTTCCGCTCCGAGGGCTCGGTTAGTTTCATGCACAAATTAACCCGGCCGAACCCAAAGTATTCCGAAACCTTGAGTGCGAAATACCAAAACGACCATCTCGATCCAAGGATCACATCGCAATTGACGGTGCGTCGATCGGAGGCCCGTAGCATATGATTTGGGCGAAAGACCATAAGGGGTATGAAAACGGGGGTTTCGGGCCCGGACGGACCTCGTTCGAGACCCCCTTGGTCGGCCCGAACTGAGTCGACCTAACCTGGGTGTGGGTCCGACCCAGCCGGCGTGGCCCGGCCCGGTCTGCCCAAGACGGCCCGACTCGCCCGGGGGTTCGGCCGAACGGCCAAACCGTGCGGGGGGCGCTGCCCCCGCGTGAAGAGCTGTGGCCCCGAGTGGGGCCGCCCGTGCTAGCGGACACGGCAGCCGGCCGCGTCTCGCCACTCCCCTCCGGTCTCGTGTGGTCACGGGACCACGCTCCGCTGTCGCAGCTTCAGCCATGGTGGATTCCACCAGCGGCGCTCCGGTCGCCGCTGCCCTCGACCGTCGGCGCCGCCGCACCGGCGGGGCGCGCCGGTAGGGGCTTCCGCGGACCACCGAACACGCTCCGGTTGTCCGATTTGCCTGAAGTCTTCGCCAGTGGTCATCCCGGGATCCGAACTTCGCTGCAAAGATCCCACAATTCCCGTGCAGCTTCGTTTGTCATCGCCCGTCAATCCACATGTCAAATAACAAAACACGTCGTCTTCGTGGTTCTCCGGCGCGAGGCGATGGCGCCGTGCCCCTTCGTCGTGGCCCGACTCCGTCTGCGGATGTCTTCGGGTTTCTCCAATGTGTCACGACGGCATCGTGTCCTTTTTCGTTTTCACAGCATGGTGCAATGACGCCACGCATTCCTTCCCACACGATTCCGCGCGATGCGACGGCAACGCGCTATTCCCGTTTCAATCCACAAAAGAAACCAACATGGATAAGGAGGAGGGGCGTCCATGTTTGTGCGGTCAGGTCCCCTCTCGCTAATTGATAGCAATTGGTCATATTTGATGAAAAACGTCAAGGTAATAATCACGAACAAATTAAATAAATAAACCCCTACAGTTTTCCCACAACCAAGAATTCCCAACCCGCAACATATTCTTCGCGGATCAACTTGATGTTTAGTTGATCTGCTTTCTTTGATTTAGGAGGAAGTAACATGGGGTTCATTAATAATCACAAAAAAATTTCCTACCTCTACGTTGCTTGAACGGATGTTCTTTGAATGAGGATTCGTCGTGGAAAGAGACGTCGTCGGCGTCGCGGAAGGAGACGTCGCGGAAGGAGACGTTGACCTCCGAGGAATCCGTCATTCTTCACGTTCTTCGCGTTCTTCGTGTTCTTCGGCGAAGGAGATGAAGAAACTCTTCAATCCTTAGCCTTTTTATCCCCAAGACTCCACCACAAGAAAACTAACCCAAAATAAAATAATCTCACCTCTTATTTTATTAACATAACATAGCATTTGAATTTCAAGAGTTTGAAATTTAAAAAACCACACTTAACTCACTTAATTAATAACATAAGTTATTAATGTTTAAGTTATCAAGAGTTATTGGTGAGTTGAGGGGGGTTGAATAATATGAAGGGGTGGGGTTCGTGTGGGCCCCACCAACCTCATAACCTCTCTTGGGAAGTTGGGCAGTTACCCAACTTCCACCCAAAGCCTTAAACCAATAAAAGAAAATAAAAATTGTAGTTAATTTATAAATTAAACATCCACAATTTTTATCATCTTCTCTCATGAAAACGAAACTCCGGAAATGGCGTTCCTAAGCAATTACCGGCACTACGGTTCCATCGGTGCCCTCAGAATACGATTCCGAGCACCCGTTCAAAAGATAGAAAAACCCACTCGTCCATTCACTGAACGTACCCGATCCAAACTTCGGAAAATGATTCTGGGCACACCGGGCCTCAGAATCAGGCACCGTCAACAACTGCGTTCTTGTAAAATTCCAAAGAAAATTAAGAAAAAAATTTCCTTGAAATTTCCGGGTCTTTACATTACTCCCACCACAGGGATTTACGTCCCCGTAAAGCTTCAACACAAAGTAGGGTCACAAAAGCGGTATTGAGCATGCATCTGAGCCTTCTGCTCCCATGTTCTTACCTGGAGGTTCTCGTACTACTAGAGAAAGCGCACCCGAGAAATCTTCCATCCTCATAAGATCTGCTCCTGTAGATCCTCGATTCCAACTGGAACTTCCGTGAAAGTCACCCCATCGCCAATGTCCAGCTCCCCATGGTCGATGATATGCGAAGGGTCGAGCACGTATCTCCTCGGTTGAGATACGTGGAAGTCTTCGTGCACCTGGTGCTACTGAGGTGGATGGGTCAAGTGGTAAACCACCTCGCCTACTTAGTTGAGGACCTAGAAAGGTCTGTTGAACCATGGAGATAACTTTTCGCCTTTGCCACATCTCCGTAATCCTCGTCGAGGTGAGACCCGTATAAGGACGTGATCATTATCCTCGAACTCTAGAGGTCTCCAATTTCTGTTAGAAATAGAACTCAAAACGACTGCTGCCACGAGGGTAAGGTTGACCGACTCAAGAGTGATCGGTCGCACCCTCCTGTGCGTGAGTTACCCTATGCTGTCTGGGGTTTCTTTTTCACCGACCAAGGAAAACTCATCCCGACGTCATAGTTAAACCACAACCTTATTGCCTAATACCGTCAATTTGTGTATGAAATGTGATTGCCCAGTCCATACTCAAACCAACATCGTAAGGCCTCGATGCTGACACCAAGAGATTCCAACCAAAATTCTCGCCTCGAGGGTCTGACCACACCGTCGGTGTAAGTGTGAATATCGAGTATCCTCCTAAGGTATCTCCAGACGTGAGGGTCAATACCATGGCTTACTGGAAACTCTAGGTCTGGAACAAGATTTGTGAAAGCAAGGAATGATTCATATCGACTTCTATTACTACAACAGCTAGTAGTGGACACAGACTGTCACATGAATCATTTTTAGAGCCATTGGGTCACACTCCTTGACCGCATGCAACTGCACACTTCCTACGCCCTCCAGCTCCCTGAGCCTGGCGGGGATAACTAAGGCGGGTGGTTGTAGCATGTTAAGATATACACCACCACATGCTGCTCTCCTCGCTCTACCTCCTTGTCTGATGCTTCGCAGACTCCTCTCTCTTTAAAGCTTCCTCTTCTTGAAACATTTAACAAGCTCAAGTCTCTAAGACTGGCGCCAGTTTCCTATTTTTTACTGCACCGTGCAGTCTTCATCTGCTCCTGGATGATCTGCTCCTTCTTTGCCTACGATCTGAACAGCTGCTAAAATTTCTCCTTTGCCGAAAAGAGAAACTCGATCTCATACCCTGGATGAACCACGCCCATTTCCTAATATAGTCAATCCTGACATGAATGATGTATTCATGTCGTGGATGACATCTTAAGGCCTCGACCTTACTACCATGAGATCCAACTGTCACTCTCGCCTCCAAGGGTCGAGTCACACTGTCGGCATCAGTGTGAAATCACTGGATCACCTCCAGTAGAAATCTCAAAAGTAAGGGTCAAGTCAACAGTTTTAACCGGGACCACTCAGTATCAACCAAACAAAAGGACAGGAAATCAAACATCACAAAGATAAGTGTCTTTTTATTATTCTATATCATAGTAGAAAGACACAAATACAACAGAAACATGGAACTTAGAAGTACAAGGGATGTATCCACTAATTTCACTCATGTCCACCTACTCCCGGAGCTCTACTGCCTTGTCCACTGCTCAGCTGTTGCTCAAGCACTCGTCGCTGCTTCTGCCTTGGTGGCTCCTCCAACGCCTGCGGATCAACTGTATGAGGAGTCAGACAATCACGTGCCAGGTGACCCTTCCCACCGCATTCATAACACTTCCTCCTCCTCGTACGGCTGGCTCTGGTCCTCCTGGACCTCTGCATCATCTGTCTACTGCCCACAGATGACTCGACTACTGATCAAAAAACCCTACGGAAAAGGCAGAAGCTCCTGTACACGCTCGGGGTGTAGAGATACTGGCACAAACTCCACCCCGAAGAAGGTCTCGGAGTCTTCCCATGCGAAGGTCATCCCATTGAAAAACTGGAACAAGTGGATCCACCACCTACCTGCTCCTGCCTGAAGAAGGCTAGCAGCAAGGATCACCATGAAGTCTGACGGCATCCCCACTAGCCTGAAGACTCTCACCATAGCCTCCAGCCAATCCCCAACCGCCTGCGGGTCCGTCTCTCCCTGAAACATGGGTGGCCTCTGGCGCTGGAACTTGTGCAGCGTGCTCACGTGGCGTGCATCGCCTACTGCTGGGGCTTGTGTTATCGATGGCCCACCATATGGTAGTACCGCTGGTGCCTCAACTGCAAGAGGGCCCTGTACCGAAGCCTCGTCACTCGGTATGCTGTCAGTACGCACATCCCTCTGGGCTCTAGCTGGTCGTCTGTGAAAAGGAATCCTGAAAGAAACAACGTGAAACGGTCAAACGATTATACCTGGTGAGATGACCTGGTTTGAGATGACATTTAAAAACTTCGGGAAACAGCCATGCAATCAGTGTTTTCGTGCACAATGTCCGAAATCAGTTGTCAGGGTCCTGGTGTATGGATACGTCGGCCGCCCGCACCAACACTAGACTCCATGAACTGAAAAACACACTCAGTACTCTTAACACTATTGCTTCATAGAAAGAAAATATCAGAGTTATAAGTTTTGTGGTAGAACCGACTCCTCTGATACCAATTTGTCACGACCCGTCCTCGGGGCCCGTGCCGTGACTACCCCAAGCCCACCTACCATAGGCCAGGGGCTGGCGACTAGCACCAAAGGCGTAATTCCTGATAACTGGGAAGGCATTGCCTTTATAAAAGTAAACAAAACACCATAGTGTACAACAGGAAGTAAAACACTAAGTACAAGAGATAAGTGATGAAAGGTAAATGGGCCAGAATAAGGACCCAAATGAAAGTACAACTATAACTGAACAAAGTACAACAGAAAAAGACAACAGCTGGAAGAACGGAAGCATCTCCTGGGTCGTCCTCCTTGGATCCTACCTAAAGGGTAGGTTCAGATGGCCTCCACAATGCTCTCGCCTATGAACCTCCTCCGTGTGTCATCTTGTCGTGAAGTCCACCTCCGGATACTGACTCGTCGTGTAGTCCACCTTCGTGTACCGTCCAGTCCTTGAACGCTCGGCCTCCGGCAGCACTGTTTATCATCTACAACCAACACAACGAGGTGCGAGCATAGCCCGTGCAGGGGTGAATATAACGATATTCAGTAGGGACCCCGAGACCCTCAAGGTCTCACTAAAACCAACATGGATAACCACAAAAAAGATCTCAATAGATAACCTCGACTTAGGTATATGCCATGCATATACCTAAGTTATCAAGTAACCCATCTCAATCATGAGGAAAAAACCAAGATCATGAAATTAACGGATAACCACTACCCAGGTATATGCCCATACATATACCTAAATTATCAAGTGACCCATCTCAATCATGAGGTAAACACAAAGGTTATAGACTCAGCTCAAACCAGGATTTTCATTATTGAAACCGTAACTGCTGAAGAGCCCTGTCTCTGGAGTGTACAGTGGTCCTGTCATGACTCAGTGGTACTGCTCACTATCCTAAGACTACTGAGTTACTCCTCTTGTCAAGTACCACAGGTCAGCCACCCAAACATAGTAGTGCTTCCCGCTGAGGTATGTCACTCAAACACAGTAGTACACACCCCCTAGATGCCTACTGAGGTACTCTCCGGAGGAGTACCGTGGGTCTGCACTGTCACACTGGTAGTGCTCCATCCGCCATGGGTCTGCACCCAAACAATGTAGTGCTCCGTCCACTGGGCTAGTCGACTCACTCCAAGTCGAGTCGGTCTAGCAGTCGTCAGGTCTCAGTCAGCTACACGGTCTCCGTACTCCGCACGCTCGTCTCTGGGAGGGTCCGCTCCACGAGCTACAGGTCGATATTCCAGGTATCTCAAAGTCCCGCGAAGAAGTATCTCAAATGACCGCCTCAGCATAGGGGTCTCAACGCAACAGACGGCGCGTCAATCGGACACCCGGTCTGTGAGTTATTAGCCTTTTCGTCCCAGGGGCCCGGTTGGTTTCGTGAGCGAACCAACCCGGCCATATCTCAACTGTACCCCAAACTCTCATAGGGTATACTCATAGGGACCGTTTCTCAACGTGATCACCAACACCGCTAACAGTTCATCAAACGGACGTCCAGTCTGAAAGATATCAGCTTTTCCGTTCCAAGGGCCTGGTTGGATTTCAGTTACAATCCAACCCGGCCACTATCCAATAGCAACCAAAACTTGGGAAAATAATTCCAAAAGTCCCGTCTCATCAAAAGGAAAACAACGAGACAGATGGCGCGTCAATCGGCCGCCCGGTCTGTGAGTTATTGGCCTTTTTTCCAGGGGCCTGGTTAGTTTCGTGAGCGAACCAACCCGACCGCACTCCGACGGCATCAAAACCTCAATCGAAGAAATCCAAAAGATCCATATCACATAGGGGGATCCATCAAAGTCGATGGAATGTCAATCAGACGTCCGGAGTTCAGGATATGAGCGTTTCCGCTCCGAGGGCCCGGTTGGTTTCGTGCACGAACCAACCCAGCCGAACGCAAAGTATTATGAAACCTTGATTGTGATATACCGAAAGGACCATCTCGATCCAAGGATCGTATCCCAATTGACGGTACATCAATCGGAGTCCCGTAGCACAAGCTTTGGGCGAAAGACCATGAGGGGTCCGAAAACGGGGGTTTCGGGCCCTGACCGACCCGGGTGCGGGTCCGACCCGGCCGGCGCGGCGCGGCCCGGTCTGCCCAAGCAGGCCCGGCTCGGTCGGGGGTTCGGCTGTACAGCCGAACCGTGCGGGAGGCACTGCCCCCGCGTAAAGAGCTGCATCCCCGAGTAGGGCTGCCCGTGCCAGTGGACGCGGCAGCCGGCCGGGTCCCGCCGCTCCCCTCCGGTCCCGCGCGGTCGCGGGACCGTGTTCCGCCGCCACAGCTTCAGCCGTGGCAGATTCTTCCAGCGGCACTCTGGGCACCGGCGCACTGGCGTGGCGCACTGGCAGGGGCTTCCGCGGACCACCGGACACGCTCCGGTGGTCCGATTGGCCTACAGTCTTCGCCAGTGGTCAACCCGGGATCCCACGTTCACTGCAAAGATCCCACAATGCCCGTGCAGCTTTGTTTGTCATCGCCCCTTAATCCGCATGTCAAATAACAAAACACACCAACTTCTCGGTTCTCCGGCGCGACGCGATGGCGTCACGCCCCTTCTTCGTGGCCCGACTCGATCCGCGGATGTCTTCGGGTTTCTCCGATGCGACGCGATGGAGTCGCATCCGTGTTCGTTTTCATGGCGCGGCACGACGACACCACGCATTCCTTGTCGCATGATTCTGCACGATGCGACGGCACCGTGCTATTCCCATTTCAATCCACAAAAGAAACCAACATGGATAAGGAGGAGGGTCGCCCGTGTTTGTGCGGTCCATCCCCCTCTCGTTAATTGATAGAAATTGTTCATATTTCATGAAGAACGTCAAGGTAATAATCACGAACAAATTAAATAAATAAACCCCTACAGTTTTCCCGCAAACTAGAATTCCCAACCAGCAATATATATTCTTCGCGGATCAACTTGATGTTTAGTTGATCCGCGTTCTTTGATTTAGAAGGAAGTAACATGGGGTTCATTAATATTCACAAAACAATTACCTACCTCGACGTTGCTTGAACTGAGGGTCGTCGAATGAGGATTCGTCGCAAAAATAGACGTCATGAAAGAAGACGTCGTCGGCTTCTCGGGAAGAGGGGTCGCGGAAGGAGACGTCGCGGAAGGAGACGTCGACCTCCGAGGAGTCCGGCGTTCTTCACGTTCTTCGCGTTCTTCATGTTCTTCGATGAAGGAGACGAAGAAACTCTTCAACATTAGCCTTTTTCTCCGCAAGACTCCACCACAAGAAAACTAACCCACCATAAAATAAGCTCACATCTTATTTTATTAACATAACATAACTCTTGAATTTCAAGAGTTTGAAATTTAAAAAACCACACTTAACTGACTTAATTAATAACATCAGTTATTAATGTTTATGTTATCAAGAGTTAATGGTGAGTTGAGGGGGTTGAAGAATATGAAGGGGTGGGGTTCGTGTGGGCCCCACCACCCTCATAACCTCTCTTGGGAAGTTGGGTAGTTACCCAACTTCCACCCAAATCCTTAAACCAATAAAAGAAAATAAAAATTGTAGTTAATTTATAAATTAAACTTCCAAAATTTTTATCATCTTCTCCCATGAAAACGCAACTCCGGAAACGTCGTTCCTAAGCAATTACCGGCGCTACGGTTCAATCGGTGCACTCGGAATTCGATTTCGAGCACCGGTTCAAAAGTTAGAAAAACCAGCTCGTCCGTTCATTGAACGTACCCGAGCCAAACTTCGGAAAATGATTCCGTGCACACCGGGCATCAGAATCAGGCGTCGTCAGAAACTGCGTTCTTGTAAAATTCCAAATAAAACTAAAAAAAAATTCCTTGAAATTTCCGGGTCTTTACAATAGACGCGTATCCTTTCTGAGCCCTAGGTAACCTTATGGAAAATCCATTTATATTTTATCCCAATTCCGCTCAGGGATATATAATGGATACAAAAAACCAACAAGAACACGGTGGTGATCCTTGCCATACTTTCATAGTAAGCATTTTTTCACAAATTCCACCACTATCTATTTCATCCATGGAGACCAAAATTGAATCTTTAAGCCACGGTTCATCGCAGAAACTCCTTGGTATACTTCCATAGGAGAGCTATGAAACTCATAGAGGACTTCATCATGTATCACCACTGGAACAAAAAAAACCACTGAACCAGATCCGACTATGACCATCCTCTAACCATCCTTTCGGAGTATCACCATCTGTAACATGATCGCACATCACCTATGCCTCTGAGTGTCCCCACTAGAACTCCTCCACCAACTACATATAAGAATACTACCTTGATATCTAAAACAAACAACCTCTACTACTGTCTATTTATGCATCAAAGTGCAGGGCAGTAAACTGCTCCATTGATTTCAAAGCGTATAAAGATTCCCAAAATAAATCATTCTATGACATTATTATTAAGGTATTGACCATAATATTTTCCTTTCCTAAGGTGTAAGATGACTCAAAATTATATTCCTAATGTAACCCCATACCCCTCCATTGTCACATGTTTAGATCACACTAGGAAAAGAGATAACTCAAACTCTTTTTAACTGTATAGACTACAATGTGATCCCCAATTAGGGAATCTCTCCACATACTCAGCGTAGAAAAAACTCTTGCTGGCTCCAGCTCATCGGTGGTATAATTATGTTCATGAGGATGTAACTACCTCTAAACATAAGGGTTCACTACTAACTTCTACTTAAAGATGCATCCTTATCCTAGAAGGTAATCCTCACAAAATACATTGAACAACACCTCATTCCCTATAAATTGTTTAACTGGAGCACTATAAAAACATTCCCTTCAAATAGACAAATTATCCCTATAACTACTTTCTCCACACAAATGCTTGATCTTTTCTAGTAAAAGAAATCAATGGAGCTACAACTTCAGTGAAATATGGTACAAACTACTAGTAATAGCCTTCTAAACCGAGAAAGCTATGAACCTCCACCACATTATTAGTAACATACCATGAGAAAATTCTATCAACCATCAATATGTCTACTTATACACCCTAATGAGATACCACAACCCAATGGAAATTCACCTCACATATCCAGAACATTCACCTGGACACTGTTTCAAAGAGATGGGGGCATCGAAGTACCTGTAGTATGGTTGTGAGATTCCCATCATGCTCCTCCTCTATCTATGAGTAATCCAGTATATCATGGATGAATATGTAGATAAACCAATACAAGAACTCATAAAATATGGAGTTCGTAAGCCCCATGAAAACCTTTTTTTTGCTCGTACCACTGAAAAGAATGACTACAGACTCAATGATCCTATAACAACAACTAAACGAAGTATTCGGGATATCACCATCTTTCACCTGCAACTCGTGATATCTAGAACACATACCAATATTATAAAAATATCTCACCCCTCTCATATTGTAGAAAAAAACATCTTTCCTCCATAGAGGGTAATATTTCTCGACCGTCACTAGATTCAACCTCAGGTAGTTAATGAAAAACCTCATACCACCATATTACTTCTTTTTGAAAAAAATTTAAGCACCCCAAAGTGACACACTAGAACATATACATCTCTTATTTATCATATCTTCTATCTGGATCCTCAACTCCCATAACTCAAAAGGTGTCATCAGATAAGAATCCATCGAAATTAGAGAAACACTAGACTGTAGGTTTATCCAGAGAGAAATTTCATGTTGAGGGTGTAGGGTGAAAACATACTCAAGATAAACATAACAGTACTCCCCAAAAACTGTTAGTATTTTAGTGTCCACTACATCCATGGATAGCTCATCCAATAAAAAAGAAGCGGCTCTACACGCATACTTTCCAACTGATATGTCCACTCACCGATAAAAGTCATACAATGATAAAGCATATATGAAAACAAAACTCTCATCTAGAAGAATTCGCTAATAGGATGCATGGAATACAACTAGTCAATGATGAGAATGAAATAAAATAGTTCCTTCTATATTACGAAAGGATCTCCACATGACTGATGTGATCACATGACCAGTCTACAACCCTGACCCACATCAAACAAGCAGGTCTGACCCCCTGACTTGCGTAAAGAACACTAGGGTCATGGGATGACTCTCTATAACTATTCTCATGGAATGGTCTATATTGGGTTGAGAAAAGAGTGTGCATCTTTGTAATTAGACATAGAAGAAGAAAGGGACTAAACAAGATGAGTGTACCTCTAAAGATCTATAGTCTTGCTAGAACAACGACCTCTGCAATGTGTAACTGACCACGCAAGATTCATCACCCCTCTACTAATGACTACTTTCATGACCATTCCTAGGATGATTTCTATAAGGAACAATAAAATATCATCCCCTACCTGATCCATCTCCCCCAGTAGACCATGATCCTTCTATCCATTCTACTAAAACGGCCTACCAACAACTAATATTAAAGATGCAGTAGAACCTATATACCTCCACCATACTGAGCTCAAACGACTACTAGGCACCAGTTTTGAACATGCTAATGAACTACATAGAGGAAACACATCAAACCCAATTCAATAAGAAAGGACCAAGGACCATAAATTCAAAATGATAATTACTGAGGTTGAGTCCCCACTTGTCAAATTCTCTAAGGTCATCTCGCATGAGACATGCTACTAATAACCCTACCTCTTTAAGAGCTATGTTGGCTCCCCTATCAAAGGAAAACTCCTCACAAGTATGTCAACAATGTTATCTTAACCTTCCTCTGAACCATCAAATATGTTTGCAAGGTAATGTGAGTAACTGTATAAAGGATAGAAGGATGAAGATCCTCCTCTAGCTGTATTGCATGAGACTCCTCATCCAGAAAGAGATCTCGGGTAAACGAAGGAGATCATGAAACATAATCCACAACTCCAGTAACAACATACTCCCCTGTTGGAGGGAGATTAACACCTGCCTCTTTAAATCGTTCATGGATAAGGAAAGGAATTATTCATGGAACTCATTCTCGATATCAACCAACTGAATGTTATCTTCCTTCCTCTCCCCAATGTACAACATCCACAACCAATGCACAACTCCCTATATCTATATAACTAAAAAATTAACCCATTACTCTATTAGAGCCCTTGTCAAACTGAAAGTGATCTCAGGCTCCTCAGTCCAGCTCTCCATCTTCATTTCCAAAACATATCCCTCGTACTTTCCAAAATCTGGATACTGGAACGCTTGCAACTCTCTCTTCCACTGGTCGTACTCCTCTAATATATCAACCCTTAATTGATCAGTCAGATCAGCTGACTAAGACTCAATGTCCCACACCACATTTGGAAGATGACTACATTCTATATCTATAAAGGTAAACTAGTAATTAATAAGCCCATGTAGTATGAAATTTTATTTAAGATTTAGTTTAACTCTTTTAACCCAATTTTTATCCATTTAAAATTTCCCAAAACACCAAAATAAAACAAGATCACAAGTAATAATCATGAATATAACATTCCTAGGGCCTTTACCCTAAAAACATTGTATCATCACTTTTATATTCACTAGGCTTGGATTCCATGCATCGGATCACTGGGGGCCCTAAAATCACATGTCCTAGCTGGTCATCCTTGGCATAAGTCATGAACCAAGATCACCCAACCCAGTTTCCAATCAAACTCACTCAATCCTCACTATGACTAACCCCATGCTTTATCATATCTCCCAACCATAACCTCTTATACCATTCCATCATTACCCCCTCCATTTAAAGGTGAACCTCCTGAGCTGGAAATTAAGGAAGATGGATAATGACCACCTAGTCCCACCTCTAGTTGACCCTAAGGTGGAAACTATCACCCAGGGTACAAATATTTCAAAATATTGGAGGTATTACCATTTATAAGAGAACAACATTATGATATAAGGTGTATCTACCTTAAAAAACTCCAATACATATATAAAAGAAATCCAAAATCAATCCCACATGCATGTTTAAAAAATAAAACTATTACAAATGAATGAAAACTCCATGGGTGTACCAAAACTAAAGTTCTGTCCTGGCACAACAACTATCCCAAAATCTAAGCTAGTAAATTCTAGCATGGTCCATGTAATCCTCTGAGAACCATGAATGAATTTATATATATATAGGGTGTGTATACAAGTATAATCAGTAGGAAAAACTAATGTATCTCATATAAAAGTGAGAGAAATATACTAATGATCATGTGAGAACAATGAAAAACCAAAAAACACATAGCAAGGAATACAACCATCACAGGTCACAAAGGCATGCTCAACAAATAACAGAAGTCATATAAAGTAATATAATAATAAAATAATTGATTGGGTGCCAAAAGAACATTCCAATTTATTATCAGCTTTCACACACTAACAATAAATGTCATGGATCTCCCACCTCTTCAGAAAGTACCACATGGCAACTTGCCCACACACACATGGGCCTCACATCTAGTCACATCACCTAGGAAAACGAATCTCATAACATCCCACCTGCACACACATAGACCACATAACCACATCTCTCTCCACTGACACTTGGGACAAAAACCACATCACATCCCACCCGCATACACCTGGGACACATTCCACATCACATAACAAAACCATATGGTATATTAAATAGTTCTCTTTGCAAATACACATATGAAAACAAATTATTTTCATCTCAAAGACACGTGGGAAAATAAAACTCACCTGCACCCACAGAGTACTCAAAAACCACAGCCTACCCAAAAAATCATATGCTATTACCACCTAGAAGAGGGAGTGGAGAAGAGTGGGTGGCCATCCATCCAACCACTCATTTGGATGATTGTGAAAGAATCCATCCCCAATGATAATGGTTGTGTTCACAACATGTTTCTCAACTATAGGTGGGTGCATATAGAAATCACATTGAAAATACATGTAATACATATATGATACAAAACACTCAATCCCAACCAAAGAGTTTCACAACAACCACTACCTCAGTTTGTATCAGCAATTTTCACATCGAATGTTGATAAAATTAAATCATATTTACAAACCCCTTTCTCCCATCAACGATTCATTTCATTACATAGAATTAACAAAATTTAACCCTGAAACACATAGATTAACTATTCATTGACAAAATCCTTCCCATTTTCCTAACAAACTCATTCCATATTAACATTATTAAGTGTTTAATTTCTCAATCACTACCGAGGAAACTATTAAATATTGAATACAATAAGCCATATAATAATGTGACACATAGGAAGAAGAATCAATGTAGATTAACTGTATTTACATTTACTGTCAATTTAACACCAATTCATAATAAAATAAAATCATTCTTGAGATACAGGGTGAATCATTCTGCAAGCTACTCGTGGAGAAACACTAGGATAATTACCCATACCAATCACTACCATCATAATTCTTCAATGTCATTCCACCAAATCCATACTATAAATAAGGATAACCCCTATATCATAGACACACACCCCAACACATCTCATCTCAACTAAAACACACCCATCACAACCTTTCTTGACATCCATACATCATAACCACACCACACCCATTCGGTTTCTCTCATCTAAAAGAAAATACAGAGAACATAAGGATCAAAATTCTAGATTTATTAAGGAGTCCCTTTTTCAATTACACTCACTAATTCATGGGTTTTCAAAAAATAGTTTGATCCTAGGGCATCCATTTATATAACCAAATTAACGTGGTTAATAAATTTCACATCAAATGTTCAATAGAAAAACAAACAAAACATATTCCAGAAAAATACCTCGGTGTGAATAGATAGACTCCCAACGACCATGATTTTTATTAGGCATATAGCCCATACAATTCTAAACATTGATAAAAAATATCAACAAAAAATTACAATAATTCATCCCATTCTCAACCCTTCATGTTGATCTTATCTGATACAGTTAACATTATAGATTTGTTTTTCTACTATCCTCACAAAGGAATCATTGATACAACCACCCCAGATGATACACAAATAAAAGAGAAAGGAAGGTTATCCCTACCTCGAAAAATAGACGATCAACACGTATTTATTAACAAAAAACAGGGTGCACACTTGCTGAATAAAGAAGACAGCAGGGAAAAGCTAGATCCACATTCCAAACCACAAGGCACGATTCCTCGGGGAAGAAAGTTTCTAGGTCCATCATACCAAGTGGAAGGGAAGTGCACCTGGAATAAAACATATTGACTTTAGAAAGTTATGATCCAAAATCAATAGGGGACACAATATGTAAAATCCATTAAAGGTAGATCTTGGCCATGAAAAAGCTATTAGGAAATATGAGGAAGCTATAATTTTTTAGAAGATAGATATTATTCGAAATAGATTCAAAATCATTAAATATAGTTTCGAAATAATTTTACATATTAAAATATTATAGGGGGAAAATAAGAAAAAATGGAGGAAACTAGAAATTTGAAAAACTATGGGAAATGATAGACCATTGGATGATTCATTATTGTGAGGAACCGATGTGGGTCATTGATGCGAGCTAGTAGTACAAGTCACCGATACGAGATATCGTTGGATGACTCACCACATCAAGTCACCATCACAACCCACGATTGTGACTCACCATCGTGACTCACCGTCGTGATCTACCATTATCGACCAACCATTGCGACTCACTACTTTGACTCACTACTACGAGTCACTGGTCTTGTCCCACTGTTGTGACTCACTATTGGGACACAAAACTATGATCTACCATTGAAAAAACATGATTTTTGAAAAACTCTTGAAATGAGCCATTGTGACCTCCCAGAACACATCCAACAATATATTTTCCCAATATAAGGGGCAGGGAGGTCAATGCTATTACATTTAAAGTTACTTGTTTAATTCTAATAATATCATTGTATACACACCAATTATCATGGAATCTCATAGGGATCAATATATTTTTTCATTTTAAAGAATTTTAAATCTAGAATATTCTTGAATAATATGAATTAAATTAACCCACTATGAATTTTACATGGTGTACATGATTCCTACAACTAAAAGTTTATCAAATTTTAATTTGAAAACTACAAACATGGTTAGATAATATCTTATTTGAATTTATCAAAATCATATTCGGTTATTCAAAAGAATACTTCATTTATTAAAAATTGTTACAATAAGTCATGTTACACCTCCTATAATCTTCCTTAAATACATCACATTCACTCTCAAAATATATAAAAAAATTATTTCATAATAAATTGATATTTTTCACAATAATGAATACTGGAAGCTTTTATTTATTCATTAAAAATCATATTTATGATCTAGTTGTATGGGATTCACGTCAACCATGTGTTATAGAATATAAAAAGGAAATAATTTTGGTCCACCTAATACATATATTTGTTGATAATCCTTAGATGGAAATTTTTTTGTTCCCTTATTAATAGAAGTTAAATATTAAATACCTAAAATTGTTCTTTGGTTACCTATCCACCTAGTTATTTTTCATATTTTTCATACAAATGAAAAGAGTATACTGAGTTATTATTTTCAAATAATTTTGATTTTCTAAATTATTTAATAAACTCAAAATTAATTTAAAAAAATCTATATCCCCATGTAGATTAGATTCCGGTAAGTGTGAATGTGTGAATAGTGATTATACATACATTTGATGTTTCATCATGTAAAAAATGTTAAAGTTCACTGTGTTCTCAATAAATTTCATTTGTTAAACAACCTTTCTGATAATTTATGAGTTCTCTTGTAAGAATATATAAGAATATTCCAATGCTGGAAGATGATTGATATATGGTTTTTTTTACCATATTTATAGTTAAAAGAAATTTAAAAATTACATATTCTAACATTTAGTAGAACATATCCATGTTTTCATACTAGAAATGTAGTGTTATGGTTTTATAGAAGAAAAAAATATTGTTTTTGTATTTAATTATCCAAAATAAAAATATAATGGCATAAAATGAGGAATGAAAATAATTTAATCTCCATAATCCAAATATTATTCATGTCACGACCCATCCTCGGGGCCCGTGCCGTGACTACCCCAAGCCTGCCTTCCACAGGCCAGGGGATGGCGACTAGCATCAAAGGCGTAATTCCCAATAAAAGGGATGGCATTGCCTTTATATAAGAAAAAATCACCACAGAGTACGCAAGATGAAGTAAACACTAAGTAAACTGAGTACAATAGTAAGTGCTGGAAAGTAAATGGGCCAGTATACAAACCGAACTGAAAGTACAGTACAACTAAGAAAAGTAAAGTACAATAGCTGAAAAGTAAAGATGCAACCATACATTCGTCCTCCAGAAAACCCACCTGATGAGTGGGTACAGATGGTATCCTCAGCTCCTCGAGTCCGTCCGTCCGCTCCGTGTACGTCCCACCTGATAGTCCACCTCCGGATACCGTCCTGCTCCGTAAGCCTCAACCACGATCAGCGATGTCCGTCATCTGCATCCAACGAAATGTAGTTCATGCATATCCCGTGTAGGGGTGAGTATACGATACTCAATAAGGACCTCGATACCCCCGAAGGTCTCCCGAAATCCATAAGGGATAAACCAAATAAATGATACAAACATGAAGCATCAACCATATTTACATAGGTATATGCCCATACATATACATAAGTCATCAATTCCAGTTCGGCTCCATCTCACGAGCCCAAGTACAACCCAGTCTACACATGAATTTACAACCCAGTACACATAGGAAAGATAGAAAATCATATTAAAGATAATGATTGAAAGTCAAGACTCATCTCGCACAGGTATACTACTCATGAAGAGGTGTGGAGATGATTTGATGTAGCCTCTGAATCATCTCCTCTGCTGAACCCAAGTAGGATCCAATTACAGAAGTTGTTGCTGCCAAACCCACGTAGGATCCAAGTACAGTAACCATCGATGTCGAACCCACGTAGGATCCAAGTACAGTCATCATAATTGCCGAACCCACAAAGGATCCAAGTACATTAGTCCTCGCTTCCAAACCGACATAGGATCCATGTACAGTCGCCATCGTTGTCGCATTTGCAACCAGCTCTAAGGTTCCCGCACAGAGCACACTCGATTATGGGAGGGTTTGCTCCATGAGCCAAGAGGGTTGATACATCAAATGCCACGAAGTCTACAGTTTATGTATTAAAAAGTTCTTTCTTGTTAATAGGAACTCAACGCGATAGACGGCGCCTCAATCGGACGCCTGGTCTGAGAAATATTGGCTTTTTTGTCCCATGGGCCCGGTTGGTTTTTAAGCTAAACCAACCCGACCATACTCCAGCTACATCCAAACCTCAATTGGAGTATTCCAAAAAAAGGATAAGCCTTATTTTATTTTGTTTTGTGGGCTTGATGTTTTGAGAGAAAGGGGAGAGATCTCTTGAGTCTTGAAGAACATCATCTCCTTTGTTGAAGAACGCCAAGACTCCGACGAAGAACATCGACTCGGCGACCCCGAATTCTTCTTCCTTTTCCTCCTCCGTGGAAAGGAAGGAAACAACGACGTAGGAATTCACCAACGATGTCACGATTTGTTCTCACCATGATAAAAATAGGAGATGCCACTTCCTCCTTGGACGCTCTCCATTGACGTCTACGAAACCTCACCACGTGACCCCATCAACCGCGACACCGACATTCATCATCGTTTGTTGAGGTAGGGGTTAAGTTGAATTTTAATGAATTAAAATTGTGCTTTGTTTTGTGGTTGAGTATCTCGTATACTTTGGTCAAATGTTTTCATCATCACGGGAGGAGATTAGACCGCACAAACACGGCCGATTTCTCCTCCCATTTTTCTTGTGGATCTTCGTTGATAATTGTGGCGAAGGCGGCGCGGTGCCGTTGCACCGCACGGGGACAAAGAGAACCGTGGCCGGAGTGGGCCGTGGCAGTGGAGTGAAGCATCGTCGCACCATGATGGGGAGGCCGAAGGAGGCCACAGCCAGGAGCGGGCCGCGGCGAAGGGGCGCGGCGCCGTCGCGCCGTGCCTCTCTGACAGGAGCCACGACCTAAGGCCACAACGGTCTTCAATGGGGCGGCTGGCTGAGCCAGCCTCCAGTGCCACCTAGATGAGGGACCCAAGGGGGTCCCACAGTTACACGAATTCCGGCCATTATGGCCTGCCGTTTCGGAAACAAGGGGGAGGAGCCCCCCTTTGTGCCCCGCTCGACCAGCACCGAGCCGGGATACAAGCCGCACGGGCCAGGCCGGCCGCACCCCGCCGGGCTGGGCCGAGCCAGAAGTGGGCCGGGCCGTGGCATCCAGGCTGGGCCATGAGAAATCTAGCTAGACCCAGACCTGGGTTGGGTCGAACTGGTTCGGGGCGACCCAGGGTGTATTGGGTCGGGTCGGACGGGGCCCATACCCCTATTTTCGGACCAGGTTCGTTCAAATGCACGTATCATGGGCTACAGACCTCCGATCAATGCACTGTCAGTTGAGTAGGGATCCTTGGATCGATATGGTCGTTTTGTTATATGACACTTGAGATTTTCGTTATGTTTTGGTTCGGCTGGGTTGGTTCGATCCCGAAACCAATCGGGCCCTTAGAGAATAGACGCTTATAACTAAACAACCGGACATCCGAATGATGTACCGAAAATCACGTTGAATTCCTATTAGTGAGATGGCTCCTTTGGAATACTCCACTTGAGGTTTGGATATAGCTGGTGTACGGTCAGGTTGGTTTAGCTTAAAAACCAACTACTCCCCTAGGACGGAAAAGCCAATTTCTCTCAGACCGGGCGTCCGATTGACGCGCCGCCCATCGCGTTGTGTTTTTATGGACAAGATAGAACCTTGTGATTCATAAGCTATGTAATTCGTGACAGTTTATGTATCAACCCTCTTGGCTCGTGGAGAAGACCCTCCCGAAATCGAGCGTGTTCTGTGCGGGAACCTTAGAGCTGGCTGCGACTGCGACGACGATGGCGACTGTACTTGGATCCTACATGGGTTCAGCAGCGAGGACAACTATAAATGGATCCTCTGTGGGTTCGGCAGCGATGACCACTGTTCATGGATCCTTCATAGGTTCGGTAGCGATGGTTACTGTACTTGGATCCTATGTGGGTTCGGCAATGATGACTTCTGTACATGGATCCTGAGTGGGTTCGGCAGAGGAGATGATTCAGAGGCTACATCTATTCATCCACACCCCTCTTCGTGACTAGTATACCTATGTGATATGAGTCTTGAATTTCAATCATTATCTTCGATATGATTTTCTTGATTTCCTATGTGGACTGGGTTGTGCTTTCCTGTGTGGACTGGGTTGTACTTGGGCTGTTGAGTTGGAGCCGAACTGGAATTGATGACTTAGGTACATGTATGGGCATATACCTATATAAAGATGGTTGATGTTACATGTTTGTATCATTCCATTGGTTTATCCTTTTTGGATTTTAGGAGATCATCAGGGGTCTCGGGGTCCCTACTAGGTATCGTATACTCAACCCTTCATGGGCTATGCCCGCACTATGTTATGTTGGATGCAGACGACGGACAACGCTGATCGTGGTTGAGTCTTGTGGAGCAGGACGGTATCTGGAGGTGGACTATCAGGAAAGACGTACACAGAGCGGACGGACGGACCCGAGGAGCTGAGGAGACCATCTCTACCCACCCATCAATTGGGGTTTCCGGAGGAGGACTCAGTGGTTTCTCCTTTACTTTTCATCTGTTGTACTTTACATTTTTCTCAGTTGTACTGTACTTTCAGTTGGGTTTGTATACTATCCCATTTACTTTCTACCACATACTTTTTTACTCAGTTTACTTAGTGTTTACTTCAGCTTACGTACTCGGTGATGTTTATTTTCTTATATAAAGGCAATGCCTTCCCTTTTATCGAGAATTATGCCTTTGGGGATAGTCACTAACCCCTAGCCAATGGAAGGCGGGCTTGGGGTAGTCATGTCATGGACCCCAAGGATGGGTCCTAACAATTCAGAAGAATGATATTTTCCAATTATATGAGGAATTTGAAATGGTCCAATATATTGTTATTTGTAATGAATATAGTGTATTAAAAAAATAGATATAACCTTTACAAGACCCACTCTCTCGTTAATTTATAAGTCTACACTTCCTTAATATTACTTTTTTTTAAAAGGTAGCATACTTTTTTATCTATATGAGTGATTTTAGAAGTGGTATAACACCTCCATGTCATTTTTCTATTAATTAATAGTTAATTATGAGTTATTTGAAATTATAGGTGTGTTTAGATTTAAAATAATACATTTTGATGTTTTTTATTATTTCACAGTTTCAACATGGGTAGGTGTAACTGTTTGAATAACGTTAGGTATGGAAGAAAACTGTGCATATAACTTTTATACAAATGGGAACACATGAAAAAAAACATTACATATGTAATTTTTTGATTATTTTTTAGTTCATAAATGGTATATTGTTTAGGGAAACCATGAATATTACCTTTATTTAAGGGAATGACTCTTAAATTTATGGGGAATAATTGGAGCATGGTCAGGGTAATTCATTTGATTGGGTCTTATATATGGGATTCAATTTGTTGAATGGTGATAAATGTTTTGTGAGTGGCTTAGTAGTAAAAATTTTACTACCTCTTACATATTGGGTTTCTTCTTCAATGGTTACCACACATATTATACATGTTTTGGAGAACTATATAGGCAAACCATGCGAGTGGTGCAACTTGATTCCAATATTGGTTAAACAGTTGAGTCATAGCTTGGTAAACCATGTAGACAAACAATGAGAGCTACAAAATATTTTATGTTATGGATTTTACTATCGAACCCTTTTTGGCATTATCTATTTTAGACCACTAAATTCACAATATATTTCATGCCAGATTTATGTTACCACAAGTGATCATCTGATAATCTCATTCATTTTATTCAAAACCCTCTTCTCTATTTTTAAAGTGGATTTAGATGAAATAGTCTAATTTTATTTCCTTTTTTCCTTTTCCCTTTGATTACATTGTCTAAAATATACTAAAAATAGGATGATAGTTGAACCTAGATTTGGGTTTATTTAATATAGGGAATATGGTTCAATATGGATTATAGTGATCGTTTTATTTCATAGTGTAGATTAATTCATCACGTTGGAGTACTTCCTGATGATTGAGGTATTTATTATTTTGATATTTTTATATTTTAATATTCATGTAATTATTTGGGTATTATAATTTAAATTTCTATAATATATAGTAATATTTAATACCAATGATGTATTTTTTAAATGAAAAAAATCAATACATAGAATAATGTATTTTTTTTAAAATTTTTCTTAATATTTATGAAATGAGATATTCGTATACACCAAGAATTGTTTTTAAATTAAAAAGTGTCAATTTATGAATTAATTTAAGGATATAATAATGTTTTTGGATCTATTTTTATATATAAAGGATTTATCCCATGTTTTAGATGTTTTTCTTTCAATTAAAGTAGTGTTTAACTTTTAGATGACTCATATGGAAGGAATGTGTAGTTTCAAATGAGTTGAACTTTTTTAGTGTTTTAAAGACTTTAATATAATATGTTATTACATGATGGGTTTATAGGTATAGTTAGAAACACATATAATTAGATTCCATCATTATTATGACACATTATTTACGATCCCCTAGCATTGTTTCTTGTACTTACTATTTCCCATTGTGGGATGTGAAATGAAATATAATACATTTTTTTATATATATATTAAAATATGATGTATCCTGAGATGTTGTAAGAGGTTATATGTAGATTATTTATTAAATTTTATAGTTGTTTTATATGTTGACCATATGAATAATGATTTCTCACCTCCACTTTTACTACGGTATAGGAATTTAAGGTAACTAATAGAGTGATCATTGTTATGCCTACTAGTTTAGATTGTGATCTAATAAGTTCCCTAGTTTAGATTATTCTATTTCCTAGGGTGCTCCACCTAGATGAGTGGAATTAATGTGTATATATAATTTTTCTTAAAAAAAATAAATAATTTATTCCACATGAATAATTCTATGATAACCCCATGTTGGGACCTAATGAGATTCATATGATTCTTTTTTATTTAGTGAGGATGTTATCTGGAAGATCCCAATTGGATACTTTTTTGTAGCCCCTTATGTTTATTTTTGGATTGTGTCAACTTTTTCATTATTTATTAATTGTATTATATTTCAAAAAAATGAGGGTTCATTATTATTAATGATTATATATTTTTTGTTTATTCTTATTTAAAACATAATTTAGAAAGATAGTTTTGATAAAAGTAATTTAATTAAAAAAATTCTAGTTTTGTTTTCATAAACATAGAAGTGCTAATGTTCTTGGTTTATAAAGTGTTTTATTTTTTCAAGTTTTGCGTCAACTTCCTGGTCCATGAATTTTTTGTTTTTTAAGAAAAATTTCTACATAATGTTGGATTTGTTTACATGGCTTTGAAATCGTTGTTAAATCCTATATGTTCTATTATTTTCCCAAAAAGTTTCACATTTGGATTTTGATATAGGGTAACATATAATAAAAATATTATTTAATAATATTAAATTTTCAATCATATTTTATAAATATTTTTGAAACTAGTATTTTAAAAAAAAATTATGAAATCAGTTATATAGACACTATCAGAAAATCCTATGGGGAATGACTATCTCACAGCCAATATTCACCCACATACACACGTGTGTTTATGAAACTATTATATTTTTTGACATTTGACTATGTTTTGATCCCATATTTATTCAAGTGTATTTTACTTATAGATTTTGTAGATGTGTTGTGTAACCATGCGTCATAGGGAGTTGTTTGAGTGATGAATTTTGTTATTTTATTTTTGGGATGTTCTTATATCATCATATCCATACAAATGTTTTTATTATTATTTTGGGGTTCCCTTATGTCAGAAGTTTTTATTTTTTGTTGATATTTATTTTTATTTATTTAAATGTGATATTGGGTATTTATAATACTTATAATTGTTCGGTTGGTATTTTTATTTGGAAATATTTGCTGAAAATGACTTTATGTCAAATATACAGATGTACCATGATGGATTCATGGTTATTTTACATTGATTATCTATTTATATTCAGCAGTTAAATTTAACAAACTTGTTTATATGGTGATCCTAATAAGCATTTCATTGGACCATAGTGATAAAGATTAAACTTAAGGAATTTTAGAGGATGTATTCAGGTGATGTGGATTATTGGCTTGAGATGTTTCATTAAAAGTTTTTTTAGAGCCTTCTATTGCTATTTTGGTATATCATGGTATTATATAGAATGTAATCTCATAAATCACGAGGAGTAAGTACATGATCAACAATTTTAAGGATGAATCATGTTTTTTCATAGGTAGTATGGTTTTTTGTTTTAAATTTGAATTAAATTATGATTATTTTAAAGATTATGAAATGATTTGATTGTATTTTAATTTCAATTGAGTTATTGTGATGATTCATGTGTTCCATTGAGTTTTGGGGTGAAATCTAAAAAGCTCAAGAGTTACATAGTAATCTTGAAAGACATGTGTATTTCAGAATTCCTAATAAACATTATTATTTGATATCTTTTTTTTCTCTAACTACTGTTAATGTGATTATAATTTTTTTCATATGAATAAAAATATGTTTTATTATTTTTAGAAGTTTTTTTGATTAAAAATTTTGTTTTTTTTTTGAAAATATTATTTCATGATTTTTTATATTTAAAAATAGTTTTAGGGTTTCATTTTAAATAAGATCCTAAATTTCATGAAATATTTTTGAAAGTGCATGATTAAAAAATGAAAATACATAAGTCTATAAAAATTAAAATAGGTAAGTTTGTATTTGATCTAATGGAACAGTTGCGAAAAACATTTTCTCTATATCACCAAATTTGAGGAATTTTTTAATGTGCGCATGGTTTTTAAAACGAGTTTTTCGAATCCTCAAAAAAAAATTGGGTATTTAAAATGAAATTAAATCTATTACACCATGCCTTATTTTATTGAAATTTTGTTTTTTAAAGTTATTTAAAATATTCCTCCCAACAATTTCATGATGGAATATAGAATTTATTAATATAGGGATGATCCAATTACATATTACACTTATCATTATAGTGGGATATTTCTATTTCTTTAATAAACCTACCATTTTAATAGAGTGGTGCTTCAAGAATCTTCTCTTCTCTTTAATCTAATTTTAAAATTTTTGATTCCTAATAGTTTCATATAATGAAATAATGAAGTTCTTCTTACAAAATTAGACCAGTTATGTAGGATTAAGAGAATCTAATTTTTTTATAAATTTATGAATCCATTACAATTAATTTAACACCCCATGATTTTAAATATTTTTTCCTTTAAAATAAAATATATAGTATTCTATAGCTTTCCTTACATGCAACTTAGTTTCCTTATGGACCACAATATAGTAAACTGTTATAACCTCGATATAAAATTATCATGTATGAATATTATTAAATACTTTATAAAGAATAAGTAAAATATATTTTAGTAATTATAATTTACAAATGTATACAAAATAATTATATATGTAATGTTCCATAAATTTATTTTATGCTTCAAAGATATATTTTCATTAAAAATAGTTTTTAAATTATTTTTTCAAATGAAAGATATAATTAATTTATATAATTATTATAATTATTATTTGAGTAAATAAATTATTTTTTAAAATCATAAAAACAACATTATCTTTGGATTAATTTTTAGTATTTTTTCTATAAACATTATTTTTCAATGACTATTGAAATATACATATATTTGTATAAAATGTCATCTCCTATCAAGTAAAAGTCCAATTATATTAATAATTTTACATTTAATTAACACCCTAATACTTTAATTATAAATAATATAAAATAATTTTTGAATCATAATTATTATTCCTTTTTTATAAGGTCATTTTTGGGTTTAAAATAATTTTTTTTCTGAAAGCTAGTTTTTTTGTCACATTGTGTTTTTATCTAAAAATTTTAATGTAATAAAAATTGATGAATGGTTTTAGTGAAACATATTTATTATATATTAAATTTTGTATTTTAACACTCATTTTATGTGTTTTATAAGGAATGTAAGGTATGTAAATATTGGTTTATGCTTAAAGATTGATTCCTCCAAAATAGTTTTTCATTGTGGGTTCTGCACTTATTTAAATTTAAATTATAAAATATATAAAAACTGAATTTGGTAAAATGGATTAAATAGTTGTAATTATAATAACTAATATAATATTTTAGGCTCAACTTAATTTTTTATCATAATAAACTATAACAATGGTAAAATTGAGTTACCACAGTTATGGTTAAAACAAGTTCTCTGGGGGTTAAACCAAGATATAATCATAGGATTTCCACTAAAACAAATCAAATTATTGATTTTTTCATATATTTATACCATATAATCTCATACCTTTAAATATATATCAATTTTGAGACATTTTATCACAAATGTTACCAGAAATCTGTAAAATATTTTAATAATTCTTATGTGTATCTATCCAATCAAATTTAATATGGAACATCATCTACTCCATTATTTGAAACATTTTAGGATTTTAGATCATAATATCGATACCCATGAACCTTTCTAGAATCCTTCCTATCATCCTTAATCTTTTGAAATTTTGTAGGGCCAATCCTTTCGGGTATAAAGAGTAAACTAAAGGAGGTCTCCCAAAAAAGAGGTATGGATCCTAACGAATCACTTTTAATTTTATTTGTTCTTCTACTACATAATATATTTTTTAAAATAAAAACATGATGACAAAAATTTTCAATATATTTATTCATTATTATGATGAGATAACATCATTCTTCCACGAATTCCCATTCAAATGGGAGATTAAATTATCATTCATGCTTATATAACGACTATCGTCTCAATTTAGACATATGATTCGTTTTAAAGACTCATATTTCTTTTGAGATTAATATATTTTATTATATATATTTATATATTCACATATATATATATATGATATAATAATTACCTATTAAAGGTTATTAAATATTTTCCATTATTTCAATCCATCCATTGGAAAATTAAAGAACACTCTAGTAATGTATGGACTACCATCTCCATGTAGTAATGCAATTAAATTTTCATCATCACTATATAAGAATAATTATAAATATTTATTCAATGAAATTTAATAATATTTATTTCATTTTTTAAATTAATTATATGAAGATACCATGATCAATGTTCAAGGACCATAACCTCTAAACAAAAATATTCATTAAAAACAAAGTTGCTAAGACATGAAATAATGGTGATGGTTATAAGATGTTAATGAATATGGAATAACAAATTTCTACTAAATATTTTCAGTATTATAGGTAATATATATATATATATATAATTATTATGAAATTTTAATTTTTATTCCATAATCATAGTTCACATGAAATTCAATATGAACTTTTGTTAAGAGTTTTATGTTACAATCTAAGTTATAATGGGATTTTTTAGGCTTCAACATTAAAATGATGATATTTTACTATCTATATATCCAAAATATAATTTATTTTATTATCTTATGGTTATTTATATATATTTTATGTTTTCCTTTCATTTTTTCTATTTATATTCTTAATATAGTAAAGGAATTATTTTATGTAATATAGATATAGTCTTTCTCTTTGGCCATGAGACTATTATTCTATGTTCATATTTTCTTGAAAATGTTTTCAATAATGGGTTTAATATTTTCACTCAAATTTTTAAATAATTTTTTGATATATTTTATTTTATTTACCAATGTTTAAAAGTAATATTATTAGCATTTAAAAAACATGGATCTTTTTAATTTTTCAAAAAAATGTCCACAAAAGTTTTGTTTTGACAAACACCTCATGGACTTTATTCCCAGAAATAATGAATAAAATATTATTTAAATATTAAATTATATGTTTTCTTTTTAATTTTCAATTATTTTTTTAATATAATTTTTTATATTTAATTAGTATAAAATAGATATTTCAAGTGAAAATTATATTTTCCTAATGAAATGTATTAGTTTTATTTTAAATGTATTTTTATTTATAAATACTCTCTTTGATGATCCATATAATTTATTAGGTATATGTTATAATGATAACATCACTATTATTTCCCTATATTATTTATTATAATGATAATGAAATTTTTATGAAAACTTAATACATTCAATGGTTTTGATTTGATTGTATGGAAAATTTTTTATGATCTTGCGCAATATATTTGAATTTATTTCATTATGTGATGGGTGGACTCATAATTATATAAACCTCCAATTATTTAGATAATTTAGGATTTCTCATATGTTAATAAGGAATAGAATGTAGAGTATAACCATTTTAGTAAGAGAATATTATAATAAGCACGAATTGACAGTGAACCTTACTAAGTAAATGATGCAATTTGTATTAAACCCAATACATTATGATAGCTTTTTAAGTGCACCTTGACTATGAAAATTATTTTCAAAATTTATGTTTAAATAAAATATTATGTATTACTCTCATGATATGTCCTCATGTATAATGATTGATTATTGATGATTTCATAATTTTATATCTTATGACTTTTTATAGATAAAATTATTCAATGTTTCATTATTATGATATATTTTTCAATGGGTATTGTGTAATAATTTTAAAATCTTGTATTAATACAATTATATTAATCATATGATCACTTATGATCATTGACTTATATCTCTTTTGTTTACCATTATGGATCACATAATGACACTCCTACATATGTTTCATTTCCATAGGTTACATAGTATGGTTTTTTCAAAATAATTACTATTAGGGATGCATGTTGTGAAGAAGCTACATGGAAATTATTTATATCGTTTATGTAAAGTTGATTACGTATCATTATTTAAAATGAAAATAAACCATTGTTGTTTTTGTGTGGATAGTATTATATAGTGTGGATATTTATGTGGTTAATTTATAATATTTATATTTAAAAGGTATGGGTCATTATAGTTGGTATCAAACCATGGTTTGGTAACGTATTGAAATAAGGATGAGGACATTTTAGAGAGAAACCATTATATAATCCTATGTCTCGGAGAGAATCTGATGTTATAAAAAATAATGGAAATTTTATTCCTTAAGTATATAGAACCCTCTCAAGATTATACATGTGAATATGGTTTTAGTATATATTAATCTAGGGGTGTCAACCATAAAAATATTTGGATGAGTGTTCCTTAACAATTATTCTACTGCATGATGAATAATCCCTTGTTATTAAATTATTTTGAAACTCCATCGGTATATTCTCAAGATAATATAATTTTTATTTAAAATATATTATAAATGATTTGAATAGATAATAACCATGCATAACCTAGGATAAACCTAATCCTTAAAATATTGAAAATTTGTTATCTTATGTTATACCTCCTATATATGATTTTCATGATCATGTGATTTCCCACCCTAATTATTGTTACTTACACTAAGATTTCTGGTTTCAATTAATAAATTGTACTAGATGGATGAATGATAATGTTGAATGTGATAAATAATGATTTGATCTCCCCACTTAGTAACCGAACATTATAGGAGTTAAAATATAAAATAGTCTTGTCATATTTTAAACACCTTCTCAATGAATGAATTATAATAAATATCCAAATGAGAAAAGGAAGTATGAACATACAATTTAGTCCTTCATGAGGAAGCATCTACCTACTTTTTGTGGAACCGAGGATCCTATAATTATAAATAAATGTAATAATACCTCAAAAAATATATTTTGTATTTTATAGAGTTTGGAAAATATATATTTTATCTATATTTTTATCATTCTGAAGGTGATGTTGATCAACAGTGGAATATTATCTTGAAAATGATGAAATGAGAAGAGATAAAATCCACATAGTGGGATTAGTTTAGGAGATTATTTATCAATAATTACTTTGTATATAATCTTTATATGTAGTTGAAGAATTATATTCTTGAGCTTAAGTAAAAGGATGAGGAATTGATTATTGTGTATGAGTAAAATTTTCCAATAGATATTATGTATGATTTCAGTATCATTATTGAACTATGTTTTAAAATAGACTAATTCTTCATTGGGTTAATATTGAGTCTCTAATTTTTTTTATCCAAAAGTGAGTTTCATAACTATAAATAATTATTTAATATTATATGAGAGTGAAAATGGTAATTAGAGTCACCCATAAGTCTCAAGGGTTTAATATTAAATAAATAATGGTATTCAAAGGAAATTATAACAACAAAACCCTTGGAAGGAAAAAGAATATTTTTCCTTTATTCCATACGAATGGAATGAATCATATATGTAATTTTATTGTCAGTAATGGTAAATGTTTTATGTATTTAAAGGAAGCCCGCTGGGAAATAAAATAGTAAAGGAATCGGGAGAATTTATCTAACTATGAAAATAGTTAAAATTCTCCACCAAAAAAACCAGCAACTCTAATTCAATAATTACAAGAAGTAAAGACATTACGTAAAGCAGTGATTGAATATAAGGGTTAAAGATGTTAGTGTTCTTCAAAAACCTATTAATCCAAAAGACTAATGGACATACAATATGATAATGTTTTGCATATAGAGTGCATTAATGAATTGGTGAAAGGTAAACTTTTTATCCTTTCATGATCCTCTAATGTATTATTCAATTTTGGTTCTACTCACACATTTATATGTGATAAAAGTTATTATGGAATCCAATTAATATCCCAAAAAATATATTTTTAAATAGTATATAAAATATATTAATGAAGTAATCATTCTATCTCATGTCTATGAATATTCCCCAATTTATGTATATTGGATTATGCTCTAAAAATCATGTTATTTTTCCCCTAGATGAATTTGATTTTATTTTGTTTTTGGAATGGATTTTTATATAAATCCCATGTAAATCATTGATCAAGGGATTTGCAATTTTATATTTCGAGACACCACTTAATTTTATATCATTGTAATTATTAATATTGAAATCAAACAGAAAATAAAATCCATGAATGGGTATTAATTCCCACCCAAGGGGTGATTATATTAGATGTTTAAGGATAAAATAAAAATAAATAGTGTTACTACTTAAAAAGAGTTTGTTTATATCCTTCCATAATGTTTACCAAGTCATCTTATGAATTGTGAAGATGGGGTTTAATACAACTATTAATAATCGATAAACCTATTTAAAAGTATACTTATAAAGTGGCCCTGATTGAGCTACATGAATTAAAGAAACAACTCCATGAGAATCTAGATAAGGGAATCATTCATCCATGTTCATCACAATGGGGTGATCTTATTGTTTTTTAAGAGGATTGTAGTATCAATGTGAAACTACATTTATTATTATAATTTAATAAGATTATGATAATGAATAAGAGTCCTCAGCCTTTTATTGATGATTTTCTTCATTAATTTTTAGGAGAAAAATATTTTACCATGATTGATCATCAATATATATATTATAAATTTATTTTAAAATGTAAATACATACACAATATGTCCTTTATATTGATGTATGGACACTATTAATTTAGAGTTAATGAATCCAATCTTATTAATAACCCCAATATCTTAATAGATTTAATAAACCGATTATTTAGACATTACCATAATCATATTTTGTCTGTTTTAATAGATTATATTTTTTTATATTCTAATAGAAAATAATATTATTAACATCAAATCCTAATTTTATTGGATACCCAAAGAAAATAAAATCTGGATGGAAAATTAACCAAGTGTTAATTTTGGTTACTAAAAGTTTCATTTTTCAGTCATGTTATTTTAATCTAGGGTATGTTGGTGGATAGATCCAAGATGGATGTTATTGAACATTGGCCTAGACTAATAACTATGACATTGATATATAGTTTTCCAAGATTGGTTAGATATTATCAATGATATTTTGAATGATTTCTCAAAGATGTATAATTTAATAACCATGTTAACATAGAAGGGAGTTAGATTCATTGGGATTGAGGACTGTGAAGTAAATGTCAAGGAATTGAAGAGATGTTAGGCTATTTCACATGTGATCGAACTACCCTTACATAGAGAAATGTTTTAAATTTATAATTATTCTTCAGTAAATATTCTATTGTGTGTTCTTAGAAAGAATTATATGGTGATATACTATTCTTCGCACTAATTGAATATTCATGGGAAAATTAAATAACCAATGATTGGTGTTAAAAGTTGTAATGTTTCATTAAATATCCAGAGAGATTATCATTACTAATAATGATTTTAAATTTATAATAATCCAAAATATCTTATATGATTATTGAAAAAAGCTTGAATACGCCCAAAAGTATTTGGTTAACATAGATTAATTATTACGATTTCCCAATACAATACAACTGTGAAAAAGTGAACAAGGTGGTTGATGCATTGAGTCAAAATAATCATGCTAGCATTTGATTGATAAGGTTTATCAAAGATAAAATACATATAGTTTTTAAAACGATGGACCTATAAATACATATGGAAGGAGGAAAGTCATTTCTTTCTAAAATTATAGTTCAACCTTATATATATATAATGACTAATGACGAACATAATAAATATGTGGAGCTACACAAAATATGAGAAATTTTCTCAAGTACAACCATTATTGTAATATAATGATAAACATCATGAACAAAGTATGTGTTAATTCAATTTCAGACCTGAAGAATGAACTATGGGAATAGTCTTATATCCTGTTATTCTCTATTCATCCTAGAAGTTTGATGATGTATAGATATTTGAAATAGAAATTCTAGTCATAAAAAATTATAAGAGATATTGTGGAGTATGTATCATTGTTCTTAGTATGTCAACATTTTAATGATGAGAGATATAAATATAATGTGATGTTACAACCATTACCTTTTCCATAATTGATATTGAAAAACATCACCATGTATTTGATCATCAGACTAAGAAAAACATATAACATCCATAATTTTATTTGTGTTGAAGTTGATTTCCATAAAAAGATATCCAAATTTACTAATATTAGATAATGTTTCCCTCTTAATAACCATTCTATGATATACGTTATGTATGTGTTTTACATAGTTTGGTTACCAAATCATATTTTATCTTTTTGGGTCTTAGGATTGAATTAATGTCATAGAGAACTCTTTATTATGCTCTACATACATAGATGTGTTTCAATACTTATAATCATCCTACAATATATGGTTAGTTTGGAAGGATAATTCAGACATATATCATATTATGAGTTCCAATTATCTATATTTCAATGGTGGTTTTAGTCGAAAACTTATTATAGAAGAATTTTATTATTAAAATAACTTTCACCGGAGAATTGAGATGGATCCTCATTAATACCCATATGGAACGAACTGTAGAACTCCTTTATAATATAATAAAGTGGCAGAAGTGAGTTTATCGGGTTCAAAGATTTTTGAATAAATTGAAACAAATGTTATATTCATTATTTATCACATCAAGGATGATTATAGGGTATAGAAGTTTTCTCTAAACAATCATCAGCGTGATATGGAATTATATATGGTTGATAAAATTTTCAATTGAATTTCCATATGAAAGAAGATTATGAGACTAAAAAATAAGGTAAAATAGAGGTCTAGCTATATTGGTACATTCATTATTATTTATTGTGTATGAATAGTATATTATCAGTTGACACACTATCTAGACATATATCAAGTTCACAATGTGTTCCATGTATCTCTCCTAATGATATATATAAATAACTTTTCACATGTACTAAAATTAGATGTTATTCCATTGAACCTTGATAATAACTACTAAAAAAGACTAGTATAAATATATGATCATAAAAATTACAATTATTGGAATAATACTACCCAACATGTTAATGTTCCTTGGAGGAATCATAAATTTGCGAAAGAAACATTGGTGCCTGAGGATGTTACGAAGTGGAGATATACTCATTTTGGTACTAGAGAGATTCAATTTTTAGGTCAAATTTTGATTTAATGATGTATGAATGTGACACTATTATATTTTATATTTTTTCATAGAAATGAAATATGAGTTATATGAAATCATTCCTTACACACAACCTAGAGTCTATATGAACTGTGATATAGTAAAACATAATACCCAAACTAGGAAATTAAAATTTATGAATAGTAATTATTTTTTTGAAAATATTGATATTGATATTTAATAATTCAAATCTAATGATTAATTCTAATATATAACAACTAAATTTTTAGTAAATCAATTTTACTATTCAATAATTTGTTTTCATCAAAAATATTTTTAAATAAATTGTTTCATGTGACCATTTTTTTTAATTTTTAAATTTTGTAGAAACATTGTTTGAGTAAATAAGTATAAATTTTAAAATATTCTTGTTAATAATATATTATGGTTAATTATTAGGATTTGACTAGAAATATATTTTTAGTGAACAGTGAAAAGTATCCATATTTGTAAAAATGAACATTTCAGATCAAGTAAAATATCCATTATATTTATAATTTGATACAAAATTAATATATGACCCAAATAATTATATACAATCTAACTAATTAAAATAATTAATCATTATACTTGATTTTGGTGTATGTTAATTTTTAGGATTAATAACACATTTTTCGAAAAAAAACTATTTTTTAAACAGAATGTGTTTTTATATTAATAAATTATGTTATCTTATAATTATTAATAGTTTTAATGTGAATTATATATTTTATGACCAATATTATTTTTAGCATTAATTTTATTCTTTTTACATGGAATGGAATGTTATTATGTTAATTTGTATGCTTTAATATTCATTCTTTAAATACAAGTCTTCATTATCGGTTGCACATTTATTACAAAATAAATATTTTTAATTGTAAAACTTTTATCATATAAAATCAATTACATGATTTTAATAATTATTTTTTTTAATATAATATGTTTAAGTAACATTTTTCAAAACTAATTTAAAAATAGATAAAATTTTATTAACATGGTTAAGGTTAAAACACATTTATCACGGGTGTTAGAACAAATATAGGAATAGGATTGTCACCAATAAATTTAAATTTATTACTGATTGAATAAATTTATATTTCATATTATACTAAATTTAAACAAATAATCAATTTTAGCCTTGTTATCATGAAATTTATGATATTTTATTAAAATCATTTATGAAATCCCATGGAGTCCCTCTCAAAACTTATTATAAAAAAACCCATTTTCTCTATTATTCACATAATTTGAGACTTACATGTCAAGAAATACATACTGTAAAACCATCCAAGAACCATTTATCATGTCCTAGATCATCTTTTATTCTTCAAATACCAATCCTTCATGTATTAAATTGTAATAAAATGGTGGTATCTGAAAAATAAGTATAGTTCTTAACCAAGATATTTAAATTTTGTTTCACCTTCTACACAATATAATACTATTTCTGATATAAAATAATTAATAATATAGTGTAATTAATATAATTTTTTATTACGATTATATCATAGAATTTTACAACATATTCTCTACCAAATTAGAGATTAAAGCATTCCTAGTGCGTACATTTGACTACCACCTCGATACAGTGATATGATTTATTATCTATACTCATCATTATTGGTTGATTAATATGTAATATTTAATGTATATATAAATTATATTTATAAATTTATAATTATTATTTTACGTTTTACTAATATTTAACTTTCTTTCATTCAGTCCAATTAATAAATGAAGAAAAACATGTGCGTATGTAGAGACTATTGTCTCCATGTTGTGTTGTAATTTAATTTTTATCACCACATTATATGACTGTTTAAAAATATGGATATAATAAATATATTATATATATATATAATAATTTAAAATTTATCTTTTATAAATTATTGATCAATTTTTAGGGATTACAATTGCCAAAAAAATACATGAATAGAGAAGTAGGTAGCACTTGAAGATGTGATGATAATGAACTATTTCTAATAAGTAAGTGATGAGGTGGTATAAATAAAAAATGTATGGTATTATAGGTATGATTTTTATTTTTATATAATTAAGAAAATATTTAATTCAATTATATATGTTTTTAGAGTGATTAAGATGTTAGAATCTAATTTTCACCAAGATTTTCAATTGTAAAATTTCAGAATTATGAACTTTTATTATATATTTATCTTAAATAAAAATTAATTTATTATAATCGACTTTTTTTGGGATAGTTATTATCTTACATTATTTTTACATTCCTTATGTACTCAAGATATAAAAAGATTACATTTCAATAAAATATAACCCATTTTCACACTGGTTGGGAATCTTTTCTTCAATGTCCATATTTTTATCAAATTTTATTGGTGAATTATTTTAAAAATTTACATATAATTTTTATTAAAATTATTAATATATTTTACTTCCAAATAATTGATAAAAATTAACCTTCTAGACATTTTCAAAACATGGTACTTTTATATTTTTTCTAAAAAAATGTGGGAATATTTCTTTTAACATAAACTGCATGAATTAATTTAAACACTATCATAAATACAATTTTTCTAAAAAATCATATTCTATGCTTCCTATTTTGTTCTCAACATAATACTTTTCAATAATTTTATTTTAATTTTTAGATTTTATATAATTCATTTCGAATGAGAATTGTATTTTACTTTTCAAATCTTTTCTTGGTTTTTTAAAGTTATTTATATCTATAATAACATTATTTGTTTTTTACTATTCTTTTCAATGGATTTGATCCAATGTAAACACCTTTATTTTTTATATGGTTTATGATTGTGATTATGAAATTTTTATAAAACACAAATCATTTCAATGACTTTTGAATTGATGTTATGCGGAATGTTTAATTACCTTCATGAAGTCATATGCATGGTTCTCATTATGTAGTGGGTAGGAATAGAATTTTACACCTCCCCACAATGAATTGGGTAATTAATGATATATCATGAGATAGTAAATACTATAATTGGGAGTGAACCTAGTTGAATGAAGGAAATTGTTCAAAAATATATTCTAGGAAGTAATCCTCGACTAAAGAAATGATGGAATAATTTTTGAACTAAAGCCACTTTGATAGTCTTAGCCGGAGGCCTTGGATAAAAAAATTATTTTATATGATTATGTTTATGAAAAAACCATATGACTTATTATTATGAAATGTTCTCATGGATCTTGATAGATTATTTCTTATTTCACAGTCTTATTCCTTATTCCATTTGATTGATATAAATACATTACATATTTCATTATTATGATTTAATAATTTATGGGTGTGATTTCAAAATACTAATATCATGTTATCATTCCATTATGATTATTTAATAGCCACATGTGATCATATATTGATATCTATTATGTTTTCTATTAATTTATATCTAATATCACGCCTTGTTATGTCTCTATTATCTAGGATATAGATATTTACTTTATGTGTTATATGTCTAAGATAGGTACTAGTCAGGACAAAAATACTGGGAAATAATGTAGATCTATTTTGTAAAAAAATATTATATCAATTTATCCAATGGAACTCAAAATTAATACCTATTTTTTTATCTTATGGTTATTTATATATATTGTGTGTTTTCATTTTATTTTTTATTTATTTATATTCATAATATAGTAAAGGAATTATTTTAAGGAAAATAGATATAGTCTTTCCCTTTTTCCATGAGACTTTTCTTCAATGTTTATATATTCTTTAAAATGTTTTCAATAAGGTGTTTATTATTATATAAAAAATTTATATATAATTTTTTTATATATTTTATTTTATTTACCAATTTTTAAAAGTAATATTATTATCATTTAAATAATAGATCTTTTTACTTTTTCACAAAAATGTCCACAAAAGTTTTGTTTTAACAAACACCTCATGGACTGTATTCCCTGAAATAATGAATACTATTTTATTTGAAGTTTAAATTATATTTTTAATTTTTAATTTTAAATTATTTTTTTAATATAATTTTCGATATTTAATTAATATTAAAAATATATTTCAAGTGAATACTGTATTTTCCTAATGAAATGTCTTAGTTTTCTTTTAAAGGTATTTTTATTTAAAAATACTATCTATAATGATCATTATAATTTATTGGGTATATGTTCTAATGGTAACATCACTATTATTTCTCTAGATTATTTATTATAATTATAAAGATATTTTAATGAAAACTTTATCTATTGGATGGTTTTGTTTTGATTTTATGGCGATTTTTTATGATCTTGCGCAATATATTTGAATTTATTTCATTATGTGATGGGTGGACTCATAATTATATAATCCCTCAATTATTAAGGTAATTTTGGATTTCTCATAAGTTAATATGAAAAATGATGTGGGGTATAACCATTTTAGTAAGGGAATATTATAATAAGATAGTCTTGAGAGTGAACCTTACTAAGGAAATTATGCAATTTGGATTAAACCCATTACATTATGATAGTTTTTTAAGTGTACCTTGACTATGAAAATTATATTCTATATATATGTGTAAATAAAATATTATGTATTACTCTCATTATATTTCATCATGTATCATGATTTCATATTGGTGATTTCATACATTTATGTATTATGTGTTTTGGTAGATAAAATTCTTCCATGTTTCATTATTATGATATATGAGTCAGTGGGTATTGGGTAATAATTTGAAAATCTTGATTTAATACCCTTATATTAATCATATGATTACTTTTGATCATTGATTTATATCCCTTTTGTCTACCATTTTGGATCACATAATGACACCCCTATATATGTTTCATTTCCATTGGTTACCGTGTTTTGTTTTTTTCAAAATAATGACTATTAGGGACGCATGTTGTAAAGAAGCTACATGGAAATGATTTATATCATTTATGTGATGTTGATTACATATAAATGTTTAAAATGAAAGTAAACCATTGTTGTTTTTGTGTGGATATTATTATATTGTGTGTATATTTATGTGTTTAATATATAGTATTTATATATGAAAGGTATGGGTAATTATAGTTTTTGTTAAATCATGGTTTGGTAACTTATTGAAACAAAGATGAGGACATTTTTGAGAGAAACCATTTAATAATCCTATGTCTCGGAGATAATTTGATGTTATAGTAAATAAAGGATATTTTTCCCCTATGTATATAAAACCCTATCCAGATTCTACTTGTGAATATGGTTTTGGTATATATTTATCTAGGGGTGTCAACCATAAAAATATTTTCATGAGTATTCCTTAACAATTATTCTAGGGCACGATGAATGGTGCCTTATTATTCACCTAATTTTAAACTCCATGGGTATATTCTTATGATAATTTAATTTCTATTTAAAATATATTATGAATGATTAGAATAGAAAATTACCATCCATAACCTAGGACAAACAAAATCCTTATAATATTTAAAATATGGTATCTTATGTTATACCTTTTATATATTATTTTCATGATCATATGATTTCCCACCCTAATTATTGTTACACATACTATGCTTTCTGGGTTTAATTAATATATTGTACTAGATAGACGAATGATAATGTTCAATGTGTTAAATAATGATTTGATCACCCCACTGAGTAACTGATCATTATGGGAGTTCAAATATAAAATCTTCTTGTCAAATTTTAAAAACCTTGTCAATTAATGAATTTTAATAAATATCAAATTGTGAAAAGGATGTAACAAAATATTGTTTAGTCCTTCATGATGCAACATCTACCTACTTTTTGTGGAACTGAGGATCCACTAATTATAGAGAAATTTAATAATACCCCTTAAAATATATTTCATATTCTCTAGAGTTTGGAAAATATAAATTTTATCTATATTTTTTATCATTTTTAAGGTAATTTAGATCAATTGTGGAATATAATCTTTAAAATTACGAAATGAGAAGAGACAAAATACACATAGCGGGATCAGTTTAGGAGATTATTTATCAATAAGTACTTTCTATATACTCTTCACATGTAGATGAAGAATTAAATTCTTGAGCTGAAGTAGAAGGATGAGGAATCCATTACTGCGTATGATGAAAATGTTACAATACATATGAGGTATGATTTCGATATCATTATTGAATCATGTTTTAAAATGGACTGATTCTTCATTGGGTCAATGTTTAGTATCGAAATATTTTTATCCAAAAGTGAGTTTCATTACTATAAAAAATTATTTAATTTTATATGAGAGTGATAATGGTAATTAGAGTCACCCATCAGTCTCATGGGTTTGATATGAAATGAATAATTGTATTCACAGGAAATTATTACAACAATACCCATGGAAAGAAAAAAGAATAATTTTAAATTATTCCATAATAATGGAAGGAATCATATAATTAATTGTATTATGAGTAATGGTAAATGTTTTATGTATTGAAAGGAAGCCCGCCGGGAAATAAAATAGTAAAGGAATCAGAAGAATGTATCTAATTAGGAAAATAGTTAAAATTATCCCCAAATGAACCATCCAACTCTAATTCAATAATTACAAGGAGTATAGACATTATGTTAAGCATTGATAGAATCTAAGGGTTAATGATGGTATTGTTTTTCAGAAACATATTAATCCAAAACACTAATGGACATATAATGCGATAACGTTTTGGATATGGAGTGCATTAATGAAGTGGTGAAAGGTAAGCTTTCTATCCTTTCAAGATCCTTTAATTTATTCTTCAATTTTGGTTCTACTCACACACTTATATCTAATAAATTTTTTTAGGGAATCCAATTACTATCCCAAAAAATATATTTTGAAATAGTATATAAAATATAATAATGAAGTAATCATTTTATCTCATTTCTAAGAATATTCCCCAATTTATGTATATTGGAATATGCTCTCGAAATATCATGTTATTCTTCCCCTAGATGAATTGGATTTTATTTTCTTTTTTGAATTGAATTTTATATAAATCTCATGTAAATAATTGATCAGTAGATTTGAAATTTGATATTTCAAGACAACCCTTAATTTTATATCATTCTAACAATAAATATTGAAATCCAAAAGAAAATAAATCCCATGAATGGGTCTTAATTCACATCCAAGGGGTGTTTATATTAGATGTTTGGGGATAAAATAAACATAAATGTTGTTCCTACTTTATAAGTGTTTGTTTATATCATTCCATACTGTTTACCAAGTCATATAATGAATTGTGAATATGGGTTTTAATAAAACTATTAACCATTGATAAACCTATTTCAAATACTACTTATATAGTGGCCCTGATTGAGCAGCATGAATTAAAAAAACAACTCCCATAGAATCTAGAAAAACCTATGATTCATCCATGATAATCATCATGGGGTGATCTTATAATTTTTTAAGAGGATTTTAGTATCATCGTGAAATTGAATTTATTATTATAATTTAATAAGATTATGATCATGAATAAGACTATTTAGCCTTGAATTGATGATTTGTTTCATGAATTTTTAAGAGAAAAATATTTTCCGATTATTGATCATCAATCTATATATAATAAATTTATGTTAGAATGTAAATAAATTCACAATATTTCCTTTATATTGATGTATGAACACTATTAATTTAGAGTTAATGAATCAAATCTTATTAATAACCACACTATCTTCATGGATTTAATTAACCGATTATTTAGACAATACCTTATTAATGTTGTGTCTGTTTTTATAGATGATATTTTTATATATTCTAACAGAAAATTATAGTGTAAACATGAATTGCGGATTTTTTTGGATACACTAATAAATGATAATATTTATGAACAATTTACTAAGTGTTCATTTTGGTTACTAAAAGTTTCATTTTTTAATCATATTATTTTAATCTAGGGTATGTTGGTAGATCTATCAAAGATGGAAGTTATTTAACATTGTCCAAGACTAAAAAATATGACAATGATATTTAGTTTTCCATGATTTGATAGATAATATCGATTATATTTTGAATGAATTCACAAAGATGTGTAATTTAATAACCATGTTAACTTAGAAGGAAGTTTGATTGCTTTGGATTGATGACTATGAAAAATATTTCAGGGAATTGAAGAGATGTTTGGCTAGATCACATGTGATCGAACTACCATCCCATAGAGATTTGTTTTAAATTTATTATGATTCTTCAGTAAAAATTCTATTCTGTGTTCTTAGAAAGAATTATATGGTGATATATGATTCTTCAAACTAATTTAATATTCATGAGAAAAATAAAATAACCAATGATTGGTGTTAAAAGTGGTAATGTTTTCATTAAATATCCACAGAGATTATCATTACTGATAATGGTTTTAAATTTATAGTAATCCAAAATATTTAATATGTATAATTAATAAAATTTAATATGTCCCAAAGTATTTGGTTGACTTATAATAATTATTATGATTTCCCAATACAATACCACTGTGAAAAAGTGAACAAGCTGGTTGATGCATTTATTCAAAAGAATCATGCTAGAATTTGATTAATAAGGTTCATAAAAGATAAAATACTTATAGATTTGAAAATGAGGGACCTATACATACTTATGGATGGGGGAAATTCATTTCTTTCTAAAATTATAGTTCAAACTTATAAATATATAATGACTAACATGGAATAGAATAAATATGTGGAGCTACAAAAAATATGAGAAATGTTCTCCACTACAACCATTATTGTAATATAATGAGAAATATCAAGAACAATGTATGTGTTGCTTCAATTTCGAACCTGAATAATGAACTATTAGAATTTTCTTATATCCCGTTGTTCTCTATTCATCCTAAAAGTTTCATGATGTATAGATATTTGAAAGATAAAATATAGTCATAAAAAATTATGAGAGGTATTGTGTAGTATGTATCATGGTTCTTAATATTTCAAAATTTTAATGATGATAGATATAATTATAAGGTGATATTACAACCATTACCTATACCAAAATTTATATTGTAAAACATCACCATTTATTTGATCATCATAATATGAAAAATATATGACGTCCATATTTTTATTTGGGTTGTAGTTGATTCCCATAAAAATTTACCCAAATTTATTAATATTAGAGAAGATTTCCCTCCTAATAATTATTCTATGATATACGTTATGTATCTGTTTTACATAGTTTGGTTACCAAATTATATTTTATATTTTTGGGTCTTATGATTACATTAACATCCTAGAGAAGTATTTGGTATTCTATATATACATAGATGTGTTTCAATACTAACAATCATCCTCTAATATATAGTTAGTTTGGGAGGATAATTCCAAGATATATCCTATAATGAGTTCCAATTATCTATATTTCAATGGTGGTTTATGTTGAAAACTTATTATAGAGTTTTATTAAAAATATAACTTTCACTAGAGAATTCAGATGGATCCTTATGAATACCCCTATGGAATGAACTGTATAACTCCTTTAAAATATGAAAAACATGCAAAAGTAAGTTTATCGGGTTCAAAGATTTTTGAAAAAATAGAAACGAATGTTATATATATTATGTACCACATCATGGATGATTATAGTGTTTATAAGTATTCTATTAACAATCATCGGTGTGATATGGAATTCTATATGGGTGATAAAATTTTCAAATGGATTTCCTTATGAAAGAAGATTATGAGACTAAAAAATAAGGTAAAAACGTGGTCTAGGTATATTGGTACATTAAATATTATTTATTGAGTATGGATATTATATTATCATTGGACACTCTCTCCAAACATCTATCAATTTCACAATGTGTTCCATGTATCTCTCTTGATGATATACAGAACTAATTTTTCATGTGTACTAAAATTATATATTATTCCATTGAACCTTGATAATTCATACTAAAAAAACTAGTATACATCTTTGATCATAAAAATTAAAATTGTTGTAAAAATACTACCTATCATGTTAATGTTCATTGGAGGAATCATAAATTTGAGGAAGAAACATTGGTTCTTGAGGATGTTATGATGTAGAGATATACTCATTTTTTTCTACTAGAGTGATTCAATTTTGAGGTCAAAATGTGATTTAATTATGTATGAATGGGACATTATTATATTTTATATTTTTCCTTAGAAATGAAATATTAGTTATATGAAATCATTCCTTACAAACAACCATGAGTCTACTTGAACTGTGATATAGTAAAACATAATACCCAAACCATGAAATTAACATTTCTGAATAGTAATTTTTTTAAAAAAAATATTGATACAGACATTTAATAATTCAAATTTATTGATTAATTATAATAAATAACAACTAAAGTTTTAGTAAATCAATTTTAATATTCAATAATTTTTTTTCATAAAAATTTTTTTTAATAAATTATTTCATGTGACCATTTTTTTTAATTTATAAATTTTTTAGAAACATAATTTGAGTAAATAAGTATAGTTTTTAAAATATTCTTGTTAATAATATATTATGGTGAATTATTAGGATTTCTCTAGAAATAGTTTTTTCATTGAATAGGGAAAATATCCATATTTGTAAAAATGAACCTTTAAGATCAAGTAAAAGATCTATTATGTTTATAAATTGACGCTAATTTAATATATGACCCAAATAATTATATATAATCTAACTAATTAAAAAAATATTCATTATACTTTATTTTGGTGTATGTTAATTATTAGGATTAATAACACATTTTTTCAAAAAAAAAACAATTTTTTACACACACTGTGTTTTTATTTTAATAAATTATGTTATGCTACAATTATTAACGGTTTTAATTAAAATTATATATTTTATGTCCAATAATATTTTTAGCGTTAATTTTATTCTTTTTACATGGAATGGAATGTTATTATGTTAATTCGTATGCTTAAATATTCATTCATTAAATGAAAGTCTTCATTTTCAGTTTTACATTTATTTCAACATAAATATTCCTAATTATAAAAATTTTCTCATATAAAGTCTATTAAATGATTTTAATAATGTTTTTTATTTTAATATTCTTGGTATATGTAATTTTTTCACAACTAATTTAAAAATCCATAAAATTGTATTACCATGGTAAAGGTTAAGACACACTTACCATGGGTGTTAAACCAATAGATAAGAATTGGATTGTCACCAAAACTCTTAAATTTATTTTTGATTGAATAAATATACATTTCATATTATTCTAAATTTAATTAAATATCCAATTTTAGCCTTATTATCATGAAATTATTGATATTTTATTAAAATCATTTATAAAATTCTATGTAGTCCCACTCATAACTTAATATCAAAAACCCCATTTTCTCTATTATTTACATAATTTGTGACTTACATGTCAAGAAATACATACTGAAAAACCTTCCTAGAACCATTTATCATGTCCTCGATCATATGTTATTCTTTAAATACCAATCCTTCATGTAATAAGATGCAATAAAATAGTGGTATCTGAAAAATAAGTATAGTTCTTAACCAAGATATTTAAATTTGGTATCACCTTATACATAAAATAAAACTATTTCATATATTGAATAATTAATAATACAGTGTAATTCATATAATTGGTTTTTTATTATGATTATATCATAGCATTTCACCACATATTCTATACCAAATTGGAGGTGATAGCATTCCTTGTGCGTAAATTTGGACTACCTCTTCCATATAGTGATATGATTTATTGTCTATACTCACAATTATTGGTTGGTTATTATGTAATATTTAATGTATATATATATGTGATTTATAAATTTATAATTATTATTTTACATTTTATTAATATTTTACTTTCTTTCATTCAATCCAATTAAAAATAAAATCAAAACTTGTGTGTATGTAGAGACTATTGTCTCCATGTAGTGATGTAATTCATTTTTTATCATCACCTTATATGATGGTTTATAAATGGGGATATAATAAATATATTTTATATTTATATAAAAATTTACAATTTATCTATTTTTAATGCTTGATCAATTTTCAAGGACTATAATTGCCGAACCAAAATATACACGAATATAGAAGTATTTAGCACCTGAAGATGTGGTGATAATTAACGATTTGTAACAAGTACATGATGAGATGGTATAAATAAAAAATGTATGGTATTATAGGTATGATTATTTCTTTTTATATAATTATGATAATATTTAAATCAATTATACAAGTTTTTGGAGTGATTACATTGTTAGAATATAATTTTCACCATGATTTTCAATTGTAATATTTTAGAATTATGAACATTTATTATATATTTTTCATTAATAATAATTAATTTATTATAATCTACTTATTTTGGTATAGTTATTATCTTCCATTAATTTTCCACTCCTTTTGTACTCAAGATATAGTAAGATTAAATTTCAATAAAATATAACTTATTATCCCTCTGTTAGGGAATATTTTCTTCAATTTCCATATTTGAATTAAGTTGTATTAATGAATTAATTTACCAATTTAAGAAAAAATTTTATGAAAATTTTGACTATATTTTACTTCCAATTTTTTTTAAAATCAACCTTCTAAACATTTTCAAAACATGGTATTTTTATCATTTTTTCTAAAAAATTATGGGAATGTTTATTATAATATAAACTACATGTATTTATTTAAGAACTATTATAAATACTCTTTTTCTAAACAATACTCTTCTACGTTTCCTATTTTATTCTCAATGGAAAATTTTTCCTTTATTTTTTTTTATTTTAAGATTCTATATAAGTCATTTTAAATAAAAAGTGTATTTTAGTTTTCATATCTTTTCATGTTTTCATTAATGTTATTTATATCTATAAAAACATCCTTTGTTTCTACTATTATTTTCAATGGATTTGATCCAATGTAACCATCATTATTTTTTATATGGTTTATGATTGTGATTATGAAATTTTTATAAAAGACATGTCATTTCAATGACATGTGAATTGATGGTATGCAGAATGTTAGATTACCTTCTTGAAGTCATATGTATGGTTCTCATTATGTAATGATTGGGACTAGAATTTTACGCTTCCCCACAATGAATTGGGTAATCAATGATATATCATGAGATAATAAATACTAAAATTCGGAGTGAACCTAGTTGAGTGAAGGAAATTGTTCAAAAATATAGTATAGAAAGTAAACCTCGACTACAGAAATGATGGAATTATTTGTGAACTAAATCCACTTTGATAGTCTTAGCAGGAGGCCCTGGATAAGTAAATTATTTTGTATTATTATATGTATGAAAAATCCTTGTGACTTATTATAATGAAATGTTCTCCTTAGATCTTGATAGATTATTTATTATTCCACACTCTTATTCCTTATTCCATTTGATAGATATAAATAAATTACATGTTTTATTATTATGATTTAATAATTTAAGGGTTTGATTTCACAATATTAATATCATGTTATCATTCAATTATGATTATTTAATATCCACCTGTGATCATATATTGATACATATTATGTTTTCTATTAATGTATATCTAATATCATGCCTTTTTATGTCTCCATTCTCTTGGTTATAGAGAAATATTTTAGCTGTGATATGTCTAAGAACATTACTAGTCAAGACGAACATACTGGGAAATAAACTAAATGTATTTTGTAAAAAAAATTATATCAATTTATCCAATGGAACTCACAATTTATTCCTATTTTATAGATTTAATTGATATGTAATTGATATTCTCAAAAAATTTATATAGTGTTTATGTTTGAAAAGTATGGGCCTCTATAATTAAATCTCTTTTGTCTTGTTTAATTGATCGATCCATGTTTGGGGGGAGAATATTTTCCCTCCTCAATTATAAAAACACGTGTTTTTGTACATATTCAAGATCATGTTTATTAAATTTAATTATCAATAGATAATAAAGGTAAATAATTACATTGAATTTACAATACATCATAAAGGTGAGTGAGAAATGAAGGTGTACACCAATCATTATCAAGAGCTTGTGATCTTTCCATCCAAGTGAGTCATAATTGATTTTTTGAATGAAAATATCATTAATAGTGGCCCTCAATAAGACCATATATCAATTTCATTTTAATCTACTATACCATATAATAATTAAATGGTTTAAAATGGCCTTGTAATTTGAAGATAATAAAATGATCCAACCTGGGATGGGTGATTCGATGATTCCACCAAATCGAGTTGAGTAGGAATTATATCCTTAGAGTGTTATTTTTTATTTTAATTAAAAGAGATATTATATCTATTTCTAGTATTTGACACATACTAAATCTAATATTTCGTACTTCAAGGTTCCATATAACTATCTTCGATGTGGTGAAATTTTTCATCTATAAAAACATTGTAATCTATGTCATTGAAGAAGAATAATTGAAATTAATATTTACTATATATTTTTATGATAAACTATTTTTGGGATTTATGATTTCTATTCGTAGAGTTTTTTGACACAGTTAAGGTATATATTATTTTGTGAAATTTTTGGGGTTACCCTTTTTAACATTTTCACGTCATTGAGTCACTAATTGATTATTTCATATTGATATTGTTTAGTTTTTTTTATTATAATGCTATTTGGATTGAATACTATCACTAATTTTATCTATAATGATAATTATGTGAATATATTTGGATTTTTATGAGTTTCACATCTCAATCATTGGACAAATTATTATTTAACTATGTCAAGTGGTACACCTATTAATATTATTCTCTGACTGGTTTGTAGTCATAGATTCTATCAGGTTCACCAAGGGGTTGTGTTCTGTGAGTGATGTAAACGTCTATTGTTTTCCCTTAATCATCATGATCCTAGTCAAGAGTTCATGTTTTTAAATAGTAATTAATTATTTTTGATTAATGTATAATTTCTAATTATATGTCAGGGGTTGTTACTTGTTTTCAATAAATTATCTAATGAATTTTTTCAATCATCAGTGATGTTTTTCCTTTATGTTATTTTTTTAGTTTACTTATTGTTTTGTTATGGTTGGTGGAGACATGTCATTTACATTAGAGATTTTAGGGAACACAAATATTATTGTAATTTATTTCAAGTATGAATGTTTATTTTATTCATCACCATTTTAGATGAATTCAAAATGAGGAGGAAAACAATTTTTGGTCTCTTTGAAAATTTAGAATAGTTTTTATTGATTGAGATTTGGGTTCTATTTGATGTTATTATGTGTTTTTTTATGATTATTTCTATTTATTTCAATGAATTATTTTAATTAATGCAATTTTATTACTAGATAACTTTAAAATTTATATAATACTCTCACCTCATGAATTTTTCAAAATTGATTGCTAGGGCGGATGTTTTTTGTAAATAAAAGATTAAATATAAAATGAAATGTCAATTCCTAGGGTGGATCTTTTATATACACATAATTTTTTTATTTGTTTAGTTTTATATTGAATCTTTAATTTAGTTATGTGGTATGGTTTTTATTACATTACACTTTTTTTCTAACGAATTTCTAGGGTTTGAATGTGGCATGGTGTGGAGAATTGTGACACCACCAGTAACAATTCAATTAAAAACTATATAATTATGTTAAATTTTTATTTTTTGGGAGTTATTAAATTTCGAAATTAAATTTTTTTTTTAATCTCTTGGGGATCTGTGCTGAATTATTTAGCATAATCATGCGAAGAAACTTATCTTTGGGTGCTAAGCCCAGGTAACATTTATGTAAACATCAACCAAGTGAAAAAATATATTTATTGAAATTTTCATTTAATTTTTTCTAACATGACATGTTCATGTGTTTGGTAAAGCATGAATATAACATTTATATAATGGAATTTTGGTTATGATTGGGGAATATGGGTTGATCATAATTAGGGTGAGCCATACCATAAAATATTTTCTGTTAGTTTTCTTATTTCACATAGTTAATTCAAATTTCTGTGAGGTTTAGAAGTAAATGTGTAATTAATTATTAAATATTAAATTTTTCCTTTAGTGGGTTACACATGGTTTTTGTGTAGTTTGTACAATCAGTTTGGGTATTCATGGAAGGAGTTTAAATTTATTTTAGTGGAGGTTGTATAATAATCGCATCGTTTGGTAAAATGTGTGGAAAACCTTGTGAAATTATAATAACTTCATGTTTGGTGTTTTCGAATCTACCTCATCTCAATTTAACATATTTATTTTTACTTTACCTTTCCATACAGAGTTCATAGATATAAAATATCTCCAGGTACTTTATCCTCTTCTTCAAAATTATTATAAAGTCCCTCTTCCATGGATTTATTGTGGAAATAGAATTTAGAGTTTTATTTTCCTCCACATTTTTATATTTTTATTTTGTATCTTAAATACCTTTAGCCATAATGAACATGGATGTGAACACTATAGTTTGTTTTTTTATTCATGTGAATTTTTTATGACTTTTAGATGTTGATTTATACATGTTTTTTCTTTTATCATCATTGTAATGTTGTTTCTAGTTATTACTATAGGGGTTCTAATGAATTTATTTTATTTTACCAGTAATTAAATTATTTAATTTATATATGTTTATTTTTGTTGATAATATTCCAATATATAATTCACATGATTTGTTAATAATGTGTATTTGGGATTTTTAAACATTGAAATGGTATTGTCAAGGAATTTTTAGTATTTGTTCTCATATCATATGTTTTTCTATGTGTTTTCATAAATTTCTAAGAGTATATTTTCATTTAATTAGGTGATTTAGGAATTATTGGACAATTATTAGTTCAAATAAATGTTTGATATTTTTAAGGCTTTATTTTCCATTAACGATATGTTATATTTTCAATCGACAATTATGTGAGGAATTAATTGGTCAAAAGCGACAAACATCGATTGCTTTCCATAGCAAATTATATAAATTAGAATTCCTTATTTGTTTTAAATACTTAGATATCACCTTATAAAATAAATTTTCTTGATTATTGTGGCACCCAAGTGGTGATCACCATGTGTTATGTCTTCTACACTTAGTTACCCATTATAATATTTTAAAATGAATTTTTATGTATTTATTATGAATATTTGATAAATGGTTATTTCATAAGAAGGTGTTGGTGGTGAGATGGAATTTATTTAATATTTTTGTGATAATTTATATAACTAGAATTTCATTTTTTATTTCATCTTCTACAGCGACATAGTTGTGGAATTTTTAGGGCCATAACAATGGTGTTTGGTGAGGTAAAATGTTCAGTTCTTGGGAGCCCGCCCTTGGTGGAATTTATACCTCCAATGACATACTCACCTTTTCGGGTCAACCGATGTCTTTTTGGGTGTGAAGATGAGCACCACCCACTTGGATGGTGGATTTTATTGTCAAACTATCATTAATCATGTGGCTACCCGATGGGATTCTCTACCATCTTGTCTTACAATCATTCCATCCAAGAATGGGCTTCCATGGATGACCTCTACATCACGAGGGGGGTTTCTAGGTGTGGAGGGTTCAAAAAGGAAAATCTAGGAGATTCCTTTGTCAATAAAACATATGATTTTTTTTCTCACCGTCACATTTACAATGGTATGAGAACCTATGATAAACAATTTATTGATCCTAACTATTCATATTGTTTTTTATTATTATTTTATTAGTTTCATCGTTTATAATGTGCACTAGTAAGTTGAGGTCTCTTTAAGAGAGTCATCTAGGTGTTTATATCATTTAGTCTGATAACATATACAGATAGTTTATTACCCTTATATGTATATTATTTTCACATATTAGGAGGAAATGAGTTTATCTGGATTATTATTCATATAGTGATGATGTAATCTTGTGGATTTCATCTTTATATTTTATTTCTAACCCCTTATTCTTATAATTTATTTTTTAAATAAAAAATAACATTTTTTTCTTATATTATGTTTTCTTGATAAGATGGTTCCTATTAATTTCCCTTCTTTATTTTCAGTAATGTTTATTTTTCAGCCATATTTGAAAAGATTAGTTGGGGAATATTTTTTTTAAGAGATAAAGTGGATAGGTTCTATTTTCATAACCTTTATGTTCACCTCATTACTGTTTTAAAAGTGTTTATTTTTTTAATTTTGTTGACTAACCCCTTAGTTGATAAAAAGATTGTGTCAAAAGAAATATTTTATAGAAAATATATATTTATTTACTCTAGTTTGAAAATATTGTTTTTATGGATGGGTATGATTTTTTAAAAATTATTTATCCCTCAGATTCAGAAAAATGATATTTTAATATATTTTTTATATATTTTAATTGGAAAAAATATTTAATGTGATTTTTAATAAATCACTTATGAAGTGTTTTATAAAATTAGTATAAAAATTTATTTATTGAAATGTTACTAGTCATGTTTAAATGACATCCTATATACACGCATTTGAGTGTAGCTCTGTTGTCATTATAAATTTTCCAGTATTTTTATCCAAGAATGGTTTTATAGGATATTTAATGACATTATGGATTTAGTGAGTAACCATGGGTCAGATTGAGTTTTTTTGAGTGATGTCTTAAGATGTTGTTTTATTTTTTGGATATACTTGTATTGGCCTATTCAACAAGATTTGTTTTAAAAAATGGGCCTCCTTTATATCAAAACTATTTATGTATTATGGATAATGTTGTATATTTGGTTAAATTTTTGTTCGAATGCTTATATAATATATTCTGTTTTTGGTTGGTATTGTAATTTGGTACTATTTATTTCAAATTCATACAACTATAATGTATAAATACACCAAGCATGATTCTTGGTTAATTTTTGTTTCTTATCCATTTAATTTTAAGGTTTAAACCATACCCACTTGGTTATATTATGATGTTATAGTTCTTATCTCCATCCTATTGTGATTAGGATCTTTCATTATACCTTATGGTATACTTTCATGGGTTAAAAATAATGTTTAACATGGTCATTTCCTAACAAGATGTTTATTTATATAAATTTTTATAATTTGTTAAGAATTTATTACAAAATTTAGGCTTTTTAGATTTTCTAATATGGAATCTTTATAGAGGTAAATGTAGATGGTATGTCTCTTAATTACTTAATCAATTTTTTTTGTTTATTTAGGATTTATTAACACTTATTTTAGAATATTATTCTCTATTTTTATCATGGGTTATCATATAGTATTCTGTTTAGGGTATATATGTGGGTTGATATTCATTTCCCCTTTGAGTTGTTTCCAAGGTGAAATTAATTTTTGTCTTTTTCGTATTTTAGCTTGTATATTTCAATTATTTTTAGTTATAAAATATATAAGTCACCACATATTATTTTCCAAGTTTCTCCTATTTTGTTTAAATTATATAATTTTTGGACCTTATGGGTCCATAATTTATTTTAGAAATCATGTTGAAGTTTATTCAAGGAATTTTATTTACAAAAAGTGTACTGTATAAATGATTTTTTTTATAAAAATTTTTAAATCTCTATTGGTAATGTGTATGTAACACCCTGAGATTTTATGAGAATTATTCTTTTAAATTTCATTGATGTCTTTTTTTTGTACGCTTCACCACGATTATCTTGCGCTATATGCAACGCCGTATTACGTTGTAGTATACGCAACACTATTCATGGCTTGTGATCCACATAATTTCATGTTCTTTCAAATACAATGAATTTTACACAACACCAAGTATAGATTTTGATCAATGTATAACTGAACTATATTTTGAGTATGTTATATGCAACACCAAAGGATGATTTCCCTATATGTAACCCTAACTTTCCTTGCATTACACAAAAGATCAACCTTCCTTGATAGCTTGCGTTGTACACAATGCCGATTTTCAGTAAACAATGATATGTTATTAAAATATTATATAAACTAGAAGTTATGAATAGTAATACCCACTTTTTGAAATTTTATAAATTTTATCTTTCAAAATGGACATCATTTTTGGATTCGGAATATCGAAATTAGCTTAGGGCTAATTTTTGGTATTTTTCTAAAAACATACAATTTTTGATGAATAGTGAAAATCACTAAGTTATATTTAAAAAAAATATTATTTAAATAATTATTTATTTTATTCAAATTTAGTTTAGGTAAATATAGATATATAATACCTATATATGTTCAATTTAATTAATTGTAGTTATTTTATAATAATTTAAAATATATATAATACTTTAATTGAACTTTTTACCGTCTTTTACCCACCTCAAATGAGAATTCACAAAATCACATAAAACCTAATTTTACCACTTCTGTGAGAAGAATTTTGAAAATCCAAGAAACATGGTTAATATCAAGGAGAAAATGTGGTTCAATAAGATAAAAATAATTTTTCATGAATAGTGTCTTTTTACTATTTTTGGCCACTGTTAAAAGTAAATAGCGTAATTAATGGTAAAAATGATATTATTATTACCCTAACACAAGCCGTAATTCTATTGGATAAGTGTAATTCAACCAAAAAAACCTTAGGAATAAAATATGATCTTTTAGGTCCACATGGATTACATTAGGGAATTTATTATTATATAATACAAAGAATAGTTAAAAGAATTAAAATCAATGTTTATTAAGTAAAACATTTTTAATATAGGGTAATACATAATATAAATTCGACTATAAATATTCATTAGAAATATTAAAAGATTTCATACATAATTGAATTTAATTTATAATTTTTATTCATTAAAATATTTAATTTTATTATGACACAATGATGATGCAGTAATTACCATATTAATGAAATATTAACATAATTGATATTATAAATACCCAAATAAATGTAATTAGAGACTTTTTATGAATTACACTAATTTTAGTAGTTATTATGACATATTTGGGTTGGTTATATGAATTGTTTTCTAATTAATAATACTTTTATGAATTTACCAAAAACACAATACCAAATAGTGTCAAAATTGACATAAAAGAGTTTTTTGAAAAAAAATTAAATTATTAATTGATATTATATTTCTAAAAATAATAGGATCCTTCAGAACAGTTATGTAATAATATATATGACATTAATGAACTAATTGGGGTTTGATTGGTAGTTTATAGTATGTTTTTAACCATATAGATTAAGAATACAAGAAGAGATGGTAAAAGTTAAATTATTTAACTTGTAGTTAAATCTACATGATAAGGTTAACATGGTAACATAAACTTGTCTAAAACCTAGTGGGTGAAAGGATTGAGACCCATCCCCACCATATACTATAAATAAATCACTTTTTATCCATTATAAAACAAATATTAATTTATTATAAAATAATATTTTATGTTATTCCTAAGGTGCCCCTCACCGCTCTTATAAATGGGTACTCCTCATTCTCTCTAATTCACACCTCAAAAGCCATTTGGCTCAGCCAAACCCTGCCCAAAATACCCTCTAAACTGTCCTACCTTCATCCTATAGGCCTTACTTTAGTAATAAATCCAACCTAATGATCCCTTTTGATCAAATCAAAAGGAATAACCTGAAGAAGAGGTAAATATCTCACCACCTATTTCAACTTCCTTTCTTCCTCCACTTCCTCATTCTTTGTTGTTTACATTCTAAAATAATAACCATAGTATATTATATATAATGTGATGATATTATAAAAATTTTACAACCATATTAGTTATTTTACCTATCCTATAATGAAAAATTCACCACACGTGCGTACGTAGAGCTTACTGTCTCCACATCATGGTATAGTTTGTTATTCAAACATTTCATCATTTTGATGGGTATTATAATGAGTATAAATTTTATAAATAATAAATATAACTTTATTATTATTCTATATATATGATATACAATCCAATTATATACGATTTTTATATCAAAAGAATGATATCATCGCTCGTGCCTATGTACGAACTACCGTCTCCATGAATGCGGTGAGATTAATTTTCCATGGCTAACCATTCAAGTATGATTATAAAATATATATAATAATTAATAATGAATGATATTACATAATAATTATAATATATTTATGTACATATATGTTTCATTGACTTAATTCCATTCAATTAAATAAGGAAACAAAAACAGCGTTCATGCGTACGTACGGCCTATTGTCTCCATGAACGGTGTATTTCATTCTGTTTATCGATCTATAATATATATTTATTTACTGAATATATAATATATATAAATCCTATTTTCCATTATAGAATTAATTAAACCAGGATATATATAATAATATAAATAATAACAAGTCTAAACACGTATGATAAATGAAACGATTTTACCCAAAACGCTTCTTTAACATGGAATTTACAAAAGAACGGGTAATATAATGTCATAAGTGAATCATAAATGATATAGTAAATATAATTATAGTTATGTTACAAGTTAATAATATGTTTAAAACCACTATAAAAAAGTCTCGGACACATACCGAATAAATTGGACATAAGGTAAAGGATAATATTTCAATCTCATTTTTATCTGAGATTGCTTATATGTAAGTATTTACCGGGGTTTTATTTTTCATCCATTTCCATAAAAATGTTTTTATATAAAGTGTTTCATATTATTACATTTATGTTTAAATTAATTTTTACCCCTCTTTGACTTTTACATTATGTTATGGAAGGAATATTTCTTTTGTTTACAATTCGAGGAACTTTTTGACCTTTCCGGCCAGAGTATGAGGAGAATGCTTTTTTAACTTTTACGGCACGAATAGATTTTTACGGTTTCATAACACCTAATTTTCATGAAGATTCCTCTACAGGATTTCATGACTATTTTCAAAAAAAAATTCTTTTAAAATTTCATGGCATTTTGTGAAAAGAAATAGATTTTAATGAAGAAAGGATATTGTCCTCAAGAATTCATTTCAAGTGTTTTATGAAAATAATTTTATATCTAAGATGACAATATTTCATATGTGTACGTTTCAAGTATAATGTCTCTATGATTTACATGGTTTCACTTTTCTAATGATGAAATTATATCCATTTGTTTTATATGGATTATGTTATGATGGGATGATGTTTATGAAACCCATTTTATTCTTTGGGATATGATGAATGATTTATGTTTATGTAGTGGCACATGTAAGAATGATTTCATTATAAGATAGATGGGAACAATATCTCCCTCAAATTCATTGGGTAAAGATTTATATCTCATGATATAGACATGGTTGTAACGACATGTAAATATGGTACAGTAATATAGGTCTGGAATGACAGGTAAACTCGATTCAGTAATGTACATTGTCCACTATGATGGTCTTGCAGCAATGCCTTGGATACTATGGAAATCATATCATGTTTTTAATGGGTTTCCACAATTACATGTTTTATTCCGATGAAATTTTATCATCATTGATGTTCCATTATGATATATTCCTTACGTACTACCATGTTTAATGTCATTTCTCAAGATTTGTATGTTTAAACTTTATTATCATGTTTCTATGTTCAAATGTATATGGGTTGTTTTATTTTCTCCATGATTACCCTTACTGAGAATTTGAGCTCATCCTTTTTATGTTTTCTTTTCCCACAGGATATAATGAATGGTTTTAGGTTGGAAAAAAATAAGATCTTTATGGGAGATGTGGAAGATATTTCACCATGATTAGAAGATTATGTTTTGAGTTTCCAAAGACACAAAACTAATACGTCATTGGGTGTTTGTTTTTTAATGTATTATGTATTCATCAAAAGTAATGTAATGTCCATGTAAGTTAGGCTTTGGGTCTCTATATTAGGTATCGGAGCAATGGTTTAGTAAACCTTTGGAAACTAGGATGTGAAAAGTTTATTGAAATCCCTATAGATAATTCTAAGGTATTCTAGGGATGTCTCTAAGGTAAAGTATAAGTATAAGTTATAGTCCTAGAATTATGGTAACGATCTTAGAATTAAACCTAATATGTTATATATTAAAGGTAATCCCCCTTTATTATGTTGTTTTCCTAGCATGATTTCTGCATCTCATACTATTCTCTTTGGTTTTTAGATGATGGCGGGAACCCGAAGGAACCGTGTTGATCAACATAATGTAAAATTCAATGATAGTCCTCTAGAACAAACCAATGTTATGGGATATGGAGTGAAAAATATTATTTATATACTTACGCAAGCTATGTATCATTATTGACAACCAAATGTGTAGATAAAGGAACAATATTCTATTGAGTCCATCATGAGGGAATTTCCACCTTCTTTCAGTGGGTCTTCTGATCCACTTGTTGCTAAACAATGGATCAATACCATTTAATAGATATTTTCTATACTTCGCTGTTTAGAGCAAGAAAAAGCCATTTTGGCTGTTTACCAATTAAAAGTTGAAGCAGACCGGTGGTGGACTCTAACTAAAAACACAAGGCCCCAAGATGAAATTGAATCGATGGAATAGGTGAGTTAAAAAACTTATTTTTCAATAAGTACTTCCCTCATATTCTTCGAAAAAATATTGAAAAGGAGTTCCTTGAGCTTAATCAAAAGGATGATGAATCTATTGGTATATATGAGGCGAATTTTACAAGTCTTTCAAGGTATGCATCTGGCTTTATCACCCAACCTGAATGTAAAGTTGATCGATTCTTTAGTGGCTTAAAACAAAGTCTTTGAAGGGCATTAGCTATAAGAGGATTTAGTAGCTATGAAGAAATTGTGCGTTGTGATATCATGGAAGAACTAAAAGTTGGTGTTACATATCCATCTCATGGTTTTGACAAAAAACGAAAGATGTAGTTGAAGGAAAATTCTCAGAATAATGGTGAAAAGAATGTGAATTTTTCATTACGCTCAATGTGTGAAAAGAAGCATGGTGGAGATTTTATAATAGGTACTAGAAAATGTTTCAAGTGTGGAAAAGAAGGTCATCGAGCAGCTGAGTGCTGAAGTAATGGGAAAAAGGTTTCTAATGACATGAACAGAGGAATGACTACTGAGAATTCTCCACCAACACTTCAATTCTTCAATAGCTAGGAAATGGGTCATTATGCCAATCAATGCCCTAATCCAAGGGTAAATGATGATCGATAAGAGTTACCTCTTAAGGAAAATGACAAAGGGAAGACACATGTGATCACTATTTTTGATTTTGAGTATGAAAATGTTGTTGTGGAATGATTAAGTGTTTATGTAATGAGATTTCAAAATAGTGTCATGGAAACACATTTATAGTATAGTGGAATTTTGGAATATCTATGTATTATTTTTCAATAATTGTATGGTACCTATAACCATGAAAATTGATTGAAATATTTTCGGAAATCTGATGATATTCACATAATGAAGGGATAAGGGGAAAATTAAATGGTTGATAGTATTAATGAGTTCATGACTAACATAAGGACATAGTTATATCATGGTTTGAGTATATAAATTTTTTGGGATTTTGGTATGTGGAAAGAGTTATCTTTTGACAGCATTCATGTTTTCACTAATGTTTAATGGGTATTCATTTTTCAAGAGAGTACATGATTAAGGTATTAACATATTAGGAATGTGACCAACGAGATATAACTTATGATATATGGGAGATAAATGATGGTATTCACATTTTTGGTAGGTGACCTTTCTAGTAATAGTTTTCTTTATTCTATGATCATGGATAGAAGTATTTTGGATAAGACTAAAGATTTAAAATGGATTATGTTGGACATAAGATAATATTTTTTAAGGATATAACCTTTTAATCGATATTATTTCTTGAATTTTATAATTGTGTAGTTTTAGAAATAGGACAGCCTACAAGATGGGAGACAACCCGTCGCGTCGGACAAGGTTAGGGGAATCGAACCCACAACCGAACTACGACATGCCTTTATCGCCTTCCTATTGCCTAAAAGAAGTCCCTGGTTGGTAGAAACTAGTTTTAGTTTATTAAGCGGTCTGATAGATGAAGTATAAGTCCATTTTTTGGAATCATATACGATTAACCTCACTATAGATGGACTTATGTATATTTGATAACTTTTGCTAACCTTTTGTTTGAGACAGATGGAATGACCCGTCATTCTATCTACTAACACTCCACGAATGACAAATTAAACTTCATTTAATTAAGATATGAAGTGGAAATTGGTCATGGAATGACCAACGATGAGATTATACCAAAATCAAGTAAGTATTTCTTCTAATTCAAAATTTTCAACTTTAGGGAAATGATATTGAAAACCAAAAATTTTGCCTTGGTACCCTCATATCCAATGAATAAGATTTTACCTTATATAATCACAAATTTATGACTTTGTGATTGTTGGATATTTCATAGCCATGTTCTCTAAAACTCTCCATAACAAATTGATGGTTAAATTTACCTTCTATATCCATATTTTCACCTATCTTCTTCTATGTAGAAACCCAGTGATGAGTTAATTTGGGTAACTGTTACATTTCTTTATTAAAGTTAAGTTTTAGTATTCATTTTTTACTATGTGGGATTATATGAAAGAAACATTCAAGTAGAAAACCATTTATAACCCTGCCGAATTTCGAGGGAGAAATTCATTTTAGGGGGGGTAGAATGAAACACAGAGATTTTATGAGAATTATTTTTTTAAATTTCATTAATGTCTTTTTTTACGCTTCACTAAGAGTATCATGATCTATATGCAACACTGTAATAGCTTGTAGTATACAAAACACTATTCTTGGCTTGTGATGCACACAATTTCATGTTTTTTAGAATAAAATTAATTTTACACAACACCAAGTATAGATTTTGATCAATGTATAACTCAACTATATTTTGAGTATTTTATACGCAACACTAAAGGAAGCTTTCCCTAAATGCAACCTTGACTTGTCTTTCATTACACGCAAGAGAAACCTTCCTCGATAGCTTGCGTTGTACGCAATACTGAGTTTCAGTAAACACCGATATGTTATTAAAATATTATACAAACTAGCCATTATGAATAGTAATACCATTTTTTTAAAATTTTATAAATTTTATATTTAAAAATGGGCTTAATTTTTGGATTTGGAATATCAAAATTTTCTTACGGTGAATTTTTTGTATTTTTCTGAAAACATTCAATTTTTTGATGAATAGTGAAAAACACTAAGTTATAGTTTAAAATCGAATTTTTATTTAAATAATCGTTTATTTTATTTAAATATATTTTAGGTAAAAATAGATACATAATACCTATATATGTTCAATTTAATTCAGTGGAGTCTTTTTATAATACTTTTAGATATATAAAATTTTTATTCAACTTTTTACCATCTTTTACCCACCTCCTAGGTGAATTTGAAAATTCATATAAAACCAAATTTTACCACTACTGTGAGTAGAATTTTAAAAATTCGGGAGACAAGGTTAATATCATGGAGTAAAATGTGGTTCAATAAGGTAAAAATAATTCAACCAATAAAATCCTTAGGAATAAAATGTGACCATTTAGGTCCAATTGGATTAGATTAGGACATTTATTATTTTTTAATTTAAAGAAGATTTAAAAGAATTAAAATAAAAGATTAATAAGTAAAACATTTTTAATATAGGGTTATACATAAGATAAATTCAATAATAAATATTCATTATAAAGATAAAATGATTTCCTACATAATTTTATTATATTTATAATTTTTATAAATTAAATAATTTAATTTATTTATGACACAATGATTATGCAGTAATTACATTATTAATGAAATAGTAACATAATTGACATTATAAATACCCAAATAAATGTAATTTGAAACTTTTTATTAATTAAAGTAATTTTATAGGTTAATATAACATATTAGGGTCAGTTATATGAATTTTTTTTGAAGTAATAATGCTGTTATGAATTTAAAAAAAACAAGATACCAAATAGTGTCAAAATTAACATAAATGGTTTTTTAAAACAAATATTAAATTATTAATAGATATTCTATTACTAAAAATCTAATGATTGGCCAAAAGACATATATAATAACATATATGACATTAATAAAAAAAATTTGGTTCTATTGGAATTTTATAGTATGTTTATTAACCATATAGTTTATGAATACAAGAAGACACGGTAAAAGATAAATTATTTAACTTAGAGTTAAATCTAAATGATTAGGTTAAAATGGTAACCTAAACCTTTATAAAACCTATTGGCTGAGAGGATTTCGACCCATACTCACCCTATCATTGAAATCGGTCACTTTGGAGCAATTATGAACTGAATATGAAATTATTATAAAATAATATTTTATGTTTTTCCTCAGGTTCCCTTCACCCCTCTGATAAAAGGGTATTTCCCCTTTCTCTCTAATTCACACCTCCAAAGCCATTTGGATTAGCCAAACCCAGCCCAAATTCCCTATCAAATGTTTTCCCTTCATGATAGAGTCCCTAATTTAGTCAGAAATCCACCTTAAGGATCCCTTTTGATCAAATCAAAAGGAAGAACCCAAAGAAGAGTGAAATATCTCACCACCTATTTCAACTTCCATTCTTCTTCCACTTCCTCCTTCTTTGTTGTTTACATTATAAAATAATAACTCCCATATAATCTATATACTATGATTTTATTATAAAAATTTTACAACAATATTAGTTATTTTATCTATACTAAGAAGGAAAACTTCACCACACGTGCGTACATACAACTTACTGTCTCCACGTTGTGGTGTAGTTTGTTATTCAAACATTTCATCATCTGGATGGGTATAATAATGAGTATAAATGATATAAATAATAAATATAACATTATTATTATTCTTTATATATTATATACCATCCAATTATATATGATTTTAGTATCAAAATAATGATATCATCGCTCGTGTGTACGTACGGACAACCGTCTCCCCGAACGCGATGAGATTCATTTTTCGTGACTAACCATTCATGTATGATTATAAAGTGTATATAATAAATATTAATTAAAGATATTACTTAATAATGATACTGGATTTATGTACATATATGTTTAATTTATTTAATTCAATTCAATTCAATAAGGAAACGAAAACATCGTTCATGGGTATGTACGGCCAACCGTCTCCATGAACGGTGTATTTCATTCCGTTTATCGATCTATCATATATATTTATATGATGAATATATATTATATATATATATATCCGGTTTTACATTATGGATTTTAAAAAAAAGGATATAAGTAATAATATCAAGAACAAAAATTCGAAATATGTACGATAAATGAAATAATTTTTCCCAAAACGCTACTTTAACATTGAATTTACAAAATAACGGGTAATATAAAGTCATAAGTGAATCATATATGATCTCATAAATATTATTATGGTTATGTTAAAAGTTATTAATATGTTTAAGCCCACTATACAAGAGTATCAGACACATATAAAAGAAATTGGACATATGGTAAGGGATAATTTTGCAATCTCATTTTTTTCCGAGATTTCTTATACGTAAGTATTTACTGGGGTTATAATTTTCATCAATGTCCATAAAAATGTTTTTTTATAAAGTGTTTAATATTCTTCCATGTATGATTAAAGTCATTTTTAACCCTATTTTACATTTACTTTGTGTTATAGAAGGAATATTTTTTTACCATATGAGGATCTTCAGGACTTTTTCAACAAATGTATGAGGAGAATGTTTTTTTAACTTATACGGAATGAAAGAATTTTTACGGTTTAATAAAACCTAATTTTCATGAAGCTTACTCTACATGATTTGATGAATATTTTCAAAAAAATCCTTTTCTTTTAAAATTTCCTGTGATTTTGTGAAAAGAAGATGATTTTAAAGAAGAAATAATATTTTAATCATATATTCATTTCAAGTGTTTTATCAAAACCATTTTCCATCTAAAATGACATTATTTCATATGTGTATTTTTAAAGTATAATGTTTATATAGTTTAAATGGTCTCAATATTCTTATGATGAAATGATATCCATCTATTTTATATGGATTATGTTATGATGGGATGATGTTTATGAAATCCATTTTATTCTTTGGGTTATGATGATTGATTTATGTTTTTGTTGTGGAACACGTAAGAATGATTTTCATTATAAGATGGGTGGTACCCATATCTACCTCCAATTAATTGTGTAAATATATATATCTCATGAGATAGACATGGCTGTAACGACAAGTAAATCGGGTACAGTAATACAGGGCTGGAATGGCAGGTAAACCCGATTTAGTAATGGACTTTTTCCACTATGATGGTCTTGGCAGCAATGCCTTGGATACTATGGAAATCATATCATGTGCTTAAAGGTTTTACACAATTACATGTTTTATTCCCATGCTATTTTATTATTATTAATGTTCCATTATGATATATTCCTTATATACTACCATGTTTAATGTCATTGCTCAAGATTTTTATGTTTAAAATTTATGTTCATGTTTTTAAGTTAAAATGTATATGGGTGGTTTTATTTTCTCCATGCTTACCCTTACTTAGCATTTGAGCTCACCGTTTTTATTTTGTCTTTTCCACGAGGATATAAAGGAATGTTTTAGGTAGGAAAAAAGTTCTTTATGGGAGATGTTGAAGATCTTTCACCATGATTAGAAGATTATGTATTGAGTTTCCAAAGACACTAAACTAATACTGTCATTGGGTGTTTTTTTTGTAAGGTATTAAGTATTACAGAAAAGTAATGTAATTTCCATGTACATTAGGTGTTGGGTCTCTAAAGTGGAAATTTATGAAATTGTTGAATAATAGTGGTGTAGATCAATTCTAATAGATCCCAATACAATTTTAGACTTTCTAATTATGACATGATGTTATTCATAGTCTCTTAGAAATTTCAATACTAATACACTACAACACAACATTTAATATCCTAAACATTATCACATTGATAAATAAAATGACTATCCGAATATCAAGGACAACATACCTTCACTTGTATTAGTTCATTAATTAATTGTTTAAGAACCAACTATCAGACCAAAGTGGTTATATAATTATTTTTTCATTCATGTATAGGTGATTTTGTTAATATTATATCTTAAACTCTTATTTTTGAAATAAAATTTGTCCAAAATTACAATGAATTTATTTTCAACATCATTAACTATCCCCTTATAATTCCCATGTGATTTTGATTCAATAAATATCTAAATGAATCACCATGTAGATAATTATCATTTTCATGCGGTATATGGTAGAAAAAATTGAAGATAATAATATTCAATTATTTATTTATGGTTGAATATTGAATAATATATTTTTAATATCTCTGAGTGCTAACAAAAGTTTTTACTAATAAATTTCTAATTATGTAAATATCATTCTGTAATTTTTAATCTATTGAAATTTGAATAAGTATTATGAGAATGTCACATTGAAACTCAACCTAATTAGTGACATCCCCAGGACTCATGTTGTATTATAGCTCCATGGTTATTCTATCTTTAGAGAATGAAAGAGCTATCCACATTACTTGTCCGTCATCCAATCCCATCGAGATAAAATTGGATCACACCCTAGTAAAATATTTTTCTTATTTATTAGAAACATCACATATAATACAACAAAAAATAGGTAATAATATACTTTTTTCAGTTAAAATCATGTTTCAAAGAGAGTATAGAATCTATGATTGTTATTGTTTAAAATTTTTTGTGAACAAATTTATCAATAAGTTTCCTTTTAATTCTGATTCATGATTTGAAATAAAGATTTCATGAAAATATAGTTTGTTAATATTCAATTAGTTAAAAAAAATTCTCAAATTTATATTATAAATTCATAATATCTGTAAAATATCATTCACTAGATGAAAATATTCTTTCGTTCATTGATAAAAAGTGAAAAGGTTGTCACTATGAGATATTTTTGTGAATTCATTGGTAAGTGTTTATATTATAAATATTGAAAAACTCCAGTAAGAATTCTTCTATTTTTTTAAAATTATTTTTAATAGGATGTTCAAAATAGTTCTAATCTAATCTAAAAATATAAAATTTTTGGAGCTCAATTGTGTATAAGTATGTTAAAATTATTTATATTGACAATATATTTATATAATGTATATTTTCAAGTGTTTTTCACTTTTACGGTGAAATTTATTGAATTAAATAATACATTGAAACATGAAAAAATAAAAAAAATGTATAGTACAGGGATTAATGATTTATATATGGGGTAGGTTCACAAATAATTAGCAAGTATAGTATTAAAATGATTAATTAATCTTCTAAATATTAATATATGGAAGAGTTCAAAATTACATTCATCTCATCCTTCGTTTCTATGAAATTTGATTAAAAATATTTCAATCACTTTTTTTAATCCTCCTTCTAGTGTCTATGGGAATATATTATACTAACACCATAACATCTCAACAATGATCTCTCCATCAATCAAAATTGAAAGTCCATATCAAATAATTATAATCTAATCTATTTAATGTTAATGGAAATACCTTTCACATGTGTACTGGTAATTTCCAAGATCTTCGACACCCAACCAAACCAATTTCATCATATACTAGAATAACTGAGTCTATATTGAATTTATATGTAAAATCATCGTTGAAAATAGATTATTGATTATAAAAACTTATTAAAAGTATATATCAATCAAAAAACAACTCATAAATAAAAAATAATTGATAAATAAAATTAGAACCATAAATAATATATTTGGGCTCAATAATATTAAGGTTTTTTCCTCCCAAACAAAAATAACCAATATTAACGATTTCAGCCCTCTTTATGAAATCAATCATCCACAAGAACCATGAATATCCTAAATAGTACTGTATAAAAATTATAAAAATATCTAATTTAAAAATTTCGATCACTTTTGAAATATATTAATGCTCAATTTCAATAATAGATCCATGAACATATTTGATTACGTTAATGTCGAGTATGATACTTCACTTAGCACCTCTTATGAATGTTTCACTCTCATTTGACTTCTTCTCTCCAGGACTAGATGAAACCTAGAATGTGGGTCTATCTAATATATGATTTAGTTAGGTCATAATGTATACTGATCCTTAATGGAATCATCCACATTTCATGTTTACCACTTCGCATGTGGAAAATCATCAGCCTATAATCCATATTCAAAACAATACATTACCATTCAATTACCTCAATACACTTTTACATTAAATATTTTAATGCATATGATGGAAGAAAATTATCTAATGGAAAAATTTAAAGAGAATATTTCTCTTATTTTATAAGATAAAAAAATAACATAAAACAATTTTTCGAGGGACAACTTCTTACACTACCTATTGTAATATGGTTTTAATAGTATGAGAGGTGAACGTTTCTTATACACAATACTTTATTAATCATTTTTGGCCATTTAAATTAAATATTTAATCATAAATTACTATTTTGATCTAATTTTTAGGATCCATGTATATGAAAAAACAACTTATGTGCCCTTATTTATTCTTATAGTTGTTTATATTAAAATTATGTTGCCTCTGAAAATACCATTTTAATTATTTGACAATTTGTTTGTTCTTATATATCACAAATCATGAAATATCAAATCTCATATTTCATGTTCCAATTGAGTTATTATTAATATAGAGACCCTCTCTTTTAATACATAGTCATTAAATATCTTTTTTTGAGTACTTAAAACATTATACAAATGGATGACCAAAGACTATATTAGTTTAGTGCCTTTGGGAATACAAAAACATAAACACTTGTAAATATGTGGGCTACATTATCTTCCATTAGGATCTCTATGACTAGAGCCCAACCTAGAAATATCATACAAGAAATATATTTTCATAACATGAAAGAAGGAAACATTAAAAGGGTTGAGTTCAAATGCGATGTAATGGTAAAAAATGGATACACGTAATAAAAAATATAAACATAGGGTTATGAGAAGATGATCACAAAATATAAGATCATACCCTTCATATCCAAGATCCCATAGATTAATCATGAAATAAATATTGTCAGTTCATAAGACATGAATTGTATGGAAATAAGAAACATAATCCATGAAATCCTAGAATACGAATAATACATGAAATTGTGTTAGAAACATAATAATAAAAAATGTATTACATATTAGTAAATGAATCACTAACAAAGCCATTTTTATAGTAAAATTCCATTATTGAACCTGAATCACACCTTTTTCTATCCCTGTATTACTGATCATAGTTCACTCATTATTCCAACTATATAATACCGAACTAAGTTCATTTCTCTTTCCAACCCTATAATAATGATCTTTTTTTATTTATCATTTCATAAATACTTATATCATGAGTTATAAATCATTACCCATTATATTGTAGGGAGATATAAGTCTCACCAATCTCATAATGAAACAATAAATACTTGTTCCAAAAAATCATAAACAATTACATCACAACCAATGAAATAAAATGGGTGTCATAAACATGTAATAATATCATAACCTGTGGAGAAGGATGTATATTTTATAATCATAAAATATAATACACAACCCATTAAACAAAGCGTATTTCAAAAGAATATAACATATATAAGATAAATAGGTGTCATAACTATAATTCCATAAAAACACAAACTATTCAAGAAGGAATATAAATTGAACCGTGGGAAAATTTTTTAGAATAGATTGAGTAACATAGATATATTTCATTATAAATGTAAAATAGAATGGAAATATATTTTGATAAATTTTTTTGAAGAAAATATCTTTTTATTTCTATGAAAAATTCTATTTATAAAATAAATACATTCTAAAACACATTTTTATGAAAATAAAAATGAAATATTATAAATAATGTATTGAAATATTTTTTGAAAACATTTTCATTAAAAATATATGAAGATCTCTTGACGTTTTTTTGAAAACTATTTCATTGAAAATAGATTTCAAACTTCTAAATAAGGCTTTTTAATCACATGAAAGTCATTTTCCTTTAAAATATAAAAAATATTCCTCAAAAAAATTTCCAAAATAATTCATTAAAAACTAATAATGGTGATTTGAAAAAAATTTAAAATCAATTTTCCATGAACAGTTATAAAAATTCGTGAATAAAAATTTGAAAACTATTTTCTTTGAAAACTTATAATATAATCATAATCCCTATTTGAAAAACCCTTTTCTTGAAATATACATTGAAAATTTGGATGAAATATTAAAAAATATTTTAAAACCATTTGTTTGAAATATATATTTTTAAAAACTGTTTCATAAAAATTAACCATTTAAATATGAAAATGATGATTCACAAACATTATGGTGGGTAAATCTGTGCTTGTCATACGAGGTAAGAACATTACTTTTGCAGGGTAAAATGATAGAAAATACCTTTTTTAGAAATACACAATATATTCCTTTGAAAAAATTAGTAAAAAGAAAAGAGTATATAATATTTCATTTAATTAATATAGGATTACAGTAGAATATTCTTGGAAACCCATTAAGAAAACATGGTTTTGAAGGAACACATATTTCCGACCAAGGAGAGGGTAAAGTCTGGATTTCTTAAAAAAAACTTTCTTAACTGTATTATTTATAAAAGAGATGATAAAATGTACCATTACCTGAATAAATCATGAATAGTCATAGTATAATATTTTTCATGATTTTTCTGGACAAGAAGATCATATAATTTCAACAAAGTAATCATAAACATAAACAATCTAAAAAAGTGATGAGTTTGTTTCAATAATCTCTTACCACTTGGTAACATTGATCCATACTAACAATGTAAGAAAATGATATTAATTGGATCATAATATATTATGAAGATAATGATATTCATGATATAACATTTCAAAGAAATTTTATTCACATCAAGGAAAAATATAGGTGAATAAACTGGCATGTGTCTCATATAAGGAATATTGACACAAAATTACATTACCGATTTGGAAACTTTTGAAAAATAAATACCATGAATGAAAGGTCATAAGAATATTATATAAATACCAATAAATTTAATTATCAGAATTATAGAATACATCCAAGGGTAGTATATACTTTTTTGAAACGTAACGGGTGGTTAATAGAGCTTGAATCTCATTGAAATAAAAAGTGAGATGAAATCGTCTTACCTTGTATCTTAAAACCTCACGTAATGATACAAGATTATAGTCTAATAAATGTATATTTATTATAAACCATTTAACGATGAATATTACTATATCTAATAACATATATATTTTTATTAGTACATTATATTAACTGCATGTTAATAATCCTTTGTTAAGGTAATGCTTCTGGTAATATTCACTTTTTTCAAAAGTTCCTTAATTTGTAATAAATTTATTTCTTATAATCAAATAATTATTTAATGAATTTAAATAATGATAAAAATATCAATTATATTTTGTATATGTGTATTTTAATTTTCTATATAATATAAATGTATGAAATGGAATACAACGTTCATGGTGATGGTAGGTAGTTCATACACATTAACGTTGATTCCATTTTATTAACATATTAAATAATTGAAAGTAAATGAAATATATTTATATATGTAAATATTATAATTCTATTTGAATTATTATTTCATATATATTATATAATTTCACCATACTTCTCCTTTATATATTCTAGGTATGGTGTGAATGAATCCCATCTCTTTGAGGGGGCTGTAGTGCACATTTCTTCAATTTAATTATCATATTTAAAACAAATGAAAAGTATAAAGATATGAATGGTAAATTATTAAATAAAAATAATTAAAAATTAAAAATTAAATATAATATATAACATATATAAATAGAGTGTTAATCATAATTTCAAACGTTTGACATGGTAATGGAAAAATTAACAATCATCATTAAGTGAGGCGGTAATTCACTGTATACATAAATAGTATGTTCATTACCCACTATAGGGATGCGTAAATATGTTTATGTTGGAAAATTCTCAAAATAAATATCAGTTTATTTTGAATAATTTTTTATTTTATAATCATGTTATAAGATGAATTGAGTAGGGTAGAAAGAAAATTAATTAATAGAGCTTAAGGGCGGGAGTTACATCTTAATTGGGGAACTCCTTTTGGTTGGCACCAAAGGGATTTAATGTAAGAATTTATGAAAAAAAGTAGAAAGAAATGAGTTAGGTGGGGATTTATGGAAAATAATTTTCTAATAATATAATGAACCTATGGGGATTGAGGGGTGAAAAGATGTAGGTGAGAGGAGGCCTTATTATAGTGTCGGAGTGGCGCTCCTATAATATTTTGACAATAGAATTACATACACTTTTTTCAGATGTAACATGGATACTATAGTGGACCAAAATATATTAAATAAATGTTATCTACAATATATATCCATCCAATGTCTCATAGACAAGTGTTTGGGTCATAAATTTAATGTTAAGTATTAGTTATGATTAATTTTACCTTAATCAAAATACTTAATTTTAAATACATTCAATAATATTATAGGTCCAAAACTAAGTTGAAAATATTGGAAATTATAAATTATTATAAATCCAAATATTTAATTAAAAATTTCAAATTTCATCCATATATTTTGTAGAAATTAATTTGAAATTAATCTCGGTAATAGGACGACAACACATGTTTTTGAAGTAAAAATGATCAAACATTTTCCATGATTATATATATATTTTCAACGTGAAAATTGGATCCAATGACCTAAATTTGATTAATTGGTAAAAATATTATATTACTATGTATTCAAACCAATTAAAAATATAATTTATCCATATTTATTAATTATATGAAAAATTACATTTGAATTAAACATTATTATTTGTAACCAGTCATTAAAGAATTGAAACCTTAAAAAATCTTATTATTTTATGTTAACCCAGATTTTATGTTTTTATTTAATATATACTATTACTTATAAAATATTATATCATTAGAATTGAAAAAATTTGATTTAAAATGGGTTCATTATTAAGTGGTGTTAAAATAACCTATATTAAAATATAGTGTTTTAAACATAAAATTGGGTTTGTTATCATCTTTTCTCTATAAAATATATTCAATGAATATCAACAATATTTTATTGAATATAGAAAATAAATATTACATTAATATCATGCACTAATTGTATTTAATTTTTTTTATTTTTCTAAATCAACTTTGTGGCCACAAAAATAGTAATATTTCATTTTATATTCAATCAGTTTTCATATTCATTTTTCATTAATTGGTATACTATAAATTCATTTTATATTTTTGTCAACCATATATTTTCATAAATAGATTAATAATTATCATAACTTCAAATTTAATATGATTGTTATATCTTCTTATAAAAACATTTTAACAATATAATACTATTCTTTGAAAATCAGTCTTCAGTGTTATGCAAGACATCAAGGAAAGTCAGTGTTGTGTGTAGCTCAAGAAACCCCCAATGTTACAGGTAGAGAAAGCTAAAATATATTTACTGTGTAGAATAATATTAACTTGTTGTTTCATATAACGCAGGTCAAACACTACTCTATAATATAAAATAAAATATATTTTTCTTCATTTGCATGAAAAAATATAAAATATATAAAATTAATTCGAAAAAATCCAAAAAAATATGATATTACATTATACCCCCCAAAAATGAATTTTTCCCTTTAAATTTGATTGGTTTCTTAGAGGTTTAATACTTGAATGTTTCATTCATAGAAACCACATCGTGAAAATTGATAAAAAAAATTCCAATAAAAAGGAAAAGATAGAACCAGAAGTGTTACCCAAAGTAACGTATTACTCAGTTTCCACATATGAGAAAATCGGTTGGAAGTGAATGTTGGACATGAGGGAAACCAATAAATATTTATTCGGTATTATTTTCATCATCAATTGAAAAAAATTGTATAATTACGAAAATTTGGCTGCATTTGATTCATAAATCGACGATGATTTAGTAGGCCATCTATTGAAGAAATTTATGTTTTTAGGAAAAAACATTTATTTATCATTATCCTAATGTTGATTAATTATTTTACTAAATAATAATTTAATAAAATACACTAAATTTATTTATTTCTATGAACAAATGTTCTATCTTTTGTTGTGATTTTATCTATTTACAATTCTTCTATTACTTCTATAAATGGATGTCCATAAATTCACTCTGATTCATGTAGTGCTGTTATACACATTCTTTAGAAATTATGGCCTATAAAGGAATTAAAATTTTATCTATTATTATCTAACCATTCCTAAAACATAATATGGTAAATAAATTAATATCTAAACATAAAAAGTAAATGTATTGGTTTATCCTTTATTATTATTCAACAAAAATAATTACAAATTGACCTGAACATCGTATAGGGAAGTGGGAGGGTTGAAACCCTTACTGTCCTCTAGTCATGGGTTCAAGACCCATGAAAACGACATACATGATTTTTTCTCACCGAAAATACATGATTTACCTTTTTAAGACCACACTAATATAATTTCAAAAATAAATCTAATCTGAGTCACTGAAATAATTTAAATCACTAAATTTACTTTCACTACAGTTTTCAATACAATATCAATAAAAGAAATACTTCCTCTGAATATTAACCTAATATTTTCATTAATGTATAACCTTATAACCCTTTTGAAAGATAAAAAGCCAAAAACATTAGAAATAAGGTCATGAAATCATCTTAATATTGACCCCACATTTATTATGAGGTTGATGTTGGTTCTCACATTCGAAACATGGGAATACCCTCTTGGTAAATTATCTTCAAACATGGTGACAACCTAAGTTTCCTTAAATAATTTTGAAAAACATGCATGCTTCCTTATTCCATAGATTACAATATATATTCCCTAAAACCAGAAATTTTAATCATCATCTATAATAGCATGAACTACTTTTCAACAATCCTTAATTATTTTCAAGGTAATATTTACTGTCCAATTTTAATATTCATATCCTAGATATCATTGTCCAAACAATAATATGATAACATAAATAACACATTAATAGTTACCTCACAGTAAAAAAAGTATATAACATTTTATTTAAATAACATTACCAGTCCATCAGGATCATTCAACAAACACTTTTAAACATTGAGAGAAAACATATATTGAATAATCCTTGTACACTTCACCATTCATAGATCATAATTATTGAATTTAAATACATAAAAAATTCAATTAGTACACATCATCATTAATACATTAACATGGATAACTCATCCCATTCCTTAATACATATTTCAATTCTAATTTCATATATAGTAACATCATCATCAGTGGATTAACCATTACTCACACCACCTTGCTGATTCTCTTTAGCATATTTAATCTTGGTAAATTCAGTTGCATAAAGAATATTTTTCCCACACTTGAAACACTTAACCATAAATCATGTCTCATGTGGTACAATATTCTCATCCATTTTGTTAATAGAACTCATATTCTTTACCATTTAGTCATGATCATTGATTCATTCTTTCCCATAGTTAAAACATCTTATTGGCCCTATAAGTCATTAACATAAGTGATTATTTCCACATTCTTGACACTTAGGAAATGAAATCTTCATTCATCTATAGTCTCCATTACCAGAACAATCAGAAAAATCCTTCTCTCAATTCCTTGGTGAGTCCATGAGTTTTTTAACATATAGTTTTTTAATCATTTTTGGTCGAAACTAATTAGACATGATTAAGTCATCATTCAATCTGGTGATCATCCCACTTGACATATCATTAGCATATCGTCAATCAGATTAAACATAAATCTAGTTCCATATGATTTTTACCATTTCCTAAAACTATAATAATAGTGTGACAATTAATTATCATATTAGAAAACCAGATAGTCATGAAAAGAATAACTTATGTGATGTCACCACAACAAACTGTGTAATTAGTGGTGGTTTATTAGTGGTGGTTTACTAATCTGCCGCTAATAATTTTTTATTAAATTCTGTAGTGTATTTTTATAAACCGCCATTAAATAAATAAATTTTTTTAAACAATCAGCACTCTCCCCTACCAATGACAACCCTGACCCCCCCCCCCATGACCCAATATTTCCCTAGCCTCCTTTTCCTTGATGATCTCCACCGACCGTCACAGTGCCAACCACGTCATCGTCCTTCAATGCCAATGGACACTGTTAGGGCCAATAGGGGCCTATATACCCTGAGAGGGGGGGTGAATCAGGGTATGGATATTCTTTCTCAATGTTCTTCCTACCCCACTGGATCTTGACCTCTTTATTACAAGGGTCACTTTGTTTTCTATTTTGTGTAAACTATGACCATGTCTTTACTTATTTATCTAATGATGATGCTTTGAATGCAATGCAGGGAAGAAAACAGACAGACACAAAGATTTTTACTTGGTTCACCCTCACTTGGATACGTCCAAGAAGCATACGCCGACAAGTTTCCGGTCATACCAAATTCCACAAATCGTCACTAGTTGTGGATGAAAAGTCCGGGCTAGATCACTTCTATGCCCAGGCTCACTGCCTTTACAAGTTTAGGGTCAGCTCACTGCTTTCCCAAGGGTCACTCCCTGTTTCTCTCTCTCTGGCTCACTACCGGCGGAGAGGATTATCTTCTTCCACTTCCTAAGCTCACCACTCTGGAAGGGAATCCACTCACAGTTTATATACCTGTAGGTCTCTTCAGTTGCATGAATGAATGCATCTTCCTCTGTGTGTAGATGCTCTGTTGAAGTACAAATTTCACCCTTAGATGAATATCTCTTTGCATCGAAGGTATCGGGAAACGTACTAGCTTCCACGCAGTCCAAGAAGCGCCACTAGAACAAAACCTTACTTGGCGCGCAAGTCAATCTCGGCGCGCAAGTATCGGCGCGCAAGTCACAACGGGCGCGCAAGTCCTCTTCAGACACTTGCGCGACTCAAGCTTCCTCAACTCCAAACTTGTGCGACTCTCTTCCTTTTACGCCCAAAACAATATTGGCGCGCAACTGCCAACCAACGCGCAAATTCTAACACCGGCGCAAAACTTCAACTACTGGCGTGCAAATTCACCTGCGCGACCCACACTCACCACTTGCGCGACCACCACACCTGCACGATGAGAGCTCTGATTTCTCAAAGTGTTGAACTACGTTAAAAATGAGGTGGGGGTGGTCCAGTATTTATAGGCAATCTGACTACCCTACATGACGGCGCGCAAGTCACCTGCGCGACCCAGTTTCGGCGTGCAAGTCCCCTGTCATTTTAGACACTCGCGCGACCAACTCCCAAACTTGCGCGAACCTCTTTACTTTTCCATATTTTGATCTTCTGATCTTGAAAAACATATGGCGCGCAAGTTTCCTATACTCCAAGTCCTCGACGCGCAAGTCCTTTTTCCAAAAACACTTTTCTTCATTTGCCGATTTTCGAGCCCTAAAATTTGTAAAACACTGGAAAATGGCGCCACCTTGTATCTGTTCTTTTGTACCGCCTCCAGATCATCCATTCTATTTATCGACGTTCTTGAATCAGACATGGATCGTTGACCTCAGCTCTTGAACTAGAAATTCCACCATGAAATCCTCTTTGTCAAAAAATTTTGTATGTCATTGTTTTGCTTTGTCAACAATCACTAATCAGATGTCCACTTTTTCAACAAACACAATCTCCTAAAAAATGCTTCAATGATACCTTGAGGGATTTTTACCCAATAATATCCCCCTTTGGGTTTTTTGACAACTCTTCTAAAACAAAGATACGTCGTTGATTCTTCAGCCTCCATTCACCTCATTGCGATTCTGATAGCGATCAAGGATTTACTCAACAGACACTCTAAGCCCACATGAGCAATGCTCGGTGTGAGAAACAAGAGTAAATGAAAAGTTCATCAATTAATCACTTTATCTCTAACATCCACTGTTGACACAAAACTGATACTAATTTGTACTAAACTGATAACAATTGTTGATGGATTTGTTGGAAGACCAATGTTTGGTTTGGAAATAGTCTTACCACTTTCCAACACCACTCTTCTACTTTTATCACGATCCTCAGCTGTCGTGATATATATTCATTGATCGATCACTTCTAGCATCATCAGATTTAATACACTCCCCCTTTCTCATTGCTTCCCCTTTCTGGCTGCTCCACCTGTCATCTTCTCCCCGTATCTGTCATGATTTCTCAAATAGCCACACTGTCTCCCAATCACTATTTTCTCCCCCTTTAACAAACACTATTTTTCCCCCTTTATCAACGAACCCAAAGGTCACTCCTTTGTAGTCTGTAACAGAGTAGAGAACACAAATCAGCACATTAGGTAAAAACACATCATACCTCAGGGAGAGGGGGGGGTCCTACATCCACACTATTTCAAGTGCTGGGAATCGACTGAACACCCAAAGCCATTCGATGCCTCTCAAAAGCTTCCTTGGGTAAGGCCTTTGTCAGACTGTCTGCAACCTGTAGCTCTGTAGGCACATACTCCAACTTCACGATGCCCTGCTCAACATTCTCCTTGATGAAATGATACTTGATCTCAATGTGCATTGTCCTGGAATTTTGGACAGGATTTTTGCTAAGATTTGTAGCACTTGAGTGGTCACACTCGATTCCGATCAGATACCTCACTTCAACTCCCATATCTTTAAGCTGCTGCTTCATCCACAATAACTGTGTGCATGCTTGAGTGGCTGCAATATACTCAGCTTCTGCAGTTCTTAATGAAATTCAATCCTTCTTATTGCTCAACCAAGCAATACATAGTCTGCCAAGATAAAATGCACCTCCAGATGTTGATTCCCAATCATCTGCTGAACCGGCCCAGTCTGCATCAGTATATCCCAATAATTCTGTCTGAGACTTGTCGTTATATGTCAGCTCGAAGTCCATTGTGCCCTTGATATACCGAAGTATTCTTTTCACTGTAAGCATGTGACTTTCTTTGGGATGACTTTGATATTTCGCTGCTTGGCATGTAGCGAAAACAATATCAGGCCTTTTCGCGGTCAAGTACAACAGACATCCAATAATTTGCCTACATTCTATGATATTAACTGTCTTTCCATCATCATCTTTTGAATACTTTCATTTCTGAAATAAATATTGCAATCAACTCTCCCATGCTGAAAACCAAGCTTCTTCAAATACTGATATAGCCTCGAGTACCATGCTCTCGATGCTTGTTTTAGCCCATATAACGCCTTCTTCATCCCACAAACCTTGTTCTCATCCTCATAAATGAGAAAACCATTTGGCTACTCGACATACACTTTTTCCTCTAGAATCAAATTCATGAATTCAGATTTGACATCCATCTGGAAGACTTTTAAATTCCATTGCACTGTAATGGCTAGGAATAATTTGATTATCTCCAGCCTTGCAACCAGTTTAAATGTCTCATCAACTTCAATATCTTCTTTCTGTGAGTATCCTTTTCACACTAACCGTGCTTTATTTCGAATAATATTTCCATCCTCATTCATCTTGTTGCGATAGACCCATTTAGTCCTGATGAAATTCATGTCTGCTGGCCTCGAAACAATCTCCCACATCTAATTTTTCTCAACCTGATTTATCTCTTCATTCATGGCCCAAACCTAGTTTTCATCATCAACTGCATCAGCAAAACATATCGGCTCATCCTATGATAGTAATGATGTCTGCTGCAGTGATTTCATTCTTCTTGCCTAAACTAGAGATGACTAAACATTGATGATATTCTGCCTGTCAATTTCAGCTTGACACTTTGGATTTTGTGCAGATAAGGATTTTACATCCTCATACTCACCATCAGTATCTTCTTCTGAATAAACTTTAGTGCCTTTAACACTCCCTAGGTATCTTATCACTTCCTTACTTTCAACAGAAAACTTTTCACAGTGTCATTGTTCATTGTTCAATAAAGTCATTTCTTTGAACATCTTCTGTCAAATTTTTGTTGACAAACCTTTGATTTTCTCTCGCAGCTTCTTGGTATCCTGAAAGCAGTCAGATTCTATTGTGCTATGTTTCTCCCTTTCTTCTTCAACTCTGGTACCTAATTTGAATCAATTGAAACTGTAGAGCATATCACATCTCCATTTCACATCCTTAGATGCCACTTCCCCTTGGATCGTATCTCCCTAGAACCTGAAACACATGAATCATCAGTTAATTGCATTTATATACATAGGGAGAGGGGTTTCCTTCCGGACTCCTCAAGATGAGGATTGTGGTTGATCCTGATGGGTCAACCCATTGATTCTTTCTTGGAGGGCATCACACTCTTTTCTTGCTTCCTCCAGCTGCCTAGGAAACTTCAACTGTTCTGGCCATATGACTAGGCATTCATTGCCTGCATTTTGAGCCTTTTTCTAATCTGTAGATTTGGTAGGCTCGGCCTTCCTCACTGCTTGGGGTATAAACCCACAAGTACACATTTCCTTCTTTGAGGTTCTATCAAAATTCAATTTTCCTTGATTATTTCTCAGAGTAGGAACCTATCTGTTTGGCATCTTCCCTTTCTTCTTCTCATATCGTAGGGGTCTTCCTCTTTCCTTCACTTCTCGCTGAGAAACACGACATGCGAATTTTTCAATACGTTCTTTGTTCATCTTTCTTTTATCAGATGTCTGAGTCAGCACCCTATTTTTCATTGGTGGTGGGTCCTCCACTGAACGTCCATTCTTCTTATTCACAGCTATAGCATTTCCTCCCTTTTTCTTCCAGATGTGTTCATGTTCTTTCTTAGGGCGCAATTGTGAGTGTGACAGAGGAGGTGACTGATACACCTTTCGTTCAGCTATATATGATTCAACTGAAGCTCTAAGCCTGTTCTCAAACTTACCACATTGTCTCCCATTGTAGAATTTCTCATTATGCATCACATGGGATGAGAAATTCCTTTTGAGTCCCTTTTCATTTCTTTCTTTCTTCTTGCTGCAATGTCTTGCCAAATTCCCATAATTAGAACATATAAAACAATTTCCATCAAAGGAATACCTCTGTTCATCATTTATATATCCAGATGCTGATACACCTTGAGTTCTTCTTCTGAAACAAGGCTCTTGAGCTTCCTGACACATACTCATGGTGTGTCCCATTCTTCCACAGTAATAGCATCTAATAGATGATTTCCTCTGAGAGACTCTTCTCTCTAATTTCTCAGGACACTTCTTCTTATTCTCAGATTCAGCAAAGCTTCTTTTTTCACAGCCTGAAATGTATTCCAGAGCATCTGGATAGAAGCTTAATGTGTGGCCGTGAATCCTGCAGAAATAGCACATGTCATCACTAATTTTTTGAACTGTCCTCTTAGGTCTATCTCCAGCACCTATCGGATTTCTTTCATATCTGGAACTGTTCACAGCTCTCTTTCTATCTTGCACGGGAGGGGATTCATCAAATCCGATACCAGTTGTTCCCAAACTGTATGGTCTTTGGGCTGAAAAAATTTGTTCTTGCCTCTTTTCAGAAATAACAAATTTTCTTTTCATTTCATCATCACCTGTCGAAGGATAATCAAATAGGAAGTGTAAGGCATCCTTCATTTTGGGATTTCTTCTAGAATTGGATTTCTCCACTTCTTTCTTTACAGATTCTAGTTCTTCTTCCAACTTTTTAATTTTCATATCCCTTGATTCAAGTTGGGAATTGAGTTCTTTTCTGAGATTCTTTCCACAACTCATCTCATCTTCCAGTTCACGCTTCAACTTATCAACCATGTCATTTTTCTCCTTTACCTTCAATTTTTCTTGAGAAATAGAATCAAAACAACATGCATTCTCTTGTTTTAGACTTTGATTATTCTGAACTTCTGCAGACAACTGTGTGTCTCGATCATTATTTCTAGCTTTAAGATTCTGAACTTCATCTGACTGTTGATTCTCTTCATAATGAACAACATTTTGTTTGCCCTTATTTTTAGCCACCCTTTGAAATTCTTCACCATGAGAATCATTATTTTCCTTTAGCTCAGTAGCTACATCAATAAGCCTTTGATTTAAGCATCTAAGCTTGTTGACCTCAATTTCCAGTGCTTGGATCCGAATGTCTTTAGACATAATTTCATCGGCATTTCTAATGTCACTTGAAATATCAGGTTCTTTGATACACTGGACTTGATCATTCACCTTTATATGCAAGCCATCGATAACCCTTTTCTTTTCTTCAATCATAATCTTATACTCATTAACAAATTCTGAGTTCTCTGGTGTTGATAACTTGAGTTTCTCAATTTCTTCCATCAACTCAGACTTCTTTTCTTCCAGCTGCTGCATATAGAGTTTGGCATCATGAACAACTTTGTTAGATTTCTTTGTTTTTGCTCTCCAAACATCTATCTCCTCACGAGCAGCCTCTAACTCAGCTCGCATATCTATTCTTCCTTCAATTTCTTCTTCTGTTTCAGCATCACTCTGATGATCATGTACTTCACTAATTCCAACATCATGATTGAGTGAATCAATCTTCTCACTATCATATTTATCCAGACCTTCCTTCAGTAAGCTGTTTGATTCTTTTAGTTGAATCACACTTTTTCCAAAAACACTACCACACTAAGGGAAATTACCAGACTTCTGATTATTCTTTGATGTTTTTCTTTTTCCCATGGTAGATTGAGATAAGAGAAAATTGTATCTTCAACCACACAGATCGACTACACCAAGTCGAGGCAAACAAATATGATAAAAGAAACCATCCCTCTGATACCAATTGTTAGGGCCAATAGGGGCCTATATACCCTGAGAGGGGGTGAATCAGGGTATGGATATTATTTTTCAAAGTTCTTCATTCCCCACTGGATCTTGACCTATTTATTACAAGGGTCACTTTGTTTGCTCTTGTGTGTAAACTATGACAACGTCTTTACTTATTTATCTAATGATGATGTTTTGAATGAAATTCAGGGAAGAAAACAGGAAGACACATAGATTTTTACTTGGTTCACCCTCACTGGGCTACGTCCAGGGAGCATACGCCGACAAGTTGTCGGTCGTACCAAATTCCACTAATCTTCACTAGTTGTGGATACAAAGTTCGGGCTATATCACTTCTATGCCCAGGCTCACTACCTTTACAAGTTTAGGGTCAGATCACTGCTTTCCTAAGGGTCACTCCCTGTTTCTCTCTCTCTGGCTCCCTGCCGGCGGAGAGGATTACCTTCTTCCTCTTCCTAAGCTCACCACTCTGGAAGGAAATCCACTCACAGTTTATAAACCTGTAGGTCTCTTCATTTGCATGAATGAATGCATCTTCCTCTTTGTGTAGATGCTCTGTTGAAGTACAACTTTCACCCGTAGATGAATATATCTTTGCACCGAAGGTATCAGGAAACATACCAGCTTCCACATAGTCCGAGAAGCACCGCTAGAACAAAACCTTACTTGCCGCACAAGTCAATTTCGGCGCACAAGTATCGGCGCGCAAGTCACAACGGGCGCACAAGTCCTCTTCAGACACTTGCGCGACTCAAGCTTCCTCAACTCCAAACATGCGCGACTCTCTTCCTTTTACGCCCAAACCAATATTGGTGCGCAACTGCCAACCGACGCGCAACTTCTAACACTGGCGCACAACTTCAACTACTGGCGCACAAATTCACCTGCGCGACCCACACTCACCACTTGCGCGACCACCACACCAGCGTGACGGGAGCTCTGATTTCTCAAAGTGTTGAACTCCATTAAAAATGAGGAGGGGTGGTCCAATAATTATATGCAATCTGACCACCATGCGCGACGGCGCTCAAGTCACCTGCGCGACCCAGTTTCGGCGCGCAAGTCCCCTGTCATTTTAGACACTTGCGCGACCAAATCCCAAACTTGCGCGAACCTCTTTACTTTGCCATATTTTGATCCTCTGATCTTGAAAAACATATGACGCGCAAGTTTCCTACACTCCAAGTCCTCGGCGCGCAAGTCCATTTGCCAAAAACACTTTTCTTCATTTTCCGATTTTCAGGCCCTAAAATTTGGAAAACACTGGAAAACGGTGCCATCTTGTATCTGTTATTTTGTACCACCTCCAGATCATCCATTCCATTTATCGACATTCTTGAATCAAACATGGATCGTTGACCTCAGCTCTTAAACTCAACATTCCACCATGAAATAATCTTTGTCAACAAATTTTGTATGTCATTGTTTTGCTTTATCAATAATCACTACTCAGATGTCCACTTTGTCAACAAACAAAATCACCTCAAAATGCTTCAATGATACCTTGAGGGATTTTTTCCCAATAGACACCCCTCACCTCGCCTATCCATTCCCCCGCTGACTCTCACCACCCCTCGAATCATTGTCCCTCAATGTGCCTCCCTCTATGTATTTTACATGGATATCCAAATCCAATGTTTTATATTAACAACTTTTTATGTGCAGAAGAATGACTACATCCTTGTAATAACATATCTCATTTAGGAATACATTTGTTATTTTGGATTAATGTATAGTGTATAGTGTTAAATGACACAGAATTTAAGGGGGTCATGTTTAGGTGATTCATTTAGGAAAATAAGTGGATTAATAACTACGATTTTTTGAGGTTAAGATAGTGGGATAGCTATATTAATGCACATAGTTCACATTATTATGTTTATGATCAATGTATTGAGTGGTTTACTACATATTGGAGTGTTTAAAAGTTTTTCTATAACCCAATCATGTGATCGATTGCTCATAGGGTTTTCCATGGATCCATTATGTAATCAAAAAATGATCGATTACATATTATTGGGTTCATATAAATTGATTCATGTGAAAGAATTTGAGGGAATATTTCATAAGAAATTTTATATATAGGGTACTTATCATGAAGGAGATATATTCTTAGGTTCACATACATAGGCTTTTGTAGGGAGGTTTATATGTTATCAGCCATGGGAAAGAGTTATATCCTTATGGTTACGTTTCAAAAATGTTTTTGAAATTTTATTTCCTGAAAAATTATTCACATATACTACTACTCAAATAATTTATTATTATACAGCATTGAATTTATAGATTCATTGATTTTCAAAAACATTAAGATTTATTAGTCATTTTCTAAGATTTATTTTTGTATAATTTAGTTGTTTCATATATGTATGATATTAAATTCATGAACTGTAATTTCATTTTTATTTAAGAATAGATTTGATTAGTGTAATTTCATCTTATCTCTTGTTCATTTTAATTTACAATAAGGAAGTAGATGGCTCTTATTTATGATTATATACCCTATTTCAATGTTCATATACAATTTTCACATCCTATGGTAATTATCCCTCTATTAAATGTTGAAAATTCATTTTAAAGGTGAATAAATGTAGTCTAAATGATTCAACTATCAGTATAAGGTTAATGGTATCATACTCTTATCCTTTATTGGGTTTTTATATTATATTTTTGGTGTTCCATATTACATACATTCCCTAAATTTATCATAAAATATATGAACCCAAAAATTAATTATTGTAATTCAGTTCAAGACGTGATAGGAGACCTTGATATCCATTTAGAGATTGATTAACTCAACCAAACCAGCACATGGTCCAATTTCACTACATTCATTAATAAATTATGTTCCCTTAGTTACGTAATCACCACTAATTCGTTTTAGGATTTGATTTAGCTAGTGAAATTTGATAATGTGAATTAATAAAATGATGTAGTGGAATATATTATACACCATGTCCCAAGTTATTGTTTAGAAATCATATGGATTAAGTGGTTAAATTAATTTAATAATGGATTGTTTGCAATTTTTTTCCTTGAATTTAGTTTGGAAGGGATGTGATTACATCATTTATAATATCTATAATACATTTTAATTTACTTATATTCATTATTAATTCTAGGAAATTACATACATTAACAATCACTAAGAATATATAGACATGATGTTCCTTATTTCTAATTATAATTAATGGAAATGATACTTTATATTATTTATTTGGAGTCTCTGTACATGAAAGAGTTAAATGTTATTCATAATTAATGTTAATTATGCCCCATATTGTTTAAAATTAACAAATGGACATGATGTTACACATTTTCCTTTTTCAAATCAACGGGTAAGGAATCCTCTTAAAACACAACATTGTCCCTATGACATAGAGATACCTAAATTTATATTTCAACTAATGACCATAGGAATATCGTATATAGTATTACATCCATCATTAAATGTGGAAAATATGGGTTCAATACATCCCCATAAATTTGGAATTTATTTATTTATTTATATATGAAAACCTTATTTAATATATTCATATTTTTTAAATTGTATATATGAATCTATTTTCCTATTTAGTAATAGTTAAGTGTTTTATTTTTTTTAATAGTCTATATGTACATGGTGATATATATGGATAAAATCCAGATCACATTACCAAGTAACATGCCTAAATATGCAAAGGGTTTGTAGGATTATTTAAAATTTTCCATTTTAAATTGATCTACTGATTGGAGAATAATATTCCAATGTACTGAATGTAAATTTAAAATATGGCTAATCATGGATAATGTTTTTAACACTTTATATTGAAGTAATTCCATCTTCAATTTTTTTTTGGATTCTTCATAGAGAATAAAATGTTACAAAAGGCTAATCACTGATGTCAATTCACAGAATGAGCTCCCAACATCATCAGCAATGGAAAATGAAATGCAAAACCTTATAAATAAAGAATTAGTCATTAAAAGACTCCAAAATAAATATTAAACATATTAGAACAACCTCTTAAGATTCTACAAATAAAAATGTGACTAGTAATGTTTCTGATAGTGTATTCCATGCAGATCAAGATTGTAACATATCAGTGGATCCTCCTCTATATTTTGTAAAGACTAATGTAAGAGAAAAAAACACTAAGAAAATGACTTTCATGGTTTAGTTGATGGTGGAAATAAAGATGTATATAGTGTATATTTGAAATATTCAAAAAAATATTTTCTGTAGAAGTTGTACCGTATAAAATTCCTATATTGAAATACAAATAAGTCGATGTCCGTGATATTAGAATTTTTGTGTGATGAATTTCCTGATGAAAATATCCCTATCTATTTTTATGATATGAAGAATGTTGTTAATTGGATTGGTATGAATTATACAAAAAAAATATCTGTATCCCAATGATTGTATTCTTTATTGACGAGAGGATTCAAGCAAATAGGGTTGTAAAAAACATTCTTCTTCTAGATGGAAGTCAATGGGTGATGTAGGATGTTTAAATCAACATTAAACCATGAAGAAGATGAAAAGAAACACACCTAAAAATGTTTTATTTTAATTTTCTTTAAATCCTAAATTGGAATGATTATTCATGTCATCAAATACAGCTGAACACATGAAGTGGACTTGTTTAGATAATAACAATGATGGTTTAATCTGACACCCACAAGATTCACAATCATTGATGAATATTGATTTTTTAAATCAAGATTTCTCATCTGATTCAAGGAATGTTAGATTTTCATTGGTTGATGATGGAATCAACCCATTTGGTAATTTGAGTATTGATTATACAATTTGGCCAATTTTTCTCTTCCCGTACAACCTGCCTCGGTGGATGTGTATGCAACCGACGTCATTTTTTTTATGATTATTTATTGAAAAAAAGCTCAAAAATGATATAGATGTATACCTGTAGCCTTTAATTGAGGAATTACAAGAGTTATGGAGAAAAGTTGTTGATACATATAATAATTCTTCTCAAACAATGTACAAAATGAAAGATTCTCTAATGTGGAACATTAGTGGATTCCTTGGACATGGGAATTTATCTAGTTGGAACACATATATGGGTTTGGATTGTCTTATTTTTATCAATGACTTTGATCCCAAATGGCTACCTCATAGAAGAAAATGGTGCTTCTTGTTCCATCAAATATTTCTTAATCCATCACATAGAGTGTGGCTGAACAAGTGTAAATTCAATGGTTTCATTTATTGTAGACCCCTCCAAAGATCATAACTGGTTATGAAATATTGGAACGACATGGAAATGTGGAAAAATAATTTGGGAAGGTGCATCATTTGTATAATAGTGGGAAACGAGTTCAAAGTGCCTTGTTAATTGAAATTAGAACTCAACAATGGAAGAAAAAACATGCACTGATATCACTTTTTAACCTCCTGGATCATGGAACCTCCCAAAGGTGCCCCTTACCCGGTTGGACACATAGCCTCATGCTCATTTCCCTGAATGCCATAGGCTGATGACAAGTAGCGAGGGACTTAGGTATGATAGTGGGGAAACTATACCCTCATTGGAAGAGTATGAATAATAGAATAAAAAATAATAAACAGTATCAGAAGCAATAATACAATACAACATGTAAACAACTGAAGATATAAAGTAAATAAATATCTAGAGCACATATATAAATTAATCATGTAACATATGTCTTGGAAAATATCCAAAAATGTCACAATGCTAAGAATATTGTACTAATCCAAAGGCTGAATGAAAACAATTAAACTCTACCTACATCGCAAGCCTCAGCTTGGTCCCATGCTCTCCAGCTCCATAACAATTAAGTACCAAATGGTGTGGGTAGCTTACCATTATCTATACCTGAAATAATATATTTATTTGTGTTTAATATCATGAACCAAAAATGGTGTGCGATGAATCACAGTAGACAACTACCACATGATATGTGCCTAATTATCAGTGGGTATATGTAGTGGAAAATAATGGAAATGCAGCAAAGAATCTTGGAGTACCCAAAAGTAACCAAATCCTATAGTTTTGATTTACATTCATTATAATATAATGATCATTAATTTATCTTGTATAAAAAACATGTGTCTCATAATTCTACCTAACATGACAAAAATCCAAGCATGTGTTTTGTCTTCGCATACGCGTCACAAAAATTCAATATTTACATTTACTATATGGTAGCTCACATAGGCAAATCCCTTTGTCCAAAATATAAAAAATGGAAATAACACTTTAATAAAGAACTCACCATCAATTCCCCCTTATAGTCATTCCCAAATGACTACAGACAATCTTGGGAAGAAGTCAATATCAATTCCCCCCAATGGTCTCCTAATGTAAACTATTGTATCTATAAGGGATAACTCATTTTCAATCAACCATGTGGTCTCATAATGTAAAATAATATACACTCTGAGGAATAAATAAATGTTAATAACCCCTGTAGTATAACTACAACAGGTTATTAATGTCTTATGTAACTAAATTTTGAGTAAACGATATCAAGATTCCCAAAGTAATCTCAACTACTACATGGATAAACAATTCTAATGTATATCGAAAGAATTTAACAACATTCAAATGTAAAACTGTTCCATCTTATCAAGACAAGAAAGGAAAAATGATTACCACATATGAAACTTACGTCCCTAAACATTCAAACAAGGAAACTCAACAACGGGGTGTTCCTTAATCATGAAATCCCATATAATATCACATCAACAAACCCTTAATTCATCCATCAATCTAGGGTTGAAAAAATAGGGTCCAATTTCGTTAACCTGAAAAACATGAAACATGGGTAATCAACACATTACAATATAACACTCAATGACAAACAACAAAAGCCAACAAACCACCTACCTAGACATTGTATGAAGAACACTCTTGAACATCGGCCTTTGAATCAGCCTAGAATGATGTAGATCAGCAAAAAACTAAGAAATGTTAAACCTCTAATAACTCATGAGAGAGGATAAATCAAGAAGATAGATTCTAGAATAATGGAGGACTCGTCGGTTGGATTCCATTGCACACACTGGAGTTTGAATTGGACCTTGGATGTAGAAATGGTGTCTTGGAGATGATTCGTCACTATCGGTCTCTCTTGGAAAAACCGAGGCTAGAAAAAGATGAATCTAGAGATTTGACGCAACCGTGGTCCATTTAATTAAATTAAAGAAATAGTAGATGGTGTGTTCATTTAATGTACACAGCCTGTCCATTCCCATACTAGCCCCTATATTTGGAGGTCTCTAGGTCACCCTACAGAGACTTGTCTCGGATGTTACATGGCTAGCACATGGCTACCCGCAGCAACCTGGTACACGGTGTGTACTTTTAAAATTCAAAAAACTATTTTTTTCTCAACAACACCCAAAAACACTATCCATACCTAAAAAAGATCCGTGTTCTTACACAATTCCCCTCTTAACGAAATTTTTCCACAAATTTCCTTAAAATGTTGGTGAAGAAGAATCCTAGAACAGCTATGGACACTGCGATCGCACATCGGCCACCATCTCCCATGTCTCATCCTACACTCGACCATACTTCCACTACACCCATACCAGCATAACAGACCATCCATGAAGAACTTTTGTACTGTGATAAATAATACAGATATGATGCTCCTTGAACGATGCTTTCACCTCCATATCATCCTCCTAGGCTTGAAAGACTTGAGATGGGTCTGAGAAGTAATTCCATAGCCGAGAAATGTGGAAGACTCCATACATATCCCAATACCTCTGTGGTGACTACAACCGATAGGAAATTGGCCTGACTCTCCACAAAACATTTAATGGCCTGATATATCTCGGTGAAATCTTTCCCTATTTCTTAATCCTCATGTGTCCCATCCTTGGTGTGAAACATAAAAAAACCATATATCTGACCTCAAACTCCAGAGGTCATCTCCTTCAATCATCATAAGACTTTTACCAAGACTGTATAGTAGAATTACTCTTCTGAATCAACTCCACCTACTCAGTGGTCTCCTAGACAATATTAGGTCCAAGCATGTATGCCTCTTCTATCTCCATCCTACATAGGGGTGATCGGAAAGCCCTACCATATAATGCCTCATATGGTGTATTCTGTATATTTTTATGAATGATAATATTGTAGGAAAACCCCACTAGACGTATGTGATTATCCCAAGAATGTCCAAAATCTAGGATGCATGCTTGAAGCATGTCCTACAGCACCTGAATCACGCAGATGGATGGGCCATCAGCCTGGGGATGGTAAGAAATACTCAGAAGTACACATGCCCCAAAATCCATATATATTCCCTACTAGACCATAGAAATAAATCTAGCATCTTAGTCTGAAATCATTGAGTGAAGAACCCCATGCATCCTTACAATCTCTCATATGTACAACCTTCCATTCTCATCAACACTGAAGGTATCTTTGATCGGTAAGAAGTTTGAAACCATGTTGAGCCTATTTATAACAACCAAAACCGCATCGTTTTCATCAAGGTGATCTCAATGACCCTATCAAAAAATACATTGCGACATCATTCCACTACTACTATGGAATGGGTAACTTCTCTAAAAGCCCCGCTTGTGTTGATGATCTCCATTTACCTACTAACAATTGGAAAATCTCATAACCAAACCCTAACATCCTTATTCATTCCTGGTCCCCAATACTAAAGGTGTAGATCTCAATAAAACTCGGTAACATCAGGATGGACTTACCAAACTAAGGAATGAAAATCTCGCAATCCCTTCTCGTGTATATCTCCTAACACCTATACACTCCCACGAAAATGCGAAGTCTCATCCTTGACTATGGTCTACCCAGGAGTGGGGTCCTCTCCTAACACACTCTCTTGATGGACTAGACCTTCAAAATATGATAGCTTCTTCATTCATACTCAATATAGAAAAGTATAGGTAATAGCTATAGAAGAATGAAACATCTTCCCATGTCTTTAGTGAACCACCAAATGCATCTCATAGAATAGATACATAAGTTTCCACTCACTGATAGCTTTCTGAACTACCTGTATCTGATTCCTTTTGCTCAGTGCATCAGCCATAGCATTGACTTTCCACATCATTTAGGAAATCTTAATGTTAATGTAAAAAATTTACTCAACCCACCTTCTTTTTATCAAACTATGATCATGTTTAGTGAATATATTCTGGATACTTTTTTTCCAATGACAACAAAAAAATTATCTCCCTGAAGGTAATATCTCCAATAGCACAGGGCGTGAACAACTAAAGCCAACTCGAGATCATGCATCGGTAATTCTTCTCATGTGTCCACAAATACTAAGACCCCTACACAAAAATTCATTCCCCTTTCATAAGAAATTCTCCCAGCCTGCTACCTCAGGCATTGTAGTAAATAGTGTAACTCTTTATTGGCTCTGGAAAAATCAGTATTGGTGTGGATTTCAACCCCTCATTCAGATCCTGATTGGATGACTCAGAATAATCTATTCAAAGGTACTTCACTACCTTCTTAGTCAGGCATGTTTGTGGAATAGTTAAGTGTGAAAACTAATGTATAAAGCACCTATAGTAATAGGATAGACATATAAGACTATGTACCTCAAAGATGTTATTTGGCTTCTCCAAGGAAACCACTTCTCTCCTTTTATATGGGTTGGCTGAAATTCTTGTCTCTGAGGTTACAAGACCCCAGAAGTAAATCTGGTCCATCCAAAAGTTTCATTTTGAGGGATTATCATACAACTAATAATCTATCAGTGTACTCAAAATGATCTCATGATGGGTGGCGTGGTCATGTCAAGTGTGAGAGTACACCATGATATTATCAATGAAGACTACCACAAAAGAGTCCAAGTAGGATTGGAACACTCGATTGATCAGTGAAATGAAAATATTCGGTGTGTGTGTGAGACCGAACGGAATAACCACATACTCATATAGACCATACCTACTCCAAAGGGCTGTAAGAGCTACATATGATGGTATAACTCACAATTGATGATAACAAGATCTTAATTCAATCTTTGAGAATAATTAGGCTCTTTAAAGATGATCAAATATATCATAAATCATTTCCAAGGGATATTAGTTCTTTACCATCAACTGGATGAGTTTCTAACAATCCACAAAAGTATGAGGGAATACATTGCCTTATTTGCTAATAGGACAGGAGAACCCCATGGAGAAGTATTGGGTCAGATGGAACCCATTAATTGCCACTCCTCTAACTTCTTCTTAGGCTTATGTAAATCTGGTGTAGTTATCCTATAAGGAGGGATGGACACTGGTATCACCCCTGAAAAAAGATTAATAAATAGTCTACCTCTCACTACAGACGAAAACCTGAAATTTCATTTGAAAATACTTCTGAAAAATAATCAACCACTAGAGGAAAGTACCTCTGAGAAGTCCTCTGGTCATCATGATACATACTATAAATTGAGGTAGAAACCTCTCTCAACTCATGATGCTCGGGTCCAGGTCTTCTTCTTTGGACATCCCATTTTCCATTATGTAGAATCGAACATCCCAATGGTGATGTGAAACTCACCATACGATGATTGAAAATTTACAACAATCTAAAAGGGAACTAACAAGTCCATTCTATGAATTAAATCATAACTCGTAATCTCTAATAAATAAAGTTCCCATAAGGTATGATACACACTAACATCATGAGGGCACTCCTTTCATTGATGTAAAATAGCCATTATAATCCCCCATGATGTGTCCACCATCATGATTTCAGTAAAAGTAAATATACAGAGCCCAATTCTCTCCAAAGAATGTACATATATAAGGAAATGGGTATCCCATTTACTGAAATTAAAAGAAGCTAAAACTAAGGCAACCAAAATCGTACCTCTGACTGTAGTGGGTTCGAGATCCTGCTCCAATTGGATCTGCTCCAGTACAAAACCCAGACCTGCGGAATGGCCATGTGAAGATGTATGTGATCCCTAAGCTAATCCACCATGAATCTATTGAAAACCCTATGTCTTATCAATGTGTCCATGACCACCACCTCATGTTGAACAGAGGGAAACCCCTATCCCCCAGTCGGATGTGGAACTGGTGGTCCTATTCCGATATGAGGAGTCGAAAAAGTTCCTCCATCACTAGTTTCTAGAAGGAGGGAATTGGAGAAATGAAGAGTATATCCCATCTTGTTGTAAGACTGGCACTCAACTGGGTCTCTCGGGCATTGAGAATTCTTATGTCTTCCCTTCCTGCACTGTTAGCACACCACCTGGAAACCTGAAGGAAAATCCCTCCTACTCAGATCTCCACATGTATACTCGTTGTGGCACTTCCTGCTATGAGTCGAAAGTGTACCATCTATGGATGATGAACCTCTCTGGACCATATCTCTATAATACCTCAGGTTGTTCATAGTGATCAGTTCCTAGTTGACTATATAACATATTGAAGGTAACCTGAAGATGTTCACCTTGGATCAGATGTCATGTTTGAGACCATCCTCAATCTTCCTCGCCAGAAATATCTCACAACCCCTAGAATGATTGTGAAGTGCTCTAGTTATTTGAAGCTAGAATAATACGCCATGTCTGATAGAGTACCCTACTCCACGCTCCTGAACTCTCGAGCTCGGTCGGCCCTCAATATCTTTGAATAGAAGTGGTCATATAAGTTTTGATGGAACTCATTCCAACCCATCACTCATTGTCATTATACATGTGATATCACATCCCAACACCTCTTGGAGAAATCACATAGCTTGTACAGAGGGAGCTTCATTAGCCTCTATGGAGGAATCTTGAGCTGATTGAGGATGGTCAACTGGGATTCAAACCATGTCTCTCATGCCCGAGGTCCTCCATCCCCTGAGAATGAGGGAGGATCCTATTACTGAAAAACCCATGTCAATTCTACCATAGAAGGGGAAGGATGTAGTGCTCTCTGAAAAATTTTCATCATCCACATAAATCCTTCTCGTAATTGTGCATCAGCGCCTATGTCCAGTATAACTGATGGTGCTAAGATGAGTGTGACAGGAGGATTAACTGGTAGTCCCTAATATATTATTCCCAGTTTTTTATCATTTCCGTATATCTGGAATACAACCAGAGGACATCATAGTGGTATGAATCTACATGGTCAAGCGCACACCTCTTTTCAATAATATCAAGGACTGAAAAAAAGATTTTCAAGAAAAGATCAAGATAAGAAAACAGTGAAGTTTTACAAAATTGTGGTACACGATGTGTATAACCCATAAAAGGTAAGTTCCCTTAGACTTTTAACATAGTGTGATCCTCTACCAAGACTAGTCATATGTCACCCATACACACTAAATGTTCTCCTTGAGACATGACATGTACTTGAGTCATTTACCCCGGCCTGAGTTCCTCTACCTGGTTAAACCCACGATTCCTTCCTGGGTAACACTACACGACATGTTCACCCTAGACACTGAGTGTTACCCTAAGGTTTTAACCACCTATATCATTAGTCACACTGTCGATGACAAAGTCGACTCTACACGGTGTTCTAGAATGGAACACGGTGTGTAAAACCTATGTTTCATCCACCTATGTCATTGGACTCACGGCTGGATACAAAACTCTTACAATATAGTGTGTACTCCAAGTACATAGCGTGTGTCACCCAAATTTTCCAAACACCATTTATCTACTCACACAGTCAGTCTCATTGATAAGGAATACATGGTGTGTACATACAGTACACATTTTTTACTTAAAGAAATAAATTTCTTCCCAAATAGAAGGATACATGACATGTATATATCATCACAGTCCATGTATTCTAGATTTTTTCTAGATTGTAAGCCACTGAAACTACTTAGGAACCCTATAAAAATAATGAAATAAGAATTAATGTTCCAAATTACAATATGAGGGTTCCCATACTACCTGCGAATTGAAGCTTGGCATCATATTCATGTCTTATCATTACATAATTCAGTTAAAGTTCAAGATGATTCACCAAATTCTGATCCAAGAAGGCCCATAACTCCTTAGGGGCCAAATTTTAGAATGCATTAAAATGAAACATTAAATTTTCTAATACTCTATCAAAATATTAAGAATTTTATCAAGACATCTTTCACAACATCATGCGTTTCTAGCACAATATCTAGCACAATAGCATGGTATCGATAATGTACCCTAAATGACTTGACAACAATGCATGACATGTGATCCCAATAAAGTGCATATATGATCCATGAGATGGAATACCTTAATCTCATCAGTTTTCAATAGAAATATAACTTCATTAATATAAATTTTAACGAAAAAATTCATATGAATCATCCAACAGTGAAATCAAATCAACTGTAACAATAGAAAAAACAAATCAAAATTGCAATATTTGGGGTAACATGGATTTTACCTATACACAGGTTAGCTATTCCCAGGCATAGCTTGATACCAACTTCATATTCTTTCCTATCCCTATCTATAGGCTCACAACTGTAAGGCAATGAAGAAAATTAAACTTTAACTCTGAATTCACATTGTAACATTCCGGTTCCAGGTTCTGCCCAATGGTTCCCCGTACCCGGTTGGTGACATAACCTCAAACACATTTCTTCATACACTAGAGGCTTCAAACTAGCAACATGTGCCTTGTGTATGATAGTGGGGAAACTATTCCTTCATTGGCTGAGTATGCAGGGTGGAATAAAAAATTATAGATTGTAGAGGAAGCAATAATACCATAAAATAAGTAAAGAAAGGAAGACTGAGAGTAAATAAATAACTAGAGCAGAAATATAAATGATGCATGTCACATAAGTCTAGGAAAAAATCCAAACAAGTCATAAGTCTAGAAATACAGTACTAAACCAATGTATGAAAGAAAAAAATAAACACAAGCTTCATCGAAAGGCTCAACTTGGTCCCCTGCTCTCCATCTGCACAACAATTTGTACCTGATGACAATGGGTGATTACCATTATATTTAGCAGCAACCATATAATCTGTTTGGGTCCAAAAGCAATACCTAAACAGTGTGTGAGATGAATCCCAGTATGAAAACACCACAAAATCTATGCATAACTGTCAGTGAGTATATATAGTAGGTAATAATGGAAATGAAGCAAAGACACTAGGAGTAAAAAAAGTAACGAAAACCTATTGTTTTCATTTACAGTCAATAGAATTTAGTGTTAATCATTTAATCATGTATCACAAATAGGTATCTCATAATACTATATAACAGGGCCGAAATACAAGCTTTTTCTTTGTCTTTCCAGACACATAAAAAACATTCAATATTTACATTAACCCTCTAGGTACTTCACACTGTCTAACCCCTCTCGACAAAATCAATTAAAAGGAAATGACACTCTGAGAAAGAACTCGCCATCAATTCCCCCTATGTTCTTTCTTTAATGTCTGCAGACTCTCTGGGGAAGCACCCAATGCCAATTACCCATGTGAACATGTAAATTAAAATATAGAAACTCTAAGGGAGAACTCACCATCAATCCTCTAGTTGTCTAATAGCATGAAATAACAGTCACTCTGAGGAAGCACTGAACGTCAATTCTACCTGTGGTCTAACTACACCATGTTCTAAGAGATCTGTTTAATTAGATCATGCATAAATGATATCCATGAAGACCAAATTAATCTCAACTACTACATGGAAAAACAATTCCAATGTATATCATAAGAATTTAATAAGAATAAAAAGTCAAATAGTTCCATCCTATTAAGAAAAGAAAGGAACAAGGTCTTCCTCCTATGCAAAATGGACCAAATAGCCCTAATAATTTAATAAAGGAAACCCAGCCATCGGGTGTTATTTAAACATGAAATTTCACATAATATCATATCTGCAAATCATTAATTCTGAAATCATTCTATGGCTGATAAAATAGGGTTCAATTTCCTTAACCCAAAATACCCCAAACTTGGGTAATCAACACTTTGGAATATAATACACAAAGGAAAAAAATTAAAGGAAACAGACAAACTACCGAGACATTGTATGAAGAACACTATCAAACGCTAGCCCTTTAATCATCCTAGAATAATGTAGATATTCAAAAATTTCATAAACATTCATCCTCAAAAAACACAAGATAGAAAATAAATCAGGTAGTGATATTAAATACGGATGGACACACCGGTGGTATTCTAACACACCTGTCAGAGTTCGAATCAGACCTTGGATGAAAAAACTATGGATCATTGAATATTTTTCACTCTCAGTCACCCCTGGATGAACCATGGCCAAGAGAAGAAGAATATTGTGATTAGACATGACCCATGTCCATTTAATCAAATAAACAAAAATGGTCACGTCATGTTCATTTAATGTACACGTCGTGTACATGCCTCAATCGGCCCCCGCTTTAGGCATTCTCTTGGTCACCCCCACATAGCCATGTCTTGTCTATTACACGGACAACACACAGCTACCCATGACAACATAGAAAATAGTGTGTACACTCAAGTACATGGTGTGTACTTCTATAATTTCTTAAAAATCCCCTTTTTCTCAAAAACACCCAAAAACAAGATCCATACCTGTAAAAAAAGATCTGGGTTCTTACGAGCATAATATTGATGTGATACATATTGAGGAGATTTTTTGTGACAATTTGATTTTCACATTACTTAATTATCATGTAATGTCGAAGGATCATCTCAATGCTCAGAATGGCTTATATGAAATGAACATAAATCATGATCTCGGACTATATGAGAATAAAATATATGCTCCAAAAAAATTTCAATTAAAAATAGGTATAAATATACATTCATTCGAGTTTGAAAACATGTGAAGGTATATTATGTTTATTCAAGTGACATCTCAATGTGTGTTGACTTAAATCCATATAGATTACACGGATTGAAAAGTAACTATTCACATATTTTGTTATAGAAGTTACTACAATTGACAAGGAATTCATTATTACCTGAAATGGTTACTTCTATTTTAGTCCAATTCCAGCCAATTTTCAGACAGAAATGTAGAGACCCGAAGCCTGACGTACATGGACATTACATTACATTTGCGGAATACTTAGTACATAACAAAAACACACACACAAGGATCGTAATAGTTTAGTGTCTTTGGAAACTCGGAACGTATTCTTCTAATCGTGGTGAAAGATCTTCAATATCTCCCATAAAGATCTTCCTTTTTTTTTTACCTAAAAACCTTTCTTTATATCCTGGGGAAAAGAAAACATAAAAGGGTGAGCTCAAATGCTCAGTAAGGGTAAACAAAAGAAATATCAATCACATCATATACATAAGAACATAGCTTTTGGAAATCATAACCTGCAAAAGAGCTCATAATATCATAACATGGGATAAATCATAGAAGTGAAAATGAAATCATAACTTGAAACATTACTCATTGTGGAATACACACATAATCATAGAGAATCATTTCTTGTTAGTCAAGACTCATTGCCAAGACTATCTTAGTGGACAAAGTCCCTTTCTGAATCGAGTAATCCTCGTTTCAGTCCTGTTTCACTGAACCGGTATAACCTACCATTCCAGCCATGTCTATCTCATGAGATATAAAATCTTTACCCAATGCATTGGAGGGAGATATAGGTCCCACCCATCTTATAATGAATCCTTTCTTATGTGTGCCACATAATCATAAAACATACATCATCGCATAACACATATAACAAAAATGGGATTCTTGAAACATCATGACATCATAAATCAATTCATATATGATAAAGGAATTCATAAACATAATTCCATCACAACATAGTCAAACCAATGTAAAAATAGGGATAGAAACAGAACCCTTTATTATCTTAGATGGAAAATAATTTTGATAAAACACTTGAATTGAATTCTTGAGGAAAATATCCTTTCTTCTTCAAAAACATTTTTCCTTTCATAACATGTCATACAACTTTAAAATAAAAGAAGTTGATTAAAAATAAACTTGAAAACTTGTAAAGGAAGATTCTTTGAAGTAATGTTTTAAAAATCCATTCATGCCGTATAAGTTAAAAAAAACATTCTTCGTACTTTTGTCGGAAAAGTCAAAAAAATCACCTCGTACGAAAAAGCGACAAAAGATTCCTTTCATATTCTTTAATAAAAACTCACCGAAGGGTAAAATGAATTTAAAAAATTTTAGGTGGATGGAAATAATATTACATATTGACGAAACATGGATGTGGATGATAAAATACACCCCAGTAAATACTTACGAATAAACAATCTCGGATAAAAATGAGATTGTGATATTTCCCTTACCTTAGGTCCAATTTGCTTCGTATGTGTCCGAACCTCCTGTATAATGATTTAAATAATGTCATTGACTTATTACAGAATCATATTCATTGTTATGATATCATATATGGTTCACTTATGAAATTATATTACCCGTTCTTTTGTAAATTCCATGTTAAAGAAGCGTTTTGGGTAAAATCGTTTCATTTATCGTAGGTGTTTTGACTTGTTGTTCTTGACATCATTATTACTTATATCATGATTTACTTACTTCCAGAATATAAAATATGATTTATATATCATATATATTCAGTATATATATATATATAATAGATAGATAAATAAAATGAAAAACACTGTTCATGGAGACGGTAGTCCGTACGTACGCATGAACGCTGTTTTTCTTTCCTTATTGTCTTGAAATGGAAGTAAGTAGATGACATACATATGTATATATATATACATAAATCCAGTAGCTTTATAATGTCATGTATTTCATTATTATTTCTTATATATACATTATAATCATTCTTAAATGGTTAACATGGAGAATGAATCTCATCGCGTCGTGGAGACGGTATTCCGTACGTACGCACGAGCGATGATATCATTTCTATAAATATTGAATTGAATTGGAGTGGATTATAAAATATATCAGAATCATTATGATGTTGTAATAACTATGTATAGTTATTCTTTACACCATTATACCCATCCATGTAAGGTGGTGGTGGAAAATAGATTACACCAAGGCGTGGAGACGGTATTCCGTACGTACGCACGCGCGGTGATTTCTTTTTCCGTAGGATGGATAGATAGTGAAATAGGGTTGTTTCATACTTATAATAACATATCAGTATATGAGTGATACTGATGTTATTACTTCATAATGAAACAACCTAAGAAGAAGAAGTGGAAGAAGAAATAAAGATGAAAGAATTGGTAACGGTAATTACCTCTTCTTTGAAGTGCCTCTTTGAGACCTCCTCTTAGGGCACTAGAATTGGTCTTTGAGGAAGACCAGAACCTCTAGGATGTTGCTAGGGAAGTGGAGAAGGGATTTTGGCAGGGGTTGGCCGAGCTTGAATGCTCAAATTGGTGTGAGGAGGAGGGGGAGGAGGTGTCCTTTTATAGGGGAGGAGAGGGGCACCTTAGGAATATCTCAAAATATTATTTTATATTAAAGTCAAAATCGGTTTATAATGATTCCAAAGGGTCTTATTTCGAAGCTAAAGTAGGGATGGGTCGAAATCCTATCAACCAATAGGATTTAGACAAGTTTAGGGTATTATTTTAACCTTATCAATTAGATTTAACTCTAAGTTAAATAATTTAACTTTTACCGTGTCTTTTTGTTTTCTTTCACTATATGGTTAATAAACTTACTATAACATGTCAAACGAACCCCAAATTGTATATTATTAATACATATATCCTTATCTAAGTCATTTGGCCGAACCTTAGATTTTTAGGAATAAAATAACAATTAATAATATAATATTTGATTTAAAAACTATTTTGTGTCAATTTTGACACTATTTGATATATGATTTTTTTGAAAGTCATAACAGAATTATATGTTCGAACCAAGTTTATTAAATCAACACTAATATATCATAGTAACCTAGAAAATTAGTGGAATTCATAAAAAGTCTCAAATTACATTTATTATGGTGTTTATAACATCAATTATGTCAATATTTCATTAATAAGATAATTACTGCATCATCTTTGTGTCATAAATAAATTATATTATTTGATGTCTAAAAATTACAAATAAAATATCATCATGTAGGAAATCTTTTTAGATTTCTAATGAATATTTACAATCGAATTTATCTTATGTATAACCCCATATTAAAAATGATTTACTTATTAAACTTTGATTTTAACTATTTTAACCTTTCTTTAAATAAATTAATAATAAATGTCCTAATCTAATCCAAGTGGGCCTAAATGGTCATATTTTATTCCTAAGTTTGTTTTTGGTCGAATTACACTTGTCCAATAGAATTAGGACATGTGTTAGGGTAATAGTAATATCATATTTACCCTTAGTTACCCTATTTACTATTAACCGCGGTAAAAAAAAAGTAAAAACTTACTATTCACCAAAAAATTATTTTCATCTCATTGAACCACATTTTAGTCCTTGATATTAACCGTGTCTCTCGGATTTTCGAAATTCCATTCACAGAAGCGGTAAAATTAAGTTTTATGCAAAATTCAGTTTTTAACCTACCACTTAGTAGTTTCACTATTCATCAAAAATTGATGTTTTTCAGAACAATGCCAAAATTTCATCCCAAGCTATATTTCATATTCCGAATTCAAAAATGAAGTCTATTTTACCAAATTCATAACATAAAAGTTGCATTAATTAATTTTATAATTAAATCCCGCTGTTAAAACAAATAGCGTGTTTTTAAGAAACAATATCTATCAAAAGATTGACATTTGTTTATGTCTGGTTTAAATCTGAAATTACAACCAATGACCAACATTGTATTAAATTGTAAAAATATATTCTAAATATACTTTAAAACCACTCAAATTAATAATTTATCACTATTAATTATTTCGATTAAAAAAGTTGTTTTTAATTATAATTTAGTAATTTTCACTATTCATCAGAATATGAAAGTTATCCGAAAAGTACCAAAATTTCACCTTAGGCTAAATTAGATACTCCGAATCAAAAAATGAAGTTCATTTTGAAAAATAAGATTTACAGAGTTTTAAAAAGTGGTTATTACTATTCATAACGGCTAGTTTTAATAATATTTTAATAGCATATCGTTGTTTAGTGAAACTCGGTATTGCGTACGACGCAAGCTATCGAGGAAGGTCGTGATTGCGTGTAATGGAAGGAAAGTCAAGAATGCGTTTTGTGCAAGCTCTTTTTGGTGTAGCGTACAACACAAGACATTAATAAAATTAAAAATAATAGTTTTCATAAAATCTCGGGCTGTTACATTCTACCCCCCTTAAAAGGAATTTCGCCCTCGAAATTCGTCGGGGTTATAAATAGTTTACTATTCGAAAGTTTCTTTAATAGAAACCCACATCGTAAAAAGGAATACCAAAACATGGCTTTAAAAAACTAAAGTATGAAATGTAACAATTACCCAAATAAACTAATCACTGGGTTTCCACATAGGTGAAAATATGGATATGGAAGAAAAATCTAACCATCATGTTCTGATGGAGAGTGGTAGAGAACATGGCTATGGAAAAGCCAGTAATCACAAATCCATAGATTTGTGATGATATAAGGTACCATCTGATTCATCAGGTATAAGATCACTAGGACAACATTTTTGGTTTTCAAGATCATTTCCCTAAAGTTGAAAATTTACTTACATTATTTTGGTACAATTTCACTGTTGTTCGTGCCTTGAACAATTTCCACTTCATCTCTTAAGTAAATGAAGTTGAATTTGTTATTCATGAAGTGTTAGCAGATCATGTGATAGAATGACTGTTCATTCCATCTGTCTCAAACAAAAGGTTAGCAAAAGTTATTAAATATACATAAGTCATTCTATAGTGAGATTAATCATATACGGTTCCTAAAATGGACTTATACTTCATATATCATACTGCTTAATATAATAAAACTAGTTTCTACTAAACAGGGACTTCCTGTAGGTCAGTGGTAGGCGATAAAGGCCAGTCGCACTTCGGTTGTGGGTTCGATTCCTACAGCCTTGTCCGAAGCGATGGGCTGTCGCCCGTCCTGCAGGTTGTCCCTTTTTCTAAAACTACGTTACTATAACATCCCTTCAATAATATCGAAAATCTTCTATACTTAAACAATACTAACTTATGTCCAACATAATCCAGTCTAATCTTTAGGCTTATAATACTGCAGTCCACTCTCATAATATAGTGACAACGATTACCAGAGATTTAATACTGTCGTTGATCCCCACATATCATAAGATATGTCTTGTTGGTCACATTCCAAACATTCAAAGTCCTTAATCGTGTATTCTCTTGAATACCTTAGTGAAAACATGAGTGCAGTTAAAAGTCAACACTTTCCACATACCAAAATCCTCAAAATTATATATACTCAAACCATGATATCACTTAGTCCTTATATCAATCATGAGCTCATGAATACAATCAAACATCTCATTGTCTTCTTATCCTTTCATTATGCACTTATCATCTACTTTCCAAAAGTATCTGAATAACCTTTCATGGTTACTGGTACCATTCATCATACACTTAAGGAAAGACAACAGTGTAACAATCCTTAGATGTCTCCTTATTTCATGAGATTACTTATACAACACTACACATGATAAACATGTAATCATTCCACTACATTCTTAGACCATTGACCGAGCTTCAACATTTATTTCATCTCACATATCATTTGTAGTCTCTTCATCATCATCCACATAAATACTACCCATATGACCATACTGATTCTCTTCATGAGTCTTCCCCTTAGGGCATTTGTTTGCATAATGCCCATACATTCCACATTTAAAACACTTAACCATTTTTGATGTCGTAGCAATACCATTATCCTCATCCATGGTGTTAACCGACCCTTTTCCTTTGCACTTACTTGCTTTGTGTCCTTCTTTTCCACACCCAAAGCATCTTCCAGTTCCCTTGAAACATTCTCCTTGATGCCTCTTCCCACATGATTTACATAGGGGAAATTGAACTTTCTTTCCTCTATGATCATCATGGAACTCCATCTTTCTCTTATTAGTCGAGTCAGGAAACTTACCAAATTTTACTTTATTGATCATGTTGTGAGATTGCTGATTCGGCATAATAATGATGTTTGGACATCCAAATCCCATTTCATTTGGTTGCTCATGAAGAATACCATTCCATTGTCCATCATATCTTCCATTATTGTGAATCATCATGTTTCCAGCCATTTTCTAAAACCCAAACAGAATAGTGTTAGATGCAAAAATCGTAATAAAGGGGGAGTAACTTAAATATCTATCATCTTTGGTTTAATCTAATATCGTTACCATAGTTCTAGTACTATATCCTATACGTATACTTATCCTTAGGGGCATCCCTAGACATACCTTAGAAATATCTCTAGGGATCTCACTAACGTTTTCGCATCCTAGTTTCCAAAGGTTGACTAAACCTTTCCTCTGATACCAACTGTAGAGACCCGAAGCCTGACGTACATGGACATTACATTACATTTGCGGAATACTTAGTACATAACAAAAACACACACACAAGGATCGTAATAGTTTAGTGTCTTTGGAAACTCGGAACGTATTCTTCTAATCGTGGTGAAAGATCTTCAATATCTCCCATAAAGATCTTCCTTTTTTTTTACCTAAAAACCTTTCTTTATATCCTGGGGAAAAGAAAACATAAAAGGGTGAGCTCAAATGCTCAGTAAGGGTAAACAAAAGAAATATCAATCACATCATATACATAAGAACATAGCTTTTGGAAATCATAACCTGCAAAAGAGCTCATAATATCATAACATGGGATAAATCATAGAAGTGAAAATGAAATCATAACTTAAAACATTACTCATTGTGGCATACACACATAATCATAGAGAATCATTTCTTGTTAGTCAAGACTCATTGCCAAGACTATCTTAGTGGACAAAGTCCCTTTCTGAATCGAGTAATCCTCGTTTCAGTCCTGTTTCACTGAACCGGTATAACCTACCATTCCAGCCATGTCTATCTCATGAGATATAAAATCTTTACCCAATGCATTGGAGGGAGATATTGGTCCCACCCATCTTATAATGAATCCTTTCTTATGTGTGCCACATAATCATAAAACATACATCATCGCATAACACATATAACAAAAATGGGATTCTTGAAACATCATGACATCATAAATCAATTCATATATGATAAAGGAATTCATAAACATAATTCCATCACAACATAGTCAAACCAATGTAAAAATAGGGATAGAAACAGAACCCTTTATTATCTTAGATGGAAAATAATTTTGATAAAACACTTGAATTGAATTCTTGAGGAAAATATCCTTTCTTCTTCAAAAACATTTTTCCTTTCATAACATGTCATACAACTTTAAAATAAAAGAAGTTGATTAAAAATAAACTTGAAAACTTGTAAAGGAAGATTCTTTGAAGTAATGTTTTAAAAATCCATTCATGCCGTATAAGTTAAAAAAACATTCTTCGTACTTTTGTCGGAAAAGTCAAAAAAATCACCTCGTACGAAAAAGCGACAAAAGATTCCTTTCATATTCTTTACTAAAAACTCACCGAAGGGTAAAATGAATTTAAAAAATTGTAGGTGGATGGAAATAATATTACATATTGACAAAACATGGATGTGGATGATAAAATACACCCCAGTAAATACTTACAAATAAACAATCTCGGATAAAAATGAGATTGTGATATTTCCCTTACCTTAGGTCCAATTTGCTTCGTATGTGTCCGAACCTCCTGTATAATGATTTAAATAATGTCATTGACTTATTACAGAATCATATTCATTGTTATGATATCATATATGGTTCACTTATGACATTATATTACCCGTTCTTTTGTAAATTCCATGTTAAAGAAGCGTTTTGGGTAAAATCGTTTCATTTATCGTAGGTGTTTTGACTTGTTGTTCTTGACATCATTATTACTTATATCATGATTTACTTACTTCCAGAATATAAAATATGATTTATATATCATATATATTCAGTATATATATATATATAATAGATAGATAAATAAAATGAAAAACACCGTTCATGGAGACGGTAGTCCGTACGTACGCATGAACGCTGTTTTTCTTTCCTTATTGTCTTGAAATGGAAGTAAGTAGATGACATACATATGTATATATATATACATAAATCCAGTAGCTTTATAATGTCATGTATTTCATTATTATTTCTTATATATACATTATAATCATTCTTAAATGGTTAACATGGAGAATGAATCTCATCGCGTCGTGGAGACGGTATTCCGTACGTACGCACGAGCGATGATATCATTTCTATAAATATTGACTTGAATTAGAGTGGATTATAAAATATATCAGAATCATTATGATGTTGTAATAACTATGTATAGTTATTCTTTACACCATTATACCCATCCATGTAAGGTGGTGGTGGAAAATAGATTACACCACGGCGTGGAGACGGTATTCCGTACGTACGCACGCGCGGTGATTTCTTTTTCCGTAGGATGGATAGATGGTGAAATAGGGTTGTTTCATACTTATAATAACATATCCGTATATGAGTGATACTGATGTTATTACTTCATAATGAAACAACCTAAGAAGAAGAAGTGGAAGAAGAAATAAAGATGAAAGAATTGGTAACGGTAATTACCTCTTCTTTGAAGTGCCTCTTTGAGACCTCCTCTTAGGGCACTAGAATTGGTCTTTGAGGAAGACCAGAACCTCTAGGATGTTGCTAGGGAAGTGGAGAAGGGATTTTGGCAGGGGTTGGACGAGCTTGAATGCTCAAATTGGTGTGAGGAGGAGGGGGAGGAGGTGTCCTTTTATAGGGGAGGAGAGGGGCACCTTAGGAATATCTCAAAATATTATTTTATATTAAAGTCAAAATCGGTTTATAATGGTTCCAAAGGGTCTTATTTCGAAGCTAAAGTGGGGATGGGTCGAAATCCTATCAACCAATAGGATTTAGACAAGTTTAGGGTATTATTTTAACCTTATCAATTAGATTTAACTCTAAGTTAAATAATTTAACTTTTACCGTGTCTTTTTGTTTTCTTTCACTATATGGTTAATAAACTTACTATAACATGTCAAACGAACCCCAAATTGTATATTATTAATACATATATCCTTATCTAAGTCATTTGGCCGAACCTTAGATTTTTAGGAATAAAATAACAATTAATAATATAATATTTGATTTAAAAACTATTTTGTGTCAATTTTTACACTATTTGATATATGATTTTTTTGAAAGTCATAACAGAATTATATGTTCGAACCAAGTTTATTAAATCAACACTAATATATCATAGTAACCTAGAAAATTAGTGGAATTCATAAAAAGTCTCAAATTACATTTATTATGGTGTTTATAACATCATTTATGTCAATATTTCATTAATAAGATAATTACTGCATCATCTTTGTGTCATAAATAAATTATATTATTTGATGTCTAAAAATTACAAATAAAATACCATCATGTAGGAAATCTTTTTAGCTTTCTAATGAATATTTACAATCGAATTTATCTTATGTATAACCCCATATTAAAAATGATTTACTTATTAAACTTTGATTTTAACTATTTTAACCTTTCTTTAAATAAATTAATAATAAATGTCCTAATCTAATCCAAGTGGGCCTAAATGGTCATATTTTATTCCTAAGTTTGTTTTTGGTCGAATTACACTTGTCCAATAGAATTAGGACATGTGTTAGGGTAATAGTAATATCATATTTACCCTTAGTTACCCTATTTACTATTAACCGCGGTAAAAAAAAAAGTAAAAAGTTACTATTCACCAAAAAATTATTTTCATCTCATTGAACCACATTTTAGTCCTTGATATTAACCGTGTCTCTCGGATTTTCGAAATTCCATTCACAGAAGCGGTAAAATTAAGTTTTATGCAAAATTCAGTTTTTAACCTACCACTTAGTAGTTTCACTATTCATCAAAAATTGATGTTTTTCAGAACAATGCCAAAATTTCATCCCAAGCTATATTTCATAATTCGAATTCAAAAATGAAGTCTATTTTACCAAATTCATAACATAAAAGTTGCATTAATTAATTTTATAATTAAATCCCGCTGTTAAAACAAATAGCGTGTTTTTAAGAAACAATATCTATCAAAAGATTGACATTTGTTTATGTCTGGTTTAAATCTGAAATTACAACCAATGACCAACATTGTATTAAATTGTAAAAATATATTCTAAATATACTTTAAAACCACTCAAATTAATAATTTATCACTATTAATTATTTCGATTAAAAAAGTTGTTTTTAATTATAATTTAGTAATTTTCACTATTCATCAGAATATGAAAGTTATCCGAAAAGTACCAAAATTTCACCTTAGGCTAAATTCGATACTCCGAATCAAAAAATGAAGTTCATTTTGAAAAATAAGATTTACAGAGTTTTAAAAAGTGGTTATTACTATTCATAACGGCTAGTTTTAATAATATTTTAATAGCATATCGTTGTTTAGTGAAACTCGGTATTGCGTACGACGCAAGCTATCGAGGAAGGTCGTGATTGCGTGTAATGGAAGGAAAGTCAAGAATGCGTTTTGTGCAAGCTCTTTTTGGTGTAGCGTACAACACAAGACATTAATAAAATTAAAAATAATAGTTTTCATAAAATCTCGGGCTGTTACAAGAAATGTGAGAAATTTATACATCCATTTGAGTTTGAGAACCGTTAGGAGAGATTTGTATTGAAACTTTGTGCAATTGAGATGATATTTCCTCCGTTTATTTTTACTATCATGAAGCATTTAATATTGCATTTTGTTGAGGAAACTATATTTGGATGCCCCATAATTTATAATTAGATGTATCCAATTGAGAGGTACTTTATATATATTTTTCAGTTATGTAAAAAATATTGTATCTTAATTAAATACATAAATATGTTTTTTTTATTTTATTTCATAGATATCTTAGGTCTTTGAAATCATACATGAGAAATAAAGTTCAACCTAAAGTCTCTATTTCTAAATTCTATTTAGAAGACAAGTATCTTACCTTTTTTTCTAGATACTTAGATGATATTGAGACAAGATTTAATCAAGTTGGATGTGTTGATCACACATGGACTTAGTCTCAATTAAATAGAAAATAAAAAAATTCCTACTATTGGCCAATCAGTTGGGATGAACTCAAATGTTACACTTATAGAAGTGGAATTTTTAGACACATATAGATATGCTATGCAGAATAGTCAAATTTCAAATCCATTTATTGAAGGGTTGAGAATAAAGAAAAGAGACGAATGATAGGTTGAACAAGAAATGATAATGAGATAACAGAAGTTATTAATAAATAACTTGTAGAATAGTTTTCATGGTGTTGATGTCCATAAATATTTCAAAAAAAAAATATATTAGGTTGACACAAATATTTTTTAAAATCTAATTTGTATATTTCATTTTTTTATCATGAATACTCATAATCTAGTTGAGTTTTCAAAATATTGGAAGTTTCTTGATCGAGGTACTATAGAACAAGCTATCAATTTCAACGCATAAAACGTGAATGGATTTAGATTTTGTACTGTAAATTGAGAAGAGGGTTTCAAAAAATAGAATAGTGGAATATTTACATTTTTTGAAATGGGATAATATGAATATTTGATTGATATTATCGAATTAAACTACCACATTCATTTTTTTGTTTTCATATTCAAATGAAAATGGTTCGATATTATCATAGGTTTAAAAAGTGATTCATTTAAATTTAAAACTTCGAACATCACTCGCATGATGGTTGTTGGGGACCATGAACTACATGATCTGTATAACTTATCCTAGCAAGAAAAAATTGTATATTATATGGAAGATGTTGTGGATGAAGGATTGAGTGTAGTACTTCATGTAAAACAAAATGATTAGTATGATATGGGTGATAAAGTAGAAGATTTTATGTCTGAAATTTAATCTCAACAACAACAAGAAGTGTAATTATTTTTCCATCATGACATTGAAAATATTATTCTTGCAAGGGTGGATGAAATGGATGCTGTAATGGAGCAGGAAAAAGACATGATTGAAGGGGAAAATGATTGTACATACAGTTATCCATTATTTTATCAACAAATTATGTCATTTTTGAAGTCATTCATTTTTCTTGTTATGTATATTTTTTGTTAGTACTATGCATATGTTATAATTTTTTATTTTCTTTAAACCATATTTTTTTTGAAATATATGTTCATAACGAAATTTTATTTGATTAAATGACATGAATTTCCCGGTGGAAGCATCACATTGTTTAATAAATCAAACCAACAGATGATGATTCATCTGTCTCCCTCTCTACAGCATGTGAGACACCATCTTCTTTCCCCCTACACCATCTCTCGTACCCTCTGTGAGTTCCCCTTTAGCAGCTCAGGCAATGCCTTCTCCTTCAGAAGCCTCAACAGTGAAAGAGAGGGGATAGACTCGTAGTTATTCATGGGGATGTTAGAGGGAGAAAAATATATGTACAAATTTTAATATGAATAAAGATATTGCACATTTTTATATTAACTATTTTTTATTAAAATATGGAAACAATCCATGTATAGAGAAAAATATGAAATGTTAAGATGTGTGGAATCTGATTGAAGAAATGATTATTGTCCTATATGATTATTATAGGGTCCCTAAAGATGATGCTGCATGAATAATTTCCTAGATTCTGGGTGAGCTGGTTGCAGAGCCGATTTCACTTCCTATTACTTATGATGATTGGAGTCATATGACTTCAACATGTAAAAAACATTTTTGATCGCAAATAAAGGATATTTTAATACATTATGGTGTATCTCAATGTAATAATGTTATTAAATTATTATATTTTTAGATTTAATTTCAGTGGATATATGTTTTTCCACCTTATAGTTGTTGATGTGATATCACCAAAGAAGTCATTAAAAAATCAGGGCAAGAAATAGAAAGAAATTAAATGATGATTGTGGGGCGATGTCAACAATACATCATTGAGAGCCCAATAGATTTATGACATATTATCTAATGGGGTACACAAAGAGCAATGGAATGTTTTTTTGACAGACATCATGATGAGAAGCAGATTGTATTTAAAAATGTGTTATTTTATTAATTTAATTTTCCATTTATACATGCATATTAAAAAGAGATGGAATTTAATAAATTACTATTAAATTACATATTATTTATTTTTGGATCTTTCAAGGATGAATGCATCAAGCCTCTCTAAGAAAATAATACCTCACACTGTAGGGTTAAAGAGTTTTTCTAAAAGCCGATCGACTATGGTAATCTTTTTATCAGTTAAAATATTTATAATATAATATTATCTGTTTAATATATTATAATTTTTGATTTATCAGGGTTTAATACAGTCATAATGTTTTTGGCACCCAGCATCCCAAACAGAACTGTGGTTGGATGTTAAAAAAATTCCAATGGAAGTTTTGTATATTAATATGCTAAAGAAGTTGGGGTATTAATTCATTTATCATTATAATAACTTATTTTCTTTTGTTGCTGTATTCAAATATATTTCTTATAGTATGACTGATATTTTATATATAGGTAATAATTATAGAACTATGGGATTCCAATCACACAATCCTACTTTGTCTGCCAGACTATGCCAGTTGGTCAATTGGTTGGGATGTAGCATCCTGGTCGAGTTCATAGGATGGGTTTGGGACCCAGACCATCTGAGATCTTTAGAAGACCATCTCTTGAATGGCCAGAAGGCCTTATTTTTTATTTTATTATGGATAAACCCCCTTTTATGGGTTTAAGGGGAACCCATACATAACCCGTTGGCCCAAGGCCCAAGGCTCGACAAACCATCCGAAATTGATTCTCCATCTACTCATGGTTGTATTCACTTCGTATTCTGAGATGCTCAAAGGGATTTTATTTAAATTCAAAACAAATTTGAGAATCAGGGGACTTAGATATCTATTTTTCAAAAAGTGTTGGTCAATTTATATCTAAAGAGGACTGAAACTATCCCAATTTATATTGCAACAATGAAGGGTGGTGGTGGGCACGTAATCACCAAAATTCAAAATCATTTAGTTTGAAAACATTTATTAGTTTAATTTCTGAATACAAGTATTCAATATTATTTAATTTTCAATATAACATTGTTATAGGTTTTGGTAATAAGAAGTATATATGGGGGTGTATTGGGATAGGAGATGTATTAATCATCTGACAATGATTAGTTTTTTTTGAAATGTTGGATTTATTTGGAAACAACTTTTTTTTATTTATCATGTGTTGAATAGTGTATTTACCCAGCATATTTTGTTTAAATATCATGTGTAGAAAAGAGTAGTAACAAAAAATATTTTTCATTTTAGATTTGTTAGGATGCGTATCTTAGTATTTTAGATTGTTTATTACTAAATACTGTTATATGGATTAGATTATTCAATTATTTAAACTCTGCACATATTTTTTTTCGGGGTTCTCGTACTGGGGGTTATATTACATTCAACATATTTTAATTAGTAAATAAAAATTTATCAGTAGTTTAAATTTCCCATAAAATGTGGTATCATATTATTTGAGGTTGTATAAAATTATTTTAAATTATACAGTGCATGTATTTTAGTGGTGGTTTTGTTGTGTGATCTGCGATTTTCGCAGGGAAAATTGGATTTTTTTCGTAGATGGTTAAACCGTGGTTAAAAAGATGGAATTTGTTACCTAGAAACTGCCGCTGAAATCTAACTAATCAACCACCAACAAATCCCTACGAAACATCAAAAAAATCTTTTTGATTGAAGAATCCTCTGCATATTGGTTCTCGACAACCAATTTAGTATTGTATTTATGAAACAGCCGCAATGTGGTTATTTTCTTGTAGTTTGTCTAAATGATGGCACCATCATTAATATGTGACACTATGGTATCAATGTAACATCCCATGAAAAATATCGATTATGATAATTTCATATTTCTTATTATTTTTAATTAAATATTAATTTTAATTTAAATGGGATGTTATATTCAAGGTCTTACTTGACACACAACAATGGGGTTCTCCAAAGTCTTATGCTGCAAACAATGCTGAGTCATACTGAAAAATAATATATTATATTTATTTAAAATAGTAATTAACACCTTGTTGTTTTATTGGTGTGAATTAATAAAATTAACTAAAATATTATTATACATATTGTTTAATTGTTTTTATATTTATCCAACAAAAGATAGAAGGCTTAAAATGTGAATGAATCTAATTTTAAGCATAATTTACATTAAAAGGTCGATTTACCGCCTTTTGATGGTTCACCCTCATTAAATCTAGTTTTGGTCACTTTAATATGTTCTATTTTACCAAATAAAATTATTCATTTGAATTGAGACATCAAAATTCACATTGGGTAAAATTTTGGTATTTTTCTAATAAAATTTATTTTTTGATGAATAAAGAAAAATACTATATTTTAATTGAAAAATGCATTTTAATATAATTTATTTGTATGGTTATATTATATTTTCAATTGGTTTTAAAGGGCAATTATATTATATTTTTACCATTTAATCCAATAGTGGTCATTGGAATTAATGTCCCTTTGAAATTGATCATAAATAAATGCCAATCTTTTGATAGTTAGTATTTTATAATAACACACCTTTTGTTTTAACAATGGGCATTAATTTTAAATTAACTAATCCATATTCAATGTTTTGAATTTGTTAAAATAGACATCATTTTTTAATTCAGAATATAAAATATTTTTTTGGCTTATTTTTTGGTCATTTTCTGAAAATGTCAATTTGTTATTAATAGTGAAACCACTAAGTTGTAGTTAAACTCTGACTTTTGCATTTAAATGAAATTTTACAGCTTCTAGGAATTAAATTTTGAATATCCCAGATACATGGATGTTATTAGTAAATTAAATTTTGTTAAATAAGATGAAACACTTTTTTCGGAATAGTAACTTTTGACTTTTTTTACCACAGTAAAAGGTAAATAAGGTAATTAAAGCTAAAATTAGTATCATAATAATACATAATTATATTAACACTTTTCCTAAACTTATTGGATGAGTCATGGACTTCCATGGGAATCCTTTTATAGATTTTGGGAACCCATGGATACACATGAGAGTGACAATGAAACTTTAGATTAAATAATTTAAAGAAAATACAAAAATTAAAAATACAAAAATCTTTTAGTAAATTAAATTTTACCTAGGATTATATAAGTTATAATTTCAACTATAAATATTCATTGGAAAGATAAAAAAATTTACTATATCATGGTATTTGTTTAATAATTTTTATACATCATATAAATAAAATTAATTAGGACACAAAAATGATGAAGTATATACCTCATTAGTAAATGATTTAAATAAATAAGATTCTAAATATTAAAAAAATATCCAAAACCTGTCCAATTCTTATTTAATGATTTCCGTTCAAACATGAGTAATCTTATATTACTATTTAATGAGTTTTGGTCCTTGTTAAACTGAATATAAGTTTATAATAAAATAATTGTTTAAACTTTCTTTAAAATCCCGTCCTCTCCCTTATAAAAGGACATAACTTCTATCTCATTCCTCACACCTCTCAAACCCCTTGGCTCATCCAACCCCTTCCAAAATAAGATCTCAAAACCCCTCTCATCTTACTATATTTATTACCTTAGTTAAGAGTCACTTCAATAATCCCTTTTCTTTCAAACCAGTATGACTGACCTGAATTAAAGGTAATAGTTTCTCTTAAATTATTTTGTATTATTTTGTATTATTATGTTTTTTTCTTCTCCTACCCCATAAACTCTTTTATTTAATTTTTTTATAACAACACCAGTATCCTTAGTATACTAGGTTTTGTTTATGAGAATTTTTCGAACTACACTTACACACAGCTCCATCTAATGGGTAAAGAACATTCTGTTTCTGTGGACGACAAACTACTGCCTCACGAAACAATGATTGTTCAAATATCTCCAACCATCTATCATGGAAGCCATTATGATTGAACTATATTTATATATGATATATATTATATTTATATTTCTTCTATTCTTATGTATTTTCATTTATATAATACCTTTATGGTTTCAATAGTGGGTAAATACTATAATCTCATTTGAGAAAGTGTGGACTACCGCCACCTCAAAGTGATATGACTCATTCATTCCTTATGTGTGATGTATAAGGGTTATAGTTAATGAAATTATATATGATATTATACTCGAAATATAAAATTTCTACGTATAATTATGTTTCCATTCAATTACAATACGGAATAGAAATATATGTAGCGTTCAAGCGTACGTACAGCTTACCGTCTCCATGAGCGGTGAATTTCATATCTTATATCCAAATTTTAAGTACTATTATAAATACATATATATATAATAGATATATAAGATATAAATGATATATAAATAATTAATATTATTCTGGACATATTTAACTTTTTACCACATGAACTCCTTGTAATTATAAGTAGTCCATTTTTGACCCAAGTACCAAATATCGACAGAACGACCATTATTATCATAAATGGTTAAACAATGTTTTATTACATCGTAATAAGTTATTTAAAAGTAATAATAAACATGAAATTTTTTTGATGCAAGTATATATTAACATTATTTTATTATTCAGGAGATTTAAGAACGAATGGGTCAAGTCGGACACGAGGTAAGGGGTTTCTTATCCAACTTTTAATTCCGTGAGATTCCCATTATTCGCCACTTATTTATTTCATGTGTTTTATTGTGTAATTCCATTTGATATATATTATCATGATTCTCTTTATATTCATTTTATTCTGTGATTCATTGGGTGGTAATTAAATCTTGGTCATACGACTCGATTGATTACAACGTGGTAAGGGATTTCTTATCTCACTTTTATTCCCATGATATTCATTCTATATTTGCCATTACTTTTCTTGTGTGGTGTATCTACTTCCCATTATTTGTACTCTTTGTGTAATATAATATCATTTATGGGTATTTACAAATTCATTGAATGATTCTTCTTTCATGTGGTGTATGTTTTGTATGTTACCAAATCGGAAAGGGGACTTGTTAACCCAAATTTCATTCTTTGGGTTAATATTCTATTTCAAAATTATTTCATGCTATTATTATGTATGGAATCACTTATTCTTTATTTATGTTGTAATTTTCAATACCCTTTGGGTCTATTTACTTTTTATAAACATAATCACTCCATTGAAAAAAACTCAATTTATCGATATGAACATGATAAGAGTAATTTTAACTCAATTTCCATTCATTGAGTTAAACATCCTAGTCATTGGTTTTGTCTAAAAAAAAACATGTGTGAATGTCCTCTGATCGATTTAAACGGAATTTCCAATCATATTTAGGGTATTTATATTTTTCACACATAATTATGTAATTGATTTATCTTTAATCCAAGGATACTATCTTTATAAGGGATTTCATCTCAAATTACATTCCATTGAGACTTCATTGTGGTTATTCACAAATTCACTTATATATGGTGTATATACTGTCCTCTGGCATATTATATCATTAATAACATTATTATCATGACATTATAAATTTTTTATTGAATTTTATTCCTCAATTATTTGTATTCAAAAATATCTTTTTTGGTTAGGAACTCTTTAACTAAAATACTGTTTTACTGATTTATTCATCTAAATATTTATCATTAATGTCCATGTTTATTAAATGGTTTTTAGTATTTATTTATGGGGATATTAATGTTTAAAAATTTTAATTCCTTTAAAAGAATCAAAGTTGTATGGGACACTTTGATTCAAACATCTCTTTATTAAATGTTTTAAATTGTTTTTTAAATGGTTTGATTATCCATTGATTATGAAAGTATCATGAAATGATATATTGTGATTGCAATGTGGAAATGTTATTAGTGAAATGTTTATATTTTAAATATTTTATGTGTTATAATTTTATTATGGTAGTTAGACATTTGACAGGTGGTTACATGATAAACCAAATGACGGGTGGTGTCGTGATAAACCAAGACGGGTGGTTACATTATAAACTCCAATGCATTGGTTATGGAATTCATCCATATGACAAGTTCATTTAGTGATATGTGTTGAAGTTGATCGTATGGTTATTCCATTTATGTATGTTTATGTCCATAGTTATCTACATATGTTATGTGTGCTTTCTATGGGTTTTATTGTAATCTTCTGGTAACAAAAGGGTAAGAAATAATCTTTTATTTAGAGAATAGTATTTACTACATAATAAAAGTAAAATGTATTACTTATGATATAGTATCATGGCTTACTTGTGGTTTTGAAAAACGAATAGTTTTCGTTATTTTGGTATACATTACTTAACTTTGTTCTCATCCCATGTTTTGGAAATGTTTTTCACAGGACATTGAGAGGAATAGGGACAATGATGTGATCAAAGAAATGTCATGATGTCTAAAACATGGAACTGGACAAGTTTCTTATTAAGAGTTTATATTTTATCAAAAAATGGATACTGAGTGGTAGTTTCCACTTATAATGTTTAACATGATATGTAATAGTTATAGCCTAATTATCTAAAACATTAAACCTAAAAAGATCCTCAATGTGAATGATTGATTTAACTCAAGATTATGTAATGTTTAAGGTCGGGTGCTTATAGTTGGTATCAGAGGTTGGTTTAGATAAATCTAGATGTTAGGATGTAATTTAAGCGTAAGTGACATAACCATGATGGTTAGAATATTAGAAATATTCATAGTTATTTTAGAGGTGATAAATGGATATTACATTTTGGGGTGTAAAATGAGAGGTATTAGAAAACCATTCAGGATAAATTATGTTATGGTTATTTCTGATAAATTTGTCTCTTTTTTTGGAATGGTAGGGAATTTTATAGTTTTTGGAAAAAGGACAACACATAGACCGTGTGACAACCCTTCACGTCAGACTATGCTGCGGGAGTAAAACCCGTAACCAAAGTGAGATTGAGATTTATCACCTTCCACTAGACTATGTGAAGTCCTTGGTTAGTATGACTAATTATTTTTAGTTTAATTATTTTATTGATCATGAATATGTTTATTTGGGGTTATATATTTTATCAAATGGACATCCTTACTATAGGAAAAATATTTGGAGATTAAGTGATAATGGTTATTTGGGAAGACATTCTCTCTTTTCGGATCGTTATATGCTTAAGGAAAATAGAATACCTTGGGATTTAATTTGTGGAGTAATGATTGAAATATTATTTTTGATGAATATATGTTTTTATTGTGCACATAAGATGATTTGGGTTATTTATGGAATTGATTAAATTACCATAGAGAATATGTGATTAGGTTAATTACACTTCAGTATGAACAATTTAAGAGTAGTGGATGTTTTTGGAGATAAATATTAAGATTTACAGTCGAAGACTATGTAATTTAAATCCTTCCGAGTATTGTGTTTCTATATTATTTTTTATTATTTTGATGATTCTTATGGACAGTTGTATATTGAATGGTCTTTCTTGACCTTTGGGTACTTTTTTGGATTTTGGAGAGTAAGATTAGTATTTCTTTTTATAAATAATTATCCTTTTAGGGATTACCAGATCTCATACTAACAAATATTTGTTATGGTTAATATATAAAGATAGGGGAAATATATGGTTAATATTTTTTGGATAATTTTATTCTCTAGAAGATTATTTTTTTCTTTTGATGTGTCCAAGTCAACTAGAATACTCATCGTTTTGAGAAAAGAGGAGCTTGTGGTAGATATTTAGTAAATGATGAAAGTCTACATGAAAAGTATGTATGTTTCCATATGTTCAAAGTCATGATCATAAATAAAATCTTCAAAATTATGAAAAAGAACTTAATTTTTTTTTTCCATTTAATTTTACTACTGGGAAAAAATGACCGTTAAACCCATCACAAATTAGTGGTTTTCTTGTTGTCAACATTATCTTTATCATGTTTTCTATCACTCTGCATCAGAACCTGACACTTAGTTTCTCTTCCATATCCATGTTTTCAGGGAATACTAATATTGGTTATCTCGGGTGACCTTTGTACATATCTTTATTTATTTTAAAGTTATAGTTCTGTTTACTCTTTTTCTAATGTGGGACCTTCAATGAAGTTTCCAAAACTAATTTTAAAATTGAGAGGACATAATTTCCAAAAGGGGGGATAGATGTAACATACTAGGAGAATAAATACCATGAAATTTTCATATTTATTAATATTATTGAATTAAATATTAATTTTATTATAATGGGGATGTTATATTTCCGGGCGTACTTGACACACAACCATGGGGTTCTCCGAAGACTTATGTTGCTATCAATGGTGAGTAATTCTGAAAGCTAGTGTATTATTATTATTTAAAATGGAAATTAATGCCTAGAAATTTTATTAGCGGGAATGAATAGAACATACTACAATATTATTATACATATTTTTTAAATGTTTTTATATTTATCTAATAAAAGATAAAGGCTCAAAATGTGAATGAATCTAATTTTAAGAATAATTTACTTTAAAAGTCTAATTTACCACCTTTTTAATGGAACCCGATTTTAATCAACTTTTTCTTAATTTTATATTTTTTATTTGAAAAAATAAAACTCTACTTTTGAATTGGGACATCAAAATTCACTATAGGTAAAATTTTGGAATTTTTATGATAATTTTTTTTATCAATAGTGAAAATATTGTATTTTAATTCAAAATAGCCTTTTAATAAAATTTATGTGTATGATTATTTTATCTTTTTAGTTGGTTTTAATGTTTATTTAGATTATATTTTTACCATTTAATCCAATGGTGGTCATTAAAATTAATTTCACATTGAAATTGGACATAAACAAGTGTCAATCTTTTGATAGTTAATATTTCATAAAAACATGCCTTTTGTTTTGACAACGGGAATTAATTTTAAATTAATTGATCCCACTTCTATGTTTTTAAATTGGTAAATTATAAATAATTTTTTAATTAGGAAAATAAAATATATCTTAGGGTGATTTTTTGATTGTTTTTTGAAAAACATCATTTTTTATGACTAGTGAAACCACTAAGTAATAGTTAAAAACTGACTTTTTCATTTAAATTAAATTATTCTGCTTCTATGAATCGAATTTCAAAAATCTGACACACATGGTTGTTATTATAAATTAAAATTTGGTTCAATAATATGAAAACATTTTTTAGTGAATAATAACTTTTCACTTTTATTTACAGTAGTTAACGGTAAATAAGGTAAATCAAGGTAAAAATAATCTCATAATAATACAAAATTACATTAATACTTGTCCAAACCTTATTGGATGATTCATGGATGATAGTGGAAATCCTTGGGTTGATTTTGGGACCCCATGGAGTTACTAGCGAGTGATAATGATACTTTAGATTAATTAAATTATTGTAAAGACAAAAATGAAATAAACAAATATCTTTTAGTAAATTAATTTTTACATAGGGTTATATAAGTTATCCATTAAACTATAAATATTAATTATAAATAAAAAACGATTCAATACATTATGGTATTTTTTTATAATATTTAGACATCATATAAATAGTATTATTTATAACACAAAAATGAGGCATTGTTTACATAATTAATAAATGATTTAAATAAATAAGATTATAAATATTAAAACAATATCCAAATCTGGTCAATTTTTAATGGATTATTTTATTTCAAACATGAGTCTTCTTATCTTCGATATTAATGAGTTTTGGACCTTTTGAAACCGAATATAAATTTTTAATAAAATAATTGTTTCAAACTCTATTAAAGATCATATCCTCTCCCTTATAAAAGGACACCATCTATAACCCATGACTCACTTCTCTATCCCCTTGGCTCGTCCAACCGCTGCCCAAATAATCTCTCAAGACCCCTCTATTAATTCTAAAAACCTTACCTTAGGTATGAGTCAATTCAAAAATTCATTTTGGTTCAATCCAAAGGGAGTTACCCAAATAAAATGTAACAGTATATCTTAAATTATTTTGTTTTATTTTGTTTTATTTTATTTCTAAAACCCACGAAACGTTTATTATTCCTTTATTATATAATAAAAGTAGTATCCTCAATATATTAGGTCTTTTTATGAGATGTATTCGAACTATACTTACACAATCCTCCCTCTAATGGGTAAAGAACATATTGTTTCTATGTACAACGAACTACTGGCTCACAAAACGATGATTGTTCAAATATCATCAACTGCCTCTCGTGGTGGCCATTATGATGGCACAATATTTACATAAGATATATATTATATTTATATTGTTTCTATTCTTCTATATTTTTCATTTATATAATACCTTTATGGTTTCTATAGTGGGTAAATACGATAATCTCATTTAAAGAAGTGCGGACTATCGCCCCCTCCATGTGATATGACACGTTCATCCATTATGTGGAACATTTAAAGGGAAGACTTAATGAAATTATATATTATATTATTCTTGAATTATAATATACTTATTTATCATTAAGTTTCCATTCCATTACTATATGAAATAGAAATGAAAGTTGTGTTCATGCATATGTACGACTTAGAGTCTCTATGAACGATGCATTTCATTTCTTATCTCCAAAAGTTATGTACTATTATAAATACATGTATATAGTGGATATATATACGATATATAGGATATCTATATCATTAATATCATTCTAGATATAATGAAATTTTGACCACATGAACAACTTGTAATTATAAGAAGTCCATTTTGGACTCAAGTACCAAATATCGACAAAACGACCATTAATAACATAAATGATTACAAAATGTTTATAACAAGATAATAAGTGATTTAAAAGGAATTATAAACTTGAAAAAAGGTTCTTAATAAATTATAAAATAACTTTAGTATATTATTCAAGATATTAAATAACGAACGAGTCAAGTTGGACAGGAGGTAAGAGTTTTCTTATCTCACTTTTAATTCAATGAGATTTACATTGTTCACAAAATATTTATTGCTTGTGGTGTGTTGTGTACTTCTGTTGGATATATATTATCATGATTTTATATATATTCATGGTATTTTGTGATTTATTTTGTGGTTATTAACTTTTTTCCATAGGACTCGATTGATTACAACATGGTAAGAGATTTCTTATCTCACTTTTATTCTCGTGAGATTCATGCTATATTTTAAACTATTTCCATTGTGTGGTGTACGTACTGTGAATTATTTGTAATCTTGGTATAATATATTTTCATTTATGGGTATTTACATCTTCATTGAATGATTCTTCTTTCATTTGCTATATGTTTCATATGATACCAAATCAGTAAGGAAACTTTTTAACCCAAATTTCATTTCTTGGGTTAATCTCCTATTTCATAATTATTTCATGCTATGATTATGTGTGGAATCACTATTTGTATATTTATGTTGTAATTTCCACTACTATTTGGGTAAATATACTTTTGATACACATATTCACTCCATTGATAAATTCTCATGTCATCGATATGAACATGATAAGAGTAATTTTAACTCAATTTCCATTAATGAAGTTAATCATCCAAGTCATTAGTTTTGTCTTAAAAAGATCATGTGTGAATGTCCTCTGATCAATTTACACTGAATATTCAACCATATTGAGTTTATTTATAGTTTTCACACATAATTATGTAATTTATTTATCCTTAATCTAAGGATACCATCTTTATAAGAGATTTATTCTCAAATTACATTCTATTGAGACTTCATCGTTTTTATGCACCGATTCACTTTTATATGAGTTATATACTATCCTTTGGAATATTATATCATGACTCCCTTTATTCTCATGATATTATAATGTTTTTATTGAATTTTTTTCTCAATTACTTGTATTCAAGCATATCTCTTTTGGTTTAGAACTTTTTAACTACAAATTTTTTTTATGTTTATTCTTCTAAATATTTCTCATTAATATCCATGTTTACAAAAAAGTTTTTAGTATTTATTTATATGGACATTAATTCTTTAAATTTTAATTTCTTTAAAAGATTCAAAGTGTTATGGGAAACATTGATTCAAAAATTTCTTTATTAAATGTTTTAAATGGTTTTGAAAATGGTTTGATTAGACATTGACTATGTCAATATCTTGAACTGGTATATTTTGATTACAATGTTGAAATGTTATAAGTGAAATGTTTATATTTGAAATATTTTATGTGTTATGATTTTATAATGGTACTTGGATATTTGATGGGTGGTTACTTGATAAACCAAATGACGGGTGGATCCGTGATAAACCATGACAGGTGGTTCCGTTATAAATTACAATGCATTTTGTATTGAATTCGGCCATAAGGATATTCCATTTCTTTGATATGTGTGGAAGTCGACGATGTGGTTATTCAATTTATGTATGTTTATGTCACAAGTTATCAATATATGTTATGTGTGATTTCTATGGGTTTTATGGTAATATTTTGGTTACCAAATGGTAAGCAATGATATTTTATTCAAAGAAGAGTATTTACTACTTCATAAATGTAAAAATAATTAATTATGATAAAGTATTCATGGATTAATTTTTTTTTTTGAAAAAAGAAATAGTTTTCCTTCTTTTTGTATCCCTTACTGAGATTTTTCCTAATCCCAAGTTTTTGAAATTTTTTCACAGGACTTGAAGATGACTTGGGACAAGGATGTGATCTAGGAAATTTCATGATGTCTAATACATGGAACTAGACATGGTTCTTTTTTAGAGTTTATGTTTTATGAAAAAAATAGATACTCAGTAATAGTTTCTACTTGTAACATTATTGATGATATGTAATAGTTATGGACTAATTCTCTAAAACTCTAATCCTGAAAATATCCTCAATGTGAATACATGATTTAACCGAAGATTATGAAATGTTTAAGGACGAGTCCTTATAGTTGGTATCAGAGGTCAGTTTAGATAACATTATAGGTTAGTGTGTAATTTAAGCATAAGTGACTTAACCATAATGGTTAGAAAATCAGAAAGAGTCATAGTTATTTTAGAGCGGAAAAATTGTTATTACATGTTGGGGTGAAAAATGAAAGGTGTTAGATAACTTTTGATGACAAATTTGGTTATGGTTATATCTGAGATATTTGCTTCTTTTTTTTGAAATGTTATGAAATTGTGTAGTTTTTGAAAAAAGACAACACACAGACCATGTGAAAACTCATCACATCGGACCAAGCTGTGTTAGTCAAATCCACAACCAATGTGTGATTGGGGTTTATCGCCTACCACTAGACTAAGTGAAGTCCCTAGTTAGTATGACTAATTAATTTTAGTTAAATGATTTTATTGATCAAGAATCAGTTTATTTGGGATTATATGTTTTATCAAATGGAAATCCTTAGTATATGAAAAATTATTTGGTTTTTAAGTGATAAAGGTTATTTTGGAAGACATTCTCTCTTTTGGGAATAGTATATGCTTAAGGAAAATAGAATACATTGGGATTTAATTTGTGGAGTAATGGTTGAAATATTATTTTAGAATAATCTGCATTTTTATTGTGGACATAATGTGATTTCAGGTATTTATGGAAATTATTAACCTCTCATAGAGAATATGTGATTAGGTTAATTACACATAATTATGAGACTTTATGATTAGTCGATGTTTTTTGAGATAAATATTAAGATTTACCATGGAAGACTAGGTTATTTAAATCTTTCTGAGTTTTGGTTTTCAATATTAGTTTTCATTATTTTGAATAATTTTAAGGACAATTGTATATTGAATGGTCTTTCTTGACCTTTGGGTACATTAATAGTAGTCAATGTTTCTCAGCTAGGGTTTCTCTCACGCCACCTCCCTCATCCCGGATCTGCGCTCCTTCTTCCCAGGTTTGGAGGTTTGAGGTGGTGTTTTATATACTGCCGTGACCTTGTATCAACTCGTCTTGCACACACCGGGGTCTTCGCGACTCAGTGTTGATTCTACGCCTGAGTCCCTGGCCCGAAGGTTCGAGATCAACACTTTGGTTATCGATCTGGGTGTTTCGAGGTTGAGCGTTTCATCTCTGATTTTTTCGGATGGCGGCGTTGGGAGCTTTTTTTGTTTCGAGCTGATGAGGATGACGTCGGGAGGGTTTGTCGAACAAACTCTTGTTCTTGGGGTTTTGGTGTGTGATCATTTGAGGCTGGTTTTTGCTTGAAACTAGTGATGTATAGTGCTGTTTGTTCATTTTGATTTTCTCTTTTGGGTTATTTCTAGATTTCTGGTGATGTTCTTCCTCTCACAATCTTCTATGCGAGTTTTTATTGGATTTCACAGATGTTTCATGTTGTTTTTTTATCGATATGGTGGTGGATTTTTGCTCGCTGATTTCATCCTGGTTGTTCATGGCCTCTTAGGGCTTCTTTCCTGGTCTAGTTTTTCGTCGGTGTTGTCGAAGGATGGTGGTGAAACTTAGCAGTGCTTCGGTTAAAGCGGATGAATCGTTTTGCTGTTCGTTTTAGACAGGTCGTGGATTTTTCATCAGGGTTTGTTCTCTAGTGGACAGGATGAAGGTGGTGGTCTAACAGTGCTTCGGCGATATCGTCAGCTGATGGTTCCGGAGTCTTCTTGCGGTGAACGATGGTGCGTGGTGATGGATCTCGATTTTCTGGCGACGACACCTCCAACTGTCTCACTGGCGACCAGTAGGGATGATGTGCATTTTTCCATACAGTGTGGTGGTTCGACCTGCAGTGACTGTGATTCAGTGAAGGCAATGTGGGTTCGAGGTGTGGTGCATGGATTTTGAGGGATGCTTTTTGGTTTGACATTGAAATTTGAAATCTAGTTTTGGGGACTATTTGTACGGGTACCAGGAACCCATAAACCATCTATTGAAAAAGGAAAAAAATGTTTCTGTTTCAGTACATTTGTTGGATTTTGGAGATTAAGATTGGTATTTCTTTTTATAAATGAATATCCTTTTATGGGTTATCTGATCTCATACTTACCAATTTTTGATTTGGTTAATATATAAAGATATGGGAAATATCTGGTTAATATTTTTTAGATCAATTTATTCTCTAGAACATTATTTTTGTGCTTTTTGTGTGTCTCTGTCAACTTGAATACTCATCATTTTGAGAAAAGAAGAGTTTGTCGAAATTTTTTTAGTAAAGGATGAAAGTCAACTTGACAAGTAATTATGTGTCTTTATGTTCTTAGTCATGCTCATAAATAAATTCATCAACTTTATGAAAAGGAACTTAATTCAAAAATGATGTCCATTTACTTTTCATATTGGGTAATCAATGACCGTTTAAACCATTACAAATTAGTGGTTTTCTTGTGGTTAACTTTATTTTAATCATGTTTAATGTCACTCTGCATCATAACATGACACATAATTTCTCTTTTTTATCCATGTTTTCATGGAATCCTAGTATGGGTTATCTCAGGTGACCTTTTTACATATCATTCTTTATTTTAATGTGATAGTCTTATTTACTCTTTTTCAAATTTGGGTCTTTCAATTAAGTTTCCAATACAAATTTTAAAATTGCGAGGACGCGATTTCCATAAGGGGCAGGGATGTAACATCCCAGGAAAATATAGAATTTGAAATTATCATATTTATTAATATTTTAATTTAAATATTATTTTTTTAAAGGGGATTTTATATTCAAGGGTGTACTTGACACACAACAGTGGGGTTCTTCAATGTATTATATTGCAAACTATGCCGAGTCATACTAAAAAATAATATATTATTATTATTTTAAATTGTAATTAACACCGAGACATTTTATTGGCAGAAATTTATAAAACTAACTACAATATTATTATACATATTTTTTAAATATTTTACATTTATCCATTAAAAGTTAGAGGCTTAAAATGTGAATGAATATAATTTTAAGTATAATTTACTTTAAAAGGTTGATTTACCGCCTTTAGATAGAGAACCCTATTTAAATCTTGATTTGGTCACTTTTATATGTTCTATTTGAAAACATACAATTCTCAATTTGAATTGGGACATCAAAATTTACTTTGGGTAAAATTTTGGAATTTATCTGATAAAATTTATTTCTTGATGAATAGTGAAAAATACTGTATTTTAATTCAAAATTGCCTTTTAATCAAATTTAAATGTATGGATAGATTATAATTTTAATTGGTTTTAATGTGTAATTAGATTATATTTTTACCATTTAATCCAATGGTGGTCATTCTAATTAATTTTACTTTGAAATTGGATATATACAAGTGGAAATCTTTTAATAGTTAATATTTCTTAAAAACACACTTTTTTGACAGCAGGAAGTAATTATAAATTAATTAATCCAACATCTATGTTTTTAAATAGATAAAATAGACATGTTTTTTGAATTCTGAATATCATATCAATATTAGGATAATGTTCTGTTATTTTTCTGAAAAACATCAATTCTTGTTGAATAGTGAAACCACTAAGTAGAAGTTAAATACTGACTTTTTCATTTAAATAAATATTTACAGCTTCATTTAATTGAATTTAAAAAATTAGAAATTAATGGTTTTTATTAGTTAGTAAAATTTGGTTTAATAAGATGAAAACATTTTTTGGGTAATAGTAAATTTTGACTTTTATTTACTACGTTTAAAGATATATAAGGAAATTCAAGGTAAAAAAAATTTCAAAATAATACAAAATTACCATAAAACACGTACCAACATTATTAAATGAGTCATGTTTGACCATGGGCATCCTTGGGTCAATTTTGGGACCCCATGGAGCCACTTGGAAGTGATAATGAAACTATAGATTAATTAATTTAATGTAAGACAAAAATGACATAAATAAAATATCTCTTAGAAAATTAACTTTTACATAGGGTTATATAATTTATCCTTTAGACTATAAATATTCAATAGAAATAAAAAAGTATTTCATACATCATGGTATTTTTAATATTATTTTTAGACATCATATAAATAAAATTATTCATGACACAAAAGTGATGCAGTATTTACCTCATTAAAAAATGAATTTAGTAAATAAGATTATAAATATTAAAAAAATATCCAAAACCTCTTGAATTCTTTTAGGATGATTTTTTTTCGAATATGATTCATATTAAATTCTACTTTAATGAGTTTTGTCTCTTTTTAAACCAAATGTGTGTTTATAATAAAATAATTGTTTCAAACATTTCTAAAGAGCCCCTCCTCTTCCTTTTAAAAGGACACAACATAGAACCCATTCCTTTCACCTCTCAAGACTCATGGATCATCCAAAATCTGCCCAAATAATTTATTAATACCCCTCTATTCCACATATATGCATATCATTTGGCAGGGGGACTTCAAGAAGTCAATTTGGTTCCAACCAAATGAATTTACCCGAATTAAAGGTAGCATTTTCACTTAAATTCTTTTATTTTATTTTGATTTATTTTACATCCCTAACCCCTTAAACTATTTTTATTAATTTATTTTATAACAACATAAGTATCTGAAATATACTGGGTTTTTTATGTGAAGGATTATAGAAACACTTTCACACACCTCCATCTAAGTGGTAAAGAACATACTGTTTCTCTGGACGGTGAACTACTGCCTCATGAAACGATGAAGGTTCAAATATCTTTAACTGCCTCTCATGGTGTACATTATGATGGAAATGTATTTATATACAATATATATAATAATTATATCGTTTCTATTCTTCTATATTTTTCATATATAGAATACCATTATGGTTTCCATAGTGGGTACATACGATAATCTCATTTGTGGAAATGCAGACCACCGCCCCTCAAAGTGATGTGACTCATTCATGCCTTATTTGGAACATATAAAGGGTATAGTTAATAAAATTATATATTATATTATACTATAATTATAATATACTTATGTATCATTAATGTTTCTTTCTATTACAATACAAAATAGAAATGTAAGTAGCGTTCATGCGTATGTACGACTTACCGTCTCCATGAAAGATGCATTTCATTTCTTATCTACAAATATTATGTACTTAAATAAATACATATATATAATAGATAAAAATGATATATATAATATCTAAATCATTAATTTAATTCTGTATATAATGAACATTTGAATACATAAATAACATGTAATTATAAGAAGTCTATTTTTTACTCACGTACCAAATATCGACAAAATGACCATCATTTATTTAATTATTAAAAAATGTTTATAACATGGTATTATGAGATTTAAAAGAAATTATAATCTTGAAAAAGGTTCTGACGAAATTATTATTTTTCTTTAGTTTATTATTCATGAGATTAAGTAACGAATGGGTCAAGTCTGACACGACGTAAGTGGTTTCTTATCTCACTTTTAATTCCTTGAGATTTCCAATGTACGCCACTTATATATTGCACGTGGTGTATTATGTACATCGATTTGATATATATTATAATTATTTTATATATATTAAGGGTATTATGGGATTCATTTGGTGATTATTAACTTTTTCTCATACGTCTCAATTGATTACAACGTGGTAAGGGATTTCTTATCTCACTTTTATTCCTGTGAGATTCATGCTATATTTGTCACTATTTCCTTTTTGTGGTTTACATACTACCCATGATTTGTACTATTTGTTTAATATACAATAATTTATGGGTATTTAAATATTCATTGAATGGTTCTTCTTTCCTGTGGTGTATGTTTTGTAAGATACCAAATCAGTAAGGTAACTTTTTAACCCAAATTTCATTCCTTCGTGTTAATCGTCTAATTCATAATTATGTCATGCTATGATTATGTGTGGAATCACCGTTTGATTATTTATATTGTAATTTCCACCCCCTATGTGTGTATATACTCTTGATACACATAATAAATCCATTGATAAATTTTCTAGCCATCGATATGAACATGATAAGAGTAATACTCTATTTCCATTCATTGAGTTATACATCCAAGTCATTGGTATTGTCTTAAAAAGAACATCTGTGAATGTCCTCTAATCGATTTATGCTAAATATCAAATCATATTGACTGTATTTATATTTTTCACACATAATTATGTAATTTAATTATCCTTAATCTAATTATGCCATCATTATAAGGGATTTAGTCTCAGATTACATTACATTGGGACTTCATTGTTGTTATGCACCAATTAACTTTTATATGGTGTATATAATTTCATTTGAATATTATATCATAAATACAATTTATTCTCATCATATCATAATGTTTTGATTGGATTTTATTCCTCAATTATTTGTATTCAATCATTTGTATTTTTGTTAAGAACTCTATAACTAAAACATTGTTTTAATGATTTATTATTTTGAATATTTATCATTAATTTAAATGTTTTTAAATGGTTTTAGTATTTATTTATATAGACATTATTGTTTTAACATTTTTATTCCTTTAAAATCTTCAAAGTGGTATGGGACACCATGATTCCAAAACCTCTTTATTAAATGTTTTAAATGGTTTTCAAAATGGTTTTATTAAGATTTGATTATGTCAATATCTTGAAATAATATATTGTGATTTCGATGTGGAAATGTTATTAGTAAAATGTTTATATTTGAAATATTTTTAGGTGTTATGATTTTATAATGGTACTTGGACCTTTTACGAGTGGTTATGTGATAAAACCACTGACGAGTGGTGCCGTGATAAACCAGGATGGGTGGTTACGTTATAACCTCTTGTGAATTGGGTATGGAAGTTGGTCGTACGACTTTTACATTTTCTGATATGTAGGGAAGTTGACCGTATAGTTATTCCAATGCTGTAAATTTATGTCCCAATTTATCTATATATCTTATGTGTGCTTTATATGGGTTTTATGGAAATATTTTTCTAAAAAAAGGGTATGAAATAATCTTTTATTTAGAGAAGAGAATTTACTACTTCCTAAATGTAAAAAGTATTACTTATGATAAATTATTCAGGGATTACTTGTTTCCTTGAAAATATAATAGTTTTCCTTCTATGGGTATCCCTTTATTATCTTTTTTCTCATCCCAAGTAGTTGAAATGTTTTTCATATGACATGATGAGAAATAGGGACAAGGATGTGATCAAGGAAATGTCATGATATCTAAAACAAGGAACTGGACATGTTTCCTTTTAAGAGTTTATATTTTTTGAAAAAATGGATACTGAGTAGTAGTTTCTACTTGTAATATTCAAGATGATATGTAATACTTATGGCCGAATTCTCTAAAACATTGAACCTAAAATGATCCTTAATGTGAATTCATGATTTAACACAAGATTATGAAATTTTTACAGCCAGGTCATTATAGTTGGTATTAGTGGTTTTATTAGATAACATTATAGGTTAGGGTGTAATTTAATCATATGTTACATAACCATAATGGTAAGTATATTAAAAAAATTCATAATTATTTTAGAGTTGATAAAAGGTTTTTTATTTTTGGTGTACAAAATGAAAGGTATTAGATAACCTTTGAGGATAAATTATGTTGTGGTTATTTATGAGAAATTCGCCTCTTTTTTTTTGAATGTTATGAAATTTTATAGTTTTTGAGATAAGACAACACACAGACTGTGTGACAACCCGTCATGTCAGACAATGTTGCGGGAGTCAAACCCACAACCAAGGTATAATTGGGATTTATGGCCAACCACTGGATTACGTGAAGTCCATGGTTAGTATGACTAATTATTTTTAGTTAAATTATTTTATTGATCGATAATTTGATTATTTGGGATTATATGTTTTATCAAATGGACATACTTAGTATAGCAAAATGATATAATGATTAAGTGACAAAGGTTATTTTGGAAGACATTCTCTCTTTTCAGAATACTACATGCTTATGGAAAATTGAATCCTCTAGGATTTAATTTGTGGAGTAATGGTTGAATGATTTTTTTGGAAGAATCAATGTTTTTTTATAGTGGAAATAATGAGATTTGGGTTATTTATGGAAATTATTAACCTATCATAGTGAATATATGATTAGATTAATTACACTTCAGTATGAGACAATAAGAGTAGTCGATGTTTTTAGAGAAAAATATTATGATTTACTATGGAAGACTATGTAATTTAAATCCTTCTACGTATTGAGTTTCAATATTAGTTTTGATTATTTTGAATAATTTCTAAGTAAAATTGTATATTAAATGGTATTTATTTAACTTTGTGTACTTTTATTGGAATAAAGAGATTAAGAGTAGTATTTCTTTTTATAAAGGATAATCCTTTTAGGGATTATCTAATCTCATACTAACCAATTTTGATTTTGGTTAATCTATATAGGGGAAATATATGGTTCATATTTTTTGGATCATGTTATTCTCTAGATCTTAATTTTTTTTCTTCTGATGTGTCCAAGTCAACTTGAATACTCATCTTTTTGAAAAAAGAAGACTTTGTGGTATAAATTTAGTAAAGGAGGAAAGTCTACATGACAAGTATGTATGTGCCCTTATGTTCTTAGTCATACTCATAAATAAATTCCTCAACTTTATGAAAAGGATCTTCAAACAAAAATGTTGTCAGTTTACATTTCCTTCTGGGAAACCAATGACCATTTAACCCATCACAAATTAGTGGTTTTCTTGTTCATAACTTTCTCCTTATCATGTATTCTATCTCTCTGCATCACTGCTTGACGCTTATTTTCTCTTCCATATCAATGTTTTCAAGCAATACTAGTATGGGTTATCTCAGATGAACATTGTACATATCTTTCTTATTTTTAAAGTGATTGTTTTATTTACTCTTTTTCTGATGCGGGACATTCAAAGATGTTTCAAAGCCCAATTTTAATATTGTTAGGACGCAATTTCCCTAATGGGGGGAAGGATGTAACATCCAAAGAAAATAAGTAATATGACATTTTAATATTTATTAATATTTTTGAATTAAATATTTATTTTATTTTTATGGGGATGTTATATTCATGGGAGTTCTAGACACACAACAATGGGGTTCTCCGAAGCCTTATGTTGCAAACAATGGTGAGTCATACTGAAAAATAAATTATTATTATTATGTTAAATGGTAATTAATGACTAGCTATTTTATTGACTGGAATTAATATAACAAACTACAATATGTTTATACATATTTGTCAAATATTTTTACATTTATCCAATAAAATTTAGAGTCTTAAAATGTGAATGAATATAATTTTAAGCATAATATATTTTAAAATGTTGATTTACCGCCATTTGATGGTGAAACCACATTAAATTATTTTTTGGTCAATTTTATATGTTCTATTTGACAGAATAAAATTATTCTTTTGAATCGGGACATCAAAATTCACTTTGGAAAAAATTATGGTATTTTTTTGATAAAAATCATTTTTGGACGAATAGTTAAAAATACTGTATTTTAATTCCAAACTGACTTTTATTCTAATTTATTTGGATGGTTATATTATCATTTTAATTGGTTTTAAAGTGTAATTATATTATATTTTTTCCATTTAATCCAATGGGGGACATTGGAATTAATTTCACTTTGAAATTGAACTTAAACAAGTGTCAATCATTTGATAGTTATTATTTATTTAAAACACACCTTTGGTTTTGACAATGAGAATTAATTTTAAATTAATTACCCAAATTATATGTTTAAAATTTGGTAAAATATACATTGTTTTTGAATTTGTAAAATCAAAAATATCTTAGGCTGAATTTTTGGTATTATTCTGAAAAACATCAATTTTTGATGAATAGTTAAACCACTAAGTAGTAGTAAAAACTGACTTTTTCATTTAAAATAAAATTTACCACTTCTATGAATTGAATTTAAAAAATACGACATACATGGTTATTATTATTAAGTAAAATGTGGTTCAATAAGACAAATTTTTTTTGGTGAATAGTAACTTTTGACTTTCATTTACAATGGTTAAAGTTAAATAGGGTAAATCAAGGTAAAAATAATTTCATAATAATTAAAAATTACCTTAACACTTACGTTAACCTTATTGGATGAGTCATGGCATACCATGGACATCATTGGGTATATTTTTGGACCCCATAAAGCCACTTGAGAGTGATAATGATACTTTAGATTAATTAATTTAAAGTAAAGACAAAAATGAAATAAACAAATAGTTTTTAGTAAATTAACTTTTGCATAAGAATATATAAGTTATATTTTCGACTATAAATATTCATTGGAAATCTGAAAATATTTCCCATATCAGGGATTTTTTTTATAATTTTTAGACATCATATAAATAAAATTATTTTTGACACAAAAATGATGCAGTATTTACCTAATTAATAAATGATTTAAATAAATAAGTTTATAAATATTAAAAAAATATAAAAAAAACTATCCACTTATTATTGGATTATTTTATTTCAAACAAGAGTCATCTTATCTTCTACTTCAATAAGTTTTGGATCTTTTGAAACTAAAGATAAGTTTATAATAAAATAATTGTTTCAAACTTTCTTAAAGAGCCCCACATCTCCATTATAAAAGGACACCACTTCTATCCCATTCCTCACACCTATAAAGCACCTATGCTCATCCAAACCCTACCCAAATAAGCTCTAAAGAACTCTTTATTCTTCTTAGAATCCTTAGCAAAGGTATAAGGCACTTCCAGATGTCCTTTTTGTTCAATCCAAAGGGAGTTACCCGAATAAAAGGTAACATTTTCTCTTAAATTCTTTTGTTTTATTTTGTTTTATTTTACTCCAACGACCCCATAAAATCATTATATTACTTTACTTTATAACACAAATAGTATCCTAAAAATACTCAGTTGTTTTTATGAGATGCATTCTAACTACACTTACACACACCTCCGTCTAATTGGAAAACAACATATTATTTCTATGGACGCCGAACTACTACCTCATGAAACGAAGATTGTTCAAATATCTCCAACCGCCTATATTGGTGGCCATTATGATGAAACTGTATTTATATATGATATATATTATATTTATACTGTTTCTATTTTTTTCTGTGTTTTTCATTTATTTAATACCTTTATGGATTCCATAGTGGGTAAATACGATAATCTCATTTGAGGAAGTGCAGACTACCGCCCCCTCAATGTGATATGACTCATCCATGACTTATGTGGAATGTATAAAGGGTATATTTAATGAAATTATATATCATATTATACTGTAATTATAATATACTTATGTATGATTATGTTTTCATTCCATTACAATACTAAATAGAAATATAAGTTTCATTCATGTGTACATACGACTTACCGTCTCTATGAACGGTGCATTTCATTTCTTATCTCCAAATGTTATGTACTCTTATAAATACATGTATATAATGTATATATATGATATATATGATATCTAAATAATGAATATTATTCTAGATATAATGAACGTTTGACCACATGAACAACTTGTTATTATAAGATGTCCATTTTTTACTCAAGTACCAAATATTGACAAAACCACCATTATTAACTTAAATGATTACACAATTTTCATAACATGTTTATAAGTGATTTAAAACAAATAATAAACTTGAAAAATATTCTTATGAATGTTTAAATTAACTATAGTTTATTATTCAGGTGATTAAAGAACGAACGGGTCAAGTCAGACATAAGGTAAGGGGTTTCTTATCTCACATACAATTCTGGAAAATTTCCATTGTTCACCACTTATTTATTGCACGTGGTATATTGTGTACTGCCATTGGATATACATTATCATGATTCTCTATTTATTCATTATATTCTATTATTAATTTGGTGGGTATTTACTTTTTTTCATACGACTTGATTGATTACAACGTGGTAAGGTATTTTATATCTCACTTTTATTCCTATGAGATTCATGATATATTTGTCAATATTTCCATTGTGTGGTGTACAAACGGCACATGATTTGTACTCTTTGTGTAATATAGATTAATTTATAGGTATTTAAATCTTCATTGAATGATTCTTCTTTCATGTGGTGTATGTTTCATAAATTACCAAAACGCCAAGGGAACTTTTTAACCCAAATTTCATTCCTTGGGTTAGTATTCTAATTCAAAATTATGTCATGCTATGATTATGTGTGAAATCATTGTTTGCTTATTTAGGTTGTAATTTACAATCCCCTTTATTTGGATATACATTTGATACACATAATCATTCCATTGATAAATTTTTTAAGCCATCGATATGAACATGAAAAGAGTAATTTTAACTTAATTTCCATTCATTATGTTAAACATCCATGTCAGTGGTTTTGACTTGAAAAGAAAATATTTGAATGTCCACTGATCGATTTACACTGAATATCCAATCATATTTAGTGTATTTATATTTTTCCCACATAATTATGTAATTTATATATCCTTAATATAATGATTCCATCTTTTTAAGGGATTTTGTCTCAAATTACATTCCATTGAGACTTCATTGTTGTTGTGCACCAATTCAATTTTATATGGTATATATTCTATCCTTTGGAATATAATATCTTGAATCCATTTATTCTCATGATATTATAATGTTTTGATTGAATTTTATCCCTCAGTTATTTTTATTCATGCATATCTCTTTTTGTTAAGAACAATTTAACTAAAATATTTTTCTAGAGATTTATTCTTTTAAATAGTTATCATTTATGTCCATGTTTTGAAAAATGTTTTTAGTATTTATTTATATGTAAATTAATGTTTAAAAATTTGGATTCCTTTAAAAGATTAAAAGTGGTATGGGAAAATTTGATTCAAAAATCTCATTACTAAATGTTTTAGATGGTTTTGAAAATGGCTTGATTAAGCATTGATTATGTCAATATCTTGAAATGATATATTGTGATCGAAATGTGGAAATGTTATTAGTCATATTTTTATATTTTCAATGTTTTATATGTAATGATTTTATTGTAGTACTTGGACATTTGACTGGTGGTTACACGATAAACCAATTGACAGGTGATGTTGTGATAAACCAGGATGGGTGGTTATGTTATAAATTCCAGTGCCTTTCGTAAGGAGATAGGCTGTATAGATATTATATTTAGTGATATGCATGGAAGTCGACTGTATGGTTATTCCATTTAAGTATGTTTATGTCCCAAATTATTTATATATGTTATGTGTTATTTCTATTGGTTTTATGGAAATATTTTTCTTAGAAAAGTTTATGTACTGATCTTTTATTCAGAGAAGAGTATTTACTACTTCATAAAGGTAAAAATTAATATATATATATATATATATAATAAAGTATTCATGGATTAATTGTTGTTTTGAAAAACTAATAGTAGTTCTTCATTGTGTATCCCTTACTGAGGTTTTTTCTCATCCCATGTTTTTGAAATGTTTCTTCAGAGGACATGATGAGGAATAGGGACCAGGATGTGATCAAGGAAATGTAATGATGTCTAAAACATGGAACTAAACATATTTCATTTTAAGAGTTTGTATTTTACAAAAAAATTGTATTTTGAGTAGTATTGTATACTTGTAATATTAAAGCTTATATGTAATAGTTATGGCCTAATTCTCTAAAACTCTAAACCTGAAAAGATATTCAATGTGAATTAGTGATTTAATTCAGGATTGTAAAATGTTTAATGTCAAGTTCTTATAGTTGGTATCAGAGGTCAGTTTATATATATTTATAGGTTGGGGTCTAATTTAAGCCTATGTGACATAAACATAATGGTTAGCATATTAGAAAAAGTCATAGTTATATTATAGTTGATAAATGGTTATTATATTTTGGGGTGAAAAGTTAAAGGTATTAGATAACCTTTGAGGATAAAATAGGTTATAATTAATGTTGATAAATTTTCATCTTTTTTGGGAATGTTATGGAATTTTATAGTTTTTAAAAAAGGTCAAAATTCAAGCCGTGTGACAACCCGTAACGTCATCCAAAGCTACGGGAGTTGAACCCACAACCAATGTTCTATTGGGATTTATCGCCTACCACTGGACTATGTGAAGTCCCTGTTTAGTATGACGAATTATTTTTAGAGAAATGATCTTATTGATTAAGAATAAGTTTATTTTGGATTATATGATTTATCAAATGGATATCCTTAGTATAGGAAAATGATTTGGTGATTAAGTGATAAAAGTTATTTTTGGAAGAAATTATCTCTTTTGGGAAGACTATATGCTTATAGGAAAAAGAATACCATGGGATTTTATTTTGTGGATTAATGGTTGAAATATTATTTTGGAACAATATATATTTTTATTGTGGACATAAGTTGATTTGGGTTGTTTAATGAAATTATTAACCAATCACAGAGAATATGTGATTAGGTTAATTACACTTCAGTATGAGACTTTAAGAGTAGTTGATGTTTTGGAGATAAAAATTAAGATTTACTGTAGATGACTATGTGATTTAAATCCTTATGAGTTTTGGGTTTCAATATTAGTTTTGATTATTCTGAATATTTTTAAGGACAATTGTATATTGAATTCTATTTCTTTAAATTTTGGTACTTTTTTTGGATTTTGGAGATTAAGGGTACTATTTATTTTTATAAAGGATTATCCTTTTAGGTATTAACTGATCTCATACTAACTAATTTAGGTTTTGGATAATATATAATGATAGGGGAAATATTGGGTTTATATTTTTTGGATCATTTTATGCTCTAGAACTTTATTTTTGCACTTTTGATGTCTCTAAATCGACTAGAATACTCATTGTTTTGAGAAAAGAAGTGTTTGGGGTAGAAATTTATTAAAGGATTAAAGATTACATGAAAAGTAATAATGTGTCTATATGTTCTAGGTCCGGCTAATAAATAAATTCCTTAACTTTATTAAAAAGATTAAAAAAACGTTTCTGGTTTTCTTTTTTTTTACTAGGAAACCAATGACGGTTTAAACCATCACAAATTAGTTATTTTCTTGTTGTTAACTTTCTCATAATCAAGTTTTCTATCAATTTTCATTAGAAATTGACACTTAGTTTCTCTTACATATCATTTTTTTCGTGGAATACAAGTATTGGTTATCTCTAGTGACCTTTTTACATATCTTTATATTTTTAATGTCATAGTTTTATTTACTATTTTTCCAATGTGGGACAATCAATGAAGTTTCCAAGCCCAATTTTAAAATTGTGAGGACGTAATTTCCAAAAGGGTGGAAGAGTGTACCATCCTTCGAAAATAAATACTATAACAATTTCATATTTATTAATATTTTTAATTAAATATTAATCTTTTATAGGGGATGTTATATTCAAGGGCATACATGACACACAACAATGTGATTCTCTGAAGACTTATGCTGAAAACAATGTTGAGTCTTTCTGAAAAATAATATATTATTAATATTTAAAATGGTAATTAATGTCCTGTAATTTTATGAGAGGTAAAGAATATATATAAATACAAAATGATTCTATATATTTGGTAAATGTATTTACATTTATGCAATAAAAGTTAGAGGCTTAAAATGTGAATGAATCTAATTTTAAGCATAATTTTCCATAAAAGGTTGATTTACCATCTTTTGATGGATAATCCACATTAAATCTAGTATTCGTAAATTTTATATGTTCTATTTGACAAAATATAATTCCTCTTTTGAATAGGGACATCAAAATTCACTTTGGGTAAAATTTAGGTATTTTCCTGATAAAATTTAATTTTTGATGAATATTAAAATATAATGTATTTTAATGCAAAACTGACTTATAATATAATTTATTTTTATGGTTATATTATCTTTTAAATTTGTTTTAAAGTGTAATAATATTATATTTTTACCATTGAATCCAATATTTTTCATTGGAGTTAATTTCACTTTGAAATTGGTCATAAACAAGTGTCAATCTTTTGATAGTTAATATTTCTAAAAACACCACTTTTTGACAAAGGGAATTAATTTTAAATTATTTAATCCAACTTTTATGATTTTAATTTCTTAAAATAGACATAGTTTTTTAATTCTCAAAATCAATATATCTTAGGATTAATTTTTGGTATTTTTCAGAAAAACATCAATTTTTGATTAATAGTAAAACCACTAAGTAGTAGTTAAAAACTAATTGTTTCATTTAAATGAAATTTTACCGCTTCTGTGAATTGAATTTTGAAATTCCTACATACATGGTTGTTAATATTATGTATTATGTGGTTCAATAAGATGAAAACATTTTATTGGTGAATCGTATCTTTTGACTTTTATTTACACCTGTTAAAGGGAAATAGGGTTGTAAAAATAAAATCATAATGATAGAAAATTACATTAGCACATGTACTAACCTTATTGGATGAGTAATGTCCTACCATGGGGATCATTGTGTCAATTTAGGGACCCCATTGAGCCACTTGAGAGTGAAAATAACATTATCGATTAATTAATTTAAAGTAAAAACAAAAATGACATAAACAAATATCTTTCAGTTAATTAATTTTTATATAAGGTTATATAAGATATCAATTTGACTATAAATATTCATTGGAAATATAAAAATATTTCCTATATCATGGTGTTTTTTTATGATTTCTAGATTTCGTAAAAATAAAATTATTTATGACACAAATATGATACAGTATTTACCTCATTAATAAATTATTTAAATAAATATGATTATAAATATTGAAACAATATCTCAAACATGAGTCATCTTAACTTTTTCTCTAATGAGTTTTTTACCTTTTGAGACTGAATATATTTTATAATAAAATAATTATTTCAAAAATTCCTAAAGAGCCCCTCCTCTCCCTTATAAAAGGACATCACTTCTAGCCCATTCCTCACACCTCTCAAGCCCCTTGGCTCACCCAAACCCAACCCAAATAAGCTCACAAGATCCGTCTCTTCTTCTTAGAAGCCTTACCGTAGGTAAGAGGCACTTCATAATATCCTTTTCGTTCATTCCGTAGTGAGTTACCCGAATTAATGAAAGTAGTTTCTCTTAAATTTGTTTTGTTTTGTTTTGTTTTTTTTTTGGTTTTTTTACATTTCCAACCCCATAAACCCTTTTTATTAATTTATTTTATAACAATACCAATATCCGAAATATAAAAGGTTGTTTTTATGAGAAGGATTCGAACTACACTTACACACACCTATGTCTAATGGGTATAATATATACAGTTTCTGTGGATGGCGTACTACTACCTCACGAAATGGTGGATGTTCAAATATCTCCAACCACCTCTCATGGTGGAAATTATGATGGAACTATATTTCTATATTGTATATATTATATTTATATTATTTATATTCTTATATATTTTTCATTTATATAATACCTTTATGGTTTCCATAGTGGGTAAATATGATAATCTCATTTGGGGAATTGTGGACAATCACCCCATCAAAGTGATATGACTCGTTCATGCCTTATGTGTAACTTATAAGGAGTATAGTTATTGAAATTATATATTATATTATACTGGAATTATAATATACATATGTATCATAAATTTACCATTCCATTACAATATGAAATAAAAATGGAAGTAACGTTCATGTGTACGTAAGGCATACCATCTCCCTGAATGGTGCAGTTCATTTCTTATCTACAAATGATATGTACTATTATAAATACATGTGTATAATGTAAATATATGAAATATATGATATATAAATCATGAATATCATTTTGGATATAATGATATTTTGACCACATGAACAACTTGTAATTATAAAAAGTCCATTTTTGACAAGAATAACCAATGTCGACAAAATGACCATTATTAACTTAAATGATTACATACTATTTATAAAATGGTAATAATTGATTTAAATGGAATTATAAACTTGAAAAAGTTTCTTATGAAATTATAAATTAACTTTAGTTTTTTATTCAGGACATTGAAGAACGAACGTGTCAAGTTGGGAATAACATAAGGGGTTTCTTATCTCACTTTTAATTCTGTGAGATTTCCATTATTTTCGACTAATTTATTGCATGGGGTGTATTGTGTAATGCCATTTGATTCATATTATCATTATTCTCTGTATATTCATGGTATTCTGTGATTCCTTTGGTGGTTATTAACTTTTGGTCATTCGGCTCGATTGATTACAATGTTGTAAGGGATTTCTTATCCCACTTTTATTCTTGTGAGATTGATTCTATATTTGACAATATTTACATTGTGTGGTGTACGTAATAACCATGATTTTTACTCTTTGATTAATATAATTTCATTTAGTGGTATTTACATCTTCATTTAATGGTTCTTCATTCATGTGTTGTATGTTTCGTAGGTTACCAAATTTGTAAGGGAACATTTTAATCAAAATTTCATTCATTGGGTTAATCTTTTAATTAATAATTATGTCATGAAAGGATTATGTTTGGAATCACTATTTTTTTGTTTATGTTGTTATTTCCACTCCGCTTTGTGTTGATATACATCTGATACACATAATAACTCCATTAATAAATTCTCAATTAATCGATAAGAACTTGATAAGAGTAATTTTAACTCAAATTCCATTCATTGAGTTAAACATCCAAGTCATTGGTTTTGTCTCAAAAAGAACTAGTGTGAATGTCCTCTGATCCATTGACACTAAATATCCAATCACATTGAGTTCATTAAATCTTTTCACACATAATTATGTAATTTAATTGTCCATAATCTAAAGATACCATATTTATAAGGGATTTCTTCTCAAATTGCGTTCCATTGATACTTCATTGTTGTCAGGAACCAATTCACTTTTATATGGTGTATATACTGTCATTTAGAATATTATATCATGAATCCTTTCACTATCTTGATATTATAATGTTTTTATTGAATTTTATACATCCATTATTTTTATTCAAGAATATATCTTTTGGTTAAGAACACTTTAACTAAAATATTGTTTTAAATATTTATTATATTAATATTTATCATTGATGTACATATTTTCAAAATGGTTTTTAGTATTTATTTTTATGGACTGTAATGTTTTAAAATAATAATTCCTTTAAAATCTTCCATGTGGTATGGGACACTTTGATTCCAAAATATCTTTATTAAATATTTTAAATAGTTTTGAAAATGGTATGATTAATCATTAATTATATCTATATCTTGAAATGATATATTGTTATTACAATGTGGAAATGTTATTAGTGAAATGTTTATATTTTCAATATTTTATGTGTTATGATTTTATAATGGTACTTAGACATTTGACGGGTGGTTACGTGATAAACCAAATGACGGGTGGTACCGTGACAAATCCGGATTTGTGGTTACATTATAACTTCTAATTCATTAGGAATAAAAGTTACCTATATGGCTATTCCATTTAGGGATATGTGTGGAAGTCGACCGTATCTTTATTAAATTTATTTATGTTTATGTACCAAGTTATCTATATATGTTATGTTTTCATTAAATGGGTTTTATGGAAATATTTTGGTTACAAAAGGGTAAGAAATGATCTTTAATTCAAATATGAGTATTTACTACTTCATAAAGGTAAAAAGTATTACATATGATAAAGTATTCATGGGTTACTTGTTGTTTTGAAAAACATACAGTTTTATTTCTTTGTATATCCCTTACAGATCTTTTTTGTCATCACTTGTTTTTGAAATGATTTTCACAAGACATGAAGAGGAATAGGTACAAGGACATGATGAAGGAAATTTTATGATGTCTAAAACATAGAACTTGACGTGTTTCTTTTTAAGAGTTTGTATTTTATGAAAAAAGATGAATACTGAGTAGTTGTGTCTACTTGTAATATTCAAGCTGACATGTGATATTTATGGTCTAATTCTCTAAAAATATAAACATGAAAAGATCCTTAATAAGAATTCTTGATTTAACTCAAGATTATGAAATTTTTAAGGATGAGTCTTTATATTCATCCTTGGTTATTTGTAACAAAATTATATTTATGTCCTTCATTCTGGTTCGTAAATAATTTTTTAATTTCTAAAACATACCCTAGGAGTTTCAAACAAGGTGTATAACAAAGAACACTATTGTGTACCAGATTACCCTAAGTTGGGTTCAGAATAGATTGTTATATTTGTTACTCTTATCTACATATTTTCATAGACACAACCACTTTTTCTGTATAAATAGGGTTGTATTTCAAGGAAACCACTCATAATACCAGTTACCAAAAAATACAGGACGTTTTCCAATACACTGACCTATCCTTAAACATTTTCCCATAAATTTCCTTAGGGTTCTCACTAAGGTTCTCTCATATTATCTTACAAATTTTAACTAATCCTTTACTATAGTAGACACATATGAATATATAATTATTTCCCTAATAGTAATGAATCCCTACCAAGGAAATATAAAAGGAAAATGTTCTTTACTGAACAAGGTTCAAACCATGTTCTATCCCTTCTTTATGAAACTAAATTCCCTTTTTTTTAATCCTATAAAACAAAACTAAGTTTATTTCTCATTACTACTGAGTAATTCTAAAGAGATTTTAATTCTCATTACCACTATGTAATATTAAATCCAGTTAGTTTCTCATTCCATCCATGTCTATCTCATGAGATAAATATTTACCAAATCCCTTAGAGAGAGATATAGGTCCCACCCATCTCATAATGAATTCATACATACTTATGCCGAAAAATCATAAACAATCATATCATAACCCATGAAATGAAATGGGAATCATAAACAACCAATCATATCATAACATTTAAAAAATGATATAGGTTTCATATTCATTATATCAAAAGTAAAACCCGTGAAAACAAGTGGGTTTCAAAATAATATATACCATGGAAGAGAAATGGGTTTCTTAAGCATCATCCCATCAAAACAAAATCCATTCAAGAAGATATATAAATGGAACATGTTTTCCATCTAATAAAAGGGAATGAGTAACATAAATAGATTTCATCTTGAATGGAAAATTCATTTTAAAGATATTTTGAAAACATTTCTTGAGGAAAATATCATTTGTTCACTGAAAAAGGCACTTGAAATCATAAAAGTAGTTTCAAAAATATTATTAAAAATAAACGTGAAATAATATAAAGATTTATTTGAAAGCTATTTGGAACTGTTTGTATTTTAAAACATATATTTAGAGCAAGAAAATGATTAAAAAATAATTTTGTTGAAAATAATACGAAACATATAAATATTTCTTGGAAATCACTTGAAACCCATTTTTTTTTTAAAATATCTAATGGAAGAGTATAGGGTTTGGACACCTATTTCCCATGAAAACATATACTAGAATATTGAAAACATTTTGGGAAAAAAATTATTGAAAAAATATAACACATTCCTGAAAACATTTTAGAAAAACAATCCTTGAAAACATATAAAATAATCCTGAAAATCTTTTGGAAAACACATAACATGGATAATAATTTTAAAAATTATGAAAAAATGTTGATAAAACATTGAAAATAATTTATTTGAAATTTAATTTTTGAAAAACAATTTATATAAAATTATGCTTTTAATCATGAAATGTAAGCTTCATATAAATTATGTTGGGTAAATTCGATGTTCTCTTACATAGTAAGAAGAACATTCCATTTTCATAGTAAAATGTTTGAAAAATGCCTAAATAATAACTTCATAAGAGGATTATTTTATAAAAAATTGGTAAATGAAAAAATGGTTAAAAACTTATTTTAATGATTATATTAGAATAGTAAAATATTCAGGGAAACCTTTTTAATAAGACATGGTTTTTAAATAATACCGATTTCTGATCGAGGAGACGACAATGTCATGATTTCCTAAAAAAGTATTAGAAACCTTATGTACAAAAGAGTATAAAAGTGGTAAAAATAAAACAATAAATTATAAATAACTACAGAAAAAAAATACCTCTAATTGTTTTGATAGATGGATTATAATATTTCATCAATGGAAGCATTAACATAAACAATCTCGAAATGAGACAATATCATTTCAATAAACTCTTACAACATGGTAATGTTTATCCACACTCCCAATGTAAGAAACTGAAATTACATGAAGGTTAAAATATCAAGAAAATAAGGATATTCATGATATAAAGTTTCAATGTCATTATATTCCCCTTAAGAAAAACATAGATGAATAATGTGAAATGTGTCTCAGAGAAAAAAAAATTGAGACAAAATTGCATTACAGTTTTGGTATATTTTAAAATATAATTAAAATTTATTAAATATCATAAAATGGATATTTAAATACTCATATATTTATTTATATTAATAATAGAATACACTCATGGGTTGTATAAACCCCACACAAAATTATTGTGTGGTGAATAAAGCATTTATCTCTCAAAAATAAAATATGGGATGAAATTTCTTTACCTTGTGTCTTGACTCTATTTGTACTCATAATTGCTTCAATCATGATAAATTTTAGTTTATTATACATCTTTTGAAAATAATATTCTTATATCTAATACAATATATGGTTTTATTATGAGTTTATATTTCCCTCTTGTTAATAATCCTATGTTTTGGTTACGCTTTGAGTAATATTCACTCTTTTTTTCATATGTGACTTAATTTGTTTTATATTTGGTCCCTATACTTATATTACGATATCCCAAATGTAAAAAATGATATAAAAATAATTTTAAAATCATTATATTTGTATTTTAATAATATATAGAACATTTAATTATGAAACAGAATACAATGATCATGGAGATAGTGGGTGATTCCTATGCATAAATGATGCCTCCATTTTATTAACATAATGAAAAAAGAATGAAAATAAAATATATGTCTATATGTATTTATTAAAATTATATTATATTTATTAGTTAATATATATAATATAATTTCACTAATCTAATCCTTTATGCATTCAATGTATGGTGTTAACAAATCTCGTCGCTCTGATGGGGATGTTATCCACAGTTAAATTAAACTATCATATTTACACCATGTGGAAAGTATAATGATATTTGGGGTTAAAGGATTAAAAAATCATAAATACATAATAGATATAATATATAAAATAAATAAATAGATTTTCCATCATAATTTCCACTATGAGATGTTGTATTGTAAAAATGAACAATCATTATTTAATGAGGCAGGAGTTAGTATTACAAATAATCAGTAAGATTGGTAACAATTACACGGATGTTTCTATAATTGTACGTCAAACTCTAAAAATAGATATATATATATATATATGTATATTATTTATACATATATTATTTTATAAGTATGGAATAAGATGAATTTAGGTGATGGGGAGAGAGAAGAAAAGAAATGATATTGACGGAGGGTGATACCTTTTTAGTGGGGTAACTACATTTGGTTTGCACTTAATAGCTTCCTTTGAAGGATTTATGATCAATGGTAGGGTTAAAGGATGAATGGAGGGTTTTTTTGAGGATATTTTAGTAGATATTGGATTACACATAGTGGTTTTAGATGTTTAAAGAAGTGTTGGTTGATGAGGTAGTATATAGTGGTGGAGGAGTGGCCCCCTTGTAATATTTTTAAAATAGAATTCTATAAAAGTTTTTCACATTTCATGTGGATACAAAAATAGATAAAATTAGATAAAATAGAGTATAGGGTCAAAATATCACTACTCAATGTCTCTTTTACATATTTATAGGTAATTTTGGGTCCTAAATTAAAGTTTTAGCACATAATTATGATGAATTTTACCTTAACAAATGTATTTAATTTTAATTAATTTCACAAATATTTCTGGTCAAATACTAAGTTTAATTTATTATAAATTATAAATTATTATGATTCCAAATATTTAATCAAGATTTGATAATTTTGAAAACAAATGTGGTAGAAATTAATTTAAAATTACTTCTAGTGACAGGACGACACTATGGTTTTTTCAATAAAAACATATCAAATGTTTGTTATGTTTTCATTTCCAATTTCAATGTGAAATTGGTTATAATGACATAAATTGAATTAAAGTATAGACATATTATATAATTATTTATTTAAACCAATTTAAAATATAATTTAATATTATAAAAGTTTTGGATGTAAAAGAAGAACAGATTTAAAATTTAAAATTTTTAATTATACATTAAAAAATGAAACCCTGCTGAAAAAACCAAAAAAATTTCCTAATATAATATTATGCTTTTATTTCATATATTAATATAATTTTTACTTATTATATCTATAAATTATACAAAATATGGACTTAAAATGGGTTCACCATCAAAATCACGTAAAACTACCTTTAAAAAAAATTTGTTTTTAACTTAAAATTTTGCATGTTCTTATCTTATTTATATTAAATATATTTAATGAATATAATATATATTTGGTTAATTATATAATATATATATTACATTAATATCACTCACTAATTGTATTTAATTTAATTTATAAGGGTAAAATAGCTTTGTGACCATTAAAATTGTAATATTTCTTTCTGTATTCAATCGGTTTTTATATTTAATTTTAATAATTGGTAACTATGAATTCATAAAGTATTTTTTTAAAACATATATTTTTATGAATTAGTTAATAATTTTCATAACCTATAATTTAACAACTAGGATATATATTGTTTTAATAACATTTTAACAGTATATTATTGTTCAGTAAAACTTGGTCTTGTGTGTTATGCAAGCCATCAAAGAAAGTCATGGTTGTGTGTATCACAAGAAACCCTGAGTTGTCCATATAGAGAAAGATGAAATTTATTTTCTATGTAGTGTTTTATTGACATTGTGTTTCTTGTATCCAAAACCAAAAAATATAGATTTGATATAAAATAAACTATTTCTAGTGTTGTGTGGAGAAAAAATATCATAATTTGAAAAAACATTTCACAAAATCTCATGGTGTTATAATTATTTAGGTGATGGTTAAAATTACATAGATTTTTAAAATCCACCTAGTATCTTATGTATCATGTGAACCAAAAATTTACCTATTATTTATCAATTTAATATTAGTCTTTCGGTCTTTTCCTTCCTTTTTTCACAAATTAACAAATTAATAGGAAAGAAAATGTTTACCATTTATTTTTTAAAATAATTTAATGATTCCAATAGGTTCTTAATTTGAAAATTTTAATCTATATTTCCAAAATCCGATGAAATGAGGGTTTTAGTCTAAAATATACAAAAACACAACTGATTATAAAATTTATTGGAATGAAATTATATGATTATCAAAAAAATATATAATAATTACATTCATTCATAATATAACTAAAATAATTTATATTACTTTTTTATTTTTAAAAGGATCTAATATTTCTAAAAAATTATTCTTTTTATATTTATAAAATATGGTATATTTCATATAGTGAATAATAATGAAATATATTTTAATTATAGGTTTTTTTTAATTGTATATAGGATCATTTTATAGATTTAATCATTAATTTCTACATAATTTTTCTGTAATAATGTGTATTTTAGGATAAATTATAATAATTTATAGAAATAAAAAAAATTATACTATATATTTTTCATTTTTTGGGACAATATATTCAATTTCAATATATATTATATATAACAAAGAGCATACTAAAATTTGAGGACTTAAAATAATTATATATAAAATATTTAAATTGATTATTATTTGAAAAATCTAGATGTTACCAACATTTCAAATACCATATGATCCCACAACTGATGAAGTGTATTAGTATTTGTAATCCCCCGCCCCACATTTATTAAAACATATCTTTATGATTTCCACATCTTTGATGATCATGTTCTGGATTCATCTATACTCGTGTGAATTTAAACATGATATAGAGTTAAAACCTCTAACTATTTTAATTTATTTTTCTATTTTGATAGTGTAATTAAAAAATTAATATTTTTTTTATATTAAATGGTATTTAGATAGTTATTTAAATAGTTAATATTCATCATATTATTTTCAACATGTATCCTTTGTATCACAGAGATGGGTGATCCAACCATTTTTCATTGATTTTCATGTTTAATATAACTTTATGTTTGAGATGGGCAATATAAAACATAGTGGAACCAATCACGTGTCCAGACGACCTAGACTTTTAAATTAAACACATGTGACCTTTTCGATCAATTTTTCAACTCTATAAATATTTATTGATTTCTAGACTGGATGTCAATGTCATATATTTTAAAGTGTATGTGAAAGTATATAAAATTAAATCTTAATGAGTTATCATGGTACTATAAAAGATATGAAAAAATAACATGACATTTGGATAATTTGATTGAATATTTTTATATGGTTGGAATGATTCTGAGGTTTTACTTATGATGGTGTCTCGTGTTAGGGACACGGGGTTTTTTAGAAATAATATTTAAAAAACAATCTTAAGTTACTATAATAAAATAAATAAACTCATTACATCTAAGGTATCCATCATGATTCTATTATAATCATATAGATGAGTATCAGTTTTTGTAATGACGTTGTCTCCTTTTAGGGATAGAAGATGGTTTACTTTTTTCTATTATTTCAAAAATTTAATGTTCTATATTATTTAATATAGTCAAAAATAATGTTTTTATTAATTAAAAAATTCATTAGATGTTATTTTTATTGTATTATTAAATTTTTATTGAATTATTATAATATAAAAAATATTATTATATACACCATTATTTATGAGTATTCCCTATTTGTAAGATAATCATTGAAATGAATGATCTATTAGGGGGTGACTGTTGAATCTACTTACTAAGGTTATATGGATTGTGCAGTGTGATTTCTTAGTGTCATGTTATTTATTTCATTAAGAACTATTCAATTACATATTTTTTTCTCATGATGTAGATTGATTATAAATTGAACCATTTTTTGTTTCCCTTTATTTTTATTTATATGGGATAAAATTTTATTTTTATTTGGTAATTCACTAAGGAATTCTATAATGTTTAGCAGGCCCCTCACAGAGTGTTGAATCCAAGGGATATATTCTATATAATGAAGGTGAAAATTTAATAATAATAGGAAGTATCACAAAGACATATTTTGATTGAAATATTCATCTCTTAAGTGGAAAATAGAATCATTCTTGATGTCAGATTATTTTTTTCCTTGGATAAAATCTACTATGGTTGAACATTTTCATTCAATGGGGGAATAGAACCAGTGTTGTGATAATTTTTTTAACCTAGGTTTATGGATTATATGATTGTTGATTTTAATTTTAAAAACTATCATTTATTTAATTTTCATATATAATTTTACACAAACTGAATTTTTCAAATATATAGGGTTTCTAATGATTGAAAAAAATAATGAGATTGGTGTTACCAATATTGGTGTTGATTCATTATATGATGTTTCCAATGTTTTCATAGATAATTTATATTATGTGGAAATAATTGTATCAATGCATTATATAGGGTTACTGAAGTTGCATGACATGTGAGATGGGGTTTCAGGTGGGGAATTGATACTCAGATAAGGGACATGTAAGATAGGGAATCTAGTATGAAAATTCCACTTACATGAGGGATATATGGTAAAATGAGTAATGTGTGACACTAATACTCTTATCGGGTGTCCTAACATCATGTTAAAATTAGAATTTCATAATACGATGATATTTTTCATGGAATATGGGATAATAAAACACCAATATGTGTATCACCTACAAAAATACACCAATATATGTACCCTTTGAAATTGATTAACAACACAACAATTATTTATTTATAGATACAAAAAATTGGATAAGGTCTTATTTTAATAAAAATATCCATAATAAGAAATTAGTGTTATATTAACTATGGATTTTTGAAGATTTAATTTAGTATAATATATTATTTCCTAGTTAATAAAAAAATTGATTCAACTTGATGTTAAATTTTATTTAACCCAATATTTATGTCTAAATTTTATTTACATGATCTTAAAATTGTTTAAAAATATGGTTACCTTTATTAATATTGAAACATTTTATTTGTCAATATTAATTATGTTTTTATTCTTAATAATGTGATTTTATGATATAAATATTATTAAAATTATAAAAAATGTTATTATCCTATTAAAAATGATTTTAATCCATACTATTCAATATTTCAATCGCAGTACAATATTAGTATTAAAAAATGTATTTTGAAACATTTATGTCCCCTATATGACATTTTTAACGAAATATAATTGTAGGAAGTTGAAGTAAAAATATATTTAGGATTATCATTTAACTAAATTGTATGCTAATGAGATTTTTTAGTGACAATGAATAAATTCAATTTTTTAATTGTATGGTTTCATTTTGTATATATCAAACTTTAATGTGAATAATAAAAAGTGAAATGTATAATGTAATATATAATAGTTTAAAATGATAATATTTTCAAATAGTGTACTTGGTTAAATGAATAATTATTATTAAATTACAAGAAAACGGTTTTAATGAAATTGAAAATTTATTATTGTACTATATGATAACATGATATAAGAGATATCATTATTCTATTGTATGATTAAATAGGGATATATCAATAAACATGTTTATGTTAATATAGATAGATTGATTGAGTGATTATTGATTTAAGGATAAATGTGATTATTCAATCAATATTTTTGATATCATATATATGGTTTGAATGTAATTTTATGAACTAGAGAATTTTAAATTTTAGCATGTTCAAAATAAATAATGATTTTGAGATTTATAAATATTGAGAACATTTAGTATGTTTAATGAAATAACCAAATTATTTTTACCCATGACATATAATTTCTATATAATGTTAGTATTTATTGGTATTTAATAATTTCAATCATGATTTAGTGATTCTTTGCATTTAATTTCATATATACTAAATTAAATCATACATTATAATGTATGATAAATATAGAAAAACGAATTTGATAATAATATTAAAATTTAAATTTTTTTCTCCAATGATTATAATTAAATATAATGGTGTAAAAAAGTATTTATCATTATTTTATAATATATTCCGTAAAAATGACATGCAACATCATTTCCTTATTAAATAATTTTTTAAAAAAATATTGTTATTAATATTTATGATACATCAAGGCTATCATATTTACAATGAATGTATTGGTCAAATAATTATCTTACTTTGAATTACTATAGTAGGAGAACATGATCAATATATGATAAATTTAAAAGGATGATGTACTATGGGTTATAAGAAATATTTTGAAATTGGTTAAAATAATAAAAATTATGAAACATGAAAGTATTGATTTTCCTAAAAAAAATTGAACTGGTTAATTTGATTTTCAGATTATTGTTTAAAATCATGTTGTCAAATGATATAAAATCAAAAAATAAATGGTTTTATTTTAAAATAATGGAAGAAATAAATTATTTAATAAATAAAAAAGATAATATAAAATACATATTGTCTGATATTTAAAAATAAGACTATAGTTATTATATATAAATTATAGAAAGTTGAAACATATTAAGAGTAATAAAAATTTCAATTGAATGATGTTAGTATATTTTGTAACCTTGATTGGTCGAATAAAAAAATGGTGGAATGAATAAAAAAAATTGTTCTACTAATTATAAATTTTATATATTGGATATAATATATCTACGGTAAAATTTGGATGATGTTTTAATGATTATTTAGGATCTTTATATTTAACCTGGGGAGATGGGTAATAACAACAACATAATATTAATGGTAACACAATTATTATTTATGGAGATTATTAATCATTTATATAATAAATCATGATAAAAAGACATAAATTATGACTTTTTTATAATTAAATATTTAATAATTTTTTGTTAAAGTAATTTCCACTTATGGTTCACAAAACAACATAATAGTAGAGTCTAAATAGAATCAATGTTTTTATTTACAGATTGGAAATCACAACGACACCTAACCCATTTATTTGTTATAAAATCATTTTAAAGGCATGTGTGTTGGATTGTGTGATATAGTATAAAGTGCAAGGCCACAAAAAAATGTTTTATTTCAAAGAAAATAAATTTATTATAAAATAACTATTTGAATTATGTTGCAATAAATTTATTTAGGGGTTATATTCAATTTTAAATTTTTTGATTCTAGGATTTTAAATAACCTCTCATTCTGTTTTTTTGTATTGATAAGGTAATTGTAATTAAATTAAATATAGTGACAGTTATTATGACATAATTTATTAGATCTATGGATACTCTCCATGTTTTAATATTTTTAATTGTGGTTATATTTAATTCATTAATTGTATATTTTTTATTCATTAATGGTGGTTTTGGAGATAAATAAAGTGGAGAATGTGGAATAATATTTTATGTTTTTTAATAATAATATTAAATGAATGTTGATGATTTTTCATCAATAATGGAACTTACAGTGTGAAGATATAAAAATGGAACAAATTTATTAATTTTTGTATTCCATTTAATTTTTAATGATATTGTTAGATAAGATTCGTGATATGGATTATTTTTTATCACTTTATAGGATCAAGATGAATATAAAAAAATTCTAATTTAGTGGTTTTATTATTAGATATATCATTCAATTTAAACGACCTAGGATTTATATTCATTTTGTCCTAATGTAAAATTTGTGAGTGGAGAAATATGATGATGACGTGATTGTCTAAATCAATGGTTAGAAAATATTAAACATGATAACTATGGTATTGGGTTAGTTATTTCTTGGTAAATTTTTAGATCATATCCCTTTTATTTTAACTAAGTAAAACAATACCCATGGAAATCTAGTTTACATTTCATACTGATATTGGATACATGCTTGGTTTGAATTTTTAGATTGAATAATTCTGGTAAACAAGATAAAATTATTTCTTCAAGAAGAAAAGGCACCCACCCTAATTTATGCCCACAAAATTTTGTGGATTTAGGACCCAGTGATCACAAAATCATGAATCATATGTAATATGTTATATATTGGATAATCTATTAAAATAAATACCATGATATGGAAAAATTTGTTTATAAAAAGGGACATCAACTTTATCTTTAATGAACTATCTGATATGGATGAATTTTATTATATATCATATTTTATATATTGGAATGAGTTTTTTTCAAATGTAATACATATAATTAATGTATTGTTTCATAAAAATATAACCAGGAATGCAGAAGATAATAATCTTCTTAAATATTGACATAAAGGCACATAATTCATATAATAGAGAACATTTAAGACATATTTTTGTTATTTTTATGTGTTCCATATAAAAATATCTATTTAGTACATGTTATTCAATATATATAAAGGATACAGCAATGTTTAGGTGTAAAATCATTAGGTTATTAACAATAATTTTATTGATTTAATGATAAACCTCAAAAAAATGATGATGAATTGTTCCAAAAAATAATTTAGGTTATTGTATTCATATGAGGTCCTTGTGATGAAATAATGTATATAAATATTGTGAAGAAGATATTTAGTGGACAAAAAATAATTAAAAATCGTAATGTCTCATCTATAACAAACCATACATTTAGGAAAGTTGTTTTTATTTTTTTATTTTTTATTTGCATGAGTTGTTAGTTGGGTTTATTTTTGAATAATTTTAGATAATTCATTTAATGTTTTATTTTTATTATTTGAGAAATATAATAATAATTATAATATATTTAATTATTATATTCTTATAATAAATATATATGTTTATATGTATCTCACTGTTTGTGTAATAATTTATATAGGGTTTTTATTTTATTATTTTATAATGATAAAAATAATTGTAATAGTGATTATAATAATAATATTATTTTTATTGGATTAAAAATAATCATGTATATTAAATAATTATTTTAAATAAAATAAAATAATACATATTTCTATAATCAATGATGGGTTTGTGCTGTGTTTTTTGGTGTGGTGTGATTGTGTGTGAATGTAGAGAATGTAAGGGATGAAGAGTCTTAGAGTGTTCTAAGAGAGTTATTTCCTATTGAGTGATATTTGAGTTGGGTGTCATAGAGTGTTGAAAAAAAGAATTATCTACCAAGAAAATATATTTTTCATGAGATATTGGAAGATCTCTGGAACAAATTTATTAAATTTTTTAATATTTTCGTAAAAAATAATAATAAATTAGAATAATGATTTATTCCCCCCTTTTGATTTTTCTACCATAAAAAAGATCTTTGGACCTTATCTAAATAGTAACTCCATCAATGAAATCTACTACAACATTTTTATCCACTTCCACCATTGATTCTCATCCATTTTATTAACTATCAGTGGTTTTGGAATGGTATCATTGATTAAAATATAATGCATATAATTTAATTTAAAATGAATTTAATCTCTATGTTATTTAGTTTCATTTTTAGTTTTTTTAGTTTGGTGAAAAATTATTTTTCTAATGATTTTTAGGATATAGATATTATCATCTTGAATTTATCAATAAATTTAAAAGATATAGGTGACTTATTTCACATTCATGGTGCCTAATTAAATTTATCTATATGATCTCTTAATTCACCATTCTTTCATTTCAATGTTTATTTTGTTAGTGGATTAGTATAAATTAATTAGATAATAATTATATTGGTTAATATAAAATATTCCTGTATTTTTAATAGATTTATATATTCTAATTAATTGTAAATATCGGGAGAAAATTGATTTTTTAAAAATTCAGAAAAAAAATTTAACATAAAAATTTTATCATTATTATTGGTGATAGAGATAAGGTTTTATGTACTTAAAAACATAGTTTTTGTTTTATGTGATGTAATTTAGTGTTTATTGATGTTATTTAATTTTGGATTAATTATAATTGATATTATGTGGTTGATTGGGAGTAAATTTAAAAGTAATTACAGGTTATCATTTATTTATATGTTTTGGAAAAATATAATTTTTTCATAAAATTATTTTTTAAGGGAAAATATTGGGTTTGATTCAAATAAAATATTATTCCACTGTTATATAATCATGATATGATTTATTTAATATACAATAAATTTTATAACATAAAATCATCTCTAAATGTTATCTATCATAATTTTTTGATGTCATCTAAATTTATATCTCTGGTATGTGAATTTATTAGAACTAACTAATGTAAAATAAATGATATCTTACATGGTATAATTGGTTGTTCAATGTTAAATATTTTATTTTATTTTGGAATGTGTTTTTTTCTCGGAAAACCCCACTAGAATGACAAGTGTATATGGATTTTTTTAATTAAATATAATTAATGGAAATTTTTTAAATGAAATCATTGACTTTAAAATTGGTCTGATAATTTTTTATGTTAAAAACTATTTTAAGGGTGGGAATTAATAAATTAATTGTTTTTATTAAGAATTAAATTTTCCATTTCTATTTAAAATATAAAATATTTGGGAAAACATGAATAATAAAAAAGGTAATAAACATTATATGATAGGAATAATCTTATAAATACTAATTGTTTTTTCAAATTGTGGATAAAGATATAAATTCATGAAAAAGTGATTTTTATTTTCATATAAGAGGAAGAGTATTTTTGGTTTAGAAATTTGATTATAAAAGGAAATTATATTTTATAAAAAACATTATTTTAAAATAGATGATGGTTTTTCATGTTGATTAAATGAATTTGAATTTATTTATAATGAAAATAATGATTTTTTACATGGAAAAATAGTGATAAAATAATTGACGTTTATGAATAACTTAATTTTTATTTCTAAATAAAAATTTATTATTAATGGTATATTTTAATAACTAATTCAGGGTTATATGATGTTGATTATTATAATTATTGTTAATTAATTTTTTAATGTTCTAAATTTTATGATGTTTATTAAAATAATAAGTAATAACAAGTTTGTTAATGAAAATATTTTTGAGTATGAAAAATATATTGTAAAGACATTTGATAGGATATGGTATATCCATGGGTTTAGTTATGTTGTGTCATGAGACATTTTTTTCCATGTTAAAATATTTCATGTTCTTGAAAAAGTGTGGGAAAATCTAAATTCCATGTCATTATATTTTAACAAAAATTTTGAATGTTATATTTGTTGAAAATAACTAATTTTTTGTAAATCGTGTATATTATAGATGTATTTAACATAGAGGTTATGATAAATATGGTTTATCAATTATATATAATATTTTATAATTTTTCATAGATCTTGAGTTAAATATATTCCAAAAGAAAATTGTAAGATTTAATTTTAACCAATAGGTTATTCTTTTGATGGAAGAATGGAATATATTTTTTTTTATTTTAGATAGCTGGTAATTTGAAAATATGTGGAACTTATCCCAAAAAAAAGAATATTTTTAAAGGTTCATAACTAATATTAATTTTTTAGTAGACTAGATAGAAAATGGGAAAGAAATAAATGAGCATTCTTGGGACACATAAGTGTTATAACCGATATATAACTATTTATCCGTCACTTTTTTTTATTAGAATTGGAGTTAGTCATGCTGTGGAAAAATTTACCATTTCAGGATGTATATACAATCAGAAAAGTAATTAATAAAAATTTCACTAAAAATATATATAATGATATTTTATTAATATAATTTAAAACAAAGAAATATATTTTTTAAATGTTATGATCAAATTTCGAAGTAATATTGACAAATAATATTTTTCATTTTTATTATATAAATTATCAATCAAAAAATATGATTAAAAAAGTGAATTTTGTGGGAATGTTTTTCACGCAATAATTATTTCATTCACCATGTTATGGTGAGTCTTGATATGTCATGTGTAATTAATAAATTACTAGTATTGTGAAAATATAATAACTTTAGAATCCATTTCTATATGAAACAATTCTTCTATAAAATAGCCATACTGGCCATGTAATTGTAGATAATATATTAGAGAAGTTAGAATGGAAAGTATTGGGGAAGTCATATAGATTATGGAAAGGAATGTGTGGTTTTTCCATGATAAATTTATAGAAAATAGTGGATGAAGAATGAATTATAATGTGGAGATGATGAGTGTCATGTCATAACAAAGTCCATATTGAGTTTATTAAATCCATATAAAAAAATAGGGAGGCCCATAATGATCATATGGAGAGTTAGGTTGGATCTCATGTAAAAAATTAATATATAGTATATAATGCCCATATAAAATCGAATATGTTAATTTTTTTTGCTGAACTAAGTAGGAAATGATATATAATTCTCTTCTAAAGGGTTGTTTAAAGACGAACCACGCCCTGGAAATTATATTAACAATCCATTATTAGTCTATCGTGGTCCCCATCATGAGAATTATTAAAAAATAACCTTTCATGGATACAAAAAACATGATTTATAACAATAGTTTATAATTTGTAACTCCTTTAAGTGATTTTTTGTTATGAAACAAACATTAACAGTCCAAATGGAGTCAAATGGTGGATATTTTATTAATATGATCCAAGATATTTGTTTAAATTAGTGGAAGTTAAAGGGATATAATTTTGATAATTTTAAATTGAATTTAAAATCTTATAACTTGATATGTAGGATGATGGAAAGAATTAAGTAAAAGAAAATCTTAATGATAGAACTAATAAATAAAATTGCGAGGAATATAAATTAGTGTTCGAAAAATGGAGAAGGAATAAGAACCAAGGTAGTTTAAACCATTTTTTTATTAAATACCATAATTAAATAAGATTGAGTTGATTCTAGATTATATTATATTTAAGATCATATTTGAAAGTGTAGAGTAACTATAAATAACTATGATGATCATAATGAGAATCTTTACATTGTTTGAAAAATTTCATGTGTAGTTTTATTATTTTATAATACAATTTTTTGGAAAAAATCTCTTAAACTCCTCTTACAAGAAATTGATTTTCTCTGTCTATACAGTTTGGAGTAGAAAATGCTTAAAATTATTGCATCATATTTTTAATTATTAGGTATATTACAAGTGTTGAACTTAGAGTGACAATAATTTCAAAACACTTATATGGTACCTCCATGTCTATACATGGATCTCCTTATTAGGAGTGAAGGATGGTGGATATAGGAATGATCTATTGGAGTTAGTTTGATACTCATAAAACCATTAAAAATATAGTGAGCCTTTCCGAAGAGTTAAATCAAGAAAAAAACATATTGGAATTGGTCCTTGGTGAGGAGTTACATCACTAAAACATACATCAACAATTTTTTTTATATTGGATTTCTCGTACACCCACAAAATGATTAGTGTATAATCATTTGATGAATCTTAGTGTGGGATAACATAAAAATGTTGATTTTTCCCTTCCTATTTAACATTTTTTACATATTTATAAAACTTGATATGTATTCAGTTGATAAATATAATGTAATTAAATATTCAATGGTGTTTTTAAATTAGAAGAATAATTTCTAGATAGTAGTATCTATGGGGTTAAATTTGAAATTTGCAAACCCCAAATTCACCCCCTATCATGGTGTCCTAGTTTAAAGAGGTGGTATTAAAGACTATATGTCATATTTTATTAGTTAATCCTTTTTAATATCTTATCATCTTTGTATAATTCCTTTATATAGAAATTATATGATGAAAACTTATGATAACAGTAAGACTGAGGTATTTTATGAAATTGATGAAAATATTTACTGGGATCCTGAAGATTTAAATATTCAAAGAAAAAATATTGTAAAAATTGGAAAACTATTGAAAGAGTACTATAAGTATGTTGTCAAACATTATGATTAATTATCCTTAATATAATTAGTAATTGAAGATAACAAAAATTTATTAAGAATATAAATAAGTTATTTGTTTGAATCAAAATGAAAAAAATCTAATGGGATCAAAATTATGAGTTATTTTGTTATAGAATGAAATGAGGGAATTGAGACTCTCAAGGAATATGTTATTATGTATAAACAATTGAAATATGTGTATCCATTATAAAATAATATATTTTAAATAAATTGTTTTCAGGGATTTATAGATGAATATGATTCTTGGATTCCTGATCAGAGTACTAATTAAGAAGAGTTTTATATTTATTCAAATATGGGAATGAGGATGAGAAAAAAAAAATGAAACTTATTAGAAACTGTTAATGTTGATTAATGATACTATAACAAGGATCTATAATGATATTATAGAGAAATATTTTTAATAAAAATATCTCTTTGATCAATATAATTCTATGAATAATGACACTATAGATAAATGGTCAATTAAAACACTAGAATAAAAGGGAATATGAATTTTCATTAATACCTTTACAAAAAATTAATGAATATAGAGTAAATCTTTTGAAAATGGAATATGAAGATAAATTTTAATCTTTTTTAGATGTAAGATATTAGGTCAAAATTTAATTTTTCTGTATATGATTATTAAATAAAAACATTCGATGCATATTTTCAATTTTGATGATAAATTTTTAGAATCATCTTCATGATAAAAGATCCACTATAAATGGAAATTTTATTTCGAGATTTGATATGTAATCTTCCAAATAAATCCTTAATCCTTCATTGAATTAAAAATTAGAGATAAGAGGAGTTCTAAATGATAAATTCAAAAGTAAAAATTTAAAAATAAATTGATAGAATCAGTCATATGAGCCTTAATTTGGATTTATTATAGTGTGTTTATTTTTTATGGGTTTCCTAGTTAGTCAATACATTATTGTGAAGATACTACTTGGTTGATTTCATTCTTTTAAAGGAAATGAATCCAAAAAATCCTTTATATAAAATGAAATATTGTATAAATAATATTCTTTCGATTTTCATTCTATTAATTTGGTGCTAGTAACTTGAAAAAAGGATACACATTAGGAAGAAACATTTTTTTCCATTACAATGGGTTGAAATTACACATTTTTTGTACATTTATTTATTATGTACAATATGGTCACTTAATCATTATGTAAAAATGGAATTTTTGTGCTATAAATCATTAATGAGAGAAAAAATGATCATTATAGAATATTAATTTAAAGATGTTCATATGAAATAAATATTTAACGATATTTTATTATGATAAGTGGAGAGTGAATGATGAATAACTCCACTATATATATGACAAGTAAAAATCAATATGGAAGAGAAAAAAATTAGTGTAACTAAATAAAATATTTAGGTGGTAATATAATGATGAGGAATTATATAAAAGGGATGTGTTTCCATTTAAAAAATATATTTTTATAGAATAAATTTTTTGAAAAATAACAAATTTAAATTATTGAAAAATAGGAATAAATTTGTATCATTCATCATAGAAAACTTATATATTTTTAAAAAAATAAATCACTTAAAAATATGATAAACATATAACATAAATAGAATTATAACACAAGTACATGATGTCTTGTAGTGTAATGGATGGAATCATTCACTTGTAAAATGATTTATAATGTTACCATATTGGGAATATACTTGAAGTCGAAAGGGAAAGACGGTGAAAAAATAAAAACTCATATAATTGAGTTTTTAGTGGTATAATTGACTTAAATATCATAAATAAGACTTTTAAAAAATCTATAATAATGTTTTTTGTTCCAAATGTCCAATCCAACTTCTCTGTAAGAAAATATTGGTGGTACCCTACTTCCCAAGAATATAATTATTATATGTGATGATTTTTGTAATATAAGATAAGATAAAAGAGATACAATTAGTGTGGTATGTATTCACTAAAATACCATGAATGATTCATAGGATGGTTTATGATTTGTGATGATATTATTTAATTGGGAGTACAAAAATATTTTTAGTGGTGTTGGGTGTTGCCACTATGGATGCCATTGAAAAATATTATACACCAACTATGGTGATATAGATTTAAAAGATAACCATAATAATAATAGTTTTTTACATATGGAGGGATACATTAATGTTGTATCAAGGAAAACATTATCATTAAGAAATATCAATAATTCACCATAAAAAATAAAATTTTAATAATTTTATATATTCTTGTGTGACTAAGTATAAGTGGTTTGGAGACATATTTGGAGTGACACATGTTTCAAAAAGATAGATTATTTTTTCAAAATGTTTTGATCCTATTTTGGTATTCAAAATGTTGTATATAATTTTTTTTTGAAGTGGTGGAATACCTTGAATTAGAAGGAATAAAAATTGATATTGTATTAGCTACATTTATGAAGAAATGGTTTTCCGTTTTATGAGATTGAAATTTTATATCATATGGTTTATTTAGAGGATATAGAAACCAACTGATATAAACATATTATAAAAATTAAGTTGATTGTACATATTAAGGAATATCACAATATTTGGTTTCCATGATAGAGGAAACTATGTGGATTTAGGAATGACCAATTTAATATTGGTAAGCCTTAAAAGTGAATGAAATCTCAATGAATAAAAATTAAATAATTGATATCAATATGTATCAATTTTTTACCCTTAACAAGTGGTTTAAATTTGTTTCATATGTCAAATGAATCAATGAAATTTCTTTCTTATATACTGGTATCCATGTGTTAGTGTGATTGACATTAAAATAAGAAATATTATATGAAAGTAATAGATCAGGTTGTAAGTGTTTTACGAAATAAGTGAGTTGCGCGGACTAAATTGATGTTATTGACATAATATCATGTTTCCTAAACAACTCTATAACTTATTATACTTTGATAATTTAATGAAAACTCATGGCCATGTGATATATTGATTGACTATAATTTCATTGGAATAACATAGATTAATGTGCAAGTGCGACAAAGAATAAATTAAAATAAATAATGAAAGGAGATAAAGGATCCTTTTATTTTTAACAAGTGGTTCAAATATTATGATTTTTTTTGAAATAATATGAAATAGGATGAATTAAATAATGGTTTGGTTTACCAAAGAGAATTTTTCTAAAATTTTAGATCTAGATAATCTATTTAAGAGGTAAAATGAGATCAAGGTTTAGTAATATGGAATATTTTGGATATTTAAATTTAATATGAATTCGGAGAGTAATATCTATAAATGTGTAGATTAATGGAATATTTTAATGGTCATGATATTTATTGAAATACTAGTGTAAGATAAATTGTTAAAAGGGGGTCGTAAACATGTGAATATATCCTAATACAATACATGAATCAATAGGGGATGAAGAAATGGAGTATCTAAAAAATTTAAAAACATTTTATTTAATTAAATAGTGGAGAGAAAATAAGTCCATAATGTATATATATATATATGAATATGTTTGGAAGTAGTGATATTGAAGGATATTGGGTGATATATTAATCTATCTCTGTATGGTTCATGGATTTTAAATATGTATTTTGATAAAAATACACAGTGTGATATTGTCTATACTATAAGGTTGTATATTGTATTTTTTGAAAATAACTGATGGATTATGAAGGATATATGTTCTAGAAGTTATATGTTCATATATTCTAGAACCTATAAGTTTTAAAATGAATTTTTTTCAATAAAAATTAATGGCCAAGATAAAATCTTAGAAGAGTCTCTAGAGAGGATCTAGAAATAATGTCAAACACTATAAGAAAAATGGATGGATGATTTTATTTATGTGTATTTATGAAATATAACCATAGTTTTGTATATAATTGACAATTTGATTAATTGTTGAGCTTATCCATATATATGAATGTTTTTTGTGCCATATGTAATAGTTTATTTTGGGCATAACGGTCAAGAAATTGAAAACTCCTCAACTCACTTAACATAGAAAAAATAATGTTTGTTAAAATATATAACTATTTAATAACTAATATTTTTTAGGTTAAGAGTTTATTATTCCATCAATTATTGGCTATGTTGTGATTTATAATGAATTTGAAATGTATATAAGGAAAATGACGATTCATATACACACAATGATTGTCAATTAATCATATGAAAAAGTTACCATGATGTTACATAAGGGTCTATATGAATCTTAACATATGACTAATAAAAATAAAATCTATGGTTTATTAAAAAAATTATCAATAAAAATATGATTGGTTATGTGCACACTATGTGAAGTGATGATCAAATGGATTTGAATTTTTTATGTTATTTAATTTACTGCAAACCTTGTGTTTTAGAATGTTATTATGTTAATGGTGAATATGTAATTATATGTTTGTAAGGATTTAATTTATAAAATGAAAAGAATTGTAATTAAAAATGATGACAACTAGCTCCCATTAATTGATTGATTAAATAACCTACTCTTATAGGATTATGGAGATCTCCAGAAGTTATTGTATGGTTGTAACATGAAGATATATGAATTTTTGAAAATGAGTGAATATATATTTGAAGAAATATATTGATAATTGTTTATAATAAGGCACATTTTTATATATTAGACGCATCGATGTTTTTGTGATACAAACTGGAAAAGGGAAGAAACACGATTTAATAGTCATGTGAAGGTTCTAATGAGTCATCTGATTCCTCAAAAGAATAATATACTTCTTCATAAGTAGTGATAGCTAGATAATTGGATATATAATGAGACCTTAATTGATTTATATGAGTAACATACTATTAAAAATTGTAACATATAGTAATTTCATGTTTAGGGTCTAAATTTCTTGTTAAAAGGAATTTTGAATATTTTTTTAATGGGATTATTGTTTTGGGAACCAATATTTAGATCATTAATCTAAGATTTGAAGCATCCCATGATGATGTTTTTATATGGTTTGAGGTTTTTGATGTGAATCAGTTATTTATCCATGTCATAGGACTATTGAGACAAATTTTAGAGTATGGGGTGAAAATTAATCATGAAGGATAGTTTGGGTTTTCTTATTTAGATAATAATGTGGGTATCCTTACACTGGAAGAATTTTAGTCCAATTTTTATAGAGAAATGTATAGATACATGGCTATTAAACGGTTCAGGGTGAACTCTATGAACATCATAGAAAGATTTCTATGGATTCTTTGATCAGTGGCGTCACAAATGGTATTAAAAAACTATTTGTTTTGTTATAAAAGGGTTTAATGATAATTCTCAGGGTTGATTCGTGGTTTGTGCATGGTTGTAAAGACATGTGGACTAAACATGTCAGGTGAGGAGTTTTAGGATATTTTTGACCACACAATTTTCACACAATAAGAAAACCATATAGAAAACCCACAAAATCTTTAAAATTGTTTATTTTCTTCTTTTACCCTTGTCATTTTATAACCAAACCTCATTATTTTTTTATCTCATTTCATCGTAGAAACCCATATGAGGCTTCCTTCTACTACCATTATTCCATGATAGATCCCATCCATACAATATCTATTATGAATTATTTATAATTCATTGGAGTGATAGAGGTATGTCTAAGACCCTTATACCTTTTTTTCATTATTTATCTCATTCTCAAGAGATATCTCGTCACTTTTAACTAATATTCCATATCTCCATAGAATTTGGATTCTACATAATTATATCTCAATATAACATTATCCAATAGAAAATAAAATATTAGTATACAACTAGAATTATAGTTTTTCATTTCCTAAAATTTACCAATCATCTCCCCAAATATTTCATGTACATATATTGTAAGGTAATGCTACCTTTGTCATTTTTTGAGAAATTTCAAACCAAATATTTAAATTGTTTATCTTTGATATAATGAAAATTTAAAGTGTATTTCGGATTCCCCCATTAAGTTATGTACCTTAGACATGAACTAATTCAGTGTTTTAACCATAAAATAGAAAACATGTAGGAGAAAACAAATTATAGATCCTTATTAAAAAGGATGGTGAAATTGTGAAATTGGTTAGCCTGTATTTTTAAAGGGTTAACGATTTCATAACAAGTTAACAAGTGAATTTTTGTTTTCAGTCACTAGTAATAAAATGGAATTTTATATTCATTGATGGCCTTAAAAGCCTAATATATCTTCATAAAAATGAGCGGAATTAGGAATTTATATTTTCTCAGGGTTTTTGAAAAAATTAAATGTATATTTCTTAAATTTAGAGTATAATTTTAAATTGACATTATTATGTGTATTAGGAAAAGTATGTTCTATAAAATGGGAATGAACATTATGTTATATACCCTAAAAAGGGGGTTGATAAAGGTAACTCCCCATGTTACATGTAGGTGAACTTTGATTTATAAATTGTAACTGGGCTTGATAAGGTGATTTTATATTTATCTTGAAAATTTTAAAAATATGGTATTACTCCAATATTATTAATGGTTATTTAATTTAATGATGTCTTTAAATAAACGAGATGGCTAATTTGGAATGTGGGGATGTTCTCCTCAAATTTCATATGACACATTGTTATAAATTATTTGAAATTATGAGATGGTAACTTGGATTCTGTATGATTTTTTATGCTATGGATATCATTGATTAGAGGATTGATTCTAAATTCCTCTTCACTGATGGAATTTTCGAGATGAACACATATATTTTTTAGATTTTAATTCTTGTGATTTGTTTAGTTAAGGGTTCGGATTCCATATGATTCTTGCTACTGAGGAATGCAGAGATGAGTTCCCGGAGTCAATGATGTTTCTCAATGATTGTGTAATCCTTGGATGAGTGTTCACATTCCATGGGTATTATAATATGAGAAGTCAAATTCCAGATGAAACTTCATGATACTGGGGAATGATTAGATTTGATCTTGGATGTCAAAGATATTAAATGCATAGAGTTAACTTTTTTGATTCTAAATAAAATTTATAGGAGCCTTTAGGATTGTGGGAACATCAATTTTTTAGAGTATAGATGAATGATTTCATGGACTTATTGGAATGAATTAAAATTTGATTAACTTGTATTTGAAAATATTTGAAATTACAGATCCTAAAGAATGATTTTACTAGATCAGGGTTGGTCATATAAAGGAAAACTACATTTAGAAAATGGGGTTAAAAAATATTGAGAGTAGATATTATAGAGGGATTAAATATTATGTCTTAAACGATAATATAGATTGAATAAGGATTTTAGTAAGCCAATAACACCATAGGATATATATTTTAGTATTCATCTCTAGATGTCAGATTTCAAAAAATTAATTAAAGTGAGAAAAATCTGATTTTATCTCCAAGGTGTCTTGTGGGAAGAAAAAATTTATTACATAAGTGATAAGAAGTAGAATTGGTCTTTCTCACTTTGGGTGGAGGAAATATTGTAACTTGTGGTACAATAATAAATTCAAATTAGGAGAAAGTTGGGGATTTTTATGAGATATTACATATTTATTCGCATTCATTTTATAGTGGATATATGTGGATTGAAAAAATAACCATACATATAAGGGATTACATACCCACATTATGACCAAAAAATGAGAAAAACTATTTGAGTTAAATTTAATTTGGTAACTAATGTATATGGGTTAGTTTGAGTCATAAAATATATTGGATCGAAATTTTAACATGTTTTAGTGGTTTCATTCTTGTTAAGGGAAATTGTCAGAGAACCTCCAATGATTCATCAACCCCTTATGAGTAGGATATATATATATATCTCTATGAATATAGGTAATAACTATAATTTAAAATAATTTTTAATTAAACATATATATTAACAACCATGTCCATCATTATGTTTTATACATAAGAAATCATAATCAAGTTCCCACATTACGTTTTGAAAATAACTAATCAAATCATATCAATGCATTATTTTGGGATCATAGATAATTGAAAACATGGTTACACATTTGGTTTACAAAAATAATCTGGATCATTTCTATGAATAATGGTGTAAATTTGGACTTTTTAAATCATATATATCCATTATTTTGTGAACAAAACTAATAAAAATCATGTCCACGAATTATCTCATGAGATACAAATCTTTACCATATACATTGGCAGGCAATATCCTTTCCACCTTTCATATAATGATAATCCGTACATATTTATTCCAAATTAAATAAGTAATTAATATCATCACAAGTAATTACCCTTAGAAAGGAGATGTGTTTATATTAATTTTCAAAATATGTCTTATTATATTTAATAAATAATTAGTTCGATTGATCGTAAGGATTCAATCTACCAGAAGAAGTATATCATAAGGCCATCTAGAATTTCATTTAGGATTAAGAACCCTATATGTCAGATATATTTGAGATATATAGGGGAAAAATAATGTCAGATTAGGAAAAGTGATATAATAAATCATTTTTAATATTACCACAATAAGGGGAAGTTCCAAGACACATTAAAAAAATAATTTTATAGAAGGTGACTACAATAATGTTTTTGAAAAATAATTTAAAAGATTAATTAATAATGAAATCATTAAATTTAAAAATTATTTTAATAAATATATATTAAAACATAAAAAAGTTAAAATTTCATAATTTTTATGATTTAATGGAGTTTTTGGGAAAATCCACATCGATAAAGGGGTAACAAAATGTTATTTTTGTAAATTGGAAAAGATAAATATCAAGAGTAAAAAGGGTAAAAACAATTTTATTTAAAAATATTAAAAGAAAAAAATTATGCTATGAAATAATATGTCCATAAAAGATAAAAGGATATTATATAGTATGATAATTATTCGTAACAACAACCTATTTTAATCAATAATGAAAACAAAAAAAAATAAAAAATATTTTGAAATAAAATTTAAATTTCCCAAGAAAAAAATATAAAATAACATGGGGAGTTATGGAATGGTATGACATAAAAATCCTAAATGAAAATTAGTAAATAAGAATTTGATGACTTTATGAAATTTAAATTGATTCAATAAAAACCCATAACATTTAAAAAAATTTATTTCAAGAAGAAATTATTAAAACAAAAAATTACAATAGAAAATCTTTATTAAAAAAGTGAATACTTCTAGAGGAATATTTATAGAGAATATAAAATTCCATGGATAAAAAATTAAATTTTCTCAGAAGAAATAAAAATTATTATAGCTTAATAAAATGAAATTTTGTTCAAAAAAGTAATTTATCTTTGGTAATAAATGAATTTAAAGTATATAAATAAATGATCATGAAATATAATTTTAAATACCATGAATGAAACCTGAATAAATTTATTATAATCTAATTTGGTATATATTTATAACATATAATATAAAATATTGTGAATAATAGTAAATATGTCTCATTGAAATGAAATAGATATGAAAAACCAATATATTGGATTCTCTCTTGGTAAAGAACACTTTTACCACATGTCAAATCAATTTCTGTTTATTATTAATTTATATCATAAACATATTTATATTTATTTACATGATAATATTAATTTATAATTTCCATTGATTAATAACTCTTTGTTAAAATTAATATTAATTTTTTAATAGGCCCATTTGTTCAATGCTAGCTTTAGTATAATAATTCTAGTAAATGGACAATATTTATATGTGCACCAACATCTTAATTTAAATGGAGGTCATAGATGTTTATTTGATATTATTTATTAGTCAAATGGACATTTTATCAGGGTAATGGTGATGGTTTATGACGGTAGATTAAAATATCACATTTATTATAATTTATATTCAATAAAATGTTTCTTTTATTAATAAATATTTTCATATATATTACCAATCTAAAATTATTAAAATATCATAAATTAATTATTATTACATAATAATTAGAGTATATATGTTATCCTAATCATTCGAAATGGTGAAATTATTACATCGTTCATCTATGTGGTAAAACCGACTGAAACAACAATGTTTAATAACTATTGAATGGGTAATAACGTAGTGTTATATGATGAAAATATAATTTTTACGTATGAATCAAGATTTTAATAGAACATAATTGGATTGTTGAATTATAGTAATAAATATTGGATATGAGAATGAAAATTAGAGGAATGAAGAATAGATATTTACATACCATTACATAATCTCTTATTCTCACAACATCATCCAGAAATAATGTAGTCCTCATACATCCATAATATGATGAAAGAATATAAGACATCAAAAATTGATTTATGAAATTATTATTTTGGGGATATCTTTAGATAACTAAATGATATGATTATTTTGGAATGGGAGGAAATTAGATCCTTTTATAGGTGAAAATGAGGAACATTTCAATGGAAACCTATGTTAGGTGAAGGTTTAAGATTGAGTCACTTGAGAGTTAGGTGATTTGAGTAAGTAAATTTATGTGATATATGTAACATTGATTCAAAAAATTAAAAAATTATTTATAAAGATTTTATTGAATTTTAATTATCAAAATTTGAGTAATGTCACTTTTATCACTTTTATCATGCATTATCTTATTTTATTATTAACACGATAATTGTTTTGATAAAATTTAATGATAATTCCACGTACATAATATTTTTATATTGATTAAAAATGTACACCTAAATTTATTATTTTAAATTTATAAAAATAAAATTAATTATTTATTATATAATAACATATAAGTCCTAATGTATTTTAAAACATTATATTTAAGCATAAAATGATTTTATTATTTTATAATACCATTTGATAAACATTAGATTAATACTAATTTCTGTAATTTTATATATTATGAATATATTTTATTAAAAATTTTATTTGGTAGTGATTAATTTATTTAATTAGTTCGAAAATACATTACAAACATAAAAAGTTCTTTAAAAATCTGTTTTTTGGCATTAAATGATTTTTTTATTGATTATTTATGATTTACTTCTTATTTAGCAAAAATTATTTTAAAATATTATTTTTAACATAGAAAAAATTATTTTTTAAAATTATTTTTTACAAATACACATTATAAAATACACATTATAAATTAAAAAATATATAATTTAATACATTATTGACTACATGTTTATATCATGCTAACATATAGTTAAAGAAGATATCAAAAATATATATATATTTAATACCTAAGGATTAGATAAGAAATTTTGGTAATCACAAATAGTGATTCACATATAATTAATCTCATTATGATTTCTATGAGCTTAAACTACTCCCTCTAATGATTTCTCTCATTATGTATGTGTTGATGTTAATAATTGTCTTGGTATAGATAGAATAATAGTGACACAACCTCAATTAAATGATTAAAAAATTATACTCAAGACATATTATTTTACTATATTATTCAAATAAATCCCTTTCCACCATATATTTCATATTGTAGGAAATTTAATTTATACCTTCTAATTAAATGGCTATATTACAATGGTCATAGTTTAACAAAATAATACTCATAATTTGTTTGAGTAATAAATCAATAGCTTAATGATGTTATCAATATCCATATTATATCAGCGACCATAAAATCCCAATTTTTTTATAATCCAATCGACCATATTGTAAAATGGACATAAATGATAATATTTCACCATTATATAAAGCCTTACATGCACCACACAAATATTTGGATTACATGTTCATGGAAATTTTATTTACATATTATATTATTCCTGTTTTAATTTTCTTAATGATTATTCAAAATTAATTACCATAATCTAATAGTTTTTATCATGGATTTTAATGTTTTATTGTAATAAATATTATCCTATTTTCGTTTAGTTATATGTTTCACGAATGTTGTCCTATATTAAAATCAAACGATAATTTTTCACTATATGTTTATTGTATTACATTATACCCCCTTAAAATGATTTTTTCCATATATTTAATTACTCATAAATAAAAATTATAGTTAATTTTTCTAGATTACAGAATCATTTTATTATATAGAATCCACAAAGTAATTATGTTTCAAAGAACATTGATCATGTAAGTGGTGGTGTTTCAATACACATAATATCATCAATCAAGGATCTCCAAAAGTTGTTTCTCAAAAGGGAGATAAATTTTCATTCACACATCCTTTGAAGATATTAATTGTAATGGATCTAGTATGTACTTAATAAAATATAATGCATGTAAAAAATCATGAACCTATGAGATTTAGGGTGGTAGTGCTAATGGGTATTATATAGTGTAAATATGATCAAGAATCTCAATATGATCATTGTATCTAGGGATAAACATTCCCATATTCCATTATCTAATAACCCTCTTACCAGGAGGTATTATAAAGAATATTATTCTTCAACTGTCAATTTTTGGATCTAGTTGAAGATTATCTGTATAACCCGTATATTGAAATATTTCTTCTTAGATAAATTATAGAATGTATTATACATTTTCTTTAATATATTAAATAGGATTATGGTTTAATTGAAACCAATCTCAATCATCAACTAATAATTTTTTTGTTATATATCTATTCCCATATAGATATTCATATTTCTCAATTTAAGTAATAGAGTAGAAACTATTATTATATGACAAATAAATCTTAGTAAGATGTTTATCCCAATATCAATTGTATTATGTAGAGAGTGATATTATAAAATATTATAAAGTATTAATGGTATTCCCAGATTAAACATCTATTAGATGATCATTATTTTTTTTAGAAAATTACCTTCTACATAGTTCTTATTAAATACTTCCCTAGAGTTTTTTATGTGGACGTTGAATCTCAATCAAATACAATTTTATGTTTTACTCTATATAGTCTTAGAAATTTCTTGATGTATAACATGTAAATATGGTCAAGTGTGATATCCTATGAAATAGGAATGAAATTCACTAAATACATAAGTCAATCAACTGAAACCCAGATATCATTAAATATTTGATTAGTATTGGTAGGACCCATGATTAAATCCATGATAATGTTATCACATTTTTATAATAATATAAGAAATATATACATCACATCCTTTTATTTATATTGAAAAAACGTTACATGATGTCATACCAAGAATAAATATATAAACATAAAAATCACAAACATAATGAGGCCCCACCCAAAATGTTACATAAGATGTTTATATATCTTTGTGCTTCATAGCTTAATATAAAAGGTTGTGAATTATTTAAAATCTCATTTTATATTTATGGTATGGATGGGACACATCTACTTCCAAATATTATAACTCCATCTCTATCAGTGTTGAACTCCATGATATTTTTTTACTTTTTATAGCACTATATATTACTACTATTCCTTTTTAATCTTCCAGTGGATATATTTTTTATTAGTAATTAGGGAATATTAGATTTCTCCCCCTCCACCATGTTCCTTTGGTGCACCATTTAAAATCCCACGGTATTTTATCTCATTCAATATTCTTTATGGATAAGTTATCATGATCCGTCTTTCCCAGAGCAGCGACCTCCTTGTTTTCCAATTTAAGGATTTAATATATTAACAAATTAATAATATCTATTAACTATTTCAAAAAAAGATATATCATTAATGATCCTATATCAATTTGGGTACTACAAATCATATGATCGAATAAGTTATTGATTCACTCTTAAAAATAACAATATCAAATATTTGTAAAAATTTGAAAGTAATGAAGCACATAGGAACTTTTAAAAAAATTTGACCATGATGTAAGAACATAATACTTATCATGAAAAACCTACAGTTGATCCATATATATTATTATCATTATATGATTTTAGTTATTGTAATCTTAGTTTAGGCTACACACATGGATTAATTGTGTATCATTGAATTCTTGAACTGGGTCGATATCATCAACATTCCAAAAATACTACGAATTTATTATACTAGAAGAAGAAATTATTTTAGATTCATCTTAATATATTATGGTTGAATCAGATCTCTAAATCATTACATGAAGCATAAACATCAGTGAATATAAATTCCTAAATATATACATTAATGTATAGAATAATATTTTTAATGAAAAATCCTTGGTCGACCAAAAACTGGGCACCCAATCCCATCCACGAGAAGCCATGAGAGGAATTATCGATAACATCAAATAAACCTCAAATATTAATGATTTATAATAAGAACAGCATATATGTAATCATGAAAAATATAGATAAAATAACACTAACTATTTAAAATAAATTAATGTCAGAAATAAATCTTTGTGACCCCATAGGTCACCACCAACCATTGAACCACAATTTCCCCATGATTGAATCAAATATGTGTAGAAAATAGAATTCAAAATGCTAGAGTTTACACAAGGATTGAGATACTCAGTCGGGATTCTCTAAGAAAAACCACTCCAAATGGAGTTCCATTAAAGGGTAATTTAAATCATCCTAGTTTGAAAATAAGACATATAAATATATGGTTTTCTATAATTTTAAATAGAAAATAGAAATAATCCATTTTAATATAGACTACATTCCATAAAATTTTTTTAAATAGATTTCAAATAATGACTCATATTTTAGTAAATTTCATATAAATAAAAATTGTGAAAAAACAGGTGTCTCGGTATGAGAATCAAAATGGAAATTCACCTTTATGAAGAAACTAGAAAATATATATCAGTAGAGTATATGTAAAAAGGGTTTCATTTCATATAGAGTGATGGTTGAGATGGCCTAAGAAGAAGATTTATATACTCCTGTATAATCAAAATATATCATCACTGGATACCATTAATCACTGTACATCCCATTCTAAAATCAATGGGCATTATTATTGAGGGTATTTTCATTTTCATAAAACATTTCAATGTGCTAACCAGGAATCATCACCTTAAAACAAAATCATTTCCTTTAGAAAAAACAATTTTTCATAAATCTTTCTTGTTTAGGAAAAAATTTCCCACTTACAACATATATAACTAGATTTATATATATACACTCATTAAGCCTATTCAAACATTCCACTATCAAAGAGTGACTATATTCAATGTGATTAATTTTATTATATCTATATACATGTATATAAACTGCATCCATTAATCTAAAAGACTAGAAATCTGCCTTAGTAATTCCTAAAGAACCCAGATCATCCATTGGGCTATCTGAAAAGTGTTTGTAAGAACAAATAACATTTCACAAGTTAATTCCATATTTTAAAAATCATTTTGAAATTAATTTTAATATTCATCATTCTTGAAATTTAGAAATAGGATTAAAAACTTCTTAAATAAAAGAAAACCCCTGTTTCTTGTTTTGGTAAAATTTGAAAAACAATAAAATTAGTTTATACAGATCATAGACAATTTTAATATCACATTAAAGTTAAATAATAGTTAAAAAACTCTATAAAAACACGCATTAGATTAAGGAATTAAATTCAAAGTCTTGGAAGTAGGGAACCTACCTCAACAAATGTATCCATTGATGAAAAAACATTTAACCACCTCTTTGAATTCCCAAAAGAAAATATGAACTAATATAAACTATATGAAAGAAAAAATCTCTACTTTAGATATAAGGAAACACGAACCCTAGGTTACTAGAACAATGGTAGAGAAATAAATGAGGATAAAATGGAAAGAGGTTGACATGGATGATGTTAGGAGGGATTACATAGAGAATTTAATCTAAAATAGGTAAAATCGCATAAATAATAAACATGTATGCGGAGAGGGTCCAAGAGGAAAGTTGTGGGAGGTGTTCATAGGGTCGCATGAGACAAATGGGGTGGAAAAGTTGTGATTTTTGGGTTTAGAATAGGGTGGGTAAATGGTAAAACAATATTTTTAATAGAATAGGCATGCCACATGGTTGGCAGCATGGTCTTCCAGATCATTTTCCCACCATGTGGTAGCCTCAATTACCACAAGGATAGAGATTTTATGGTCCATTTTGGGAGGCCTCATACTCATGTCCCTTAATTTGGAGCTCCTCAAATCTCCATTAAGGGACACACAGTTTGGGTGATGGTTGGGGCATGGTATCCCTTAACCATATTTCAATAGTTCACCAGCCTCTTCCCTATCTAAAACTCCATATTCAATTGGAAACACCTAAATGGAATGAAAAATCAAAATAAAATTAAAACTAAAAAATATTCATATTGGATTGTGGTGTGATGAGTTTCCCCAACATGAAACTTTTGGACCCCCAATAGTCCGGAATGATTTAATTAACTAAAAAAGGAAAATAAACTAACCCAAAATAAAACTATATGAGTCAAATAATGAAAACTAAAAACTAAAATTCTTATCAGAACCTAAAAATCGATGATTTAAAATACTCTAGTAAGAAAATCCTCAAGTAACCAACTAGAAATCCTAAGAAATGTATTATGAGAAAAAAGGAGTTGAATAGTCAAGTGAAAGGATCATGAGAGAGAGACTCACCTCTTTCAATGTCACTCAAAAATGGACATCATGATATTTAACATAGAAATAACCATGAAAACCCCTATATTTAACTATTTAAGATATCTAAATGTATCCATTACATGACCAACAATACTATCTCACAAACATCCAAAATGATTATGGTCGAGCAGTGGAAAAAATAGGAAGCTTCCCTACCAATAGTGATTATCAACTGATTCCATAATGATATCCTATTTATGGTGGCCTCCCAAACATTTTTGAACTCTATTCAAAAATAGTTCCTCAAGAGGAAACCTATATATGATACATAAAAACCAAAAACCTTGGGCGATGATGCATACAAAATACATCCATTCTATATTAAAAAAATATAGAGTTTCTTGGATGACACTTCGATTAAAATAAAACTCATAAAATGTAAAAAAAATAAAAATCTATTAGAAAAATGGAAAAAATAGAATAAAATTAAAAAATTAAAATCATTAATTAAAAGGAACACTAAAACATAATTCATAAATACAAATAACATATAACTAGGTTGGGGGACCCATCAGTGGTTCTTATTTTGATCTATATCACTTCATATTGAATCCCAAGAAAAAAATTTCAAATGGACCAAGAATCCAAAGATACAGAATGACTTTTTTACTTCTATACATAATTAATTATTCTACAATAATATCCTGCATTGATGGTACAACCATAACACACTCATTTATGGGTCTTTTCTGAGGAAACACAATGAAATTTTCATACCACTACCCAATACGCAAGACCTATATTTCATCACATTCCATAGGAATAGGTGATGCTTCATTAACATTTAAATCATCAAATGAACTAGTTTGGGCCAAATAAGTCTACCTCACTACCACTTCATAAGTGTTAGGGAAAAAACTGCTTAATAATGCAATAGTGGGAGGCCATTACAAATAATCACACATTCAAGGATTCATCTCCATCATTCTATGGTAGATATGAAACCAGCTCAACCAAACACTTAAAATACTCCAATATCATTGAATAACCTTTCTCAAGATGATAATATAAGATTTAAATTGATAAATGTTTATATTTATATAAATATTCATGGATTTATAGAGAATTAAATCATTCCCATGAATATCCATTTTTGATGTGATCTGAAAAATGGATTTACACCAATTCCATTCTAGACATTCTAATAAAAAATCCATGATTTTGAGATTAAGAGTCTTAGGAATGCCAATATTAATAGAGATCACATAATCACTTTTGAACCATTCCACTAAATTTCAAATTTCTTATTATCTTAATAAATTTCGAGGATTGAACTCTTGTTACTTTTTGATAAATTCCTAAAACGAAGACATTGACTGAGAACCACCAAACATAATATCCTAAATAAATGAATAGATATATTGAAATGATACATGAAAAACCAAATTCACATAGTGAATGATCCATCAATTTATCCACTTCAAATTTCCTCATATGTTACCAAGTGAATGTCATAATTATAGGTGACATAAAACTGAATCAAAACACATCACAACCAAAAATCCCAATCCAAATAACATAGAAATAACCAAAATGTAATGAATAATTTAAAATAACACATCCAAGAAAAACAAAACCAATAATAACAAAATTGTAAATTCTAAGGCATAGAAGAAGAACTCAAAGTAATACACACTCATCAAAACATTGAAATTCCAAATTTCAGACCCATTATGAAAAATAATAGCATCCATAAATTTTTTTATGTCACCATTGTCATACTATGAAGCATCACATCTGTACATGTAACCATTTAAACATTTACACATCCATGAATATGTATAAATATGTTATTACCACACACATTCACATTTTTGATCATTCATAATGAATGCCAAAGGTCAGATAAAATATTTTTCCAGCTAATATCAATTCATAAATAATCCCAAAAAATTTTGAGGCCACCATTTATCCTTATAAAATACATTTATAAATTCAAAAATCACTTTTCATCACACAATTCACAAAAAAATATCCTAATAAAATTTAATTTTCATTTTAAAAAAACCTCGGTTTTTTATTTTAAAAAAACCAGACATTGATAAATCAAACATCAATAAAAAATTCAATGGATGAATCCCTAGGAAACATAAAACCAATATAAAAAATGGGTGAAAGGTACACATTACTGAAGGAACTAGAAATTAAAAGTATTAATAATTACAACATTACACAGTTTTCTGCATAGTTTTACATACATTTCACCGATTGTGTTAAACATTCAGGTTCAATAGTGTTAGTCTAACAAACGATACATTATTTTCCGTGGTTTCATAGTAACTGTGTATCATTTAATCCTTTGAAATATCTATACTAATTTTAGGATATTATCAGGAAAAAACCAACTAATTATTAATAAAAATGAAATCACTCAAATGAAGACCCAAAAATCTCAATAACATTTTAGAACCATGTTTTAATTAGAGATGTAACTATTCTGGACAAACCAATCAACTCCAGATTCCCTATTAATAAATGGTGATCTTGTACCAAAACATGAATGACCACTTTAATTCTGATAGTAATAAAACCAAACTACCAGAAATTACTATTATAATCAGTAATATCCTATCCCAAATACCAAATTTTCATGAACCAACCATGGTCAACCCCAAATAAGTAACTGAGATAACTTACAACAAGTCCTGAGAGGTGTTATGGATCCTCCCAGTCTAAAAAAAGTTTTGAAATTAAATACATGTCATTTGTGAAGATTTTATCCCCTGATAAATAGATAAGAAAACATGACCAAAATAATAATAACACTATAATATAAAAATATTTGAAAACTATATTTACCACAATGGGAAACCGAAGCCACTGCCAACCACAAAACCATACCCAATACAAGAGCATACCAAACATGTGTAGAATCTAAAACTAAAAATGATAGAGTTGGTGTGAGGATTGTGATTCCTAAAGAGAAATCATGACATCTGACTTAAATTAAATAGAAATTAAAATAATGACTGATTGAAATGAAGATATTCAAATATAGGTTTTTATATTACTTTAAAAAGGTATAAATAATATAATCTATGAAAAAAACTTCTTTAAATAATGTATCGATACCATTTTAAATGAATGAATGAAATTTCTGAAAATTTCTTACAAAATATCAATAGCCCTAATATATTTTTCTTAGTATGAAAATAAAAAAAAAGAAATTTCACCTTAAGAATATAAAAAAATAGGATAATAATATATGGGTAAATATATTTTCAAGGGATCTAGGGTTCCATTAGAGATGGTTTAGGATGAATATATAAATTCTATCACATAATAAATATATACCATCTCAAGATATCATCAATCACTTCCCAAACACTAGATGACACCCAACCTGGTTCAATTATGGGGGCATCCCAGTGGATGTTATGTTATCTACTTAGGGCCACCAGTAAATTTGTATTCTCAACTATTTTATCATGATAAAATAAGGATCAAACCTAAGATCCTGATGATTCCAATGAAACATAATTATAGGTCAGTTTTATTATAAGATAATAAACATTCATATAATTCATTTTAAATGAAAAAATAACCCACTTATCTCCTCAGATTTTCCTTTATAATAACCACCCTTCCCAAGTTAGAATAATGTGGAACAATAATATACCATAGGCTTTCATCACATTTCACACGTTTAATACACAAATATACTATTCTCAAATCAATTTCAATGCCTAGGTAGTTATTTTAATGGTATTTACAATACTTTTCAAATTGAATTTTATACCTCATCACTTTAAAAGAGAATTTTTTGATATAGATAAAAATTACCAAAAATTTAATGTCTCAAGATGCCACTTTTCACATATAGTGTTTACACTATGATATATATATAAGCAATTTGTAACCCAAAGAACAAATTCTACTCACCATGTTTGAATTTATAAAAATTGACTACTAATATATATACATACATATTTATTCCCGAAATATCCATGAAGCTGAAGATTAGGAGTCCCCATCAATGATTTATATAGAAAATAGGTCATGCTGTTAGTCCCCTTATAAATCCATTTAGAAGACTAATTCAACTTTGGAAAATTTAATTTATGTAATTATAGCCATTTGAAAAGAAAAACATTTAGATATTTATGATGATCTACATTTAGAAATGGTCTTTAAAAAATCATTAAAAAATGAATACCCATGCTATATTCTTATGTAAAATATGGAAAATAATCAAAACCCATTTTTTAAGACTAGAGCTATTATTTATATTATATAAACATTATAAAATAACGAAAAATATCTTTAGAAACAGCTAATAAATTAGTGAATTCAATTAAAATACTTGGACATAGTGAACCTCCCTCAAATTATGTCACCATAAAAATAGAAGCTCTATTTTACATCAATAAAGAACAAGTAGGCAGGATAAACTAAAAAAAACTATCAATGAAAAAAACCAATTTACACCTAAAGAAACATAATCCCTATTTCCATAGAACTAAAGGAGAAGAAGAAGGAAAAAAATTGATGGAGGATGGAAATTAATATGTAAAGATGGATTAAATAGAAGATTAATGAAAAGGCATTAAGGGTCATATAAATAATCACCATATTGGATAAGATGATCCAAGGCTAGAACCCTAAGAGGAGCTATAGTGGTTATTCTACCCAAATGGGGAGGAAGATAGATGAAATTTGGGTTAAACAAGGTGGAGAAAATGGTAACACACAAATAATAAAATTCTTAGAAGGTTTAACAGCATTTTCGTATGGTTATCAAGACCGTATGACAACAATTTAGTGTCCTATACCCCCAAGGATATATGATACATGTTCTATTAGGGTATTATTTATACTTGTGCCCATACCATGTGTCACCCCAACAAATTTTTGTAGGCTACAATGTTTGGGTGGGAGAAAACACATGGTTTTACCTAATCATGTGCTTGGTGTGCACCACCCTACAACCTCCTAAAAAGAGAAAATTCATATTTAAAACAGCTATAATGAAGGAAATACATGAATAAGTTCAAAAATAAAAAAAATAATTTTCATGTTCGCTTACGGTGTGAAAACATATGTTCCACAAATGATAATTGGTCTTCCTCACAAATTTTTTCATAATGATATTCCCATACATGACATCACACATGCATGAAAATATATCATTATTCTCTAGTATTATTTTCCTAGATCAATAAAAGTAGAATAAACTTGTGTTAGACAATATTGAATTACCAGATAGAGTTCAGGTAATGTTTTATAGTTTTTTCTATCATTAGTACTGAAATACAACTACTAAATAGATTATCGACACCTTGTATATATACTTAAACACTATAATTTTCCCTATTTTTCATTTTTATATACAACAAATAATGAAAAAAATAATTTTTCCATAATAATTATAGAAATTTCTAATATTATTTTTGTACAAAGATTTCCCTAGTCAACAGCTTTGAATAAAACTCTATTCATTTTTAATTTTTGAATGTATTAAAATTTAAATTCATCTTCCATAAGGAATTTTTACAACATTATCCTTCAATAATTTTCATTAAATTCATATTAGGATTTTGATAGAATCAAATCATCAACATATAAAAATCATTTCTTAATTTTTTCCATTAATATCATTAATATAATTAAATATCACATGGTATTATATATTCAAGAATAAATTTTATGTACAATGTTTGGTCCATGATAACTTTAGGAATTTATGTAATTGAACTTATATACAAAGAGTATCACATGGATATAAAGTCTTATATTTCACTATTCAAGTCATTCACCCAATCCCAAAGTCATACACTGATGGATGTTTTTATACTAGATAATAGTTATTTTAACAAGATGAAATTTTCTTCAGAACTCCATGAAGTTATATGCCACTTATTAATGACTTCTGATGTCAGTTTAAAGTCCTACTCAATCATTTTGAAACGTAACCCATTTCTCACTATGGATCCACACAATCATTCATGAAGTCTTATGAAACTAGAAGACTATTCTAATTTTTATCCATAGTACCAAAATTCCATATTTTTTAAACCAATCGAATAACATCATCAAATCTCAATCATTCATCTCCAATCACTATAGGAACATCCACATTAATTTGGAAATACATCTAACTTATTATTCAGAACAAATATGTCAGCTTCAATTATACATATTCACATTAACTCTCCCATTGTTTTTGTTTTCAACCTATAATCATCTCATTTTAAACTCATCAAGAAAAATAAATTTTCATTTAAGAGATACAAGTTTTCATCTTTTATCTGGTTAAAAACATCTTGACACTACACCAAAAAATATATTAGTTTTTTCAAAGTTATACATAACTCGGTAAATAATAAAATTTCTTTGAATGTTATAATGTTCTCCCCCCATGATATATCAATGCACAGTTGTGTATTTATCCCACATTTCATAAAATTCCCATCCACTATATTAATAAATTTGTAATAATGAAAACTATACCACTAAAAATTTGTTTAAAAATTCCAAGAAACGAGCATGAACATGTTTTTAACAATTTGAAATCAACATATTAGGATAAGTGGGGGCCTTTCCAATGTTTTTCGATTGTATAGAAGTGAATAATTTTTTATGTTCATCCACAATGGCCTAAACGTGTCCTTTGGGATAACCTTGGGGAAAATGGTATCAAACTTATCATTGATGGACATAAATATTTTTTCTTTTTCTCAATTTTCCACCTTCTCTTAAATGAAATGAAAACAGATGTCAATGTTCTCAGATATTAAATGGGTTTTTGGATGTTTATATAGGTTATTGGAAATTTGATTATAATATTAAATCATGAGATGTTAGTCAACTATCACACTAAAATAATTAACATGATATTTCATCTAAATAATTTTATATAATGAACTTTTATCATCCTCATATACTACTCATATGGTACTTAATGTTATCAAATTTTTCTCCTTATAGTTCCAGATAAAAAAATACTCACATGGAAAAGATTCGACATGAAGTGGATGTACAACCCTCAAAATCCCTTGCATAAAACACATTAATTTAACTTGATATATTCAATCTATTTTTAAACTCATATTGAAAACCAAAATATAGTGTTCATTTGATATATCGAATGACCCAATTATAATCTGTAAAATGTGAATCCTTTAGTTCACGATGATATTTATGGCATAAACTCATAACATAGAAAATGTTTTATCAAAATATAGTGAGATATAACAATATTCCATTCATTTTTCGAAATTCCATTTCATTAAAACTCTCCCCATTAGTTTCCATTTCCAATTTATTCCCTACTTGATTTTTTGTAGATAGTTGTATAGATTCCATCATTTCAATTTTATTCAAATTTAAATTTTCATATTTTTCATGGGATAATAAAATAGAAAAATTATCACATGTAACCCCAAGACGTATATATATACTCATAACTTGAACATCTCAACAAGGTTAATTATTTTTTAAAATACATTACATGACCTCTTTTTCCCACTTAAAAAACCATTTCATTAACATAATAATAAAAATAAGTATACATACTCTATTTTCATTAAATGCATATTTTTCCCTTATTACTTTAGAGAACTTCAAATTTCTCAAAAAAAAATATCCATAAATACCATACCATTGATGTCAGAATTAATCTATATAAGGTTTTATTCTATTTCCAAACCATTTATCTATCATTATCAAGAAAAATATCCAAATATTTCAATATATTTCTACTCATCAATTTGAAAATTTCTGAAAATAGATTTGACATCAATTTGGTAAATTCTGAACTACTTTTTATCTTCAACAACAATGACAATTTTTGTAGCCTCTAATATAATAATGATTGAAAATATATCATTCATTCCTATATATTCATCTTGATTGTGTCTTTAGAAACAAAATTGCCTTCTTCCTGATTAATTTTAAATGAAATTTCACCTCATTTAAGAAACCGTATTTGTTCTAAATGACACTATCATCATTATGTATTGAAAGAACTAAATAAGTGGTTATTTTATCTCTCTAGGAGATCACATCGTTTAAGGATTCCCAAGTATCATATTCATAAATATTATGTCCTTTTGAAAAAATATTAAATACAACAGAATCAAAGAACACCCCATAACAATATAGGTTTAAAGAATTTTACACCTAGATACATAATCAACATATCTCAGGAATTTTATTTAAAATGAATCATTAAATTCTACTCAAATTGAAATTTTCTTAGATAAAACCTACTTAGATCTATTAACTAGAACCTGGGGGACAAGAAACATAAGCATGGGTGACATCAGATGCTCTATAAGGGTAAACATAATAGATATAAATCAATTATCATAATTGAGAAGAAGAAAATCCTAATTGTATGATATCTTAATAATAACATAAAATTTATTACCCAATTAGTTAAGGATATTAATTCATCATACATTGTTCAGAGGTTTTCTCTATCAAATGAGAGTGGTCAAAAGAGTGAACAATCATTAATAATCTATTGTGAGAAATGCTAACATATTAAAAGAATAAATAATATGTTTATGGAATACACATAAGAAACTAATATCATTTCATCATTTAAGTACCACCACTAAGACTATCAAAGTGGATATTATCCTATAGTCAACTCAGTTCACAACCCATTTAATCCTTTCCTCTGTCAATCCCCAAAACCAAGACTACCATAGTGGACATAGTCCCATCAAGAACAACGTTCAATCCCCATTCCAATCATTATTATCTCATGATATTTCATTCATTATACAATGCAGTAGTGGGATATATAATTATGGGATCATTACTATGATAATAAAACCCATACATATGAGTTCGACATGATCATAAAAACATTCTTCATTGTATTATCTCATAATTAACCTGATGAAATGAAAATTGATCCTTGGATTAATCCTTAAAATATCATCATAATGAGTGAATTAGAGAAATTAATTTCATGGTGTCATATCATAATATTCCCTCTAAAGAACAAATTGTTTTAATGAATAATTTAATAAATGAAAAATTACATTAAATTAAAATTTGAACATTTCATTAAAAAAGAGAGAATATATATTTCATTACATATCTATCGAACCTAAAAATAAAAAACAATAAAAGAAAATTTTAATTTAAAATGATCATTTAAAATTTTTTTGGATTAAAAATATAAAATAATAATCATGGTTTCAAGAGATTTTATTTGTTTTTTGAATGATAAAAGAGTGATACCATTCACACATTTTATTAAAATTTATAAAAACCTATTCAAAAAATCCCAAAAATTAAATTTTAAAACATTTTAATATAATTAAAAACTTGTATAAAATTACATTAACCATTAAATTCATCATATAAAATGTCATTCATAACATCATTATAACAAATGTGGATGTGGAAGAAAAATATTTTTTACTAATGATGAAATAAGGTCTGCTTTTCTGAAAACATTTTCATGATCTTATTAAGTACCAAAGTGAGGAATGTTGTCCACATACCTATAAATCAATGTGAAAAATATAAGTGAATAAAAATTCTGGTGTTTATATAATAATAACAAAATAATTTCTGTCAAAACATATTTATAACATAAAATCCCAAAAATAAATGAGATCATAACATAAACCCTACAACAATCCCATTATTTCTATGTACATGATCAAACCCTTCATATTATAAATATAAATTGTTTTAAATTATTAAAATAAAATACTCTAACCAAAATTATTATTTATAGTTCCTTTATAATTTAATATTTTCATTTTATTAGGAATTATTTAATAAATGGATATTTCGGTGAGAATGAGTCTATTTTCCATGCTTAATTCAGTTTGAGGGTTCATGTCCCTGAACATTGGTTATGGTTTTATCATTAGAAAAATTTTATTCCTTTCATGTGTATGATATTTATTCATTTCAAAAAAAAATTATGACCATTAATATAAAAATTTTATGAAAACATAATAACTACTCTTCATGGAGACGACAATCCATACATATAGATTAGTAATGTTCCTACATTTTGATTGATGGAATGATAGATAGTTATATAGTATTTCACATTTCATGATTAAAATAATATAATTAATATAATATATTACAGAAATCTATTCTTATGGCTATCCATGTAAATTTGAATTGATGTATTGTTCATGCCATATCATGTATTTGGTAGTCCATATGCACACCCAAGCGATATTGTCATCTTCTAACAGATTGAAATGAGATAGAAATTGGATATACCTAATAACATGAAATTAAATATAAGTAAAGGATGTATTAAATTTAGTTTAATTCATGTTTTATTTTATAATAGAATATATTTTTCCTCTCACATAAATTATGAATTGTGGACGTAAAGGAATAAATGATTAAAAGTGAAAAAATAGGATATACACATCATTTACATCATACCCAATGTGTGGCTCTCATTACTAAAATTAATGAAGATTCCCATACCAACCTATGATTATATTACAAGTCATTAATATAATACACAATATGTATATTCATTACATATCGTGTGAATTTAAAAAAAATTCGCTAAAAATGAATCATAAACAAAACCTATAGAAATTACACAACATGAGAATTTCGAAAGCCAACACAGTGAAACATAATAAATGATTTTATTATGTGAATTTTGGATCACTAACACATTATATGTATAATAAATACACAATATATATATTTTTGGAAATTTTCACTTAATGAAAATACAAGGCGGGAATTATTTACTTATGTATCTTTTGACCTATTTATATTTTTCAGCACCACTGAATGGTAAAGAGACCTGACATATGTATTATTTTGTTTTCTTATCTCATTATCATCTCTCATTTTCATCTTTTTTTCCTTCCAAATATGTTTTGAATTATTTCACTTTATTATTTTTTCAAATGTGTTTGATTTTTTACTCATTCAACATTTATTCTTCATACGTTATTCATCTCTTTTACTTCTACTTATATTTCAAAGTTTTTTATGAAACTATCAATTTTCCTTCACTAAAAATTGTTTCATAATCATTGATTATTCATTATGAGTAATTATTGTATTAGATTTTTATTTCATTCAATTATATTAAAATTTATTTCTAAAATTATTAATCATGGACAACATATTTCTCATTCATTTAATGATTATTTATTTCGTGTTTAGTATTTCATTTATTTTGATCATTACTAACATGTGTAGCTAATAAACTATGGTTTATGGGTTGATTTTGTGGTATTTTACATAGATAATGAATCCCTAAGCATAACTTTGGTAACCCTATAGATATTAATTAGGTTAAAAATATATATTCATTACATTCCCTTCCACATCCCTGTTCATGGGAGGTGAAATTTAATGAACCTAACCAAGATAGATTTGAGAAGGTTATGAAAATTAACATGTGATCTTTTATACATAGATACTAAAAATAATGAATCTAGGTTTTTATTTATATCGAGACCAAGGAATACTCCCAACAAAGTTAGATGAGTTTGTTTTGGGCAAATCCAATTAGTGACCATTACACTAGTTCACTGTATGCCCCAAATGACTATTTCAAAATATTTTTTTGGCTATCTTCAACCAAGATCCAATAAATTTTCCATGATCCCTCCATATACGATATAAAAAAATATAAACCAACTATATTTAGAAAAACTCTATCATGAATAGAGATAATTTGGAAACCTTTCTAAGAGTTTTGTTCATATGGTTTCTTTTTTACTAATTATCCCTATGGGTTCGACCACACATTACCATTTTACTAATCCCTTCAAGTAACTGAAGTTTAGGACTATAAATTTATAATATAATCAAATGCCTCTTGATTTCAAAAATGAGTGTGGGTATATAAAAAAAAATCTATTTCTTGGGGATCATGGTTTCCTTTGAATAGAAACCTTCGGATCAAACGTATTACCTCACTACCTCCCCATTCTTGTTTGTCCTTCTCTATTTCATTTTATATTTTTTCACTTTTAGGTCAACCAACATATCCGCTAACATTTTTTTCATAAATTTCATGTGTTAAGGGACTATGACTCATTCCTATATCCACAACAATAAATAACTAATTCATTTCAATATTGATATCAATCAGTCTTTAACTACATGATGCAACATTACAAAATATTATTGTAGCAACCTTACAAACCCTAACTAAAAAATCATGCAATATTCACCACATTCTAATGTAGGATATCATATACTATGATAGTAGTTAAACATAATGTACTATTGATTTCCATCCATTAGTGATGTAACACCCATAATTATGTTTCCTCCCATTCATGCATATTATTTTGAGATCAATCCTAGACTCATTCCTATGATCCAGAACATAGGTCAATTATGTTCACTAAAAAATGAATACCACCTTGAACATATCACCATATTCATAGAGTTTTATTATTTGAATAGAAATGTGGTTGTATTGTCATATATAACATTATTATTTTTCTTCTTATTCTCCATGTATGGATGACCCATGAATTTTCTAAAAAGTCAATCTCTAATTGCCTTCATGACTTGGGATGACCATGAAAGAAAATACTTGGAAAAATACTCTCCACACATATTAATGTGCAATTTAGGGAACAAAATTCAAAAAATTGGCCATGTGGAAAGAGAATCATATGGGTATGAATGGGATAGATTTAAGGATAATACATGGAAATTCCAAAATCATTGACTAAATGTGTACAAATAATTGAAAATGTTTTATCAATTATTTCAATCCACTTCATGAACTGTATTAGACAATGATGCTAATTGTGGAATAATTATTAAGATGCCCAATATGGGCCATTACATTCAAGATAATGTTCTCCACAATTCATTTAAGTGGATAAGTGATAGAGGAATGCCTTAATACGAAATACATTAGGTGTAGGAGTATACCATCCTAGTATCCCATGTTGAAGCCATGGCAATGTTTGTAGAGTCATTGTAGCTACTAATTATTCTACTACCCTGACCTTCTCTAGTGATTGAAATTCAATATCATGGAATTTGAGGAGTCCCTCATTATTTAAAAATTTTGGGAAGGTATATTGGATCACGAATTCAAATATTTTAAATACATTAATAACAATAAATTAAAGTTGTAGTACCAATATACATATCTATATCAACATCAAAAATTTCATCAAATATCAGATCAGTAGTTCCAGCAGCAAAAAAAGGGATTTTTTATAAAATGAGTGAATATATTCCACCATGAAATTGGAAACCTCTAGGGTTCCCACATACTATTTAAACCCCTATACTATAATAGATAATACCTTAGAACCCCTTTTCCCACATGATCCTAGCAACAATTATGCCATCTCTACAGAGACTACCACAATATGTTCATCCAATACAGTATAATTTTGAAAATATTATCTCTAAATTTGATAAAAAAAATGATCAATGTTTGTCTAATATTGATACTGAAAAACCAAATATCATCACCGTGAAATATCGGGCACCAAATGTGTCAAATCTCAAAGACCATATTAGGAAAACTACTCAGTTAAATTCCTAATAACACCGAGGCGAACCTAAGAGAATAGGGACATTTAGTAGATCATTAGAGTGGGAAAGTTCTATACATTCAAAATACATGTAAAGAGGTGAAAAATAATCTAGAGGGACATAAGATATTGGTTAAATCATTAGTGAGGTATTCAATGACAACACAAGGGAGATGTTTGAGAAAAAAATATAGAATCAAACTCTTCTTATATATCTCAAAAAAAAGTGATACCCAAAATGAAAGATGTTTAAATAGGGACACCAACACATACACACACCATCTAGAATTCCAAACAAGAATCATGAATGTCATAGTCGAATGGAAAATAATAAGTTTCTAACAATTTTCAAAAAAGATTACACAATAACATTAAGTCCAATGAGGCCATCACTAATATGTCTTCTGAAAAGAAATTATGTAATGATTTTACTTACAAAAAAGTTAGTTAGAAGAATTAGGTTTCAATTATCTAAATGATGAATTCTCTATTATTGTTTATCAGAATATTCCCTTTAAGATAAGAGACCATTGAAGCTTCTCGATTACATTCATTGTAGTTTAATTCTACATTCGAAGATCATTATGCGAGAATGGCATTAGAGTATATCTCATACATATGAGTGTCTTCAAGATGTTGGGGCTTGAAGAATTAAAACTAACTATTTTGGTAGTATAACTTATTAACTTACCATTCATATATCTTATTGAAGTTCATGAAGATATATTATTCAATGTTGAAAATAATATCAGTTATACATAATTCTTAATTTTATACATGTAAGAAGAAGTATATCTTCCAATTATTCTAGGGATAAATTTTTTATCCATTGTGATGGACATAATATAAGTAAACCAATATCACCTAAAATTCATTGAAGTGGATGAACAAGTTGTGTTAAACAAAAAAAGGATGCTATGTATGGTAATGATTCATTTGACTATTAGTCCATCTTTCTTACAAATTTTATATTAGTGTGAATAGGAATTGAGGATGAAATTAATATCATCTCCCTTGATGAAGATGAATGTGTTGATCATGAGAATGAAAACAACTTTGAATAGTTGAAAGGGGACACTATACCACCATTAATACCCTTAGTTATCATTAAATCATCATTGGAACTAAAACCTATTCCAAGAACACCAATCTAACAATTCATAGAGAATATGGAAATACTTTTACTCATTATCGTCTCATTGATTACCCACAAGAATGGGGAAAGGTTGATTGAATTATAAAAAGAAAGAAAAAAACCATTTTTTTGTGTGGAAGACCTTATGGGGATCATCACCCTAATATGCACACACAAAGTTTTGTTTCGAAAAGGTACTAAACTAAACATCCGTACCCAAAGGTGACTAACATCTCCAATAAAATATGTGTTTATGAAAGAAGTTCTAAAACTTATAAACAGTGGAATAATATTTTTCTTATCTAATAAGGAATGGGTGAATCTTCTATAATTCATTCCTAATAATGGAGGATTGAATATTTTTTATAAATGATGTTTAGTTGATAAATACACAAAACCATCACTAGATGTTTAGAGTGTATCTATTATAGTAACCTCAATATGAAATCCCAGAATGACCATTTTCCTCTACCATTAACAGTGTAAATTCTATAAGGACTATTATGTCACAATTTTTGTTGTTACCTGGACAAATTATAAGGGTACAATCAAATTGTAGTCAATCCAGATGACTACATAAAAATGAGGTTCTCTTTCCCTTTTAGAACCTTCACCTTTCGACATATGTCATTTGGTATTTATAAGAAAATAAAATTTTTAATAGTGAATTAAATATATATTCCATGATAAGGTAGAATAATTTTAATATATCTGCTTGGATGATTTTTTATATATAGAAGTTCATTTGAGGTGTACATGAGTAATTAAGATCTGGTATTTCAATGCTATGAAGAAAATATATTTTTATTAGCTATAAAAAATGTCACTTTATTGTCAATATAGGAATAGTCCTATGACATAATCTCTCAAAACAAGTCATGGCGGTATATCGATAAAAAATAAATTATATAAATGACATACATAATCCAACAACTCTGAAAATGAATTTCTAATTTTTGGACCACACCAGATTCTACTTCCACTCTCTAGAAGAATTTTAAAAAGTATATTAACAAATGAAACACTTATTATAAAGAAGAAACTATTTTCAAGTTTACTACAAATCGTTGGTGGTCATTACAACACCTAATGAATATTCTTATGGCTGCTCTTATCAAAATTTCTCCAGATTGTGTTTTGGAAGTCGAGTTGATCGGTGACACAAGTGACTTCAATGTTGGCACTATTTTAGAACAATGAGTATAAAACTTAATTTGTACATTTACAATATCATTCACTCACTGAATGATGCTCAGGTAATTTATAACACTTCTTAAAATAACTGATGGAATTTATCTATGTGGTTGAAGTGTTTTCTCATGCCTTTTACTATCTAAAATGGTTGTCTACACTAATCACACGACACAAATATATACCACGTAAAATTTATTTTTAAAAACATATGATATGATGGCTCCAACAACTTCAAGAGCATGACATTGTAATAAAGGACTCAAAAGGTACTCAGAATGTTATTGCATATTGTTTATCCATACCAACACTAAAAAACACCAAATATGATAATAATATTGACATCATGGATGAATTCCCCAATAAAACATTTTTCTTGATAATTTCCAATTCCTGATCATAGTTTTTAGTTATTGAGAATTATATCTCTATGGGATAACTTTAACCTAACACAATGTTTTAGTAGAGGAAGTTATTTTTTGGTGCAGACTCTAATTACTACTATGATGATATGATAATTTTTAAGCACTATCGTAATGTATTAATTCATAGCGGCATCCCATAAGATGATACATAAAGTGTACTCAACATGTTTCATTAATCTCCAGCATGAGGGTTTCATGGAAAAGAAATGAGCATGACTAAAATTTTTCCAAAAAGATATTATGGTTGACACTTGATCAAGATGAAAGGTACATTTGTTAAATAAGTGATCAGTGTCAGCCTATAGGAACTATAGTGAAATTAAATAAAATTCCTCAAAATACCATATAGAAGTATAACTATTTTACATATGGGGGTACATTTCTAGGGACCATTTACTAAATCTCATGGTATGGTTTACATCCTAGTCATCTTTGAAAAAAGTCTAAAAATGGGATAAAATTAATCCACTAATTAGGGCAAAAACACGTAATGAATTTTTAATGAAATATATCATTTCCATATTTGAAATTCCTTAATTATTAATTAGTTAATGGTGATATTACATCACTAATAATTGTTTAAAATGGATTTCGTGAAATGTATGGAAATCAGCATAACATTGGAACACCCAACCACCCATAGACAAGTGGGATAGTTGATGTGTCAAACATGGAAATTAATCAAATCCTATATAATGAAATGAATCCTAGAATAATGGATTTGAGTTTCAAGATTGATGATGCATGTTGGTTGTATCAAATAGCCTAAAAACTCCAATAGAATATAATCAATTTAGATTAGTGCAAGGAAATCCCCACTATAGTCTATTGGAATTAGACCACTAATCCTAATGGGTTATAAAAAATATTTAACTTGGATGCACAAAAATCCATATCATTCAATGTAACCCAAATAGATTATATATAAGAAATTAGAAATTATTCATATCAGAATTCTATAATTTGAAAATAAAAACAATCAGAATTTTAATGACTAAATAATCAAGTGTCAAATATTCACACAGGGTGATAATGATTTGATATTCAGTTCTAAATTAATATTATAATCTGGAATTCTAAAATCTAAATGGATGGGTACCTACCAAGCGATTAATGATTTACTTTATACAGAAATCAATATTCTGAATAGTGGAGAACTATCATTCAATGTTAATGGGTAATGGGTAAAAAATTTCCTAGATCCATTCCAATAAGGCTGCTTCATCACTCTAAAATTTACATGAGAAGAACAGTGTCGTGATGAGGAATTTATTGTTATTTATCTATGGGAGGAAACCCATACTTTTTCATTCCTTTTATCCACTATATTAGGATAGTTATTTTTATTTAACTAGTATTCTTTTTCTTAAGTCTCCAAAAACTTCACTCTAATTACATTTATGAATTTATTTGATTTGAATTTCTTTACTATGCACTGTGTGAACCAAGAATATTACTGAATATATCCTGATTAATCCTATGGAATTAAGGTTTCATCTGCTGTATATTTTTTCTTTATATTTTTTTGGGTCTCACAAATTCCACTCAAAATCAACAAGTATCCCCATGGAATTACATTCATTACAGGGATCTTTTTATTCCCTAATTTCAAATTAAAATTGTAATTCCATTTCTTGTCTATAAATATATTGATCACCCTCCCATTATTCTCTCTGTAATTTTTTGGACACTATCACATTTTAGGTGTGGGGGAGACATCTTGATAATTACTGTTGATATAGTAGGACCATTTCTTGTTATCACCTTTCTATGAGGAATTTTTTATTATAATAATTATTTAAACCTCAAAAAATATTAAACCCTTTTAAATAAAATAATATTTTTTGATTGAATTTTTTGAAACCCATTTTTAACTGTGTTTATCATGTTTACCCTGATTTAACTTTTTATTACTTTAATTCAATTTCTAGATTCATCAAATTTCTTTAGATTAAATATTTAATAAAATTTATTCCCCTAGTGATTATAATATATTCATTTTCACTCATATTATTGAGAGGATTATATAACTACTCATTCATTTTATTTTATGTGAATATTTATTGAGTGATACTTGGGACAAGTAAACCTATAAAAAATCATTGAGATCTTATTGAGGATATGATTTAACAAATACACTTTTAAATTGAGTGAATAGGTTTTTTGATAATCTTATTCTTGAGACCCACATGTACATATTTAATTATTTTTTCTATAGTATCCATGAAAAAACATTTTTGGTGGGGTAATTTTAAGCCAATTATAGATTTCTACCCAATAGTTGTTATGATTTATGATTATATTTTGTACAATTGTGGGATATTTTTTTGCAAAAATTGTACACAAGATGTTGATATTGAGTAGATATATAGTGGAACCTTTACCGGACTGATGTGAAGTGTTTCATGAAACCTTTTTAAAATTTTATTATGTTACCCTATTCCTTTCATAAAAATATAAATATAGAAATAAAAAAGAAACAATATTTCGGGTTATGTATTATGGAATTAAAAAAATATCCATCACTAGATCGATTAATCCTATAATGAATCTTTTTTGGTTAGGGGATGGATGTAAGACCTACAATTGTATTTATATTCAGCGATGAAATGAAATGAAAAATGGAGGGAAATGGAAACTTTTTTATTCTTACATAACATATTTGTAATTCCACTAGAGAGGTGGTCCATGGAAACATTTTGTTCTAGATTAGAAACATCGTCACACTATTCATAATTTTCATGCATTATAAATTAGATTTTACCATTATTTTGGGAATGATTTATATATTATACCCACCTTCCCTATACCTTAGAGAAATTTTGAACCTATTTCTGAATCCATTGTGATTGATTTTCTATTTTTTATTATAACATTGAGATGTTAGAACCAATGCAAGTTAGTGGTTAAGAACATGTATTCAAGGTATGATAATAACTCCGGTTACATTTTACGATGAATCATAAGAAAAAAATTAATGTGATGTATATTGTAAATTGGGTATAGAATATATGGAACATGTAATGACCCAAAGTATCATTAATGGAAAATCCCTATTGTTCTAGTTAAATGTCTCTTTATGCAAAATATTTTTATAAGATGTCAACTTCTTTGGTTTATGTTAAGAATTTTGACCGTTACTAATATATTCATTGAACAGTGATCACATGATTAGTATAGATATAGGACTTTAACAAATCCAATTTACTTAGAAAAAGGAAGCGATGGGCTCATCTAGTAGATTTTCCCCATACGAAGCCCATTTTTCGAAGCTCGGAAAAGAGGTGGCGTCTTTGGGCTTCTACCTTGACCAAGCCCAAGCTGAGCTTCATCATTTCAAGCTCAAACGTGACCGTCTATGGGAAAAGATGAAGTTGATTGAAATTACCACTCGAGTGATGTTATCTGAGCCACCCCAAGAGTCTGTCACCATCGCACACCTTACCCTTAGGTATGAATGCAATTATAATTTTTATTAAGGTTTGAAAGCCATTTTTGTCAAAACCTGTGAAATATTTATAAATGTTGGTTTTTATTTTAAAAGTGAAAATTAACATATTTAGAAAATTATCTAGATAAAATACATGTTATTTTTGGATTCAGGACGTTGAAATTATCCAACGGTGAATTTTTCATAATTTTCTGAGACAGTAAAATTTTTGAGTAAAAATTAAATATCGTTTAAATATATAATGTGTTTTATGACATCATAATGCCCCAATAGTGATGTAATAAAATAATATAATCTTTATGTTCGGCCAATATATGTTTTAACATTAAAATATTTTAATTTTGGTTTTGTTTGGGTTTTTTTTTCAAAGCATTAATCGATCCCTCAAGACTTATTAAACACCTTGTCTTTTTAAATTAATTTTCATGGGAGTGTGACTCCACACCACATAAGCAACCCTCGTATTTTAAGAAGATCGGACCTTGGACTTATAAAATATTATTTTCCTATTCCCTTTTCCAAAAACCATGGGCAAAAACCATGGGATGGTTTGTGGTTTGGATTAATTTAATGTAACGGGACCCAAACCTAAATAATAAAGAATTCCCTCACCTTTCCTATATAAACCCACCCAAGCACCCACTTCCTCCTCACTCAAAGCCTTTGGAATTCATCCAACCTCTGAACATATCTCTCTAGAATCCACCTTAGGTTCTCCAAGCTCCCAAGAATCCTCTATCAAGCCTCACTCAAGCCTTTGGAAGCAGACTTCCAAGTAGGGGTTTTTTCTTCCTTTCTCATTTTTATCAATTTTCTTTAAGTTGTTTTTCCCTTTTAATTTCAATTATGCATGTTGGGGTATGGTTTTGAACCTCCCCATAGTTCCCAATTATTGTTTTAATGATGGTATACCTCTTTCTCTCTCATTAAATGCCTCCCATATACACCCGTTACTATGTCGAAATTCCGAAAGGAACTTCTCTCTCTTCTTTTACATTCAAGCAATAATTTTTTTATCATGAATCTAAATTCCATTAAAATTGTTGGTACATGTATCTATATGACCTCCTTACTTTCCATTACATGTAAATATGATTAGGAACCCCTTTCTCTCTCATCAACCATTTTTATGAATTCTTATGTCACGCTGTTACGCTGCCGAAATCGCACCGATTTTCTAAGCCAATGCCATTGTGTAGTGGATACCATGCTCATTTCCCCATCACGGGTATCCACATTTATGCACCATTACATATTGATTACAATGTTTCATGTATGAATTCCACATTCCTTTATCGTGGAATAAATGATTATGTTTTATGAATCCATGTTTTATGATTCATGTGGCACACTTATGCATAAAATGAAATGTTTAAGAAGGGTGTTCCCTTATAACGCTCCAATGCATTGGGTAATGTATAGTATCATGATACGTCCGGTGAAATGAGTGTTGACTCAAGATAATTCACATGCAATGAGGGTTTACTCGTTCTTTATGTGAAATTAGGATTTACTCATGCTCCATGTGCAATGAGCCTTCGCTCATGCTAATTCCATGATAAGTGTTGTTGCCACATTTCCATGTTATGATTATCATGTTTTATCATGCCTTTATGTTCATGTTTCTTTTATGCTCTATTGATATGCCTATTGTCTAACATGTATTGTAATCCTCATGTTATTCCATGTGTACTCCCTTACCAGGCTTTATAGCTCACACTTTTATTATGCATGTCCTTAAGTTATCCCATGTAATGCTAAGTACAAGGGAATGTAGTGGTCATGTAAAGGAAGTTTTCAATAAAGATGTTGTATTTCATGTTTTAAGTTTTTATGTAATGATCCTAAGCCCCAAAGGCACTATAAATCTCGATCTTCTTTGTTGTATCAAGTGATGTTTTATGTAATAAATCATGTTTATGTTTTTAATAAAAGCAGGGTTGTCATAGTTGGTATCAGATGATAGGTTTAGTTATTTTTGGGATTAGGAAACCCACGTAAAGCCTTAGATACCAGAATAATTATAATAAAAACATCCCTAAGTTTTGGTAAGTACTGATTAAGTAGTTTATCAAACAAATACATCCCTATTTGGATACGATCAGGTAGAGGCGGCTCTGGCACAGATGTATCCTAGGGGTAAAACCCGAAAACACCGCTTTCAGCTAGACTCGAACGAGAACTGGTGCACGACAACAGTACATGCTTCACTCTTGGTTATGAAACTCCCAGGGGATATATTTTGATAAATTCACAAGCTTAGTATGAACCCTTGTTATGGGAATTAAAAAAATTCCCCTACGAATATATGTTAGAAAGTAGATCATGAAAAGAATATATTAAAGATTATAGACTCTTGAGTTAAGGAAATAAAAGTTTATTTATAAGTCATCAACTTTTTTCTTTGTATTACATTTATGTGGTACCCCTAACATTCCTTTTATTCTAGCCAGTGGCTGGTAAGAGGAGGACTTGGGATAACAACCGTTGTGAAGATCTGTGTGATGATTGTACTATTGAGATGCCCAATCCAATGGGAGCGGGAATAACGAACTTTGTCATGATTCTCTCTTAGCTAACTCATGTTTTGAATAGAAACATGAGTCAAGAGGAACGTTCAACCCCCCCCCCCTAAAGAAAGAACAAGTGGCTATCGAAAGCTTCATGAGACAAAGGCATCCTACTTTTAGTGGATCATCCGATCCCACGATCACTGAACAATGGATCAACTCAATTGAAAAGACCTTCTCCATCCTTCAATATTCTGAACAACATTAGGTTCTCATGGCTGCTTATCATATGGAGGGTGAAGCTGATCAATGGTGGACGTTGATAAAAAATACCATGCCTGAGGAGGAGATCGAGGCATTTGAATGAAAGGATTTCTGAAAGATGTTTTTTGATAAATATTTTCCGCACACCCTCCGGCATAATATGGAAAGGGACTTCCTTTCCCTCAAGAAAAAAGATGAAGAATCTATTGGAGCGTATGAGGCAAACTTCACAAGGCTTAAACGATACACTTCCGGCTTTGTCGTTACCCCTGAATGCAAGGTTGACCGATTCTTTGGTGGGAATAAGCCTATCCTGCGGAAAGCATTAGCGATCCGTGACTTCTACATCTATGAGAAAAATTGTTCGATGTTCCCTCAAGGTCGAAATGGAGATCGGGGAATCATAGGGGTATCATGGGGACAAGTAGAGTAAGGTGGAATTCAATGCTGGTGGTCCGATGGATAAATCCAATGGTGCTAAGAAGATCCAGCACCCCACTTGCCAAAAGTGCGGAACGAAGCACCCTGGAAATTGCCTTAAGGGGACGAGAAAATGCTTCAGGTGTGGAAGAGAAGGGAGCCTAGCTGTTAACTGTCGAAAGAATGACCCACGACTGCGACAGAGGAAGGGAACACTCAGTTCGAACCTCAACGCGTTGTTCAATGCTACAAATGCAAAGAACCAGGTCATTTTGCAAATCACTTCCCTAATCCATGGGTTTTCAGAGACAACCAACAACCTCCAAGGCAGCAAGGAAGATCTTTTTCCATCACTTCTACCGAAGTGAACCCCGACTAGGAAGTGGTGATAGGTACGCTAGTTATTCATTCAAGAAAAGAAAATGTACTTTTTGATTCAGGTTCTATGCATTCTTTTATATCTCAATAGTTTAGTAGAACAATCCCAGCACCACCACAAATCATGGAAGTTAAGATGTCAGTGAATACGGTAAATGGGGAAATCATTGCATCCCATGAATATAAGTCCTCTCCTGTTATTGTCTGTGGATTGAATTTACCGGAGAACGTCGTCATACTTCCTCTGGTGGAATATGATGCAATTCTTGGCATGGATTGTCTTTCCTAATATAGAGCCAACATAAATTTTCAACAAAGGGAAATCACACTCCATATGGAGAATCGACTCTCGGTTCTTTATAAGTGTAAGGAGGAAGTTGAATCTCCTTTATCTCCATCATCTCAAGCATGGATATTACTGCCCTATGAGAATGTGTATCTGGCTTAGATGATTGGGTCTAAGGAAGAAACCATCCTTGAAGAAATGTCTATTGTGAGGTAATTTGCAGAAGTGTTTCCCGAGGAACTGCCTGGTCTTCCTCCTAGAAGAGATGTTGAATTCTCAATTGAACATATACCTGGGGCGCTACCAATATCCAAGACTCCATATAGAATGGCTGTTGTTGAGCTTGAAGAGCTGATGAAACAACTATAGGAGAATCTGGATAAATGGTTTATATGACCAAGTGCTTCACCATGGGGTGCACCAGTCCTCTTCGCCAAGAAGAAGGATGGGTCAAGGTGGCTTTGAATCGATTATCGTGAACTTAGAAAATCACGATAAAGAACATGTATCCTCTCCCAAGAATGGATGACTTGTTCGACTAGCTTCATGGAGCACAATACTTCTCCAAGGTGGACTTGTGGTCGGGATATTATCAAGTAAGGGTGAAGAAGAAAGATGTCCCCATGACTGCTTTTCGTAAAAGATACGGTCACTATGAATTCATATTAATGCCTTTCGGACTCACCAATGCTCCAGAAATATTCATGGACTTGAAGAATAGATTCTTTAGAGATTACCTTGACAAATTTTTGGTAGTCCAAATAGATGATATTTTAATATACTCCAAAACCAAGGAGGATCATGAGGAGCATTTAAGAACTGTACTAGAGACTTTGCGCAAGGAGAAGAACTATGAAAAGTACAGAAAGTGTGGGTTCTGGTTGAAGGAAGTCTCATTCTTGGGCCATATCATCACAAGCAATGGGATATCTGTGGACCCCTCCAAAACAGATCCAACTGAGGGATGGCGGAGGCCAACATCGGTAACTGATATCCATAGCTTCTTGGGGTTAGCTGGATATTATCGACGATTTGTGAGGAATTTATCACAATTTTCCAACCCTCATACCAAGATAACTCAAAAGGGAGTAATGTTTTCTTGGAGTGATGAATGCGAAGAAAGCTTCAAGGAGTTGAAAAGAAGGCTTATCACTACGCACGTGCTCAATTTACCCACAAGTGGGGAACTTTTGTTGGTATTCCGTGATGCTTCGAAGAAGGGCTTAGGCTGTGTGCTGATGCAGAATGATAAAGTGATATCATATGCCTCAAGGTAGTTGAAAATCCTTGAGCAAAACTATCCAATAGATGATCTGGTGTTGGCGGCTATGATCTTTTCCTTGAAAATCTAGTGGCATTATCTTTATGAAGAGAAATGTGAGATATATACTGACCACAAGAGTCTTAAATATATATATTCACACAAAAATTGCTTAATATGCACCATAGAAGATGGATAGAGCTCATCAAGGATTATGACTGTTCAATACATTACCACCCTGGGAAAGCGAACAAGGTGGCAGATCCCCTAAGTAGAAAGGACCCAACAATTCTATCGATGATGAGAATTGAGAAGGATCCAATCTTCTTAGACTTGATGAAGATGGACATGGGAATCATAGAGAAGGGGACATCATCAATCCTTTCACAAATGATTTCTCAACCGTCTCTTATGGAAAGGTTAAAGGATGCTCAAAAGGATGGAATGAGAATTCAAGAAAAAGTGGAAGCTATAAAAAAGGGGAAATCCTCAGAGTTTAATGTTAATGAAGAAGGAATTGTGCGTTTTGGAAAAATACTATGTGTTCCATCAAATCCGGAGTTGGAGAAGGAACTTTTGGATGATGCACGTAGTTCAAATTTCTCTATTATCCCAGGGAGCACAAAGATGTATCGAGATCTCTGAGAAAACATTTGGTGGGATAATATGAAGAAGGGTATTGCTGAATATACATCAAAGTGCCTGGTATGTCAGCAAGTGAAGGAAGAGAGGTCGAAGTCTAAGGGGATGATGTAACCATTTCCCATACCAGAATGGAAATCAGAGTACGTCACCATGGACTTTGTCACCGGACTTCTGAGGACATCAAAAGGAACAATGCAATCTGGGTTGTTGTGTATTGTCTTACAAAGACTGCACACTTCATTGCTATTCGGGATGATTTCTCTTTGGATCGACTGGCATGGATATATATCAGGGAAGTGGTAAGGTTGCATGGAGTACCACTATCTATTTTGTCTGACCGAGATCCAAGATTCACCTCTATGTTTTGGAAGAGTCTTCAACATGCTCTGAATACTGAACTAAACCTCAGTACAACCTATCATCCTCAAATTGATGGCCAATCCGAGCAGACTATCCAAACACTTGAGGATATGTTGAGAGCGTTCTCAATGGACTTTAAAGGAGGATGGGATCAACATCTTCCTCTGGTTGAGTTCTCTTATTACAATAGTTTCCACTCAATCATCCAAATGGCACCATATGAAGACTTGTATGGGAAAAGGTGTAGAAAACCGACATGTTGGGATGAGGTCAGTGAACGTAAGCTTCTTGGACCACAAATGGTCGATGAAATGGTGGAGAAGGTGAAAACTATTTAGTAGCATATCAAGGCAGCCCATAGTCAATAGAAGAGTTATGAAAATAATCGTCGACGAGACCTTGAGTTTAAAGTTGGAGACATGGTGTTTCTATGAATATCTCCGTTGAAGAAGGTCATGAGGTTTGGAAGGAAAGTAAAGTTAAGTCCAAGGTACATCGGCCCCTTCGAGATTCGTGATAGTTTTGGGGTTGTGGCCTATCAACTATCACTTCCACCTTCTATGGCCAAAGTACATGATGTCTTTCGTGTCTCCCTCTTAAGGAAGTACATACCGGACCCTTCAAATGTACTCTCTTCTGAGGTGGTACAATTGGAAGACGATATTTCTTATAAGGAGCAACCAGTGATGATCTTAGATCGTAGAAAAAAGATCTAAGAAATAGGACAATGCCCCTCGTCAAGGTGTTGTGGAGAAACCACAAGTTTGAAGAAGAGACTTGGGAATCAGAGGAAATAATGAAGCTGAGTTACCCACATCTGTTTTAGTGTGGGAAAACAAAAATTTCGAGGGAGGAATTTCTTAAGGGGGGAACATTGTAACGGCCCAAAGTTTCATTAATGGAAAATCCCTCTTGATCTTGTTAAATGTCTGTTTATGCAAAATATTTTTATAAGATGTCAACATCATTGGCTTATGTTAAGAATTTTGATTGTTGCTAATATAGCTATTGAAAAGTGATCACATGATTAGTATAAATATAGGACTTTAACAAATCCAATTTACTCCGACAAAGGAAGCGATGGCCTCATCCAGTAGAATTTCCCCATACGAATCCCATTTGTCGGAGCTCGGAAAAGAGGTGGCATCTTTGGGATTCTCCCTTGACCAATCCCAAGTTGATCTTCATCATTTCAAGCTCGAACGTGATCGTCTACGCGAAAAGTGGTAGTTGATTGAAATTACCACTCGTGCGACGTTATCCGAGCCACCCCAAGAGTCTGTCACCATCGCGCACCTCACCCTTAGGTATTATGCGGTTGTTTTAGGGGGTTATGTAACAAATAGGTAGTACTATGTTCATGTACATTATTTTTTTATATAATAATGAATATAATTTCTAGTCATTTTTGATACATTGTAAATAGTTTTTAAAGTACAAATGGTGTTTTTAGTTATTATTTAATTAAGAAATATATTTTATTAAATTAAGTGATTTTTGAATTAAATAATATTTTAATAAAATATTATTATTATTATTAGATTAATTTTATTATATTTAAATGATCATGTAATATTATGAATGCAATTATAATTTTAATTAAGGTTTGGAAGCCATTTTTGTCAAAACCCGTGAATTTTTGATAAATTTATGTTTTTATTTTAAAAGTAAAAAATTAACATATTTAGATAATTATTTAGAAAAAATAAATGTTATTTTTTGATTCCAGACGTCAAAATTATCCAACGGTGAATTTTTCATAATTTTCTGAGACAGTCAAATATTTGAGTAAAAATTAAATATCGTTTAAATATATAATGTGTTTTATGACATCATAATGACCCAATAGTGATGTAATAAAAGACTATAATCTTCATGTTCGGCCAATATATGTTTTACCATTAATATAATGTAATTTTGGGTTTTTTTGGCTTACTTTTCAAAGCATTAATGGACCCCTCAAAACTTATTAAACACCTTGTCTTTTTAAATTAATTTCCATGGTAGTGTGACTCACCTCCACATAAGAAACCCTAATATTTTAAGAGGTTCGGACCTTGGACTTATAAAATATTATTTTCCTCTTCCCTTTTCCAAAAAACATGGGCAAAAACCATGGGATGGTTTGTGGTTTGGATTAATTTAATGTAAGGGGACCCAAACCTAAATAATAAAGAATTCCCTCACCTTTCCTATATAAACCCACCCAAGCACCCACTTCCTCCTCACTCAAAGATTTTGGTGTTCATAGAACCTCTGCCCTAATCTCTCTAGAATCATTCCAAGGTGCCCTAAGCTCCCAATAGGCCTCTCTCAAGCCTCTCTCAAGCCTTTGGAAGCACACTTCCATGTAAGGGTTTTTTCATCCTTTCTCATTTTTGTCAATTTTCTTTAAGCTGTTTTGCCCTTTTAATTTCAATTGTGAATATTGGGGTATGGTTTCGTACCTCCCCTATACTTCCCACATATTGTTTTAATGATTGGAGACCACTTTATCTCTCATTAAATTCCTCCCATATACACCTGTTACTATGCTGAAATTCCGAAAGGAACTTCTCTCTCTTTATCTCTCATTAAATTCTATTACAATTGTTGGTAAATGTATCTATATGACCTATTTACTGTCCATTACATGTAAATATGACGAGGAACCCCTTTCTCTATCATCAACTATTTTTATGAATTCTTTTGTCACGTCATTACGCAGCCGAAATCACACAGATTTTCTAAGAAAATGCGATTATGTAGTGGATACCATTCCCATTTCCCCATCTTAGGTATCCACATTTATGTACCTTTACTTATTGATTATAATGTTTAATGTATGAATTCTGCATTCCTTTATCATGGAATAAATGATTATGTTTTATGAATCCATGTTTTATGATTCATGTGGCACACTTATGCATGAAATGAAATGTTTAAGAAGGGTGCACCCTTATAGCGCTCCAATGCATTGGGTAATGTATAGTATCACGATGCGTCTTGTGCAATGATTGTTTAATCATGCTAATTCAAGTGAAACGAGGGTTTACTCATGATTTATGTGCAATTAGGATTTACTCATGCTTCCTGTGTAATGAGCCTTGGCTCATGCTAATTCCATGATAAGTGTTGTTGCCACATTTCCATGTTATGATTATCATGCGTTATCATGCCTTTATGTTCATGTTTCTTTTATACTCTATTGATATGCCTGTCTTCTAAAATTTATTGTACTCCTCATGTTATTCCATGTGTACTCCATTACTAGGATTTATATCTCACCCTTTTCTTATGCATGTCCTCAGGTTATCCCATGCAATGCTAAGTACGAGGGAATGTATTAGTCATGTAAAGGATGTTTTTAATAAAGATGTTGTATTTCATGTTTTAAGTTTTTATGTAATGATCCTAATCCCCAAAGAAACTAAACCTCTCAATCTTCTTTGTTGTATCAAGTGATGTTTTATGTAATAAATCTTGTTTATGTTTGTAATAAAAGCAGGTTTGTCATAGAACAAATATGAAATTTTAATTAAAGGAACAAATAATCTGGATAAATAATTGAATGATGAGGCATGAAAGGTTTTCTATGTATGATCAATTTCTGGAAAACTAAATTAATTTTCAGGAAAATGGTTTTGTTTTCTAGGTTTTAATGTGTTATACTGATTTAAAAATTATTTCTTTTAGAATAGAAGTTTAAATGAAACTTTCTTGAGGATATTCCATTGTTCATATATGAAGAAATTTTATAATATTGATTAATATATACTTATTGGATACATTTACATAACATTTATTCTTGTTTTATTCGATAAGTCCCTATTCTTTTTTGTTTTCATAACAATTATGAATTTTTTACATGAGAAAAAATATTTTGAAAAGTGAAAAAATTAGATATGCACGCCTTGTAAACCATGCATGACATAAATATTTCTATCATAGGATTCCTATAGAGTCAATGACTAACCCATAAAGATTATACATGACATTAAGATAGTAAATTATTATTTCATTAATTATATTAAATTAATATTTCAAAAATATAATTCCATTGAAATTGAATCACATTCAAGGTGTGAAGAATTTAGAAGACATGAAAATTAGGAGTCCAGGATCTGTAAAAGATACTGGACAATTTTTGAAGAGAATTATGGATCTACAATACAAAATATGAAACCTAATTTCAAGACATACAAATGTTTTAACAATGTAACATAACGAAATAAATGATTTCAATTATTTACACATCATAAATATTATCTACAATTAATATTTTCCTATGTCACCATGTGTGAAAGAGTTCATAAATATGTTTTCTTTCATTTTTATCTCTCATTTTCCTCTCCCAATTTCATATTTTTTCCTGTTTAACTTAGTTTTAATTCATTCCATTCATTTTTATTAAAATAATTTGTATTTATTACTTATTCTTATTTCTTTATTCATTTGTTCCTAATTAATTATTCTGAGATATCCATTTCAATTATCTTTTATGTTACTATTAACTATAATCATCTTTGCATGTAGATTTTTCTTTGTGAGAAAGTATTTGAGTGTATTTTCATTGATTTTAGTTGTTTAAACATGAACTTTAATATTCTAATCCTCCATTTAAAATTTCTTATTCATTGCATAATTTTTCTTATCGTTTTTAGTATTTTTTACCTTTTATAATCACTACTATGTGTGGATAATAATCTAAGTGTTAGGGATTGATAGTACGAGTGTTTCAAAACCAAATAAATCCATTTCATGATCCTTCGTAACCCTATAGATAGTAATTAGTTTAAAAATATATTTTTATAAAATTCTATTTTGAATACTTGACCATGGGAGGTAAAATTAAATTAACTAAATCTAGTTGTAATTGAGAAGGCTATGATCATTATCATGTGGTGGTTTCTCAATACCAGTTCACAGTAATGAACACACAATATTAGTTATACATTGACCAATGGATAGTTTTAGCATAGGTAGATCCTATTGGTTTCACCAAAACCACTTAGTTACCCTTTCACAACCTTTCATTATAATATATATGATTATTCAAAGTTATAGTTAGGATTATGTTCTTTCAAGAGTGATAAAATGGACCTCATTAATTGTTAATTACAAAAAAGAAATCTAAACTACAAAGATTTATAGAAAAACAAATAATTAATAGAAATCATGAAGAATCTATTCAAAGGGTTTTTTTGAATGGATGATTTCCAAATACTGATCCCTAGAGATTTTCCCCTTCAATGCTAATTTACAATGCAATGTGGTAATTTTATTTTGGGAGTATAAATTTTTAATCTTATCAATGCCTGTAATAATTCGTCAACACATGTGGGTGTACTAATAACATTCATTTATAACACCTCCATATATTATATATAATTATTCCATCATGCTATGATTATTATAGAATATTTGTAGGTTTATATGATGAAATAAACTTGAATAATGATGAGTAAGATTATAGACCACTTCATTAGGTATCCATCTTTGCAAAGAACCATAGAGAGTCTTGGATGGATCTTTTGGGTAAACCATAACTGCATGTTATTAGATAAAAATTTTGGGGGAGTATTTGGGTTGATCATTGTGAATCTGAAGGGCTCAATTGGTATATATAAGATAGGGTTGGAGGATACATTTTATAAATTAGGATAACAACACTCCTCTAGTTTACATACAACATTAAAATATAACAAATTTATATTAAAGTGGTAGTGGATCCAAACAAACAATCATTAGAATATAAGATTAGAGCATGTCAAAATTCAATTCACCAACAGAATTTAGCCATGTTTTATGGCCATTTTAACCCTTATCACATTAGTTTAACCCCTCATTATCACTTTTAACCATTTTCAAATTAATTAATTTTTAGCCTAATTAAAATTCCTAATGACATTAATGAAATAGGAATCTTTACAAAATTTGGATTTTTTAATACCAAATACAGAATCTTATTTTTAAGAAATATATAGTAAAAACATTATATGAATATAAAAATATTTCATTGAATATAACTTCTAAAAATTTCAATAAAATAATTCAACTTTTGTGATTATTTATATATATACTAACACATTACATGCAAGAAATTTATTTTCCAAAAAAAACAATTAATTTTTTACTTTCAAATGATTTCTTGAATTTATAACCTATTGAGAAAACCAATTTCAATTTATAAATGTTTTAAAAAATCATAATTATTTATTCATATTCACATCTACCATTCCAATAACTAGATAATTACTACCATATTTGATAATAATATATTTATAGTATATCATAGTATGTTTAAACTTAGAGATGTGTGTGAGGAATGTTGTCAAAGTTATCAGAGTTATTTAAAGATAAATAAATTATAAAATATTTGGGTGTCATTTTATACCCACATATAATAATATCACTCTTGAAATTATATCCCTATTATAAAAATAATTGAGCATACCTCTTTCTAATCACATCCTAAAATTACCATGTATCAAACACAAATTTTTTATTCCTCTAAATAACATTAACCCTGTGACTAGTATTATTTTATTTCAATGTTTCTATATGATCCAAAATTTATACCAATTACTCCTCATAAATTTTTTATTCTGTTTTGATATGATCTCTGAGTTATCTACATTCGAAGGATAAGGTATTTCATACCTCATGATAAATATATAGAAATAACATAAACTTGAGGGAGATTAAATTGATTTACCAATTGATAAGAAATTTTCTTGATAAGATGATGAACATAACAGTAACTAACATGTATAACGTTCATAATTTCCATATTTAAAACACTTTTTTCCTTATTCAAAGGAGATATTCAAAGGAATACATTGTCACAAAAATCAAATTCAGGATCTCGAAGGTTACATTAAGAAAAATATTTGTGTTAACTATATGTTACTCTAATGTTCTATATAATTCCTCAAATCCTTATCTTAAATTTAATTATCCATCTCAGGTCCCAAAAGAATTCATTACCCAACATCATCTTGAAAAATTGGAGTCCTTCACTTCTTTCCATATATGGATTCATTATAACCTTCTTTATTCATTAGTGAATGATATTTTTCTACGACAATTAATTTAGAGAATGGTGTTGATCACAAATTCAACATAAATCCATAAAACCATATCTCAATATATATTATATGGTTTGAATAGTCCTATTAGAAAATTTATTTTTAAGGTTGATTTGTAGATAAAAGTTTGAATTCCAAATTAAATGATATTCAATGTTTTCTATAGAACATGGAGGTAAACCTTATATATGAATTTCTTACAATAGACTGTAGTACATCATGGAACCTTATGAATTCATAAATGTATATCCTATAAATTTTATCAAGATAGAAATTTTCTATGATTTAATGAAATTTTCAACCATCATAAGTAGAGAATCCAAAAAAACATAACATTTTATCCTTTAGATGTATTGGGATGTCCAACGATGAAATACATAACGAACTTTTCCCACTTCCACTGATGTGTGTGAAGCATTTTTATAATCTTGTTAGAATCTAGAAACTTATAGATAACTTGGTGGATGCCATGTTCCAAGACACATACTCTACAATATCTATCTTCATGTTAACAAATGATGAATTATCTTTAGGATCTCTATGCATCTTCATACCTCGGTGATGAATAGATAATGTTGAACTTTGAGGTTTATCTAACAAATCCTTTTTATATTATTTTATTTATTAGAAACGTAATATATTCCTTAACCTAATGGGTCAATAATTGTAATGTATGAACCATTAAAAAAATCATCGACCATATTTTTTAACTCCAAATGTTTTATCTCCTCCTTTTAATGTTCACAATAAAAGGTGGTTGATCATTAATCTATGAATGATATTATCTTTATCATTTCTATATGATTTCAAGGTATATACTCTAATGTTCCATGTTTATTAGATCTATTTAAATCACAATTTTCAATAATGTAGCATGGTTATTCTACATTAGAGCACCATCAACCTCATTTTCATTCCCAGGGTGGTAATGTATTGAGTATTTATAAACTATAATTAGATCAAACCATATCTTCTTATTCATATAAAACTATTTTTAGAAAATATATACAGAAAATATTATTTTATATGACCATAAAGATAACTCATCCATATAATCAAATAAAAAATTATAGCTATTAAATCAAAATAATGAGATTTGTACTTTTACTCATGCAAATTCCATTTTCAGGAGGAATTGGCGACAATGAGGTCATTCATAATTAGAAAAAATGTTGTAACATGATTATTTAATAACTATAGAAATAAAAACATACTCCACTGTTGTGTAGGGTAGGCACAAATTCACTAACCAAACATCTTTTTTCCCTTGTAATTTTTCATGAATTAATAACTCCAATAATACTGGGCTCCATTCTTAGTCAGCCTAAATACTGGATTTTATTTTGATGATAAATGTGTTCAGAATTGTTTAAAATATCCATCCCAACTTATTATAAAATGTATCACCATCACCAAGACTATATTATTCCATTAATAAATTACTTCTATTTGTGAATTATCTACTGATATACAATAAAAAATTATTACAAAAGAATAAAAATTTAAATATCCAACAATATGAATTTTAAATTTAGAGAAACATTTGTCCTTCCTAATGGTTTTTAGCACATTTCTCAAATTATCTTCATTAAATTACTTTATCATGGAATGCATATAAATATAATATTTACATAATATAAATAATTGTTCAAGTTATTCCTTAAATTTTTCATTTATTAAATCAAGGAAAATATGAGGGGAAATGGAATGCCCAAATGGAATCACAAAAAATATATAAAGATCATACATCATATGGATGGATTACATTGGTATATCCTCATTCTTGATCGTCAAATTATGATATCTGGAATAAAGGTCAATTTTTGAATATTATTTCACTACATGATTTTTTTGAAATAAGTCGTCAATACAAGAAGAAAATATATTTTATTAATATATTTCTTGTTATGTTATCAATAATCAATGTAAAGATGCATTGAACAATATTTCATATTAATAAAATTAACAATTTATCCTTATGGTGATGCACTAGGGAATATGAATCCATTGTTAAGATTATAATAGACATTATTGTCTAATTCAGGTAACGTAACGAGGACCATTAAACATGGATTCATTGAAATAGGTGTTTCTCTATTGATGGGTTCAAGTGAAAACAAAACGTCATTATTTGGGTGAAGACTATGAAAATGCTCATGAAATACTTATGCATATACCTAAATAATAGGTATACCATTAATATTGAGTTTCTCTATAATATTTATATACAATTAACATTCATGAATACGCAGTAAGAGCCGTACAATAAAACTAATCTCTATAAGAAGTCCATATTCATACATATAAAGAAATATGATCAAAGGTTTATTCATAATGTAAAATTTGACTTATCTTCATTGGAATGTAATCTGGGATCCATATAATAGAATACATTCTATTACCAAAATTTATATAATTTCGAATAAAGGAAGAATAAAAATATTTTTTAGAAGCATATTCATTCAAACTTATATCTCAGAGGAGCTACAGACATGAGATGTAACTATTGTATCATGAAGAGTTTTTTTGATAGCTCAACATCTAGTCACTAAGGATATGAACTAGAATTCATATAAAATGTTCATAATACAAATTTATTCATATAACAAGGTAAAATAATATATTTTAATATTTGAGAATACCAGTCACTACCTTTCCTTCCTCATTTTACATTCAATACCTTTAAAGACTAAAATTGTTGACATGTAAGTCAAGAATCATATATCAAAGAAAGAAATATTATGATTATGAAAATCATAATTCTGAAGTACTATGTTATGGAAACATATTTTACCCCAAGTTACATTAATTTAATCCAATATTTCAATTTCTTACCGTAGGTGTTCATATATATTATCTATTTATTCTTAATATTGGTTCTTAAAGAGAATGTGAGTTAACTAAAGAATATCGATCTGTAGTGTCTGGAAAGATATGAAGACTTAGGAAAACTCATCACTCACCATGTAAAGATCATGTTTATAGTAAACAAGGCCTTTGGGTTTTTAACCTAAAGTGTATTAGTGACACATTCAAATCCACATACCAGTACTCATGCGTTGATGACATACCTTGGGAATTACGCAATATCTAATTTACCATAATCTCATGATGTTATCATATAGAGAGACATATACCCTCTTTCTTCCAAAATCATCTATAATCCTATTATAAATATACAAGTAAAACCTTCTATGATATGATTTATAGAAATCAGAACATCACATTCCAAAATGTTACCCCATTTTTAGATGATTTTTCAATATATCTAATACCAAACACAATGCTTAACTAAAAATATTTATTGTCTTTGAGTAATAGATATATAATGATCTTATTTGATGAATTATCTTAAACATACCCCATAATTTTATTATAATACAACACACATTATAGACATACCATACTAGAAAAAATTATTCATAAACAATTTTAATAGAAACAAAATGAAGAGTTTTCTCAAATTCCGAGTAAGGATAAACATATGAGATATTTTTCAGTGATAATAAGAGATAATAAGATATGAATTGGGGTGTGATAACATTTTCCTAACTTATGAAATTAATAACCAGTAATTAAATGATCATTAATAATGTTTTAATTCTTAAGTCTTTCTCATAACAAATTGCATATATCAAAAGAGAGCAGATTCATCAATAATAAATCACGAGTAATGATAACATATATTAAGAATAACAAAATGGTTTATATAATATAGATAAGTGTAATAAATAATTTCCTTATATAATTATCACTAACAAGTCTATCATATTGGGATGTGTCCCATTTTCTACAGGGTAAACTCAATATTCCATCATTTACATAGTTAATGGTCGATACTAAGAATATCACAGGTGATAGAGTACAATACTCAATTATTTTCACTCAACATTATTGCCTATAATATCTCTTGAGATATCATTATTTACCCAATTCATTTTAATGTTAATTTATTTCTGATCCTAACTCTCACATACAGAAAATAATATATGTGTGTGTGTGTGTGTGTTTTATAAGATAAATAAACGTTCTTCAAATCATCAAATCATTATAAAACCGGTGGAAATATATATATTTTAGTAGATCATCCATATATAATCATCATCTTAATCCATAAAAAATTTGGTATCATTAGATCACATCCCCATTGAAGTATAACAATCCTTCACTAATGATGGCATAGATCAAAAATATCATTAAAAGATAATTCGAAATTTTCTTTGAAAATAATGGAATTGTCCTTTTATTATGTTATCATTAAAAGTTAAATATCTGAACAATATTGAGAAAAAGAATTTATTTTAAAATATCTATGTCTATATATAAATGAACCTTTAATTAAAATGATAGTAAGGAAATGGGGTAAGCCATTCATGTGGTAAGTGATAAAACAATGATTGCATTAAAAAAATTAACGTCTTTAATAAGATATATTGATTTGTTTTGTAATTACATAAGTCCCAAAATAATTTCTTGTGATATTACCAAGTTTTGGTGGTTTTGACGGTGTTTGGGGTTTTATTCATGAGATAATTTTCATGTTTGTTTGCATGATGGGGTGTTCTTTTCTCACAATAAATGTATATTCACATTTTCAAATGTTTATTATATAAGACATAGTTTTTTCTCACAATGGAAATTTTTTTCCTCACAGTTGAATATTTTTCATATGGTTATCATTTTTGGGTTGTTTATACTTAATTTTCTCCGGTTCATAGTTTTTTAACACTATCATAGTTTGTTTTCATGGTCTAATAGTATGTACTTGTTGACTTTGTTTGTTTTCGTGGTCATATGGTTTTCTATTACTATCAAAGTCAACAATCACAGCTGAACATTCCATTAAAATGGATGATTGTTAATTATAAGGGATAAAAAATTCTTAGAAACAAACCTTTCTCATGAATAAACACTTAATTATATCTCTAATAGATTTCAAAATTTGTATGTTTTTAAAAATCATTAAATTTTATAAAAAGATGTGAAAGTTGATTTTTATATAAAATAAGGTATTTATAGTAAAATTAATGTTTTTAATATCCATTTCTGCGGATTAAATCTATAAATTTAACTTCTTAAACCTCAAGGTTATATAATGGTCTTCTTATAATAGTTTAAATGAAACCTAATTTATTGGAATACTAAGAGGGAAGCTGACCATGTTAATATCTTGGAAACCCTATATAGAATCAAAAATGAAATCGATAATCTCAATTAGTGTATTGCATTGTTTCCATTGATTCTAGAAAATATGGAACCATATTTTTTTAACTTTAAATAGTTCTACAAAATAACTAAGAGGTTACTTGTTCATTATTATAGGAATCTATAATATCTAGGATTCCATATTTTTTTGAAATTGAGTCGTATTCGATGAAGAATATTATCTCTAATATGTATTTATCCATTATCTACAATTTTCGTATCCTTTATGAATCTATTAACATTATGATTTTTTGGTGTAAACATCTTCTTCTTTTCCCCCTATTTTTATAACATATTTTAGAACCTATTTTACAAGTACTTTATCCATGTTTTATATTCATTTGTGAATATTTTAATTAAAATGATTTTAATTTTAAGAGGATTAGTGTTTAAGACAACATAATGTATATTATTTACTTGAATAAATTAATTTAAGGTGGAAAGGGTGTGCTTTCATGTTTTACCATATTTCTTGTTATTATTATGTGAGTATTGGTTTATGGGATAATAATTTGTTTTTGTTTGAATGAAATTAATAAATAAGGTAATTAAATCTAATTTTATGTTATTATAGTATATTTATTATTGAAATTGTGGTTTTAGGGCCTTAGTGAGATGTTATAATTATTATTTGTGATCGGTTCAGATGCAGTTTGTTTTGGGTGATGTGAAACTATGGTTACATACATGTGGTTGTTGTAAGATTCCTTCTTGTAGTGTCTTGGTAGCCGTTGAACCAAACAATAAATGGTGGAATTCAATGATCTATGAATTTAGTTTATATGAGTAAATTAATCAATTAATTGAATAATACTAGATATAATAGATTGAAATTATATTTAAATACGAATTTTAACTTCAATGTTTTTCTTGAAATATAATAATAAATGATTTAACGAATGAAAAAATTATTATTAATATAATAATATGGACTGACGTATGACCCTGTAATGGAATGTAATGAATATTTTGGGTGTTTGAGGATGATCTATGGATGGATTTCATCTTGATGGTGGAAGAATTTAGAAATGTGTGTATGGTGCTTATGTTTAGAGAATGGTGGTGATGTTTTGATGGGAAACCATTAGGTCAGCATTGAATGTATTCTAGTGCATGTGTCTTTGTGTTTCTATATATATATATATATATATTTTTTTATTTTATTATTTTATAACATTTATATACTCCCCACCTATGTTGAATGATATATAACAACACTATGATACTATGTGGGTTTTTTCCCAATTATTTAGTATTTATAGAGTGGATGAATGGCTAGTTCTTATTCTCCATTCATACATCTATAGTAGTGTGATCGGTTGGTATTAGAGATCACCCTATTATGATAATGATATGATGCATGGTGGGGGTTTTTACATTATAAGAGGAGGTTATGAAGTTGATTTCACTAACCATCATTATAACCAACATCTCAGGAAATGTTTTGTGATAATGAGTTGAGGTTTTGATGTGTTGATATAGGAATAGATATCATGATTATATGTTAGTCCATATGATATGAAATGGTTGATTGGGATGCATCCCAACCCACATCACAGATCAATGGATATGTGATTTGAAGAAATAGAATGAATGAGATAACTAAGAAGTTTCATAGTGTGGTCTAAGAGTAGCAACCCAGTAGGGAAGTCGTTATGAGACACTTTTATCAATGTTCTACAATTATTATGTAATAATTTGATTCATTTAAATGTGAGTGAGCCATGGTGATGTTAGTATTGATATTTGGATTTTTTTTCTTTTGGTTTATATTTATTATTCACTTGTGCTTTAGTATTCTCTTTTAACAATTTCTTTAGATAACATGGGTTTGATCCATCTGATTGTACAGTTTCTTCTCAGCCTATACAATTAAAATCTTTTTCTGAACCTAGGATGGTTACATGAGGTATGTATTGGTTTATTTTATTATATAATGGATTTATTTGGAATTTATTTATCTAATATCTCCATTATTTTCATATATTTTGTATTTAATACCTTTTTTTACTATACACCCTAATTTATAGTCTCCAAAATTGGTCTACATGAGGTGTGACTTGGGACATCCCTCTTTCTCTTCACTATTATCCCAGGTGGGGTACCTGTGGTGGAGGGTTGTTATAGAGTGGTATCAAAGGGATATTTACACATATGATGGTCTATGGAGTCAGTCACTAGTGATTATTTCATGTGAATAATAGTGAAATAGTTTTATTTAGATGTAATCTACGATGTTGAAAAGAAGACTGTCTTGGACATAGATGTCTATACATCGATGGTGGGATAATGATAATTGTTGGGTAAAGCCCTATAAGGGGTATATGCATCATTGTTTGTCAGTTTTTCAATTAAATTAGGTTTTTTGGTGTTTAAATTAAATTGACTAATTAATCAAAATAAATTTCATGCTATCATGATAAAAATTTTGTCCCATGTGTTTTTTCTATAGATATATTCTATTCATCGTCCTCATATAGTTCTAGTGGTCGAGGATCAGTATGCTAGATCTATCAATATTCAATGTCTTTCTCTGATAAGTAAGGATGAGACATGGTAGAGGAAGTTGTGTAGTTTTAAAAACAGTTTCTAGTGAATTATGAGGTTATTGTCTTAGATCTAGTGATATTGAAATGGATAGAGGATAAGGAAAAGTAATTTAGTCTGATGTAGGCCTGAGCTGGGTAATGGGATCCATTGGATTTCAGTTAGATGCGGGGAGTAACACAGTAATAAGGGATTTTATATCATGGAGTGAAGAGGAAATATAATGTTTCATGGGATGATGTTCAGAGATAGTTTTTATCAAGTAATTTTCCATGACTATGAAGGGAAAAAATAGGTAGGGTCTTCACTCTATTCAATAAGGGAGTATAAGAATACGAGATTTTAGGATACGGTTGAGGGATATCCTAAATTTATTTCCTATCATCCTTTAAATTTTGATTATATATCATTTTTTCTTGTATAAATGTTGTGTCTTGTGATCATATAATCAGTCACCCTAATTAAATATCCTATAAATATGGTTAGGGAAAAATGATGTGATTGAGTGGATTAACTATGAAGGAGGGGTTTAGAAAGAGGTTTGTTAGAATTTTTTTTTTCAAGAATACAGATTTAGGTAGAAGATAAATTATGTTAGGGCATTCTAGGTTTTTATCAGTTGGTAGTTGGTCAGAGTAGTATAATACATTATTTTATGGGTCATATGGTTCTTGAGTGTATATCAAAGGCATTCTATTCACATGCTATACCTACGTAAGGTATGGTCATCTCCAACATCAATGGTCGAACACTTAGGGAGGTTGGTTTGGTTGGGGAGGTCATCCTACTCTCCGTACTAAGAAGTAGTAGATGCCACCATCATTTTTTATCTATTAAGAGAAAATGAATTCAATAGTGATCAACTTATTATGGGTCATCACTCTTAGTGGCCTAGTCCAGAGATTGGTTATGGTTTTGTTTTTGGTAAGGTAAGGGATCTTGTTTTGGGATGGATAAATCCATGGAGTTATCAAACCAAGAGGGACCCGAGTTTTATAGGTACATGGACATTATCATCCACCTGAATTTCAATATTACATGATTTTAAATCTTTCCATCCCCCTTTTCATAGATTTTGGTCAACACATTGGTAAAGAATGTGGATATTATTATAGTTTATTTTGTTTTATCCACATATATTAGAGGTTAATCATTATTAATGATGTGTTTCATGGATATAGACAGGTGATTTGGATTCATGATTCAATATATGGTTCCGTTTTACTTTCAATTCCACCATATGGTTTCATCCTTGTAATGTATAGGTTTTCGTATATGTGTGTGTTTTTTACAAGTTTAGTGGACATATATCATCATTGAAAAAGGTAGGTTATTTAGTGTTGTCCATTGGTGAGTGGGGTAAGCACATTCATGAAAGGAATTCATAGTATCTTTTATCTTATTTGGTGGATTATTTAACAGATACCCCAAAACTAATGATCCCTAGAGTTGTTGAGGAGTTTCATGATGCCTTCTTGGATGAGGTTGTGAAACAACCACCTTAATGTGAAATAGAGTATATGATAGAGCTACAATTGTGATTCTATTTAACTTTAATGTCTCTATATCATAAGGATCCCATAGAACGATGTGATTTGGGACTATATGTAAATGATTTTTTTAAAATAGGTTTCATCTAGACCAATGTATCCCCTTGAGGTGATTTAGTGTTTTTTCCAGGAATGTGTATGATAGTATTGGACTGTGTGTGGACTATGTGAAGTTGAATCAGGGGATGATTAAGAAACATTATTATCTTCTAAGAAATAATGATCTATTCGACTAGAAAAAGGGGTATAGTTGTTTTTCCATGATCGATATATGGTCTATAAATCACCAAATGAGTGGAAATGAGGTAGATATCTAGAAGACCAGATTCTAATGAAGACCAAGAAACTTCGGTTATGTAGTCATGTCATTTTGTTTCATGATTACATAAAAAATGATCATAGGGCTTATATGAACTATATTCTATGATTTATGGAGCATTTCATAGTCTTATTAATTGATGAAATCTGTATGTACTTAATGATAGAACAAGAGAATGTGAAGCATAATAGAGTTGTTGTGCATGTTCTTTGACACCATAAACCATATAAGAAGCTATCCAAATGATATTTGTTGGATATAATAGTTTTAATTCCTTATAAATGTGGTGTATTAGTGGGATGTGGTCATGGAAAAAATAGTGGTATCTCATTATAGGAATGTAGGAAAGAATTACTCACATATTCATAGTTTCCATAGTCTTATAGGGGATTAATAAAAATTTATATATGAATTATCTCATATTGGATCCCTATTTAAATATTTTAAAAAGAAGTATTGGGTATTTTTCTTACTGATCGTTTTTATAATCATTTGACTGCTTAAATTAAATGTTGGTCATTTCCCCTATTACTTAATCTCTTTAGGAATGGGACTTGTATGAGATATTTTTTATTCTTCTCATCAAGGCATAGGATGAATCATGATAAAAAATAAGGTTCTTATCTCTTGTTTGTTTATTTAGATTTTTTTTCTATGAGCATTACTTTTTCACTCATTACATAGAGTTAGTTTTAGTATTGTTTTATCAAAATATATGGTGACATTACCTCATCGGTTAGTGATTTCTAGTCTCCAATAACCACAAAATGCTAAGGTATTTTTTTTATTTTAATTGAAAATATAACTATATCAGTTTAAGAGAATGTATTTTCTCTATGATAATGATTTTAAAATTACATATACCCAGAGAAAATGGAATGTGGTCACTGATGCACTAATCTAGATGTTGTGGGGAGATGTTTTTTTAGATTTTGAGTAATCCTAGAAATGGATAAAAGATGTTGTAGTGATGAATCTAATTGTTGAGGATTTCATTGGTTGTGTTTATATATAATATATAATGGTGTAATTTTCCCTAATGTGGCTTATAAAGGAATCCAAATGGGGATACATAGAGGTGGAAGTGATGGAAGACTATATTGGTCATGACGATGCTCCAGAGGGGTTGACCAAGGATGGGAAGAATCAGTTATTCTTTAAAGAAGGTTATTAGATCTATTTTTCATGCTAAAGGGAGTTCCTAATGTGTTTCAATCCTCAACCTTAGTAGTAAATTCATGTATTTTCAAGACTTATTGGGGTTTAAGGATGTAGATTTACTAGTAAAGAATGAAGCATTGGATTGCAGAATTTTTGTAATAGTGTATGGATTTCCAACTTGTGAAATTAGAGAACCATGATCTTACTGGTTTTTTGTATGCCTTATATATATCTAACATGAAGTGGGAATAAATATCGATGGATTTCATCATACTGTTACATTTTTCTGATGGAGATTGTGACACTATTTGGGTATTCATTGACCAAATAATGAAGTCAACTCATTTTCTGAAGATCAAGTATTTGAGTGTTGTATATTCTATAACAATGCTTTGTGTGGATAAGTATGTGGGACTCAATGGGATACCAATGACCATTATATTTTTAATATATGATCTTTTTACCTCATTAGTATTTAGAATATTTTAGTATCATTTTAATATTTAGTAATCCCTTAACACTACTTTTTATTCGTCGATAGATGGGAAGATAGAGAAGAATATCCAGATTCCATTAGACATGTTTTGGGGCATCAATATTTGAATTTGGAGGATCATGGGTGAATAATTTACCTTTGTAAGATTATTCCTACAAAAATATATATCACTCGTCTATTGGTATACATCTATTTGAGTAATGAAAGAGGTGGTCATGTATTTTTTTTAATTTACTAATATTAGGGAGTAAATAATCCCTGGTATAGATGTGGTTTCAATCACATTATAGAATATCCATGTGTTTTGAGAGAGGCTAAAGGAAGAACAACACCAATAGAAGGCCAATGCAGATACTAGGTAGTGGGCTCTACAATTTTAGGTTAGAGACCATGTGTTCATGAATGGTTCCCCACATTGGGTGTAATAACGGATTTTTCATGGGGTATATAATCCTCCCAATTATTTGGGCCTTTCAAGGGGTTTGAGCACATTTTATTGGTTCATTATAGGTCTGTTCCCTGACCACATCTTTAAATTATTCATGATTTCTCCCAATTTTTTAATATGTTTTGTTATCTTCAAAATGACACCCTTTTCATTGATTATGGATAGTTAGACATCAAGGATAATGCAATGTTTCTGGAGTTCCTAGTTGAGAGAAATGATTTGTGTGAAAAGGACCAAAATGGTAGATTAGTACCCTAGTTTCACATGTTGTATAGGCATGAGGAAGTGGAAGAGTGTAATTTTGAATGAGATTAATAGATGCATATCTTATCCCCATGTTTTTTATTCTTATTTTATCTCCCATTTTTTGAGAATATGTGTTTTAATATATTTGATTTATATAATGTAAACTTTTTCCATTGTTGATTATTTTGTCTAGAAATCTTTTATGATCCTCTCATGTGTGGTTGTGTAATTGTATAAGATAGGTTCTGGAGAGTTATATCAAGACTTATTTTGGACCTCCAATAATTTTTCTTCCATTTTGTAATTTATTATCAAGGAGAATAATTGGTTTAGAGGTATCTAATGACATAACCCATGTCTCTAAATCATTTCCTTTTGGATTTTTCCAAGGAATGAAGACATTATGGGGTGTTTGGGGTATTCTTCAGCCTATAAATTTTATGTTTTATATCAAGGTAAATCATTTATTCTCTAACTCAGTGTTTTCTCTCATGTTTGAACATATTTTTTTAATTGACGTAGTCTATTCACACAATCAAACATTTCATCACATTTTAATGGTTCACTTGTATGATTTAATATTTATTCTCAAGGTAAAATCCTTTTCACATATTCATGATTTGAATGCAGTATTTTTCAGTCTATTCCCATAGTCAGTTATAGTTCACACATATCCAATTGTTTTCAATGTTTAATACTTCTTCACACTATGAGAAATGATATTCTCATGGTCTTAGCTAATTTGAATGATCAAGTGATTTTTAAAGGACATTTATTGATTTCATAGTTCAAACATTAAATTTTATGGTCGATGATTTTTTCTCTTTGTCTGAATCATCCCATGTTCAAAAAATTCTCAAGGTCGAACACTTAATAATCTCTCTAAAATATTAAAAAATCTCCAAAACATTAAAATATATAATTATTCATATTAACATGTAAAATTATTTTAATGTAATATAAGGTATTCATGTGTTAATGTTTTTTAAAACTAATTTATTTGGGGACTATATCTATAATTTGCATCCCTGAAAACCTATTTTTATAGGATTTTTACTTATATTAAATTGATCTTTACTAAATTTCAATTAAAGAGGGAATTTTACTATGTTAATCATTGGGAAACCATATCTGGGATCCTAAAAATATGTAATATTATCTATTCTAGATTTTTATATTCTTCTTCATTTCTAGACAAGTTAATACATATAATAGTGGTAAACATCCATCAATATTCTCTCTATTCATGATTTCGGTCATGCTAAACAGTTTGGTTTCCTCCTTGACACATACAGAAGTGTGTGACAGATGAGGTGGGATCTTATTTCTAAAAAATATTTTCACTCTCATTGTAAGTTTTTTAAGATAGATTAATCCCTTAATTTAACTTTATAAAGGTAGTGAAATCATTTTAATTTTATCATGATTCTTGTGATTTTTTTTGAACATTTTTCCATTTGTGGGATACTTATTTTCTCTTATTTTATCCATTTTTTTAAAAAATAATTATTTTGATCTAGTGCGTAGCAGGTATGGATTAACTAATGAATCTATTTAAATGTATTTAACAAATTTTATTCGAATTAGGTATACTCACATGTTTTACATGATTTATTATTTTCTCTACTTGGTGATTGTTATTAATGATTATAAGGTTTTTGTGTGTCAATATTCTTGCTACTGAATAGTAAATCACTTTTTTTGAATGATGGCCATTTATTTATTTATTTTATGCCATGAATATTTAATATCCTAATTCTTATATTCATATAAGTATAGGTTTTAAATTTAAATCTATAACTATTAAAAAATTACATGCACTATTTGACGATTTAAAATCGATGGCCCTATATGTGGATTACAATAAAATATTTGATTTGGAAATATTATATTGAATTATACTAGTATATTTATTTTTTTCCTTTTGGTTGTATGAATATTTTGGGGTCATAATGATGATTGATATTAATCGGTTCAAATGCAGAATGTGTTTTAATTAGATAAAATGTGGTGGTGTATATTTGGTTTCTATGTGATTCCTTAATTTTCGTTGATATACTATACTTAAATAGGATTTGGATTTTTGTTTTTAAATTAATGTTTTTCGAAAAATTAAATGATAAATATTATTACTTAGGAATAGTGAATTGTATTTCACTAATATGGAAAGGTGAATGAACTTTTAAATGAGTTAATTGAAATATTGGGTGGTGTTTTTTTGTGTTTTGGATGGTTTTCCACTAGTTTGTGGCAGCATTTGGTAATGATAGTATAGTTGTGATACTATGATAAAGGTCATAAATGTTTATGTCAATCCTTTAGGTTGGTCCATAGTTATTTTTGATGTGTGTCTATATATTTATATGTAATTTAATTTTATATTAACTATTATATGCACCCACCCATGTAGTGTACTATGTGTTTATACACATACCTTCATAGGTGTTTTACCCAACATTAATATTGTGAGGAATGGATAAATGATTACCCCCTCTTTCCTGCTCTTCTTTCATCTGTAGTAATGATGGGTCACTGTTGGAGATCACCCAGTAATGGGGATCATGTGGTGTGTGGTTGGTGTTATAAATTATATGATTAGGTTACATGGTGGAACTCCTTCCCATTCATGATACCCGATATATATATAATTGACAATAAAACATTACATATTATTGAGTTTTAATTCAATAATTTGTTCCCTTATTTTTATAGGATATTTATTATTTGTATTTTCAGAAAAAATATAATAACTATTACCTAATAAACTCTTACATGATAGACTATACTCTTCCACTCAATACCAATTCTATAAAAAATATTGCATTCAAAATTAAATGCATATTAATTTTTAGGAAAAATTATCATTATTTTCAATTTCACATCATTGTCATTCCAAATCATCATTGAATACTATTGAAATACATGTTGAAAATATATATTATAACAAAAGTATCATCAATTGACATAAAAAATTAAAAGAACCTTGTATGTCTATATTCAAAACATTAATAATATATAAGTATTTTATTATTACTTAATAAACATTGACCACAAATAATCCACTAATTATTCCAAAAATTTTATTTACTATGTACAGTTTTTTATAAAACAATTTATAATAAAACATAAAAAAAATTCATAATCATGAGGGTGTATTTAAAATATTTTGAACCCATGAAAATATTTTCATTAAAACATATATTTTATCATTAAAAATAATCATTTATTTAAAAAAAAATTCATTAAAATAAAATTTTATATGAAAATATTTCCATTAAAATAATTATAATGTTTATAAAATGAATTTAGGATCCTTGGGATAGCATCTTCATATACCTAGTACAAGAACACTCAAATTTGAAAAAGATATGGTATTAATTCCAACATTATTTTCTTAGAAAACATAATAATTACCCAATTCCTTGGAGATATATTTTTGGACCACATGTCATAAAAATTGAATTTTATAGATTCTAATATACATTACATTCTTAACTCATTTCATTTACATTTTCAAAGTAATAAAAATATACTTTCCAACCCATAAGAAAAACAATTTTTGGATATTGTCACATCCTTTACCTTTAAAACTGAATTTTCAAGACTAAGATAACAATGAAAAAGAGGGGGAATGTTTTTATTTGAAGAAAATGTAAAATCATATAAGCTAATCTACACATAAAATAATATTTGTGGAATTGGAAAAAAATTCAACATAGAATATGTATAAATAGAGCATTTCTTTTGTTGTTGGAGAATAATTTCAAAATATTCCAATATAAAATACATAAAAATATTACTTTTGAGAATCATTGTAATACTATTTGTAGAAATATAAAATTTATTTTATAATTTATTAATATCAATATATGTACACCCATATAATTATTTAATTTATATATACATGGAGGAAAAATATTCTGAAATTAAATATTTAAATCATTTAAAATTATGTTTTAAGTTAAAGTGTCCCTTACCTCGAGTTTGAATTACAATATAGTTTAATTATATTAGATTATAATAAATTTTTTTAAATTTTTTAATTATATTATAAAATACTTAGATTTGAATTTTTTTATTTTACTTATATCCACTTTAAGCTTCATTAGTTAATCAATTAAGCTCATATTATGTTATTTTAAAACATTAAACTTATATGTAAAAAATAGTTTAGGTAGGTCAACTAAGTTGACTATGGTTGTCCACCCGTATGAAAGAACGTCGTTATCATATTTTAATGGATGTAATTTTAAGATAATAAATTGTTCTTTTGTTTCTATATAATGATACATATTTGATGAAAATAATATTAATTAATTTCATCTATCAATATAACCATACTTGTGAGCTAGGGATGAAAAAAAACATTGTTCTTTTTGGAGGTGGTAATACACACAAATACAAGAGTGATGTTTTCAATTTACATAAGATATCAAAGGATATGATCAAGGGTTGAAAATTAATAATTATAAAATTTTTATTTATACAAGGTATTTATGATATTATTTCATTTTTAAAAAAATATTTAAAAGTGGTATAATAATAAATAAAAGTGAAATAGCTCAGTTATGACTTATAAATTCACATTGATAAACATATTTGGATTACACCTTAATCCATCTAGGTTTCATTTTTTAGTGAGACCAAAGTATATTATGAATGGTGATGGATGTAGGGGAGATATTCGGTTAGGTATTTCATGAACTGGATTTCTCAAAATTTGTTGGAAGAGATGAGATGAAATGCCCTTTTATAAGTGAATGGAAGAGCACCCATGGAATTATTTATGGTATTCAATTAATATTATAAATTTTTAATTTCACGAGTAATTATATATGAATATTTAGATAATAAAACGTGGATTATTTTTAATTGACTCATACAATAAATTTTGACTTGTTTAGGTGATCGTTTGAGCATTATCTCAATGTTTTACCACATATTAACCCTTTTGAAGACAACCATGATATCAATGTTTTTTTGGATATAATATTAAATAAATTTTCTATGAAATAAAAATTAACCTATAAGTATGAATTTTTTTATATTATAAACAATATACCATTACATTCCTAAACATATGATTTTTATTTAGTTTAGTTTATTGAATAAAATACATTTTAATATAATATACTGTTAAAGTCATTTTCGAGACTATTCCAATAGTTTGAATTTAGTGATCTAAATATAGTAAAAAAATATAAATAAAAACCATTATAATAGAACTAATATGTTATATTATATAAATATTTTATTTTACCAAATTATACATCAAAATTTTATTAATTGTTTTATTTGTCAATAAAAAATATTTTGATTTTTTTTCTATTACATGAACACCGACAATATGGTCATTGAATAAGTATTTATTGTAATAATTCCATAACTAAAAATTGGATATATATTAATATGGTATAATGTTTTTCAATATTACAGAAAACTAAAAAACTTTGTTTTATCCTTATTAAAAAGTATTATATATATTAAAATATATAGAGTATCATTTTGAGTTTATCACTTACTTAATAATAAAAATGTAATAATAAAAGGAAAGTGAATTTTTTATTCCAATATATTGATTATTAAGGGTGAAAATTTATTCCCAATAATATCAATAAAAGCTTTATGGATATTTTAACGTATTATACCTTAGTTTTAATCTTTTTTACTACCTTACTCTTTTTAATGTGAAAACAATTAACCATTGATACTATTTATAATGACCAATAGTAAAGGGGACATATTTTACAAATTTTAATTTCTTTATTCAAAAATATATAATAAATTTTATAATATTCAATTTATACAATGGTAATATTTTAATTTAAAAATAAATGAATAAACCACAATGCATTGTTTTTCAAAAAGTATATTTTTATTCCTAAAGATGAACTCATTCAGAAATCATATATATTATTGATTACTATGTCATAAATTTGATAATAGAAAATTAAATTAGATTTATGTTTCATTCATTTTAAATTTTAAAAAAATTATTTATTTATTTTAAGGAAAATAAATGACATTTTTGAAATAATCCATATTTTTCACTATTCACTAAAAATCCATATTTTTAAGGAAATCCAAATATTTTACCCTATGATAATTATAAAATGACGCTTAAAAATAATTTATTGTAAACTAATTCCCAAACATGTTATTAATTAATTATAATAAAAACATAAAAATGCATTAAATAAAATTTTTATTGAAAATTATTTTTTAATCATAAAATGACTATTAGAAATTAAGAATAAATTTATTATTCACTAATGAATTAATTTTAATTTATGTAAAACCATATATATAATTTTCATTTTTTGCTATTTATACATCAAATGTAATGGCAGTGTAATAACATTGACATTTAAATTTTAGTATTTTTATATAATATCACAATTCTTTTAAGGCATAATGTTATGTGTCAATAAATATATCATGAAGAGTATCATTTTAAACTAAATTTAGATGGGTGTTACACTACCACTATGGATATAGGGCATATTGATTTGAAGAGTTAGTGATATGTTGAAATTTAAATTGACTCTATCCTGAGATGGTAAGCCATGAGGGATTCGAAAGTAGGTATGGATGCACCCCAACCCACATCAATGATCGATATATATATATATATATTGTGCACATAAATGTTTTCTGTTTATATGATGTGTGAAGTTTGGGGGTGAGAGAATCATATCAGCGGTGAGGTGGATATTAGGAGACTTTATCAACATTATTCTATTATTATCCTATTATATCTAGTGTTATTTTATGAATGTTCCATGGTAATGTTGTAGTTGATTTTTGTCATGTTTATGATATTATTGGTTTTGTTGGGATTATAATAGCGAATTAGTATTATATTTTTACATTATAATGGGTGAACTTATATATTAATATTTTGAGTTTACATATTATGCTCACGCTATGTATAAATAAATTTTTTCTAATTTCTAGGAGGGTTATAGGGAAAAGGCTAGGAATTACATCACTGGATATTTGAGAAGTTGTAAGGTTTCAACCTCTTATTTTCTTCTGGAATTTAATTTGGATACTTTATCAATATTTCATGACATGAACATGTATGATGTACTATTTAATTGTATTATTTGGTAATGATTTCCTATGGTTTCTTATCTTCTCCATCGATATTTTCATATATTTATAGAGATTCCCAAAAAATATATTGCAAGAACTATGTTCTTGTCACCAACCTGGGGTATACTAGAGGTTGGGAAGGGGTGTCCAATCATTCTATTTACTAATGGCCTTAGTGGGGTACCAGTTGAAGTGATCACGAAAATTATAAAAAATCAAATTTAAAAAAATTAAAGAAATGTAAAATTTTTTGAAAAAAAAATTAGAATAACTATTTTATTATATAAATATCTATATAATTTTTTTAATTAAAATAATCATTAAATAAAAAAAAATTGACCAAAGAAGATATAAGGTGTAATTTCCATAAAGACATTTCCTTGACATTTTTATGTTCAAAAAGGAACAAATTGTACAAATAGTTTAAAATACTAGGAATAATCAACATAGAATACAATTTAAGGGGTTTAAATAATCATAACCATATAATTTCCTCAATTGAAATTTTGCATAAAAAACCCTAAAAGGAAACTATATTGGGATTTAAACCCTTAACACAAGTTCCATATTTCTTCATACATGTTCAAACCTCCTATATAAAACATATGAAATTAATATACATATATTAATGAATAATATTCATACATAACATATGATGTTTAATTCTTTCAAAATTTTCAATTATCCTTCTATTAATAATTCTTCTTTAAAATGAACATTTGATGTGAAAACTGGTCAGTTTTCGTTGAAAGCATACATTTCATGGTTACACCACAGTCGTGGTTTAATCATCTAAAAAGTAATTGTATTGTATAAAGTGTCACATATATTCAATAGATACTCTTCACTATCAATTGATATAACTTTTTTATGAAAAATGAATTGTGTAACTTTGTAGAGTTGATAATATGTAAATACGTAGGAGTGAGGTTTCCACTTTTTGATGTATAGAATGAAATAAAGTAAAATTTAAATTTAATGTTAAAAAAATATAATTACATCATGAATATCTTATATGTTCATTAAAACAATCCTTATGACCATAAATTTCTATGAGTAAATGAAAATATAATCACATCACTTCGTAGAGGTGGTAGTTCACACAAACACATGAGTGATGTTATAATTTTACGAAATAGAGGAATGGGATGGAAAATTCATATAAAATTAAAATAAAAACATATAATCATATTAAATAAAATTATTACATCATTATATTTTAATATAAATTTCCAATCGGATTAAAAAAAATAGAACATCAATTTTTTTATGAACTTATACCTATTCTTCGGGAATCCTTCTTTGGAAAGTACCTAAATATTCTTTAATGGTCTCATAGGTAGATAAAGACCTTAAGGTAATGATTATTGATTTTGGGAGAGGTTTTTTATACATATATGTTGAGAAAATGTTCCAAATAGGTGAGGATAAAAGATGGGGGGAGGTTCCCTTTTAAAAAATATGGTAGTGTCTCTATAATAAATACATATATAAATAAATAAATAAAATATTATATAGTCATATTAATGAGGTAGTTTCACTATAAAAACCCAAATATTAAGATAGGTTGTGTTTGAGTGTAAATAAAATTGAGAAACTTTTACTTTGAAATATATTTGGGTTATTTTTTCTCTAATCTCTTGATTTTATCCCCTCATTTACCTTCTTATAATTTAGTAGAATAATGAAATTATTACTCAATTACTATTCATAATTGAAAAATATATAATGAAAATAATTTCTAAATATATAAAATGATGATAAAAAATATGGAACCAAATTAATAATATTAAATTTCAGTAACTGAAAGAAATCTATTTTAAAATAAGTATGGATTATTATTTTGAAACAACTTTTTGTAAAATGAAAATTTTTGCGTAATAATGTATTCTTTCTTACTAAAATCCTATTAAAAACCATTAAGTGAATGTTAAAATATTTCCATAAATATATATTTTTATAAATATAATTATAATTCATTATCAAAATATATTAATTATATTTATTATGATAAAAACATGTATAAGGCATTAATATAGGTTTTTAGACTAACCTCTCTCTTCAACATTCAAAGTCATTTATTTTTATTTATAAATAATCGAAAACAAATTATTTAATTTTCTAAAAAATTTAGTAGTATTTTTCATAATTTTTTATTCCTATTAAATAATTTTAATCAAACAAAAATTATTTAAATATCCTTTTTTGTAATAATATAACAATTATATATCATGGTTTGTTTAAAATCATTTTTTGGTGTAGAAAATTTCAAAGGAGTAGAATATATTTAATAGAAGAAATATCACAAAAAATAGTTTGTATCCAAAAAAGAATTTCATACACTACTCTTTAATGCAGGTTTACTGTTCAAACATTTCAAATATCATTTTTATTACATAGATCACATTTTGGAAAAGGTGGAATTGGAGTTCGTCCTTTTTAATTCTATTTACTAAAAGCTCCATTTATTATTCTTTCATAGTAGATCTACCATAATTATGGCCACCACTTCTTTAGGGGTTATAGTATTTTAAATAAAAATTGATGTTTATTTCATATAAAACCCACTAAACTTAAAAATATACATTCTACTTGGTTATTCTGTTAAAAAGTACTTCTATTATCCAAATGTAAATCATGTGATTCGAATTTTTCCAATTTATTTCCTCAATGTATTTTAGAATTTTTAGCGATAAAGTCTATAATTTTTTTTGGAATCCCTTAACTCGTGTTGTCTTCTATAGATTCAATTATGGATTTATCCTCTTGTTCTCTAATCATTAACTTACTCATGGATTTAAATAAAATTCCCACACTTTGGTATATTATTAATACATATCTTCCTCCTTTAATAATTCTTGTATTGCTCTTTTTAATTTCTATAGGGAAATATAATATATTTTTTATATATTAGAAACATTTACATCAAATCTCTCTAAGAAGATTTAAATATTTTTTTTATAACATGTTTATAATAATAAATATTTTACCCTAAACAACTAATATAAAATACTTACTAACTTATATTAATAAATTATTAATCAATATTTTCATTTCAACCATTCTAGTATCATCGATTTTTGATTTCAAAATTTATAGTTTATTGACTTTAATCATAACATTTCTTTCCTACTAATTTTATATCTTATCCCACATCCATAGAGATTTTTCTAGTTCCATCACATTAGTGTATATATAAGTTATTAGAGATTAAATTTAAGAATAATTAGATTCCCCATCGACATGCATGTGACTTTTTTCATCAATAGTAATAGGTGTACCTCTCTTAAGATTCAGAAGGCCAATAATAATAGAATTAATCACTTCTAATCCTTATGAAATGAAATAGGGTAACATTTGGTTCTTCCACCCCTGAATGTTTTCACACAAAATAAGGGAACTGTTCTATTGTTTACAAAACTCCCATAATGCATGATATTGTTAATGAATAGAAAAATATCAGGGGGCATGTTCTTCCCTCATACCACTTATAGTTCCAAGAATTGTTAGGGTACTGCTGAGAGGGGTGTGAATCAATAATACCCAATTGAATTTTTATAAATTATTTATTTTGATTAATTACCCTATGAAAAATTGAAGCAAATGTGATCTTTTTAGAATCTATTTTTCACTAATATACAATTATATGATAAATGAAATTTTTACAGAGATTATAATTTTTATGAGAGCTTATGTCTGGTTTCTTCAAACATATTTTTGGACAATAATTTTTATTGTAATTATAAATTTATACTGGTAAAAAATATAGTATATGTCACACATAATATTTTGGAGGGTATCAATGAATTCATAAAATGGTATGTTATCATACACATCCAACAAATTATATAAAGTTATTTATAATACAACACCCTTATTTAATGATTCTTCCTTGGATAATATAGTTTAATATGATCATTAAATCGTCCCTTAATGCTTCAACATCAATGAATATGTCTTCTATAATATAGAATTTTATTTCAGAAGAAATATTGGTTTATAAATTGTTTATATATCATCCACATACATTTAATAATAATCATATTTCCACAGATTAAAGAATGTATGTAAGAAAAGACCTTATCCTTCCACATCAGAATGTTCTTAGATCATTGCAAGTGGAATTAGCTTTCCAACACCATAATAAGATTATTATATGGAGTGTATGTCCATATCTTCATTTCAATCTCTTCATGATATTGTAATTATTCAAATAAAAATAGGGTATCAACACATTTTCTCAAGAAAAAAACACATTTTTCTCCTCATTTTTATATTTTTATATCCAAGAGAGAATGAATGTATAGTATTTCTATAATAATTTTTCTAATTCCATATAGGATTTTGGTGTGATGATTTCCTTTTCAACAATTATGGATAAATGTCTATATTTTTCACATTTTAATATTCGATAAATTTTATTTAAATTAACCAATAAATTTCCTAACAATTAAACAGTATTATTCCCTATTAGAATTTCAATAAAAATATGATTAAACAATGTATTGACTATTGATAAAAACATTTATAAAATATTTACATAGTAAATTATATTCTTATATAAATTTCTCCATATTTTTTTATTTCCAAAGACTTTATATGTTTGATGATTTGTTCCTAAATTCTTATGGAAACTCTATATGTGAAATAATATGTTTTGAGTCTCAAAGAACATAAAGTCTTATAGTGGAAAATAAAATCATATTCTCATTCCCAAAGTCATACATGGAAAAACGTATGGTGCCGATCATATGTCCTAAAAAGTAGCTATCAATGTCATACATTGATCACATAACTGTCAAGAATATTTTCAAATTATTATATCATAAGACAAAACTCACAAGAAGAAATTTATCAGATTCATACATTCCCCACTACCATTTCATACACTAATTCATGAAGTCTTACAAAACAACATAGCTTCCTTGATTTTCGACACTTGTAACACAATTAAAGATTTCACTAAACAATCATAGAAAATTATTAAAAATATTTTTGTCACACTTGACCACCTCATAACCACTACTATTCTTTACCAAAATACTAATAACATAATATTTATTACAAATACATCCTCTTAAACAATCCAAGAGAACTTCACACGTGTTTAACAACTTCTTTTTTAACAAATACATTCGTCACTCATGATATATATATATAAAAATTTTCACCATATATATAATACCCCTATATTTTTATTGAAACATTTACAATTTCGGGATCCATATCTTGTATCATATTTTTTTCCCATGGGTCATTAATATAGATTAGGTATAAGCAACTACATTACATTTTTTTATATAGACAGATACAAAGACTTCATTTGAAGAATCAATATATATAAAAAATGGTTCCCCAATATATGGTATTGATACAACATGTGTAGTGACTAACCTATTCCTAAGATCCTTATAGTTTTCTCCACATTATTTTATCTAGTGGAACTCCATTCTCTTTATTTTAAACATAGTTAGTTGATTTTATAATAAAGATTAATTTCACACAATGCATCAATGGTATCAAAATAATATTATAAAAAAAAATATATACTATTTATGTTGTTATGGGACATTATTTTTTCAACTATATCTTTGGAGGATCCTTTAATATACCCTCTTATAGTGTTACATGACTTAATAAGTACACTTTTTCTAGAAGAAATTTACACTTTATGAATTTGGAATATTATTTAACTATTAATAAGGTTATAAAAACATTATAAAATGATCCTTATATTCATTTTTTTACTTAGAATATTTGATAATATCATCAGTAAGAACTATGAATTAAATATCAAGGTAAATTAAAAAATTGTATTCATAAAAAAAAATCATATTTTCGCGGAATTTATAGTTCTGAATGGAATCACTATGAATTCATAGTGTGTAAATATTGTGTATAATGGTTTTTTGGTATATCAGCATTATTTACAGATAATTGATTGAATAAATGTTTAATATAAACCATCGATAAGTATTTAATAAATCTAATATGATAAAAAAAATGAATAATATAGGGTATAGGATACTTAATCTTCATTGTGATCTTATTATGTGTATGATAATCAATGAAAAGATTCATTTATCAATAATTAATCTTCAAAAGGAGGATTTGTGTAGCTGCTGTGATTCACTTTTTTTATAAAACAGTTTCTTTATTTTTTATTCATTAATTCATCTAATTCAATGGGATTGATTCAATAAGGAATCTTTGATATAGGCATAGAATTAGGTATGAATTTGATTAAAAACTAAATCATTTATTCTAGGAGGATACTAGGTAATTAGTTTGGAAATAAATCTAAATATTCCATCATAATTGTAATATCCTCAACATTATGTTCCTCCACTACCATTGGTTCCAAATATATGTCATTATTGGGTATCATGACCCTTATCAAGGACATTTTTCAAAGGAATCCCATCATCTTAGGTATATATATATATATATTAATTGGTTTTTTTAGGATGAGAAATGGGATTTCCCAATCTTGATAGTTAATATGATCTCTATGTAGGGAGATCCAATGTAACACCCACTAATTTTATAAAAATAATCAAATTAAGTTAATATTTTTGACAAATTTTTCGTCCAACACTGAATATAGTATATTTTATAGAGCTATTTTTGGATTTTGTTAAATAAAAAACAAGTTAAATGTGATATAAACACAAAATAAGAATTATTTTTCCATAAAATGTACACCCAGTTCAGATTATATTATAAACATGATAGAATTGCTTCGATGGCTTGTGTAATATGCAAAACCAAGTTTTACTAAATCCGGATATTTTATTAGAATATTATTTTATTTAATAAGATATAAACCATCATTTAAATTATTATATATAAAAATTTTCAACTGTTATATTAAAATATATGTTTTAGTAAAATATAAAATTCATTCATTGTTTACATGTTAATTATAAATGAATATGGAAACTGATTAAATATAAAGGAAAATATTATTATCCTTGTTCTCGCAAAGCGGTTTTATCCTAATAAATTAAAGTAACTAAAATTATTATGTAAATTTAATATAAAATATATTATATATTCATTAAAATATTTTTCATATTAATCCAGTAGTTTTAATAGGTATAATATAAAAACAAACCCATTTATACACATAAAATACAATATTTTTATTAAGGTACTTTTATCGCTTCATAATTAAGACCATATTTTAAATATAAATTGTGGAATTTTTTTAATCTTATATGTCAAAATAAAGTTCAAATTTTAAATATAAAAATAAAAATTATCCTAGGGTGAGTTTTTGGTACATTTATATGAAATTTTATTTTTTAATGAATAATGAAAAATACTAAATATTATATCAAAACTTCTTTTTCATGTAATTTATTTCTAGGGATAAATTATATTTTAAATTTTTTTCAAAAATTACATAGATAATATTTTTATCAATTAATTCAATTTAGGTAATTTGAACCAATTTTTCATTGATATTGGACATAAAAACAGAAAAACAATTTGACAATTTTTACTTAAAAACCCGCATTGTTGTCCCGTCTATGGGATTAAATTAAATTTAATTTATGTCTCTAATGTTTTTGGAATATGAAAATTTTGACTCAATATTTCAAATCAGAATAATTTATAATTTATAATAATTTAAAATTCATTTTTTTAACAAAAATATTAATGAATGCAGTTGTAATTATTTATAGTGATTAAGTTAAAATTAAGCTTTACAAGGGTATAAACCATATAATTAAGGGAAAAATGACATGTAGACTTTTAAAATACCAATTAGAGTGACTATATTATAAAATTAATTATTAATTATTGGGTGTTTCGACTATTTCATGAATGTTTTTTATAAAAAATAAAGAACACATACCTTGTCTTTAAAAATACCATGTGATTCATTTCCTCCACTATAAAAGGAAGCCAAATCGTCCCATTCCTCACACCAGTAAAACAACATAGGTTTATCAAGTATTTGAAAAATACACCTAATAAATCCAAAAATTCATCCTTGAATCCTCTCTTTTCGGTGAAATCAATCTATATAATCCCTTAAGTGAAAACAAAAAAGAGTTACCCAAAGAAGATGTAACATCCTTCATCAATATCGTTTAAATTATTTTCATTCTACGCCCCTACACTCTACATATTCCATGATTATAAAATAAAAAAAGTATCATATATATAATTATAACATTTTATTCTATGTTTTAAACCTACAAGTACACACTTGGGTATAATGGTTAATAAACCTTCAATTTATATGTACATTGAACTACCGCCTTACTAGATGATGTTTTCTCATTTTTTCATTACCACCAATAATTGTAGGGAACTATGATGGAAAATATATTTTTATATTATATATAAGATAATTTTTATTTCTTTAATATTTTTTAATTATTTTTTAATACATATCTTTATACTTTCTATTTTGAGTAATTACGATAATTTCTTTTGAGGGAGTGTAGACTAACACATAGTCAAAGAGTTGTGATTCTTTAACACTCTAAATGGAATGTATTATGGATAGTTTTAGTAAAAATATATAATATTTAAGATATAGTAATGTTACTGGAAGAATGGTATATATAAATAGATGTAAATATGTTTTATTTACCTTCTTTCTTTAAATACTACGACAAAACAAAACAACGTTCATGTGTACATATGCTCTACCTACTCCATGAACTGTATATTCCATTTCATAATTATATAATATTTGAAATATTTTAATACAAATATAATGTATATATATATATATATGATATTTTCATCATGTTATAATTTTTTTTAAAATCATTATTTATGTATAAGGACCAATGATATAAAAAATTAATAAACATTCAAAAAAACAAAGCAAATATTTCCTGAAGCGTAACTATAATATGTAATTCTACTCAAGATGGTAGTATTATGTCATAATAAAACAAGATATTGTAATAGATATAAGAATATGGTTTTTTAATATATTTATAATAATATTATATTTAGTATATAGAATGTTTATATGATTACAAGAGTCAACACACAAGGTAAGGGAATTTCATCTTGCTTTTTATTTCTATGAGATACATGCATTATACAATGCTTATTTATTTTTTTTGTCTATATAATTCCCATTAATATTTTCTATGACTTTTATAATTATATTTATTGGCATTTATATATCCATTTTATAATATTTCTCTCATGGTATTTATATTTTGAAAGTTATCAAATCGGTAAAGTAATTTCATCCAAATTTTCCTTCTTCGAGAAACAATCCATATTTCGCATCTATATTTTCTATGAGGTATATATGACACATTTTACATTTTTAATCCTAAATATTAATATTTTTATTATATTTTTAATCTCCATGCAGTCTCATTTTATTATATGGGGTGATGATTCAATGATTCCATGTTATAAGACATTATTCAAATAATATCATTGTTTGTTGAGATAATTTATTATTTTGTTTTCATTGGTGAAATATTATGATCTATATCTCAATAACACAAATTGGTTTTCTCAAACATTTATTATGAATGTTCTATCTATGTAATGGTACTGATTTACCACTCTTTGGAACTTATAAAAATTAATAACGTGATTTATGAAAAAACTGACCAAATTTTTCTCTTCATAAAGAAATCTGTTTTATTTAAAAAAAATATTTAAAAATGTTTTCAAATTATATTTAATGATTATTTTCAAGGTAAATAAATTTAAACATGCTTTATGTTTTTCAAATATTCTATAATAATTTTTTGAAATTATTTTACAATAATACAGGTTTCAAAAGGGTTTTATGATTTATATATTTTTCACTGGGGTTTCCTAAAAAAATAGTGTTCAAAATTTTTTCAAGTTTATTTTATAATATTTCAGGGAAAATAGTATTCAAAAAAATTTATAATCCATATTTTTATGTTTTCAATGTGTTTTTAATGAAATTGATTTGAATTTATTTCAAAATTCCATTATATTCTTTCAAACTCTTTTTAGAGTAATTTTTATTAAATGTTTTCATGCATTCAAGGTTTTCGAGGAATTTTCAAAGAAATTGATTTGAAAAAAATTTAGACTTATTTTTTAAGATTTCTAGGAAAATAGTTTTAAAATGGTTTTCAAGAATCATATATATTTTTTCATGGAAAATGGTTGGAATTTTTTTTAATGATTTATTAATAATATTTCAAGTAAAATGGTTTTCAAAATGATTTCAATGTTTACTTATTAGTGATCATGTTTATTATCCTAAAAATTGTTTTCAAAAGGTTTTAATTTTTTAAAATAATTTTTCCAATGATAAAGAATATTTTTTTTCAACAAGTATTTTTAAACCATCTTTTAAAATTTTTTCGTATCTAAGATGACATTTATTGGTGTTACTCATTCCTTTTTGTAGAAATGATTCAATGATTCCATTCATTTTCATTTTATGAATAGATAATATTTTGATGGAATGATTTTTATAAAACATTTCTCCCTTTCATGGGTTATATTCCATTTAAACCTTATTCTTTTCATGAGTTACACTTTTGATGAAATGACCATAAAACCTTCATCTTTTCTGTAGGTTATGATATGATTACATGTTTTTGATACCCGTTCATTTCTGGGGTTATAATATAATTTTTAATAATATTGTGGAGAATTTATGAAAGATTTAATTACTAGATGAGTGGGACCTATATCTCCCACAAATTCACTGGCTAAAGATTTCAATCTCATGAGATAGACTAAAATGGTATAGGGAGTGAACATTGACTACTAAGATAGCCGTGGAAGTGAACAATGAATAATAAAAAAGTATACGGAGTAGACTTATACTACTAAGATGGACATGGGAGTAAAACATGACAACCAAGATGGTATGGGGAGTGAAATCATACTACTAATATTGACTTGGCAGTAATTCCTTGACTATAATAGAAATAATTTTATTTGATTATGCGTATTCTATAATTCCATTTATTATTCGTTTTTTATGAATTCTAGGTTTAGGTTATTTATTTACATATTATTAATGTCTTATTAACTACCCAAATTTATGGAATGATTCATTTTTAAAATCTATGACATGTAGAGTATGATTTTATGTTGTTATGATCGTGTTCTCATACCCTAAAGATCACATTTATTCTTACATGTTTCCCATGTTTACCATTTTTCATCATCTAAGATCACCCCTCCTTATATTTCCATCCCCAGGTCATGAAGATATTAATTATGTATGATGTGTCCAATAAGGTTTTTGTGCATGAAGAACCTAGTGAGAGATAATTTATCTCCCGTATGAACTAGTTTGTTTGTTTCCATGTATCCAAATAAAACATTACAATACGGTCATTAGGTGTCTATTTGTTAAATATTTTATGTTTTCCATAACAGTGATGTACTTTCTACACACATTAATATGGGTTCCATGAAATTGGAATCAAAGAAAAAGGATTAGTTAGCCATTATAATCTTGAATGAGAAATATTTGGTGATATCCCAAGGTGTATTTCTAAGGATACTTATAGGGATTTATCTAAGGAAAAGTGTAATAATAAGTTAACATTTTGAAAAATGTCCTAGATATTTTTTAAATGATAATGTGAGTAGATTCCTAAGATTATATCCATGTATGGATAATGATAGTGGATGTGGATTTGGTACATATGTACCCTAGATTAATAACTTCAACAAGGTGTGTTAGGCCTGAATCCATATAACCAAGTACACAAAAACATTCCTGACTGTTCACTTGGTTTGACATTCCTGGGTGATCAGCTTTGAAAATTCACAAAATATTCAAAAACTATCATCGAGTATTTAAATATAAGTTGATATTAATAACCTTGAATAAAACTGAGTTGTCAGTGTATAATCAAGGTTTCATAATTTGGTCATCCTATAAGTAATTCTTTTTTCATGATTATGTGGTTTTACACTTGGATAAGTGTTTCTCACATTATGTTGTCCAGTTTTAGTCAATGAATCTAACTAGTAAGAAGTTAGTTAATGTTTAATGTGAAATAAATTTATTAATGATAATTTAAATTGGATGATCATTAGAGTGAAGTATGATATGATCATGTGTAATCATTTTTCAATGAATATGATTAACAATGTGTACCTTAACTGACTCTATGACTCGAAAATGAAGGGAATGAATGAATTTTTGAGAGTCCAGGTAATGGAGATCATGGAGGATAGAAGATCCAATTCCATTTATTACAATAATGTTGGAAGAATCACCTTAGTTAATGTCTTAGTGGAATAAAAAGATGTTTTGACTTCAAAAATAGACACAAAGCAAGTAACTATAACGCAATAATGAAGGATTCAGATAAAGAAATTGATGGGAGTATTTTTATCACAAAGACATCATCAAAGTCCAAATTCATAAAGTTTGGAATGAAGGGAAATTATTAAAACAGATGTCTTATATTGAAATATCTTGAATAGAATCATAAAAGTGGTATGATTAATAGTTATATTATAGATAATGTTGAGACTATAGATGAAATGTCAATTAAAAGAGGCGTCAATTAATAGATCGAGGTTGCTTTACTATGTATTAGGGATTAAGTGGAATAATTGAAGTTTTTACAAATTTTGATTCAATAATTATGTTATATAAATGGTGAAATATACAAGGATTTTCCAATTATGGGTTTTCACTAAGGATTTACAAGATTAGGCTAATAGTTTCTATTGGACTGGAAAAGTTATTTAATGACAAGATGACATTTTGGCTAAGGGAAGGTAAACCTCAATATATTTATGATATATAGAATACATTGTTTACCTTGAATAAATAGATAATGGTTTTGGATAATATAAATTGGATAGTATCAATGAACATAGAACCAATTAAGGAATTTTTTAAAAAGTGTTCTATTTCATCATGGATGAAGTTTACAACATATGGGATTTATAGAATATATCCAGTAATATTTAGAATAAGGAAGAATAATAGTTTTCCAATGGGATTTTTGGTAATTCAGGTTATTACAATGTTTCAAGGGAATGTGCGATTAGGTTATTCACATATATGGAATGTGATAACCATCCACAGATTTGTGATATATATTAAATAAATGATAAGATTCTTTCATGGATTTATATCGAATGCTCTTTATTTTTATCATTTATAAGGGTTATAATGTTTACCATTTATTGAATGATTATGTCAAACTTAGGATGATGTTTTTAAAATTAAATTGACATCTCGCCACATGAAGATTTATACCTATTCTACAAACTGATCTAACAACTGTGTGATAATTATAACTAATGACAATTGGGATAGAAGATCATAGATCTCCTGATATACTAGTAATTTATGATTGAAAAAAATAAGCTTCCTTTTAGATAAATATGTGAAATGGATCAGGGATCAACAAAGTGTAAGGTTTTCCTGAAATCAAACATGCATATATTTTCATGAACATTCTTTATTGTTAAATTGAATTATAAATAAAAATTTTTCCTAATACCTTAATTTTTGATGATTCAATGGAAGTTTAAATCATCATATATTTTGAAATTTAAGGACCTCAACATTTCCTGAATCATTCACTTTGTTTTTTGTGACCTCAATCACTCCCTATAAATATTTATGATATTTCTCCATGTTCATGTTTTCACTTCCCACCTAATTTATCATATGTGGGAATCTAGTAATGATTTACATTAGGTAACCATTATTTTTTATGTTTTCCTATTTTAAATGGGTTTTTAGTGTATATATTTACTATTTGGGTTTTTTGGAAGGGATCATTAAATTATTAAAATATTAATAACCAAAAATAATTTTGAGGGAGAAATTCATTTTAAGGGCGGTATAATGTAACACCCCATGAAATTATTATATATTTCGAATTAATTTAATAGTTTAATTTTTTTTCATGAAACATTGAAAATAATATATTTTATAGCAATATTTTTGGATTAAATCATATTATACACCATGTTAATTGTGAAGTATACATAAAATAATTCTTATCCTTCATAAAATGGAAAAACTAGGTTATCTTATGTTATATACAAGACTAAGTATCCTTGATGTCTTCTATAACATCAAAAACTGAGTTTTACCAAATAACAATAAATTATTAAAATATTATATAATATTATAAGATATAACCTAGCCATTAAATTATTAGTTATGAAAAGGGTTATCTAACATATAAAAATCTATTACATATGAAATTATAAAAATAAATCATCGGTTAAAATTTAATTAGAAATGAATTTGAAAAATAAATGACTATAAAGGAAAATATTGCTATTTTTTTCTCACAAATCTATTTATATCCTAATAAATTGAAGTATTTAAAATTATTATGTGATATTATTGTAATATATATATATATATATTCTATATTCTATAATATTTTTATATTTATCAAATAGATTTTATATATTTAAGATAAAAACATACCAAATATTACACATAAAATACTATATTTTTATTAATGCACTTTTACCACCTTTTAATTGAGAACATATTTTAAATAAAAAAGTGGGAACTTTTATAAATCCTATGTTTCATGAAAAACATCATTTTCAAGGTATAAACCAAAAAAAATATCTTACGGTGATTTTTTTGTGTTTTTTTGTGATGTTTCATTTTTTTAAATGAATAGTAAAAATTCTGAATTATAATTCAAAATTTATTTATCATATAGTTTATTTATAGTGTGAAATTGTATTTTAAATTTATTACAAAGTTTAATTTGAAAATATTTTTTAAAATTAAGCTAGTTTTGTTAATTGGAACCAATTTCACATTGAAATTGGATATAAAAACATAGAAATCTTTTGAATATTTTTTAAACCCCTCATTATTGTCTCGTATGTATGATTAAATTTAAATTAATTTGTTCCACTTTTGAGATTGTAATTTGGAAAAATTTATTCCATATTTTTAATAATAATAATTATTAATTTCAAATATTTTCACATTATTTTTTGGCTAACGGAATTTCTAAATGTAGTTAATATTAATTATGGTGAATAAAGAAAAATTAAGCTTGACAAGGGACTAAACCAAAAACATAAAGACCAAATGAACTATATACTTTTCCAACACAAATTTTAAGGTCATAAATATTCTAATTACATTCCATTATTTATTTTTGTTCATTTTTATGTGTTTTTTAGTTAAAAAAGTGGGTTCGCCAAACTTGTTTAAAAAAATCAACTAAGTCTTTTTCATCCCCTATAAAAGGCCACCATCAATCCCCCTTCATTAAACATCTCAAACAAATTAGGGTAGTCAAATATCTACCCAATACACCTCTAAATACACATAATTTATTCATTAAGTACTAATTTTTTAGTAAATCAATCCAAGAATCCCTTTGATCAAAACCATAATGAGTTACCCAAATAAGAGGAATAATCAAATCTCAAGCTCCATTATTTTATTTTCATTCTTCACAAACTCTTCACTTCTTATTCCATTATTATAAAAAACTATATTATCATTAATACAGTTATAAGTTTTTATGTAAAGGGTTCTACTTATACTTACACATAATTCCACCTAATGTGGAATTAATGTGTTGTTTATGGTTTTGGAAAACTAACACCTCATAAAAATATGATTGTTAGTTTTTCCTTTTACACCATTCTTTATTAGGAATTATGATGGAAAAAAATTATATATGATATATATGATATTTGTTATTTATTTTATATTATTTAATTAATTTAAAAACTTGTCATTATACTTTTCATTTTGTGTAGTTACGATAACAATGTTTGAGGAAATGTAGACTACTGCCTCCTAAAAGTGATTTGTTTCATTCACACTCTACATATAGAGTTTTGAAGATGGGTTTGGTGAACATATATGATATATATATGATATAATATTTCTACTGGAATAAATATATATATACAAATATATACATATATTTCATTTACATTATTTCGTTCAATGCGACAATAAAATAGAAACATCCACTACTAGAAACATTCTCTAAGACAACAGTTATATACCCACAGTTTAAGAAAAACAAGTTCATATACCATTTTTTTAACCAACACCCTCGATTTTTAACAAACTATTGGAATAAACCTATAAATTATCACCATCGCTCAGGATTCTCCACCCCCACTCCCCTCGATGAGCCTAATATCTATATAACTCACCACCCAATCCCCCCCCCCATCGCCTCAACATCTTGGCCTTCACCACCTCCTCGACATTTCCACCTCTGGAAGCCTCCTTTCAACAGTTGCCTCTCTCCCTATACATTTACCTCTCGGACCCCGCCTCCCTCTCTTTACCTCCCGGTTTCCACCTCCTGTCCCCTGTTTCCCTCCCTCTGCTTCTGCCACCCTCCCTCCGCACCAACATCCTGTCATGTACCCCACGACCCAACCACCCTCCCTCTACCTTCCCACCTCCACGTTTGGATCAGCGTTCGCATTGGCCTCCATTCCATAGAAATGTGCTCTATATTCTCCTCAACTCTCTCCCTTACCAATCCATAAACCCAAATTTACAAGGGTCTCTTCACATCACAGGTAAATTTGATTCAAATGTTCTACTGATTTTAAATTCCTTCTCAACTCTCAAATATAAAACCTATTAAATTTGATGAAAGATTTTTAGAAGATATTTTGAAAAATAATGAATTGTTTGAAAATGTATTATATTAATCTAAATAGGTTTTGATTTCATTTGAGTGAAATCTAGAATTAGCTTTTCTTTCATTAAAAATTGATAAAGTTCGAAACACACCATATGCACATGCCACTTTATTTTGTGCATGAATATGAATTTATTGACTGCCTTCAGAGTATATTATAGGGTTACTTGAAAAACTATGAGAGCTAATTTGCATGAATATCATTAGGCTGTCTAAGAAATTTCAAGATGCATAGGACTTAGGGAATATGATTTTCAATGTGTATGAATTTATATATCTAATTGAAGGATATCCATGGAACATTACATTGAAAAAATGAAGATGTTGAAATGGGATGATGAGATAAAACATACAATACAGAAGGTATTGGTCACTATAAATTTAATATGATGACACCATGATGAAATAATGGTGGGAGTTTTGGTCATCATTGAGTATTAATGAATCAAATGGAGTGTTGAAACGACATGATGGTCATTTCACAATGCATTGTGGATGTTATGAGGGAAAAAATAGGGAAAACATAACACCAAATAATCGGTGTGCATTACAGGAAAGATGATTATCTTTGAGAAAAATTGAATAATTTAGGCTCTGGTGAATACCATGTTCATATTCATGATGATGCACATATAATACATGGGAAGAGCTTCAAAATTATGAGGATCACACTGGTAATTTCTAGGTGACTATTTTGATTAGCCTTTGAAGATGGATGTTAACTATGACCTATCATAGATAAACCCACACATAAGTCAATGTTGTTATCCAGTCCATTCGTATATATATGATTTAAATCAATTAAAATCAGTGTGATCTATAGATATGATGAGGACATGATAATTCAAATATTACATAGAGATTATAGTCAATATCTTTAAGATATATTATTCATAATAATATTGTTTTTAAAATATTTTAAATTATTACATATTGAAACTGACCCAACATTTCTTGGATTATGATAATTCAATATGAACTAAAATGAATGGAAAACCCTAAAATGAACCATACCTTGAATATATATAATTAAACTTATTTTATATGAAGTGAATTGAACATAATAAATTGGATTTGGAATGAAACAAATAAAACAAAATTGAAGTATAAAAATCTAATGTAGTGTTAACTGGGCCAAAGAAAAATAATGAGTATCAACCAAATTAATCTATGCATAACATAAACAAGAAATTTCTTTCCTAGATAAACAAATCCAAAAAAATTAGATGGAACCAAATCCTCTTAAACTAATATAATTTGTTTTCCCCATTCTTGTAGAATCATGTTTTCACCTATGCGGCATTGTGGTTCTAATATTGGGATAGTGACTTGTATTTTTAGTAGAGATATTTATGCTCTAGTTTATTTTTTTATTTTATTTTCTTTATCATATCGGACAATTAGTACTTTTACAACATTCTATGGATGGAGGGTAGTTATATTCTGCGAATGGGGCCAGAAAGGCACTGGAGGCAGGTACATGGTTTTCATTACAGGGGAGAAAGATCGGGGAAGTAAAGGTATTAATTAGTGTGTTTTAATTTTTTTATACCTTTGTATTGTTTGGTTTATGTTTATTTTATTTTCCTTCAGTGTAGACGTCCGATGTACGGATGGGTCATTCCAAATTTCTATTTATTTTCTACAGTTTTTTTAATTAATTTTCTTAGTGTGAAATTGTTCTTTAGTGTTGATTCCTTGATTTATGAACACATGTCTAAGCCCATGGGAATAGCCCACCCCCCTTAATCTACCCTAGTATTACTCTATTATATTGTACGTCTGAACCATAGTAAGGCCTAGGAAACAAGGATAATTAGGGAGGGATTAGGAATGTCTTGGAATGAATTGTGAATTCCTATGAATAAGGATAGAGGTAATTGGAATCTATAATGAGAATATATGGGAGAATATGAAATATTTATTTATTTAAAAAATGTTATGGGTATAAAATGTGTTGAAATGATAATGCATTGTGACTAATTAAAGAAAATTCACATTCATAACCAATTTTATAATGTAATATCAGATCATGAGAAACTGTACATTGTTAAATTTGATGATTTGAATCCCTTCCAATGAAACTATATAAATACCTTACTGCTAAAAATACTCTATCATATATTAAATTTTTTGGTTTGAAATTCCAAGAAAAACAATCATTGACCTCATGGTAAGACTCATGACTTGTTAGCAGATCACATTCGGGGGAAAGATAGCTATTCCCTTATAACATACATTGTGTGGAACTCCACACCCCCTATGTTAAAAAAATATACCCAAAAGAAATACTCAAGGTTATCTAAAGCTAAATACGTTCTCTGATACAATGTCAAGAATATGGTGAATCTTCTCACAAGTTCTTCTCTGAAGATTTTGTTTATTCTTAAAGCCACACCACATAGTTTTTTTCCTAGGGAATCCCAATCATCTAGAAAAGTACTGGTAAATGCCTCATGATAGATGGGATCTCGGGATTGACATGACAATACCTACTGTAAAAAACTAAATGCCCCTTTTAAGACTTTCAACTTTAAAACATATCGCACCCATGAGCATGGTGATTAATCTCTTGTCTCAAACACCAATGGGAGTGCTGCATAACACATATAAAATGTAGTTTCCTATTTTTCTTCTTCTATATGCTCTAGTTTTTCTGGAATTAAAACAATCACTAGGAAAAAATATGTAATCTATTGAAATCTTAGAATATCTAAAAATTCTCATTCAGAACATCAATGACATGAGACCCGAAAACATGATTATTACAACCATGTGAACCATGATAGAGTTTCATTCACATGCTACATGTTTTATCTCATGAACACTACATGGTATCCTACTTTTCCCCACATAAAAAAATAGTTCTCATTCTATAATAGGTTCAAGGGTGCTTTATACTCCCAGTGCAACAATATTTATTTAGGCCATTTAAATGTTGTGTAATCTCAGCCTACTGAATTAGTTAAAAAATTATCCAAAAATCATGTATTATAAATCAGTTATAGAATTCTGATATTAATATCAATACCAACCTTAATATATCATCCCACTGTAATGTTTCATTAAACCCATATCACAAGGCATCTAATTTTTTCAAAATTAGTCTAAAAAACCTTTATTATTATAGTTTTCAACTCCCCCTTAATGTTTTCATTTTCTACGACCACATGGTGGAATGATTTTACCATGGGAGGGAACATGAGAATATTTTATTCTTTAAGAATATTCATGGTTTATCTTGAAAGAAACACTCAGCTAATTCCATCATGTAAGTGAAAAATAAATGTACATGTAATATTAAATAACGCTACTTCCTCATAAAGCTGTACAATCACTTTAACAAGGTCATATATCATCAGATACGGCATGAAATCACTTTTGGAGTGTTCCAAGCATGTCTCATAACTATTGGGGTGTAAAGGTATGTAAGTTTAACACCATAATCACATCAAATAATCCATGAAATTCACTGTTTTATATAATTTCATCATGCATAGAAAAATTTCAGAATGTCTATACAGTTTCATCATTGTTTTCTCCAAGGAGATGGATAAGACAATATTGTTTCAAAGATTTTTCATTCCATTGATTTCATAATATCATTTCAGTTACAATCATTATAGAAATATTTCAGCATAGATTACAGAAATTCTAGAAAATACAATCAGATTCTAGCATTAAATCCCCAAGATAATAGATTTAACAATACAACATGACAGATTCCATCTTGTGGCCTTCAAGGTGATATATTTAAACACCTCTTTAACATTAATTATTTCTCAAATCCTCAATTATTATTTTTTTATGCAAATATATCAAAACTCCCCCTTTCATTCAAACTCCCCTAAATAAATACACACATTAGTTTAAACAATTTTGAGTTAGTGGATATGGGGTATCTCCAATATCTTTATTCTATGAAATGTGGTTGGTCCTTGTGTACCAAATCCTTCCATTATTATTCATTGTATTTTTTTGATGTGAAACAATTGGGGATACCTCATTATTTTACTGAATACTTATTGAAGCTAGTACAAAACTCGTGTTGCTTTTTTTTTGATTTAGGCTTCTCCCTCACTACATGGAACTCTTCCCCCACCTTGTGACCCTAAACTCCTTAACCTTTTGTATTTCTTCAAAATTCACAGTGAGAGACTTATTTGCATCATGAATTTTCATCATCTGATCTTAAAGAAAGTTTCTAAGTAAATCCATGGTGACTTCATGTTGTTTCATAATTTTCATGATTAATTTCTATAAGGTCTTGTTCAAGGTACTTTTCCAATCATTTAGCTTATGAATAATTCTATTTTTCTTAACTTTTGATCTTCTGAATTTTAGCAACTTATATTTTACTAATTAATTATTATACATCCAATTAGTAAATAAAATATTCAACACTCAAAACACATTCCTATTTACATCAAATGATGTATCAATAATTACTAACTTCCAATCTTCCACATCAACCACATCAATTTCTACTTCACAATTTTGAATTTCATTCTAGTGCATGATGATTTAAGAGAATCCTTAGTATATATTGATTTAATTTATATATTCACATTTTGAAATATTTATCCCTAATGTTTTGGTTTCATGTTTTATAATCATAACATTCATATACTTCTCCATTAATCATAGGAAAATATCCATATTCCATACTCCTTACAAATCATAAACTATTTTCAAACAGTCTTGACGATTGTTAAATTAAATAATCAGTATAAAATACAGAAATATAAATTAATTCCAAACATATAAACCTATTTTAAAACTTTTATTATAAGACATACATATTATCTTCCTTGAAATTATGTTTGAGACAGTTAATCAGATGTATCACTACGATAATTCATTCAATGTTTTTAAGATCTTTTATCTTCTATTGAAGTCTTATGCCGCAAAAATCTAGTCAAGAATATTCATAAAAATATATAATATAACTGAAGTGATTCAATCATTCACAAGGAAACTTAGATGTTTTATAATCCAAATCAAGGCCCTAGTAGATGAATCATAGATATGCTAGATATCATGGATATAAGATATCTCAAAGTGATAACCACCCCCACCAAACCTTCATGTAATTGATCAACGTGTTATAATACTCCTTCATTATATATTGACGATGATTTTATTTTATTTTTTATAAGTTATTATATTCAAAATATTTGTGAAAATGTGAAGGATATTAGAAATCATGTTCAAATGGACACTTCTTCGCAATGATAAAAGAAATATGATTTAATTAAGGATAAATCCATTAAGACGACCACTTATAATTTTTTATTGATGTATGAAATTAATTATTATCTCAAATGGTTTTACACTAAATAATATCTCAATAATTACTTCATATCATTATCTAGATATTTTAAGATGCCTCCCAAAAAAAACAACATTCTATTGTTTGCTAGATACATTATTGTTAATGATATCTCTTCCAAATCAATTCAGGTTAGTAAATGATGAGTTTCATCATTTTATGGATCATGGGACTATGGGTGTGGCTAATATAACCATGATCCTATATAAGTTTATGTATGTTGATAATATACAAGTTTCAGAACCTCATTATTTTCATTTAACCCATATTTATACCACTCATTCACTATCCTCAACCTCAGATTCCATTACATAAACATCATCATTTCAAACCTCCACCTCACTTATAACTCATATAGGACCTTTTGGTGTATATATATATATATATATCAATGATGGTACCCACTATTTCATTGTACATAAAACATACATGTCAAATTAATTAGAATTGAAGCTTTCCTAATTGTATACAAGTAGGTTTTTGGTGCCTTTTTAGATAACTAGGTCTAGATTACAATTTAATGGGTTCATTCTCCACAAGGTTCCAGCAGATGGGATGCCTTATTTTTTAGTTGTATTTTTTGGCATACGATAGAGTCAATTTAAATTTGTGGAGTAATTTGTTTCAATTTATGTATTTGGTTGGTTCTATTAATGTATATAGTGTATATTTTTTTCTTATTACACTCATATAGATATTAGTTTATAATGATATACCAAGTACTTGCATTGTACAATTTCTTGTATTCATCATATAAGTCTTATTTACAGCTTTCAGAAATGGCCATCAAATGGATGATATAATTAATTTGATTCATCACATTTCTTTTTGATTTACCAATTAGGAGATTATGATGAATGTGTTAGCTTTAATTTCAACACTATATGGAGAAGTTGGAAGATGGAGTGATTTATGATACTAGCAATGAGTTCACTTAACCATGATTCATGACATCACCAAAATAAAGTTGGTAAATAAAATAGATATCCAATAATCAATGTTTTTATTGTTCTTATACATATTATTAACGGGTTCTTTGGTATTTTTTAATAAATTGTAGATGGAGATCAGTGGGGGAAGGAATTGAATAGTTATTTTCATCTTTCCAAAATAATTACTATAAACTATATTTGAGATTTTGAAAAGGATAAAACTATTGTTTTAATACTAGTTTTGTATTTTACTTATTTTATATATGATATTATTAATGTAGGAATATATTTATCCCCATTTTTTAGAAGTGATTGTTTATATCCCATGATCCCATATTCTTGGAACATCCTCTTTTTTTATGTGCATCATAAAATTTTCCCAAGAATTTATCTATATCCAAAATCATATCTCATTCCCAAATCATAAAGTCTTTAAATTGTGGGTATTCACTTGGTTTATACATATTGGGATAGATTTTTGGCTTTCTATTGGTTATATATTATTATTGGATCCAATGACTATGGTTCAGGATATTTAACAGCCAAATTATAATATCCCAACCATTAGGTTCAGCCTTAATTGTGGGATCCATCAATGGGTGGTTAGGGAAAGACAATTCTCTCTTTAATTACGGGAACCTAATATGGTTTCTTCTTTTTCAAGGAATGTTTCTCTGAGCCTATACTATAGTGAACTATTCATGTAGACTTTTATATGGTATATATGTAATGAAGATCAAACAGTAATGACCAGTGGTCATGTTGCGACTATTAACCATCCATTTAGTGAAATGAGAGGATGTTTCCCAGGGATTTTATATTTGAAAGCCTGAGATGGTTTGGAATCAAGATGTTGTTAGGGGTAGTGGTTAACAGATTCACTGACTTGGTGCATTTCATTCAAATTCAGTTGATGAAGTCTACATATATCTTACAGTGGGGTATAACTATGAATTTTTGAGCTTGTATGGTGAACTGATTACCATCATCTCTGACACAACCCCTAGTTTTATCAAGGGGCTGGGTGGAAATTTCATTAATTATTGGGATCCATCTTAACCTTGAGTTCAAAAGACCTTTTTATTTTCAAGGTACAATTTGAGTGATTATAAATCTAGGAAGAGGTTATTAGAGTTCATGTGATGAACTTTGGTCGTTCATGGGAGGACTATTTGCCTTTAATAAAGATTTAATACTTCTTTAGTCACTCTAAAATGTTTCATATGTACTTGATTCTAGCATTTAACCACCCTCTGTTTCAAATCCCATTGTTCGGGTGGAGGTTTGGATGGGTTCTTACCTTAGACCAAGTCTTGTGCGAGAAACTATTGAAGATATTAACTAGCGTGAAGAAGTATGGATATGTCTGATAATATTGTTGAATTTTATTAAGATCATAGTGGTATTCCCATGAATACTGTAAAACACAAATTGAGTCTCTTATTTTTATCAAGAATCACAATACCCCCATCTTATTCCCATACATCAATAGGAATGTGTTTTATAATATTTTGATCAATGAAGATTTACTTGAGCATCAACATTTTTTCACATTTATTATTATTGACAACTAATCAAGTTACTTTTTCATTATAAATATTCCCACATAGTTGATCTTCTTAATACATAATAATTAATCATGAATATAAACAGAATCATTATATTCAATGTTCCACAAAAAATCTTTAGTATCATCAGGTTTCATTTCAATTAGAATTATCAATTATAAAGAATCCATTTTCAAAATTTAACCCTCTTAAACCTATATTTCATTGATCTTATTTTCTATTCCTCATCATATATCTATTCTTTATTATATGTAATTATTTAGGTTAATCCATTCTAATCATATTTCTATTTCCCTTGGAGGAATATAAACATAAAGGGCGTTGTGGTTTTATATTTTGGACAGTGACTTTTATAGTCACAATAGACTGGTATGTTCTAGTTTTTTTTATTTTATATTGTTTTTCGCATCGGCCACATTTTCCTTTTATAGATTACTTCAGAAATAGGGTAGTTATATTCTGTGAAGGGTATCGTAAGGGCAGTGGAGGTGGCTATGCAATTTTCATTACATGAGGGGAAGATCAGGGTAGTTGAGTGATTACTTAGTGTGTTTCAATTTTTCTACCCTAGTACTGTTTTGTTTCTATTTATTTAGGCTTTCTTTGGTGTGGAAGTATGACACATCGATGGTTCATGTTGAAATTTTATTTAATTTCTAATGGTGTTTTAATTAATTTTTTGTTTGGGAAATCGTTCCCTAGTGGAGATTCCTTGAGGCCCAGACACTTGTGCTCGCCCGTGGGTGTAGCCCATCCACCGTAGTCCATCATAGTATTCCTATATCAGAGTCCATGTATGAACTATAGGAAGGCCTAGAAAACAAGGATAATTAGGGTGGGATTGAGAATTCCAGTGAATGAATTATGAATTCCCATGAATAAGGATCGACGACATTGGAATTTATAATTGGTATATATGGGAGACTACACAATATATTTTGATTCCGGAAATTTTACGGTTATAAAAGGGGGTGAAATGATAATGCATTGGGACTAATAAATGGAAATTATCAATCACAACCAATTTGATAATGTAATATCATATCATGATCTTCTATACATTGTTCGAGTTGATGATTAAAATTCATCCCTATGCAATTATTGAAACACCTTGCTGCAAAAATAATCTATTATACACTAGATACGTTGGTTTGAAATTCCAAATAAAACCATTATTTAACTCATGGTTGAGCTCAGGACTTGATAGTAGATAAATATTAGGGGAAAGGTTGTTACGCCCTTATCATATACACTGATTGGAGTGTCAAAAAACCATAAATACAAAAATATCCCCAAATGAAATACATAAGGTTGTCTGAAGCTACTTTCATTTTATGATACATTGTTAGGAACATATTGAAAAATCCCACCAGTTCTTCTATAAAGATTTCATTCATTCTTAGATCCACCCCACATAGTTTTGTTTTCCCAAGGAATTCCGCTCATCTGGAAAATGACTGGTAAATTCCTCATGATAATTAGGTTATCTGGATTGAATTGTCAATCTTTGATGGAATAATCTAAATGCCCCTTGTACTACTTTCAACATTCAAACATATCACTCCCAGAAGAAGGGTTATTAATCCATTGTCTGAGACACCAAAGGGAGTGCTTCATAACATATAAAAAAGACAATTTCATGTTTTTTGTCTTCATACTCTGGTTATATAGGTGTGAAAACCATCACCATGGTCATATATGTGATCTAATGCAATATGTGAATATACACATTAAAACTCCCATTTTTAACTCTTGATAATCTTGGCATTTGAATATTTATTTAAAAATCTTTATTTAAGAACCCAGTTTGTTGTGTCTTCATATAAAACATTCCTTGAAAGAAAATCTCGAATATCGCAACACTTTAATCTTAATTTAAGACTCAGAATACTATAAAATCTATATTAACAAAAAGCATCATTCAAATGATCCCCTGTAAGTGACCCGGAAGATTGATTCATGAAACTATATGAACCATGCAAGAGTTTCATTCACATGCTTCATGTTTTTCCTCATGAACACTTTTATTATCTTGCATGTACATACCTACACCCGTAGTTCCAATTCTATAATATCTTCATAGAAGCTTCTGACTTCCTGTGCAAAAATATTTCTGCAGAACATTGAACTATTGTGTAACCTTAGCCTACTAAACCATTTAAATGTTTCTTCATAATTTATGTTTTTCAAATCAGTTTTATATTTCAGATATTAAGACCAATTCCAGCATTAATATATCTATTTCCTCTTCAATTCAACAAGTGAACATGATCCACATCAAATTTCCAACCTCTATAAATGTTCATCCATTCTCCAAACACATATAAATATCTCCAAATAATACATGTAATTTCATTATAAATTTATTCCACGTGTAAATTCACCATCAATCCTCTTCCAAGGATTATTCTTTATGTTAACACATCAAATAAACTCTTCATATATATATTTTAACACATTATCATGAAATAAATATTCATGACATAGATCTTCAAGACATTATTCTTGACAAAGCCCATGAATCTTTAATAGAACATTCCTTATTCATACCACATTTATTTTCCGAAAATCCAACCATTCAATTCATGGTTAAAACAATCCCTTATTTTGGATGATCATGTTCATGAATTAGTTTCATCTGGTAGAGAGGTTAGTGAAAATATTCTTATTATTCAAGAGAAGGTGAAAAATACTATTTTATGTGCTGATATAGTATAGGAGTCTCATCCAGCCTATGAGGTAATTTCATTTAAATAATCCCTATCAAGGGTCATCTCTAATGAATAGCTTGGATAATAATTTTAGCATAGTAATGATGAAATAGAATATGATATGTAGGATGAGGTGGATTACAATTACTGGAAAGAGAAATGAATTATTTCTTAAAATAAATGGAAAGGTATGTCAAATATAGTGGCTACCACTTCAGGGAAATCCCAGAGAAAACATTAAAACTTGTTTTCTCACTCCACATACCCTGTTTTTGGGGAAATCCCCTTCTGGTATTGCATTGGATACTAAAGACTCCAAAAAGAAAGTTGTTAAATCATAACCTCTTGTAGCTGTTGTTTGCAGTGTGCAATTTGTACCTATGATGGAATGTTGTTTTGCGCATGGAGGTAATTATAATCGGACCCTGGTTCACTCTTTATCAAACACTCCTGCATGATCCTCTCATATAGACAATGTGTGTCCAACTAGAAAACCAGTAAGTTGTGACTTATTCCATGTTCATATTTTGGATTATGTGATTTCTTCTGCCATGAATTGATCTGAAGAACTTGGTGGATCCAATCTACCACTAACCAGTACCACTGCTAGCCTAGTTCTTGGATCAACTTCCTTGCAGACTCAGACCTCTACTTCTATTAAGGGTGGACACAACAAACATGAAATTTCATTAACCCCTTCACATAATGTAGACTGGGTTGGGAATGATGTAGAATTGTCTTATAAGTAGTTTACTAGTGATAATACATCTTCCAGGGATAGTCATGGTGTTTTATATTTTGAGACTCCAATGAAAGATAAGGTAGAGAGAACACAAGGCATGAACCCATCTAATCATTACAAGGGGACTCAAAAATTGAAGGTATGTATTTATAATTCCTTTGAATTTTTGTCATCAGGAAGTAGTGAAGAGGATGGAGAATCAAACAACTGGGTTTCGATAGCTACTGTAATGATGCAGCTAGTTGATGGGGAAATTTAAGATAATAGAGATGGGCCATGGATATTGGCTTCCACTTCAGGTAAATACCTATTTCTTTTTACAAGGATAACAATGATGTTATATTATGGTTAATGTAGCAACTCAATTCGAGATACTGTAGCAACGCAGTGTAGGAAGGAAGTATTTTTTTAATCCTCTATCAAACTTTATTTGGCTTCAATATAAGATAAATGATTTTTATGCTTCATCATTAAGAATTTTTTTAGGACTTTTCCGATAAGAACTTTTTTCTTCTTTGAACACTTTGGCCAGCTCTGCTTATGTCTTAACAGGTGAAAACGATGCATTACAGTTCCATTTTTTTTGTATTCATGTTTGTATTATTTCATAGTGGTTTCACAAGGGGGGGTGTTGGGTGAAGGGGGTGGGGATGGGTGCGGGGGGAGGGGTCTGGGTGTGGGGGGTGGGGCCGGGTGTAAGGGGAGTGGGGGCTAGGTGTAGGGGATATGGTTCGGTGTGGGGGGGGGGGGGGTTGAGTGAATGGGGTAGTGGGGGTTCATGGGGTGTCTAGAAGGGGGGGGGTAAGGGGAAGATAATTAGTGGGGTTCAGGGGGGGTGGGAAAGTCCAGGGGGGTTTATATGGGGGGAGGGGGTGTCTAGGGGTGTCTATGAGGGGAGGGGTGTCCAAGGGGTTGGGTGCAGGGGGGAGGTGGGGCTAGGTGTATGGGGTGGGGCTGGGTGAATGGGGATTCATATTGTAGTGGGGTGCAGGGGGTGTCCTGGGGGGTAGTTATGGTGAAGGGGTCTAGGGTGTGGGGTGGAGGGGGTGTCAGGGGGTGTTGGGGGTGTAGGGGGTCCAGGGGGGTGTCCAAGGGGTGGATCCATGGGGTGGTGTTCAGGGGGTATCTAGGGGGTGTCCTAGGGGAGGGAGGGGGTTCTATCTAGGGTAAAAGCGGGGTTGTGAAAGGGGGAGGGGTGTGGATTCACAGTGCTTCCATTATTTTTGAAAGAAATTTTCCATTGTTTCATAGTGGTTTGCATTCTGGATTGCAGGAGCAATGTGAATCTATGGTGGGACACCATGGGTAGCTGCTATTTTGGGGAAAACCATTTTGACCCACTGTACTATAAACCGTAGGTATATATGCAGCTACAAAACTATCTATACCCTTTGTTCAATAAACTATGAGTATGTGTGCTATGAAGAAAACAATATATACAGATGGTTTATTTAATCATGGGTTTATAATTTTTGATATACAAATGTATACCCACAATTTACTAGAACTGTGGGTAATATGAAATTTTTGTGGGCTATTCCCATGGTTTTTGAAAAACTTTGGGTATAAGGCAATAACAAAGCCTTTGGAGCCCATGGTTCATGAAAACATGGGTATAGACTATAACCACGGGTCCATGGGCTATACTCATGGTTTCAAACTGTGGGTATAGTGTAATTTCCATGTATTGATCATTCATGCATACGTACGGTCTACCGTCTCCATGAATAGTATATTACATTTCATAAAACTATACTACATGGTTTATTATAATACATATATATTGATTATAAAATATATTTTTATCATATTTTAAATTCATTAAATCATGATTAATATATTATAACCACATAACTAAGTAATACACATGCGAAAAATAAAGGGAATATTACATGAAGCATAATATTAACATGAAATTCTTCAAAAGTGGGTAATATAAGGTTATAATATATATATATATATGGTATTAGATATATGTTTACCATTTTATGAAATATTTACAATAAACTAATATTTTTATATAGCAATTTTGTGTGAGTATGATGAGTGTCATGACACAAGGTAAGGGAACATAGTCTCATATTTTATTTCGTTGAGCTGCATGCCACATACAGGACTCATTTATTTTGTGTGGTATATATACCACCCATAAATATATTTTATAACTATTATAAAAAAATATTTATTATTTAAATATCTATTTTTTTATTTTTCTTCCACATGGGGTTTATGTTTAAAAAGTTATTATATTGGTAAAGTAACTTTATCTCAATTTTCCTTCTTTGAGAATAATTATAAGTGATGCCCCAATATTTTTCTATGAGGTTTATGTACGTAAATTTACTTATTATATCTTGAATATTCTTACTTTTTTGATATATTTATGCTCCATTTAATTTTATTTTCTTACATGTTGAGAATAATTTAGATTTTCCATGTGATAAGAGTTTATTTAAAAAATATCATCATTTATCGAGATTTTTTATGATTATGTTTTAATTTTGAAAATCATATGGTAAATATCTCAATTAATTTCATGACTATTCGTAACCTATTTTTTAATTTTATATCCATGTAATGGTACTTTTTTACCACTCATTGGTACTCAAGATAATTAAGAATGTCTTTTAATAAAAATATAACCATATTTCTCCCTTAAGTTAAAAAGATATTAATATTCAAAATAAATTTTTTTAAAATTTTTTCAAATATTTTTTAAAAATATCTTTTAATACAATTTACAAAGAAAAATTATATTAAATTCTTTCTTGTTTTCAAAGCTTCCCATAATTTTTTTCAACGGTATTTCCCAAGAAAAGTGTTTTTAAAAGGATTTCATGATTTATATGTTTTAAATTGGTTCTTAAGTAAAAAATTTTTCTCAAGTGTATTCAGACCTCATTTATATATTTTAAAAGGATGTTGTTTTAAAAGAAAATGTCCATCTATTTTTATAAATTTTCAATGTGTTTTCATGGAAATTTTTTTATAATAACATTTCTTTTGATGTTTTCAATGTTTTTTTAATGAAATGGATTTGAAATTTTTTTCAAGATTTATTTATAAGTTCTTAATTTATTTTAAAAAAATGATCATCAATGTCTTTTCAATATAATTATATTTTATTTCAATAGAAATGGTTTTCAACAAAAATTATTCTTATTTTAATGTTTTCAAGGAAAATGGATTTTAAAAACATTTAAGGAATATTTTATAATTTTTCAAGGAAAATGTTTTTCAATATGTTTTCAATATATCATTATATGTTTCTGAGTTTATTTTCCTGAAAATTCATTTCAAATGTTTCAATTTTTGAAAGAAAATAATTTTCAATGTTGAAATGATATTTTTATCATGAAAATCTTTTAAAAGATATTCAAATCTATTTCCTATCTAAGATGACACCATTGGGTTTTACTCCTACCTTTCTGGGAAAATGATTCGATATTTCCATTTATATTCTTTCTTATAATTGATTTTTTCTATTGGATTATTTTTATGAAAACTATTTCTCTTTCACAATTTATATGATTTTGAAACCATCCTATTTTCAAAGTTATTTATTTTGATGAAATGACTATGAAACCTATGCCTTTTTTCACCTATTATGATATGATTACATGTTAATGATACCCATATAATTTTTTTGGTTGTGATATGATTCTTAATTATCTTATGGTGCATGTATATATGATTTCATTATTATATGGATGAGAACAGTATATATCAATAATGCACTGGGTAATGATTTATATCTCATGATATAGACTAATATGATCTTGAAAGTGAACCATGAGTACTATGATAATCATGGGAGTGAACCATGACAAACAAAATGGTATGAGGAGTGAACTCATACCACTATGATGTCTATGGGAGTGAGACATTATGACAAAGATGATTTGTGGAGTGAACACATTCTATTAATTTGGAATTGGAAATAATGGCTCGACTACTATTGAAATCAATTCCTATTCTTATGTGTCTACCAACATTCCACACATGCATCCTATATTACAGTTTCACGGCTTATGTTCTCTATTTATTTATGATTCTTTTATTATAAAAAATACCGATATTTAATACATGATTCAAGTTTAGGATCTTTTATAAACATGTTATGATCTTTTAGTGTTATTATCATGTTCTTATACTAATATGATCATTTTATGCTTACATGTCTCAATTTTTTATCCTTATTGGGAATCTTCACTCACACATTTTTATATTTCCTTCCCTGTGCTATGAATATATGTAATATGTATTATATGTCAAATGATGTTATTATTTAATAAGAACCCAGTAGGATATAATGTATTTTATTTGGGTACTTGTGTTTCTGCTTCCATTTTTCTAAAGGAACTAAACTAATATGTTCTTTGTTCATTTGTTTCAATAATGTTTTAAGTATTCATAATGTGATAAAAGTGTTAAACCAAGGTTTAATGACTTAAAATACAATCTAATATTATATTTAAATGATTGTATGGAGTATTTTCTAAACTATCACTTATCTATTTTCATTTTTTATTCATTTTTGATTTAATATTCTTGAATAATACTTCCATTTTTATATTATGAAACTAATATTTAAAAAATAACGCCACCCCTCCCATATATAAAAGGACCCCTTCACCACCCAAAATCCCCATACACTTTGATTAACTTATCTTGAACGAAAAACTTCATCCTTATCTCTCTTTACCAAGTCCTAATGGTTTTATTTTCACTATAATACTTATAAATGAAGGATTATGGTTCCCCATGAGTGTGGATATCCAAGGTAGAGGTAATTGTTTTAATCAAGTTCATTTAGGTTTGTTTTGTCATAAATCACTTCTAAATATTTTTTAACCATACAGATACAATTATATAATTATTACTAGTATTCTTTAATTTTACTATTTTTATGTATCAACCATTTTCCAGTTCACACTGGTCTCTTGGAAAATGTAAACATTAACCGCGTTATGTGCAGATTATCTCCTCCTTGAATGACATATTTCACTTGTCCTCACAACCACATTTCTAGTTCAAAAATTTATTTAATGAATTAATATAAAATTTATGAATTCATTATGAATATATAAGGTTAAAATATTCATTATATAAATAATTTTAACAATAAATGGTTAATTAAAATTTCACCTCCTAAAACAAGAATACTAACACACCTTTCTAAATTATAATCTATTTCATAATAGGATTGGAATTTTATAAATTATATTATACCTGAATGATAAAAAAATATATCTATAAAATTATTGATCTGTTGAAAATTTTTTATGAACTCTTTGATGGTGGTCAGTGTACCGAATATGTTATTGATTAATAGACTAAATGGCCATAAAACTGCATACACCAATTTAGTAAATAAATGAAATTTTATAATAAATAAAATAATAAGGCTAAAACATAAAAATTTTAAATAATTAATTTAATAAATAATATAATTTTATTACCTTAGAGGGTTTAGAACATAGAAAATGGGTTATTAATCAAGGTAGGATGTTTTTTTAATCCTTCACTATATAGGATATCAATTCATCCTTTCACTAATTTCTTGTCCATGTTAAAAAATTTATATTTTATTAATAATATTCATTAATATTTTTAACTTATTTGAAAAATTTCTTTTCAATTATATTTTAATTTATTTATTCTTTGAAAAAAAGAATATTTTCAATATAATCCATAATTTTTATTTTTTTACATTCTATATAAATATATTCAATGAATAAATAATTCTGTTTTATTATTAATTAACTTTTCTTATAATAATATATATTATCAATTATATTGATTCCTTTTCATGTTTTCATGGATTCACATAGTAAATTTACTTAACATTCACTGTTGAATATTTCATTCCAAATATTTATCATAGAAAAAGCTATGCCTTCTTATTTTTATAAGATCATCTTTTTTTGAGTTAAGATGACTATTTTTAGGACTTCTATAATGAGTAATGAATGATTCTAAATGTTATTCTTATATTTTGGTACATGGGAATTGTGTATTATCATAGGTGGTACTAGTATATTGATATCTAACGAATTTGGTCTTCATTTATTCTTTATAATAAAATGATGTTAGAAACGGTTATTCGATGCTTTTGGAGAAGTTTATACAATTTTAAGGTTGATTTGTAAGAATTAGACAAGTATAATTCCTGTAGATATTTCTTGGTATCTATGATTGGGTTTTAGTGTTTTAAATGGGATTATTTATATTTCATGAAATAATATATTAATTTTGAATAGTGGGTTGTTTTTAACTTTTAAATGTTAAATGTTTTTATATAAAAGAAAAATTAAGGTCTTAAAAATATATAACTAGTTTTTAAGCATTATTTATGATTTTTAAAAACAATTACACTTTTTATTATTTGATTATGAGTTTTCATTATGGCCTCTTTTTTTAAAAGAATATTTTAATTTTTTTAATAAATTTTCCATTCAAGATAAATGTTCAATATTTTAAAAAAATAAATTATTTTTAGTTATATCATTGGACTTATGAGTTCTCAATTTAATTTAAACAATTATGCTATTTCCAATACCGTGTTTTCAAAATTTTATTCAAATAAATTTTGTTTTCGTATGATTGAAAATGATTTATAACTCTTAATAAAAGATATTAGTCACTGGAATAGAATGTGTATCATTCAAATAGTTTATTTTAGTGGAATATATGTACACATATAGAAACATTAATTATTATTTAATGGAATGGAATCCCTAATTCCATAAAACTATAATCCTAATATGTCAGGGGAATGTATGCAACAAATTACTTTTGTGAATTCATACAATTAATTAATTATTAAGTATTTTTTCATACATACTTTAAAATTATACTCTAGAGAGTTATTTTCCTATGTTTTAAGTGAAGAATAATGGTACAAAATTGATCTAACATCCAGAGGAACTTGATAAGGGAGGTAAGGTTGAACAAATTATTAATTATTATTTTAGAAAATATTTTAATTATAAATTATAAACAAACTCATAATTAATAATAATTTTATGATAAGATAATAATGTGGGAAATATAATCGAAACTGTTGGATACCAAGTATTAGGCACCCAGCAAATGTGTGTGTAAAATTTCTTAAATATCTTATATTTTGTGAATTTTATTTCACAATATCTATCATCATTTCTTTGTTTCATTAATAGATACAGAAACTAAATTTTATTATTATAATCTCTTTATTGGTAAAATTATTTGGTAACCACTTATTCAAACCCCATAAAGAGTTAGGTATCTCTCACATTAGATTCATATTTTTTATCAAATCATATTAACCTTTTAATATCTAATTATTTGATCTTTAATTATTTTATTAATATAATTTCCTCAAGAGTATACATTTTATGTATTTTTTAGGATATGATTTTTTATTCATAATAGGATTTGAAAAAATAAATCCATGGATAATTTGGATTACACCAATTATAAGGGTGTTACCTTATTTGATAGAAATTGATTTCATATATAGAAAAAACAGTAAAACTCTTTGTATTATATCTCTTGGTATGTAATTAATTTAAATACCCATTAATGGTATTAATATTATACCGATTCCGAAAACTGCATTAAGGTGAATATTAAATGTCATTTAGAACATAACATGTTACCTATACACCTATCTTAGAAAGTGGTGAAACAATTATGGGAACTAAAAAATAAAATATAACTAAAAGAAAAAAATCCAACAACCGTGAGGAAAAAATTATCATGCTGTCAGGATTAACAATATTTCATCCTCAATATTAGGATATAAAAATATGAGAGGATAAATCAAAATATGTTTTTTTGGTGATAAAAATTTTTAACTGAACTTGATTTTATGGAGATGTACTTTAAGATTATACAATTAGTTATAAGGAATATGTTGGTGATATGTAGTGTATAGAAATAATTATTATACATTTCAATGTAATAAATTACTCCTTTAATCCAATTTATTCCATGAGGAGAGGATAATTATAATGTGTTTTAAGAAAGACTAGCCCTGATAACACCTAAAGAGAAAGGTTAAATTAAAAAACACTATTAATTCTATTGATGATCCTTGTGGGATGTGTGATAAAAATAGAGACATTACCAAAAACATCTCTCTATGCTAATAAAAACGATTAAATAATAGGAGAACTTAATATCTTTGAGGTTTAATATTAATTATTATAAAATGGTGGTAGAGGTGTTTTAAAATGTACTGAGAGGATGATGTCATGGGATACATTACACTAGAATATCATCAAAAATGAATAGAAACAAATATCTCTTAAAATACATCAAAAGGTGTGATTAAAGATATGTAAACTTTTTAAAGGATGAATCACATAATGTGAAAGTACTATGAAGTACTAAATTTAGTGAAAATAAAATTTAATATGCCGATGTTCACATTATTGCTTGGTTAATAATTATCCTTTTATTTTCACTCCACTTTTTGATAATGATAATGATGTATATTTAAGAAATAAAATTTAGCCATGAAGTTAATGAAGTATGATATAATCATAATGAAGATTCAATCAACTAGATGAATTTTATTAACGATTTTCGTTGAAAATACACATTCTATGTGAGGATTATAGTGGAGAATAAACTTTGTATTAGACGAGTTTAGAAAATTTCTCAAAAAGAACATGGATAATATTTTTGATAATTATTTTGTGAGAATTATATTGAAGCAAAATCATTAAATATTCAAAACGTATTCATGATTGATAATGAAAGTCAAAATATGATGTAGATAAAAATATAAAAACCACTAAAGCTAATACATATGTATATATATTCTTTTATGAGATTTAAATTAACCATTTGAGATCATTATCTAATTAATTTTATTGATGGTTTTACTTTTATAGATTTATTTAATTTAGCTACACATTCTATGGTTAAGACCCATTATTTAAGAAGAGGAAAATAGAAACACAATGAGTATTATGATGGGGTCAAAATTGAAAAACCATTACGCATTATAAAAAACAACAAAAAACAAAGAGAAAATTCTAAAGATTGTTTTATATAAAATTATAAAATTCATTGTAGAGTAACTCAAATTTCTTCTTGTGGAACCTTCCCCATAGTAGACCCTATAGAAATATCAAACAAAATTCTAGGGATTTTATTTGTCACTAATGATTTCAATATTTAAAATCACATCTACCTATTTCTAAACATAAAAATTTAGATTTTATATATACACCATCCCTAATATCAGAATATGATTCCATAGAACGACCTATTTTTTTGAACCAAGGTCCTTTATTTTTGAACTTCCCTTCAATATACGACACAAATTTATATAATAACTTTTATTGTATTAATGATTTTTCATTTTCTCTCAATATAGTATGATATTTCAATTGAAACTGAAATATTATCTATAGAAGACATCATAAGACCTGATTGAATTTTTAGGCCCAAATTACTTGCTATCAAAACTATCTACCTATTATTAGGTGGATGAATTCCCTTGATCAATACCAAATAAAACACCATTAGAAATTTCATAATATAACAAATAAACAACTTACACTTTGAAATAATGTTATAGATCTGTGGAATTATCTTTAGATTAGCACCCTCACTATAATAACTCACAGTAAGTGACATTATCACATAGAACTCATCCTGTAAGATATATTATGGAATATGACCTGACATTCCAATATATTTCCTAAAACAACTTCCCCTTATATTATCAATTTTTATGATTCATGAAGGTCTATAACCTTCATTCTTGTAATGATCCACATAATGGACAAATAATAAATAGAATGATCATTTACTAATATTCCAAATTTTAATTTTTTATTGAATAATTGTATTGATGATAGAAAAAATGGTACCTTCTTATAAAAAATCCTCATAATTATCTCATCATCATATATTTACAATTACAATTTTTCATTAAGCACTAAATAAAAATATTCCTCGGATAAGACAAGAGTAAATTCTTATATCTATATCATTTAGTCTCTATACACATTTTTATATAGACCCCAATTGATGAAGAAATTTCATATAATATTTTAGGGAACCATAATATCTAATCTAATCCGTAGTTTTTTTCTCAACATGAGGTAAATAGTTTTTGATTTTAAATGATTATACCCAAAACACCATTCTAGAATATGTATTATTAATATTTTAATTGAAATCTAAACAATTCCACGTGCCTTTCTCTTATGTGATTTTCTAGGGAATAGGTAGTGGAAGAAATTGGGCCCCTCTAATATGCATATCTAATTAGTAAATACCATGATTGGGGAAAATGGTGAATAATATAATAAAATATCCAGGGAATAATTCCAGTCTATACTGTTACATAAAAAATCTAAAAAATATAGTAGTGAAAATATAACATGATTACGGTGAACAATGTGAGGAATATGTAATTTGTATGTTGAAATGTTAAATAATTTTAGGGATATTCTAGTATAATGGATAACAATATTATTAATGACTGTCTTTGACAACTAAATTTACTCAATATAGCTTATGGTATATTTGTTTTTTAAGCATAACAATTTTATGATTTTTAATGATTTAAATTACTTATATTACTGAAAAATTAATGGATGACATTATTGAATTTTTATAATAGATTTGATCAATTGATTTTTTTATAGATATAAACATTGTGGAAAAAGTTATTAGTTATACACTAATAATTTGATGACGATTATCTATAGATTTATTGTGATCATCCTAGAAATAAAATTACAAATTTCATTTTTTGTTGATAAATAGATTGAATTAGATTTAGGAGAATTATTTAGATATCAATGAATAAATTCTACTACAAAAAACGTCTTTCCAAAATTATTTTCATGTTTTTAAATTTCTAATTATGAGAAAAAACATATCAAGGATTGTTATTTATTAGGAATATAACATATTATTAGGTTGAAAACATCAACAAAGAAAGTTAAAAAGATGATTAAACTATGAGAATATAATAAATTTACAATCATATATTACATCATTAACAATTTGAACTAATGATTCCAAATGATGTATTACAATTTTAGGATTTAATAGTAGTGGTGGAAGATTATTTGATTTATATTTTTTATAATGACCCTTGGGATTTGAAATCATATCAAAAAGGGATTTAATGTGATTTTGTCAAACAAATAATAAAGAAATATTCTCAGTTAAAATAGATAAGTAACATTGGATAACACCTATCTTCTATGAATGAGTTACTACCAAATTGTGGGTATAAACATTGATAAGAACTTCTCTCTAGCTTATAAACTTCAAATGAATCAAATGGAACTAATAAGTGATCCAAATGGATGTAATGTAAATTCTCCTAAATGAATAATTTGAAAAATACTTTTAAATTAAAAAACTAGAATATTTTATACCTAATGATTATGGTTTTACAGATTTAAATTTAATGAATATCTCATATAATATTATAGAATCACACTAATCTAGACATTATAATAACTAAATATATATGAATATGAAAAATTATATTTTAGATCTGGATCTATATCATAGGAAATATAACAAACTCCCTGATCTTGATTATGTATTTAGATTACATTTTTTTATGAACTAATTGATAAATTATGGATGATTTTATTCTCAAATGTTAGAACACTATTAGATGTTAATTATTAGAAAAATTAAATTCCATTTAGGCTTATAATTTATAAACATAGTTGTTTTACATCCCACATATATGAATGATATTCCCATAAATTACGATAAATTCTTAGAAGGGAAGAATCAAGAGATGTACTAACTCATATTGAACATAGGATTATGTTTTACATAAAAAATAAGAACTTATTGTCGATAAAAAAAGTTCAAAGGATCATTGTAAGAATACTTTACTGGAAAACATCTTGAATGGATATTGTGGTTATCATTAATCTTTGGAAAGAATTCTAAAAAATCCCATGGAGTGATATCAAATGAAAAACAACTATATTAAGAATAATGGTATGATAATTATTTATATTTATAGATTTAGGATATTTCTTTCTTATTGGGTAGATTCAATTGGATATCAAAAAAATATTTTGGAGGTGCATTAATTATCAGATAAAGACACACCACATGACTGTCCAATAAGAAAAATTAAATCAATTAAAAAAAATTGAGTATGTTATGGTGTTACAAGACACAACCCAATTGATATTTATGATGTCACAACTCGAATCCATGAGATTGAATGATTTATAAATATTGAAAATTTGTATCAATAATAAAAAGAAAAATCATTTTCTTAAAGAATATGGTAAAATATTCAAGGTTAAAGATTATTTAAATCATTTACTAATTAATTATGGACAATTCCTAACATAAAGATATTTCAATATAATATTGTTCAATGAGATGAAATTTACAGATATCCTAAAAACCCCTAATTAATGATTCTTTCTGGTAAATGTGAGTGTTGTTGGGATTTTATTCAAGACTAAAATACCTATTGATTAACTAAATTATTTCACCACATTTTTTATCCCATTTTTTACAAATTGGAATGTAAAATAACTCTTTCTTTAATGTAAGAGATACTTATTTAATTTTGGAAGGTGATGATAAATGGGAGAATAGCAGAGAAAATTTTCTATTATAAGGAAATACATGTTTTATTCCTAGATAAATCTTATAGAGGATAAATTATGATTTCATTTATTATATTGATAAAATATAATAACTGGTAGATTGAAGAGATCCTCATAATTATGGAGAATAAAGATCCCCTATCATATGAATTGAAAAGTGGGGGATATGATAATATCATAATTGAATCATATTTGATATAGAATTTATCATTTCATATAGAGTCAATGAACTCTCTCAAAAATAATCATAACGTATAATTTGGTGTTTGGATAACTTCCATGTTGGAATCCTACTATTACATATTTCTTAACTGTGTTTATCAATGTTTTTAAAAGGTTTGTGGATGTTGAAATTATTTTTAACATTTTCATTGATGAGTATTATGTTTAATTTTATATAGTTGGTAAGTAATGAATGAATATTTCTTGTGCATGGAAAAAAACCCCATGGTATCTTGATCTTTAATGTTATGACTTTAGTCTTGATATATTTTCTCATTAAATATTTTTATGTATATATCAATATTTTTATTCGGAGTTGTCATGGTGTTTGGGTGTCTCAAGACCCTAGAATAAATATAATAAATCATAAATACATTTCATTGCACGTGCACACATTGTTTTAGAATTTTTTTTCTTCCATTATTTGGAACCATGGATGAAAAATTTGAGACCACGATTTATTCCTGAATATAGGGGTTTCCCTTGGTGTGACCTATTTTTGGTCACCATAAAACATTTCATGGAATAATCCATTGGATGGTATGATTAATAAAATAAATTATATAATTTATTCATTTTAATTAAATGAACTAATGTTTTACCCTAAATATAAATATGTTTATATATAAATTCTACACTGTTAGCCTCATAAATCAATAAGATTATAGTGGATAAATGATATAATTATTCATTGGAAGATCACATTATAGGATAACTCTAAATTAGATCAAGCTGGATTGAGAGTCATCGAATCTAGCAAGCCATCTTCATCACTGTAAAACACATTATTCGCTAATGATTAATCTTAAATCAAGGCAGGGCTCATAAATTTTGGTTTTGTCCTTCCTAGATACAATTTTAAATAATGGATTTTATATTATTTATTTACTAACTGGAAATCACACATTATTATCATGATCTAATTATATTAATTAAATTTTGTAATGAAATTTAATCATTGAATGCCATCATCTCTCCCTTTATATATAATTTTTATGATCATTGGATTATAAACATTCTACAATGGTGTTTTCACCATTGTTATTATTATTTTCTCTACTAGTACTTCATGTTCAAAATCATTCCACTATGGGGTCATGATTCGACATTGTTGGGGTGGGTATGAGCCTAATCAAAACCAATGATTCAGGGTGAATTTTTACTCAATTAATGTTTTATTAATTTTTGGATTGATTGGGATTGTTAGTATGTTATACTTTGTGGATAAAATATTAAAAGTTGAAACGAAACAGAGGGAAACTATTGGTTGGATGGTGGGCTTAATGTAGATTATCATATTTAGATTTAATTCCATCAGAGAACTAGAATCGAGGGTCATAGCTCTTTTCCATTGATCCTGGGTGGTAGAACGGTGTAAATCGTGATGGTTGAAAATGATATTTGGATGCCTGAAAACTAATATGTCTACCTATAAAAGACAAGACAACAAAATGTGTAGTAATGAAGAACATATGTTTTGTAGACTCTAATGTGATAGTGATTGTGGAATAATAAAGGATTCAAAGCTATGTGTCTAAGACCAAATCTTGTATAACAACCTCCTGGTGGGAAATCCATGTTCATGTAGGCACACTCCCTAGATTCAATACTGTTAGACAATTTGTGTACTCTGGGTGTATATGTACATGTCCCAGTATATTAGGATGGCACAGAAAATGTCTAGATACACTAGAATGTCCCAATGTACACGAAAAACACTAGGAACACATAGGAATACCCTAGGTAGAAGTTACATATTGCGTATCACCTATACACATCGTGTAGTCCAACATTGGTAGTTAGTCCATCTGTAGTCTAGTACACGACCAAGATTATAGGGGAGTTTTCATTTCATGTGAACGTAGTAAGAACCATTTACCTTTATTAGAAACATCATTGTATCATATATAATTCTTCAAGACTCGTATTATGTCTCTAGAGTACTCTATATTATGTTTTTGTGTGTAAAGAACAACGGTTTCCTTCATAATGGCATATGATATTTTATGTGAGGTGTTCTAGGAATTATTTTTTTTAGGTGGAACTTAATGATGGTAGTGATCAGGGGAGGATCATCAGAGTGATATCAGTTTTGGAACTCCCCCACCATAGTAAGGTGTGGATCCTAGGAACTCTATATTCAAGTAGATATGAACCTCTCTAACACATGGTAGATGCCCTCTATCTATGGAGTGATACACACTCATATTCGATCTTCGATGACATTAGTGTTTTCCAAAGGTTTTGTGGATCCATCAGCTATGGGAAAAGTAGTGAGGACCAAGGCCCTTCATATAAATTGTAGTGAAATTGTGTTAGATATTATGAATCAAATATATATTATTTAAACCAAATCCAAACTCATCAATTATAGCTTGGTTATGAGATGAAGATCCCATTTCCCACCCAACTATGTTCCTATACGAGCATATGTATATATCAAATTTTTGTTTCTCTATTGTTATGGGGTGAGTTAATTTTTTTTATTTCATATTAACTCTAATAGTGGGTTTTTATGTTTTCTATTGGGTATGTATATACTCACCACTACATGTGATATTTCCAAACATGTCATTTTTTATGTAGATGACAGACATATTGGTTGTCACTTTTCTAGATATTAGGGATACATGGGTTCATTGACCAAGTATAGTGGTCAATACTTGGAGACTAGGATATAGTATCTCTCGATTTTCCTATATTCCACTTTTCATCTATTTTGGACATCGTTTCGGTTTGGGGAAGAATTTTTTTCCATAAACACTTTGGTTTATACATTCATACGTTGTTGTTTTTCATATAGGTCATTTCATACACGTTTTCACTCTAGATGTTACAATCATTCAAATTATTATACACTTTTTTTGGGAGATGGTTGTGTCTGTGCATATAGGCACATTAGGAAAAGGCCTCCCATTTCAATAAAGCCTTCTATTTTTCTATCTCGAGCCCCAAACCATTTATATGTGGGCTTAGGGTTATGAAATCTTACACTTCCTCTAGTAAAGTGGTCCATAGTGTAACGCCTCAATATTTTATGAAATATGGTCTTTTAAACAAATGTAATTTCATAAAAATATCATGTTACACGAAACACCATGTTTTGAAGAAATGAGATATAATATTATAATATTGTTATTTATTTTAATATTTATCGCATAGCCATTAGAATAGAGGGAATGATTATGAATAACTAAATTTTGAAGATATATGTCTTAAATGTGTATCCAAAATGAATTATTTGGTGACCCATTTAATTAGAAATGAAAATTTAAAAACCTATTGAAGATATATGAAATATTTTTTTTAAAACATTATTTTATTGTAAAAAAGTGTGTTTTAACTCAATAAAAAGATTAAATAGATTTTAGAGAATGAATTTAATAAGATATATATTAAATATTCAATACATTGTTTTATAATCATCCTATTTTTTTATTATTATTTGATAAGAATAAATTATATTTCATATAAAAAAGTCAGTTTTTTTAATAAGACTTATCATCTCCTTTTTAAAACTTAATTTAAAATTAAATTTCCCATATTTTAAAAAAATAATTGAAAAAAAATTAGCTTAATTTTTTAAATCATAAAATCCCTATATCATGATGTAAAATTTTAAAAATATTATAGAAAGGTAAATTTTTATTTAATAGTGATAAATACTAGTTTTTATTAAATATCATCATTTTCATTCAAATAATTTTAGAAATAATTTCTCATTTAATATGGTTTTAAATGTAAATTTATTTAAAAAAATATATTAATTAATCCAATTTAGTGTACTTTAGTCACTTTCATATGGAATTATTTTATATAATGTTTTTAATATATGGAATATTATTTCTTTAGAAAACTACTTTCGCATCATGATTTCGAGTTTAGTTTTTAATTAATATTTTCCACTTATTTTTGTATAATTTAAAAGAATTGATTAAATATTTATAACCATAATATTTTATATTAAGTAATCATTTAAAATTATCTTAGTTTCACAAATAATAGTCAAACCAGTTAAAATTTATTATAGTGGTTAATGATAAAACAGGTTTACATTTGTTAAACTACCAAAGGTATGTGGTAAATGAAAAAATAAAATTGTACAAAAAAAATTTATATTGATTTTACTACCATATTATCTATAATTTTATAAAATTTACATTTTTATAATTTGTTATTGTAGAAACTTTGGGTACACATTATTATTTTCAAAAATATTATTTGTGTCATCTACCCAACATATAAAAGACCACTGCATATCCTCTCATATTAGTAGTTCAAAAAACCCATTGGATTTTCCAATATCTATTAATATATCCTAATAAATTATCTACCCAAATTATGTAGGCCTTGGTGATTTCATAAATCCAATATAGGAAGGATCTAGATTAAACCTAAAGAGGTTGTACATGTAATAGATAATTTTATAACAATTTTTTTAATTATTCTTATAATTAATTAAAATATTTATAAATTTTATTGATATATTGAAGTTCTTATCTCATATATTATGATATTTTAGTATGTTAATTGAATAACATAAATCCTTATCATATGCCATAAAATGGGAAATGAAACTGTCGATTGTGTGTACGTAGGTGTGCCACCTCTTGAACCGATGTTATTCATTTTCCCTCACCACCACTCATGGCGGGATATAAACATTTATTTACTATTTATATATTATATTTAATATATTATTTTACCTATTGAAATATAATACAACCTATAACTTCTTTTCAAATAACCATTTGGAAAACAATAGTGTCACTCGTTTGTAAGGCAAACTACAACCCTGCGAACTGATGTGATGTGTTTTCATTTATATTTTCATTTGATTTTAATAAAGATATATTAATTGAATATTTATATGATATTATAACATAATTATACATTTTAACTATTATTTCACATATACATTCTTTCACTCCATTCCATGATGGGTATGATAACATCATTCATGTGTACGGAAGACTACCATATCCCGGAACAATGTGATTTGTTTTTCAATAACACATTACATGGAAGTTAATTATGGTTAACATAATGAATATATGTTATATTTTGAAAGATATTTATTATTTAATGGTAATATATTATTTACTATTCTTTAATTTCATCCATTAATGAAATGGAAATAGTTTTCATGCATATATACGGCCTACCATCTCCATGACCAGGACACTTAATTTTCTCTCTATAGATTTTTTATTTCCATAAATAGATATATAACTAGTATATATGTTATTTATTTCAAGTGTAAATTTCTAGAGATTATTTATCCATGATCAATGTAAGTGTTCAAATTATATAAAATTAAACCATACGTGTAAAAAATGCATTTAATGAAAGAAACAAGATTTTAACAAAGAATTGTTAATAAAAAGATAAAAAATTGTCAAAAGTAAATCATGTATGGTATGAAAATATATGTATGGTTATAATTTATATGTATAATAAAAATATATTTATTATACATTGGGTTTGATTGTGTACAATAGGTGGTGAGACTTGGGGTAAGGGATTTTTATCTAAATATGTCTTCATTGGGATATATGTTAATTAATGCACCTATATTCCTTTATGAGTTATATATACTTCCCCTATTACTTATTATATAATTAATTTATTTAACCTCATGGAATTTTAAGATTTAATTAATTTTATTACCTCCTGGGTCTTATAATTTGATGATACTAAAGAAGTGAGTGGTTTATAATGAAATATCATCGTTTATCATGATTGTTTATTTTTATGAATATAAGGGTGGAATATTAGGAAATATCATGAAATAATATCATTTTTTCGTCAACTATGGTTATTTTTTAATAATACATATTTTACATTAATTTTCCTCTATTTATATACATATTATTCCAAAATATTGTTTCTTGATTAAACTGAATTTATTTCTCTCTACGGTCGAAAACCCTTTTATCATCCATATCCATGTTTTATAAAATTAATCTAAACAATTTTTTATGTTAAAATGGTATTTATTAAAGTTATTTTTAATAAATTTTTTACTTTTCCAAAAAATAAAATTAATATTAATTATATTTTCAGAAAAAGTCTCGTTTAACTTTTACTGAAAATTTTAATGCAATATTTATTTATTATAAAGTGAATACATTTTCATTCCTCTATTTCAAATGAATTTTATAAAGGTTATTTTATAATTTTCAATTTCTATTTTCAAATAAAATTATTTTTAGAATGTTTTAAGATCATTTAGTTTAAAAATTTATCTTCAAAGAAAGGTTTTTTCCACCGAAAAGTAACTATTAAATTTTCCAAACCACTTTCTGTCTAAGAAGAAATTCTTTGATACTAATTATAATTGAAAATTTATATGATACAATGATACCATTCATAGTATTTCCCTAGATTGTTTACTTTTTTGATGAAAATATATTAATGAAACCCATTTGTTTCTCACAGTTTATGCTTTGATGAAATTTTTATAAAACCCATTTATTTTGATGGGTTATAATATGATGAATGTTTTATGAATATCATTTCTTTTAATGTTCTAATATGATGAATATTTTATGATATTATGTTATAAAAATTAGTTGATTTTTTTATTGCTGGGTATATTATCTTCCTCAAATGTATTGGGTTTTGATTAATTATCTATGATCTTAGAGGGTAGATTGTAGGTTATCATATGACTGAATATAGTGTATATTTGAGTATATCTTAATACAAAAGTAGTTACATAGGTTCTTAGCTCAGTCCTAACATGTTACGAATGTCCTATTAGGAATCCTTGATATAATTTTTTTATACATTCTAGAAACGACACAATTCCATGTATTATATAAATTTTATTCTCTCATGGATCATGTAATTTATTTCCATATAATTATTATCTTAAGAACTACCAATCATTATTCCATGTCTCTAGATTATGGTCTTTGATCTATAGAGTTTGGTATTCATAGGTTATTCTCATTCTATCATTCCCTTATTATAATGTAATGTTTCTACATTTCCCTTCATTGACACTACTGAGCATCTGATCACACCATTTCTTATGTTTCTTCTCCCTAGGTTATAATGATAGATATTACAAGCGATATTTATAGTTAGGGTTATAATTATGTGTAATTATGTGGGAGGAAATTTATAACTCTAATAAACCAGTTTTTTTTTCAATCAAAGCTTCCAAAGGCTATATTCCTTTTAAATACTCAAATATGTCTTTGGTTAATATAATGAATATTCATATAGAAATATATAATATATATACATGATAATAATAGGTAACTATAGTTGGTATTAATGTAAAAGGAAGGAATATGATCCTTGGGAACTCTCATGTTTGATAACTGGATGAATCATGTCTCTCTTCCAAAGGGATTCATGATTAAAGGGTTTCCACTGGTGATGGTAGTTTGTCTTTAAAAATAGGTGTAGCCTCTGATTGAGTGCCCAAATAGGTATAAATTATAGTTCAATTGAAATAATTCTAGACCATTATAGTTAGTATCAAAGGATATGTTATGTTAATCATTAGAATATAGGATGATAAAACCATAGAGAGATCCCAATATATTTTTCTAAGGATAACTCTATTGATAATTCTATATATAGGAAAACACTCTATAATATTGGTGAATGATAGCGATATTGTATTCATATAAATTCATCCATGATGGATACTAAAATTGAATGTGGTTCCCACTTAGTCACACCTAGGGGTTATAACTTTAAAAAAGGAACATCGGTCTTGGATTAAACATTAACCGATACAAAAAAATAAGCCTTACTACACACCTGTTTGACACTCCAATGAGATAAACTATAGAAAATAATAATATCAATATGTACCATTAAAAATGATTTAAATATAGACTATTTTTTTGTTACATATGTTTTAATGATGGTTTCAATATTTAGACATCATATAAGTGATTTTTCATGATTATGTAGTTTCCCAAAATGAATTTTTTTCTCAAAATGTGGTTTTCGGACAATGTTAACTAAGGGGACTATATGGAACTATTTTAATGATTAATTTTATGGAAAATGTGTTTATTAGATTCTATAAAGGATTATTATTATAGTGAATTACATTTTAATTATTCCTAATCAGTTATCATGATATATGATTAATAACATGAACCATAACCAACTCTCAGACTCAGAAAAGAAGCGAAGGAAAAAAGTTAATTGAGAGCTTAGTTGGTGGCTAAAATGGAGTGAAGTAAATTTAGTTTCATATATATTGAAAATTTGGGAAGCACTCTAGGTAATGACTAAAATGAATTTAAATATTTCTCATGTGTGGAGAAGAAGAGAAAAAGTAAAAAAAAATTGAGTAAAAATGGAAATGTTAAATTATCTTAATGGATGTGACTAATTGTTTCACTAAGGAATCATAAATGTTTGAATATTATAAATTGGGAAGTAATTTTAATTATAAAAATTGATCTCTTTGGGGAAAATCTCAAGAAGTGGATCATTAAGGTGTAACAAATGATGTTTTTGTTGTGGATGATGAAGATACAAGAAATGACATGTGGAAAGAAGGATGTATAAATTAATTAGATAGTGAACTATATTAAATAGTTTAAAAATTAATTAGAATGATTTAATTGATTAGGTACTTGAATTATGAAATTTTCAAATATGTTATATAAATTTTTTAGATGTTTTTCGTTAAAGAGGTATAATAATTTGTTGAATGATACATATGAAGATGAAAATTTATTTATTTCCATTATGATATTTTATGGTATACATGTGATTAAGGGGAATGTAAACCTTAATATATTCTTGATGTTTGGATAATGGTGTTGGGATAATGATTTTATTCATATAGATAAATTTAGTTGGATAGAAATGATGACTTTAGAAAATATTAAATATTTTTTGACAACATGGTCTATGTTATCCTTGATGGAGTTTATCAGATGTTTAATTTATATAATATATTAAAAAAACAATGGTTTTATTTAAAACATTATTTGTAAATTATTATTTAATGGAGGTATTATAATTTTTTTTTATTTCCATAATTAAAGAGAATATATGACCAAGGTATTCACATATTCCATATAAGACCATCAAGATCTACATAATGATACTCAGGTGGATTAATGTGAAGTTTATTTTGAGAAATTTTGTGAACTTATTTATAAATTTTTAATTTTTTAAGGGTAATTGGTTAACCATTTATGGAAAAATATATTTTGAACATTTTTTAAGGATTTATACATTAATGTAGTTCTTTTCCATTTTAATATTTAATCATATTAGAGAACTAGTGATAATCATTCTATTATGATGATAACTAGAGATATACAAAATGACTTATCATTATTTTATAAAACTTGTGATCTATAAGTTTTTCTAGAATATAACAAATTACTTAATTTAATTGATTTTGAGATGATATATAATTTGATAGAATCACTATGAAAGGATTAAATTTTTATATGGATATAATGTGAAGGCAATACATAGGTAATTTTTTTCCTCTTAAATTATTCATCATATCATAATGTTAGAATATTAGTTGGATATTCCACTACTACTCTCTCATTTTCATGATTTCTTCCATGTACCTCTCTTGATGATGTATGTATCTTCTCATTAATATGTTGTAAATATAGATAATATTCAACTAGATCATGATATTACTTATGTGGAATTCAAATTTGATATTTTGGATCATTCAAAAAAAATTCAATGAAACATTACCACTCACACGGTTGAGGTTTTATGGAAACCCCACCTAATTGAGAACGTTATATGTGAAAAATATGTTATAATGAGCCCCAAGTATCTTCATTTTTTATCATATAGGTAATATTCAATTTTGAAATTTATTTTAAGGGTGGTAGAATTTATCAAAAAAAATATTTTATGAAATATCTATCTCAAATAATTTATTTTCAATATCTTGCATTACACAAAACACCATGTTTTAAATAATATGACATAATATTAAAATATTATTATTTTATATAATATTTATCCCCTATCCATATGAATATAGTATATAAATAGTATTAAAAAAATTATCAAAATCTATGGATTACAAATGAATATTTGTTTTGGGTGACCCATTTAATTATGAATTAAAATAGAAAAACTATTTGAATATAGAAGAAATAATTTAAAAAAACTATTTTTATGCAAAAAAAATAATTATTTATCACAGAAAAGTAATTATTTAAATTTTAATGAATTTTTTTTATGAAATATATAAATAAAATATTTAATAAAAATTAACATTAATCTAAAGTATTTTTAAGCATGAGATAAGAAAAAAATCAATTATTACATTTCGAAATCTTATTTCATTCTAAAAAATAGATACAGAATATTTTGTGCAGTTATTTTAAAATACAAATTTTACAATAATAGAAAATATATTTTAAAAAATTAACATAAATCATGATTTTATATTTTATAAAATATAATAGAGTGCTTTTTTCAGAAATTTATGATTATATAATCTCTTTAATCAATATTATAAATACTAGTTCTTATTAAAAAAATCCCTTTCATTCAAATAATTTAATTTTATATTTTATATTAATAATTTATTAAATGATAAATTACTTCAATTATATATTTATTAATGTAATTTAGGTAATAATAATAAATTTATTATTGAATATTCATATAAAACGTTTTAATATTTTCTACATTTTCTCATTGGAAAACTACTTTCTCGTCTTATCCTTGCGATTAATTTTAATTTAAAAATTTCAACATATATGGATTTAATTTTAAAAAATTTATTCCATATTTTTAATCATGATATTTTATATTAAATTATAAATTCAACACAATTTTTTGTAAAATGAATATTAAAAGTAGTAAAAATTATTTATTGCGGTTAATGTTAGAACTGATATACTCAGAGTTAAACAAAAATCATATGGAGTAAAATTAAATATAAACTATTAAAAAACACATATTTGGGTCATATTTATACCTTATCTTATATAAGGTTCCATAATTACACATTTATATGACTTATGTCATGTGAAAAATGCAGGAACCCTACATTTATATCAAAAATTCCATTTGTGTAGTGTCCCTCACTTATAAAAGGTCACCCACTCTACACATCTATTAACACTTCATAAACCCATTGGTCTCGAAGAAAACACACCATGATATGCTCCTAAAATAACTTCTAAATTCAAATAGTCTTCATTGAGGTGAAAAATACAATATAGAAATGTTTTATGTTAATCCTAAAGAGGTTGTCTAAAAAGGAGGAAATGCTTAAAACAATGTGTTTTTGATTTACTTCTTCTAAATTATTAATATCATATAAAAATATGTTTATATAATAAAAAAATTATCTCTATTATACTCATATTTTATTATTTTTATTTAAAAACATATATTTTCCTCCTCTTTTAAAAAATTAGAAATGAAAGAGTCGATCGTGTGTGTTGTGAACAACCACATCACGAACCGCTGTAATTCGTCTCCCATCACCACCTACTGTGTATGGATATAATGATAGATATATTATTAATATATTATATTTATGATTTTATTATATAACAAAAGATATACTACCACATCTACCTTCTTACCTTCCCACCTTTTCAAAAAAAAATATTTTCGTTCATGTGTACGACAGACTGCCACCTTGCGAACCGATTTGGCGTGTTTTTCATTTCAATTTTACTTGGGTGGTAATAATAATTGATTATATATATATATATTATTATTATTATTTTTAATATTATTATCTATATTTTAATATTATATCACATATACTTTTGTACATTCCATTCCACAAGGGATACAATAAAATCATACATGAGTATGGCGGACTACCACCTCCCGAAGCGATGTGATTATTTTTTCACTAATAATTTTCAGGGTAGTTAATAAGATACATTTAATTAATATAGTTGATATATATGACTTAAAAATTATTCTTCAATGTCAGTATATTCTTTATCATTATTTTATTTCATCTGTCAATAAAATGGAAATAATGTTTATGTGCGTGTACCACCAGCATTCTCAATGAACGATGTACATAATTTATATAAATAAATATAAAATTAATATATATGGTATTTATAATATGTTTAAAAATATGGATATTATTTAAAAATATAGAAAAATATATGGAACTAAAATGACATTTTAAACCATACACTAAAAACAAAGTAGTTGTTTCTAAAAAAATTATTTTAAAATTGAAATGTTTATAAATATGTAATAAAAGGTCACATGAAAATAATATATGGAATTATATATATAATCATGGTTCTATAATAGATTTATTATTGACTTATATTTATTATAATGAAGTATATAACATTTAAAAAGTTAGTATATTCATATGGTAGTGTATTTTTATCTTAATTTTTCTTCTTTGAGACATATGTTTTGTTATGCACTAATTTTATTTTCTAAGGTTTTGGTATAGCCCCCTTGAAATTTAATATAATTTATTTATATATTCCCATGGTTTTTTATGTCTCATTTAACATTATTCCTTCATAGGGAATATGATTCACTGTTAACAATGTGGTAAGTGTTTTACGATACAATCTCATTGTTTATTAGGATTGCATAAGTTTATGATTCAGAATATGAAATATAATAAATTATCAAACATGAAATAAATGAACTTTTTTATTCTATGGTTATTTATTGAGAATAAAATTTTCCCTTCATTTTCATCCCTCAATGTACTCATGATTTCAACAAAATATGTTAAATTAAACTGATTTATTTCCCTCTTCAGTCCAAAAATATATTTTCCTCAATTTCCATGATTAATGAAAATGTTTTGAAAGATGTTTTAATGATCCCAAACGATTTTTTAAATTCATTTGAACCATTTTATTAATTTTTTAAAAATTATTTTAATTGGAATCTTTTTATCATTTCCAAAACAATCACCATTTGACTTTTACTAAAAAATGGGAAAGTAAATATTTCTTTAATGTGTACGAAATTTCATATTATAAAGAACAATAAATTTTTTAAATATTACATTATATGTTCAAAAATATTAATTTTAAATAAAGGGATTATCCAGGAAAATCTGAATTTTTTGTTTTAAAAAATTATTGTCCCTAAAAGGTAATTTTCCTCAAGATATGTTACTACTGTATTTCCAAAATAAATTTCCTTCTTCAATGTAATCCATGGATTATAATTATGATTTTGGGGGATGTGATGAAAATATACCATTCATAGGGTTTTTCGAGATGTATTATGTTTATGATGAAAATATTTTTGTTAACCATTTTTTATTAAAATGTGTTATGCTTTATGAAATAGTAATGACTGTTGTTTATTTTCATGGGTTCTGATATGATGAATGTTTTAGGAAGATCATTTTATTTCATAGGTACTAATATGATGAATATTTTATTATATATTGGTATAAAAATGTGTACATTGAGTGATGGGGGGGTGGAAGCTAAATCTCCCACCAATTAATTGCTTCATGAAAAAAATATGATGTTTGTGGGAACACGAGAGGAAACCCCAAGCCCAAATAGAGGGTAAATGGATGTTGATACCTTTATATATGTAGTTACACATGTGGTTATCCTAAATATAACATATTGTGAATTTATTTTTGGGTATCCTTGATGTAATGTTGTTTATGCTTGTGTGTATACCACAGATCCAAGTCTTATGTCAATTTTATGCCCTCATTGATCATGTTTTTTGATTTACTTATGATCTATGTCTTAAAAAATCCAACATATATTTCATGACCCAAGATTGTTATCTTTTATATTCATGATATTTTTTTATATGTTATTATCATGTTCTCATAAGCTTATGCTGACATTATATTTAAATATTTACATTTTATACCTTTACTAAGAATCTAAGAAAACACATTCTTGTGATTATTTCCCCCATGTAATGATGAGAGGTAGTACATGTGATCTGTCTAAATAGGGTTTTAGTTAGAAGATACTAACTTAGAGATGATATGGATCTCTTTTGAACCATTTATTTATATTTCCATGTTTCTAAAAGAATTATACCTTTACAATCCTTGGACATGTTTTTGTATAATTTAGTGAATATTTTTCTCACAAGTGATAAATATTTATGAAAATAGCTTGATTCTATACGAAATTTATTAGGTCCTTACAACGTTTTATCAGACGTGGATCATAATTGGGTCTATATTAGAATTAGACTCATGATGAGGACTATTTTGTGATTTAGGGAATTAGTTTCAATGTTTCACGAGTGAGTCTTTCATGTAATGAAACCCAATATTGGTGTACTAGCTGACATATCTATTCATTAGGTCTCCTAACACATTCTAGTTGATGTGAAATTCTGAGATATTGGTTATAACAAACATTGGCCAATAAATCATATAAGATCGAGTTCTTTGATTGTACATCATGAGTAATCTCCCTATATATATATATATGATCATCTAATAATTGTATGTCTACATCATTTTCATAATTCCCTTGAAAAGACATCCACCCATGATAATGAGTATGGATAATAAAAATGAAATATGATTAATGAAGCATGTATTTGGGGTACATCTCCTGAGTTGTTTACCCAAGAAAGGTAGAGAGTAGTACCAACTCTAGTCAAGAAATAGAAGGTTTCATCAGTTTATGACAAAAATGAATGCACTCATAGCTCACTTAGTGAGTTCTATTATGAATCAGTACAGAGGTTTTAAAAAAAGTTCCCCAAGTAAATATTACATTTTCTTGAGTCAGGTTTTATTTTTAATATGGTTTTCATGTTGAACGATCAGTTGGTTGTGTGGGAATCCAGCCATTTCCATGGATCAGAAGGGATCTAGTGGAATTTGTTTATGTATACCCATGATGATATGACACTCTCATGTTCCAACTTAAAAAAACTACTTCATAAGAAGTATTACCCTTCATGATTTCACTAAATTTGAAGCTAGGATATTTTAGAGCTATATTAGGATGATATAATACTGTTTGAGTATGCCCTAATGTTCACTAACCCTACACGATACCACCTGATATGTTGTGATATGATTTCTTATGTGAAGTGAAGTCTGAGTTGGGACACCACATAGACATTTTTTCTAGTGCTGTCTTATTATTCCTACCCACATATGTTAGAGTAAAGAAGTGGGATCCAGTTTATGAGGGCTTCCTAGTAGAGGGATGTCGAGTGGTTAGAACTAGTGTTGTACATCATGCTGTTAAGTCATATGCAACATCTAATAACTATAATACATTATGGTATTAGCTATGTCTGAATACTCATTACCTGACTCAGAAGTCATGGTTCACTTCTTAGGGATCACATAGAGGATCCATTCAACCCGTAGAGGGGTGATGTAGTGATTGATACGGGCAGGTCACGTGGCTAAACATCTCATGACTCATCGTACTGAGAAGGATAGGTAGATAGTGGATAGACCACCACGTCAAAGAAAACACCAAGATCTTGGATCTCACAAGCATCGTTTGGGTGGCTCTCAGGGAGGTAGTGCAGGTAGAGGAGAAGGTGGATCTCGGATTGGAGGAGATTCTGGCAGAGGTCGGACTTATGAACTGATTCTACCACCACCACTAGGCAGCCCTCATTAGGCTAATAATTTTGGTAGTCGAGGCCTTGTTAAGATACAATATATGGGGGGGGTCTATGATTTTGTTGTGCATAAGATGATTCTTGGTATAATATGTGTCTTTTATACTCGTTACCTAGTACTAGCAGACAAAAGAATGATTCATTCCTTTACCACCTTTTCCCTTATGTGATTGCAGGATGTTCTAGTTGAGACTTCATCCTATGAGTGACAAATAGAGGATCCTAGAGGGATAGATTCATTAATATGAAACATCATCTCACATTAAATATTTTCATTCAATATTGATTGATTTTTAAGGGCCCTCTAGTTCATTATAATTAATAATTATTATGTCATATTTGGTATGGATTGGTTATCCACAGTATCTTCCCAGATTGACAATTATCCCATGTTTGTAAGATTACATTAGATATATAGGAAGATATTTTCTTTTACAGTTGATATATATCTTATGGTTGAGCGAGTGCGTATTGAATGTGGAAATATACAAACCATCATATATTTCTTATAAAATTTATCCCATGGAATAGTGAGCTCCTCATGCTTTTAAATTTCAATGGTATTGCATGAATTTATGGGTGTCTTCCCTGAGGACATTTTGGGACTACCCTTATAGAGGGAGATAGAATCATGTGCTTATATGCACACTTGTACAATACTTATATAATATGTGTCATATCAGATAGACCCTACCATGCTTTTGGAGTTGAGGGTGAAGTTAAATGACCTTCGAGAGAAGGGTTTTATCAGACCTAGTTAGTCAACCATGGTAGATCTGTGTTTTTTTGTGAAAAATATGGATAAGGGAATGAGGCTCTATGATGAATATCATCACCTAAAACATGTGACAATAACTAACATGTATGATTTACAATGATTGATGACCTATTTGGCTAGTTTATGGGTGTGATTTTATTTTTGAAGATCACTATTATGTCTATAATCAACCAATTGAGTCTTTTGGTGACATGTATTCTTACAACAGAATCATAGTGATCTCTATGGAGAATATGAGATCATTTTGATTCATGTTGTTGTAAATAATTACTCTTGGTGTTTATGTCTCTAATAAACATCGTATTTAAAGTATACATGGACCTATTTGTGGTCTTCTTCATTGATGAAATATACATTTACTATGTGACAGAGGATGAATGTGATGAACATCTACAAATGGTGATAGACGTACTCAGAAATAAAAAACATTGTGGTGATCACATAATGTTAAAATTTTGGATCCACGAGGAATATTTTTTAATTTATTAAATTCTATTCATTATTAATTTAGTGACCGATCTAAGATTGATGTGGGGAATGTATGAGATCCCACCAAGGGTGTGTTAGTAATGTGACATTTTCTTTTCTTGGTAGGGTACAATAATATGTATGTGCACAAATTTTCCAAAGTAGTGTCCCTTTTGACCACCTTGACATAGAATGGGAATTAATATACCAGGATTGAGTAATGTGAGAGAGACTTCGAGGATCTGTGGATTAGGATGACTAGAAATTTATTGTTTATACTACTAAATGAGGGTTATGAGTATGTAGTTATGTAAATTATTCTAGATATGTCAATAGGGGCATTATGATGTAGAGTTGGAAATTGAATTCATATGATACATATTGATACAATTTATCTTGTACATATTCTCTTAATGTGATCAGAACCTATGATAGATTTTGTAGAACCCCCCCCCCCCAATTTTTTGGTACACGAATTTTACTTCATTTATTATGAGCCTTTATAATGTTTGTGTGTGTTTTGGGGGTTTGTTATTGTTTTAAACATGTTTTTAAGGAATTTATGGAGGTGCATTGTTCGTTAATGGTTATAAGACAATGTGAACCACCTCTAAGAAACTATCGTAGGGAAGAGAGTGGGAACTGTGTAGGTGTATGGTTGGCACAACGTTTGGAGAAACTATTAATTTTACAAATGGAAACCATGTAACTTGAAATGGAGGGAAAATCATGGGTCTAACATAGCTTTTCTATATGTTTGATCCAATAAAATTAGGTTTTGATAAAGTGGGTTGAAGTTCATGGATGGGTCGTGGTTTCCAAATTATGTAGCCTAATAGAGTGTCTTAAAATTGGACCCCTGAAAAATTAAGATGTAACATTAAATTACTCCCCAGTCACTCTATAATAACCAAATAAGTATAGATAATAATTGTTTTTTCTACCTATGATTCTGAAAATCTTCCATTCATTTTGGATGTGATTTTTAGGAAAATGAAAGAGTGTTGGATTTATGGTTTCATGAATAAGTACATGTTCTTTAACATTATTCTTACATATAGCCTTTCTCTCTCTTATATAATATTTTATCTAATCCATGGTGGAATGATTAATTTTCTGTGATAGAAATATTAATCTTTTTGTCAATGTATTGATTAAAGTAAAATATATCCAAGGAAAAATATAATTTTTTTCTTTGTGATTCATTATTTTTTCCAACTTTTGTGAAGTTGGTGTATTCTATATCAACACTATTGGATTTATAACATAAAGGATTATTTTTAATTGAATAATTTAGAATAAATTGTTCTTAAATATTATTTTATTCTTGTTGGAAAACCTGATTTGGGTATATCCTCCAAATTGTGTGAAATTGATTTGGTGTTCAGAAGAATCATTGGATATAATTTTAAAAGGATTATTAAAAATTATGTTTTTTTTACAAAAAATAAATAATTATTATAAATTCATTAATCATTTAATGTTTTTCATTTAAAATTTCTTGGAATGATTTTTTCATAAACAGTTTGGTATGTCTAAAATGGGATAGATTATGGCCATGAACTACCACCATCAAATATGGATGAAATAAAATCATAATGTACATCCAACAAATTTGGGATATAGTATGGACATGAATTTCAACAATCAATAGAAATTCAAAATTTTTGAGTGTGTGTGGTTGTTTGTGTGGTTGTGTGAGTGGAAATGGAAATTAATTTTTCAAATCAAATGTGAAATGGTTTAAATGTGTTGGTTATGATATCCTTGGAAAATATTTGGTGTATAGATAGAATATATTTTATCCACTTTGAAAAAAAATTATATAGTTTTATTTTTGTTTTATCATTGTACAATGAGTCGAGAAATCATTAAGGAAATCATACTAATATTAGACACACCCCTTACTTTGACACTATTGTACTTTTTTAATATTTTATATATTAAGACACTATTAAAGGCAAGGTATCTTAGTTCATTAGTGATTCTTATTGACACCATAGCCTGGTATTTGGAGCTAGAGCATTGAGCCGGTTGGGGGTTGTTGGTAAATGTAAAATGGGAGTCATTCATTTTTTGGTCATTTGGTTATCTCTGGGTATATTTATTTGTTCCCACTTTTAATATAATACGGTTTATTAGGATTGTTATTTTACACTTTTATTTTCTACTCATGCATCATGTATAGGCTTTCATTGATAGTGTTTTTGTAGTATTGATGTTTTATCTTTCAAAAGCTAAAATCATTTCCCAAATGTTCTTAAGAGCCTTGGAATTTGTTTCTTAGATTTTGTGTCTTAGGAATGTCACATATGTCCTTGTAGTACCACTAAATATTCCCACGACAATTGATGTGGGGAAGGATGTTTCAAATGATATCATATTTTTGTGTCCTTTAGTTTTAATCTGTACCAGCATCAGTCAGTAAATATATATTTTTCGAATTTTTTTTCAGTTTTTTTTGGTATATGACTTTTTTTTGAAATCATTCTATATCATGGGATGTTATTGAGGATATAGGATTGTTGGAACATTAAATTTTGATCATAAAATGGATAAAATACCTTTCTTTGTAGAACGACATGTTACCAAGGTGTTCATGTAAATGAGTGTTTTTAGACACTTCTATGTGAGTAGTCACCTCATCATCATAGGGTTTATCCAAAGTGTGTTTCATGAAATTCATTGATAGTAAGAAATTCAACTGGGAATACATTATTCATTTATAGTTTAATGTATTAGGAAAAGGTGTAAAGGTGTTATTGTTAGAAAAAATAAAAAATGGTTGTTTTGAAATGAATGGTTATGATATCTTCCCAAATGATGAAAATATTGACATCAAATTCCATTTTTTAGTTCTAATATATCAACTTAATGGAGTTTTGAGAACTATTAGAAACTTCCACATATAGAATTCAAACTATTCTATAATCCTCATAAAAATTCAAAATAACCCAAAAACAGCATTCAAAATTAAAAATTCAAACATAAGTACACCTTGAGCTATGCGCCATGTGAAAAAGGAGGCCACACACCACTAGGACCATCATCATCATCACTGTTTTCAAATGACCCAATCATTGTCGGAAGCCTTCCCCACAAAAGTAACACAAAAACATCATTGAACTCATATTAATGTTGCATCACTAGAAGAGCAATGAAGTGATATGTGTGGGTGTAGCATGTTATAATTAAATAAATATATTTCTAATGGGTGAGACTATACTTATTTTTTCTAGTTATAGCGAATGGATCCTAGTAGGAATTAAATAAATCAGCTGGAGAAGACTACTGAAAATATGTTTTTACCTGATCTACTGGTGAATCAACAAGTATTCCAAATCATATAATAGTATTTTCAATCTATGGATAATGATATTAAGGATTTTTAATGTCATAATGTGGTCCCTACATTTCATGTAAAAAATCATAATCCTTCGATCATGGGTGGGGATTCCAAAAAAAAATATGTTTGGTTGAATCAAATGATTCATTTTGTTGATTTCTATAGCACACCAGTAGTGCTAAAATTAATGTTGGAAATGAAAATACTAGAGGATTTGGTGTGAAAATGGTGTTAATTACCAGTTCACAGTAAATATCACTAAGAAATGACATAAAATGAATATGAATATTTTTCATACAATATATTATATCATCACACCTTTCAGAATTCTAGAACAATATATTACATCAGTTTTAATCAAGATAACCTCATGATAATATTTTACTTTTCTAATTATTTCTATTTTTTTAGTCATTTCAATGATGTTTTTGCAATTATACCCTTCACAGAATTCATTTTTTATTTTGGGTTGAGTCTTGAACATCATTGAAATGCTTTTGTCCTATTTATTTTGAATTATATATAAATATTGAGTATATTAATTATTGATGAAAATGATATCTTAGGAAATATTTTTGGAGGAATTATAAAAATTCCTATGTGAATCTTTGCGAACTATAATGTTGGGAATAAGAAGAATCGGGACACAAATTTGCTGAGTGGTGGGAAACATCAAAAGCAGACCATGGGATCAGTAAATCATACTCTTCAACCCAAAAGTATGTTGTGATGATTTTAGTGTGGTTCAATTGATCAAATCATGTGTGATTGAACATCACCACATAGGTCATGTCACAATTAAAACAAGATAGAATATCTGTATCTGTATTTTCACAATGCTTCATGGTTAGGTTTTTGAGGCACATAAAATATTTGTAAATAAACTTATTCATTAACTGGATGAGTATAGAATAATAACACTCTTCACGAAAATATAGTCATCCAAGTAGATTATACAAACACCATGACTCTTTATCAAATTTAATATCAATGGGGTAAAAAATATAAATATACATTGAGTACAAAATTTTACAGAGTTGACCAAGTGATCATTTATGATCAATCTAGTCCTCCAAAGGTGATATGTGAAACTCTTTATAAATATACCCATATTGAAGAATTTTTTGTCATCACTAGCTTCTACTCATTTATTCATCCTTATAATGTTGATAATATGGGTTTTTATATTGGGATAATACCATGTCTTTAAAAAAAACTCATCTTGTCTGAAACGAATGTATAGCCTTTATGTTTAAATATTGTTCCATAATAATCAATGGGGATGAGATGATATGGAATATATATTTGGTTTACATGGATGCACAAGACTTTATTCTAGGCATTGATTTATTAGAATAATTTAAGGATCATATATACTGTTAATCTATCATTCTTAGTTTCAAATATCCTAACGACATCAGGAATCTATTTAGAGGTGATTAGGATATAATTTCTTATAGATCTGGAAATTTGGAACTACTGTTAAAAAATATCTCCAATAATATGGTATTGATGATTTTAGAGTCTATGAATGAGACTAGGAATCGAGAGCTTCCAAACATCATGAACCAATTTCCTCATGTTTTTATTGAAATATTCATCGAGTTACCCAAAAAAATAAATATGGATTTTTCAATTGATCTCTTACTATGGACTTATCCTATTTTATTTTTATCTTAGCAGATGAAACCAATAGAATTAGGAATTATAATTTCAGGGAGATTATTTTGAATGAAAATTTTTAGCTTAACAAACAATGTCATTGTGGGTAGCTCCGATTATTTTTACGAAGAAAGTGAATGAAAAAATAATTATTTTTGTGAATTATCGTAATCTTAACAAAGTTATGATAAATAATTGGTATGCCCCCTCATTAATAAAATAATTTTTTTAATAAATTTTTTGGAGACTGGTGGTTATCTAATATTCAATTACATATATGATATCACCTACTATGTGCTTGGAAGAAGGATAATCCTAAAAATGATTTTCGATGTTGATTTGGACATTATGAATTTGTACTTAAGACTTTTGGTTATAATAACATATCATCCATCAATATTAAACTGATGAATAAAATATTCTAGAGGTATCTAGATTACTTTTTGTTGAGTTTGTAGATTATATACTATTATATTCTTAGAAAAAGTGTATCATGAGAAACACTTGTCTATAGTTCTGGGTATCTTATGGGAGCATCATCTGTAAGACCAGTTATCAAAATGTGATTTCTAGATAAAAGTGGTAAGTGTCATAGTCCATGTTATTTCTAAAAAATTGATTTCTATAGATCCTAAAAAAGAGAATCTATTATATCTTAGAAACCACTGAATACTATTTTGAGATATGTATTTTTTTAAGATTTGTTGGATACTACAGATGTTTTATACATGATTTTTAATGTGTGGAATCATAATGATACAAGTGAATAAAAAACACATTCAATTTACATGAAATGATGAATTCCGAAAATCTATTCAAGAGCATATGTTTGGAATTTTATCATAACCTAGACTCATGTTTCCAAACTCATGATAGATATATGTATTATTTTGTGATGAATAAAGATATAGGTTGGGATGTGTTCATAGGAAAGGAGATTATGTTGTTTCTAATGGCTAAAAATAGTTATGGTTTCATGTGAAAATAAATAAAATGAACCATTTAAAATTATCTGATGTTGACCATTCTTTTAATATGTTGTGTGACTATCTCATTAGTAAAAAATTCATAGTGTTTATGAGTTATAAGAGTTTGAAATGCATTTTCTCATAAAGAAATTGTAATTTAAGGTAGTGAATATGCATAGATTATATAAAGATGCTTGGAATTGACATTATATATACACATGGTACATTAAACTCTATATTAGATGCATTGAGAAGGATATCAAATAATTGTTTGGCTAAGTAGGATTCAGACCAGGGTAAACTAATATCAGACATAAAGAATATGCATCTGGATTATTCATAATAATGTATCGTTTCATTTTCCATCCCTTTTTCAATTTTTTTTAGAAGATTAGAATTTTGTAGACATATGATTTGGATTTTTTTAATACGAGGATGAAATATCAATGGTGGGGATACCATTCAATATTAAAAGTTGGATGGGAGTTCATTATTTTGGTGTAGATTTTTTATGGGAATACCATTGGGTCGTCAAGAATTTATTTAATGTAACAAAATCTATTTGATATGGTATATTAATTTGGGAATATAAAATATGTATAAATAATTTAAAGAACTATTTTTGTTGGTTATCATATAAAGAGATGAAGTGGAGTATGTCCCAATATGCATCACTTGTCAGTGGGTCATGGATTAGGAATCATCGTTATAGTTAAGATGATTATTTTATCCATGATAAATAAGATATTTAGAGATACTTGAATGATTTGGTACGGTTTTATAGAAGTTTATTTTCTTACATAATTTAATTTAGTTGACAATGAGTTTGATGTATCTCAGTGGAAGAAATACCAACCTAATGTTAAACATGTTATTTTATGGGATCACATTGACCTAGAGGCATATGATAAATCGATTAATTTTCCAATATGTATTTTGGGATATGTATGATAATGTCTTGAAGGGTACAAGCACCAATATATAAGAGGTTCTAAGGAAACATGGTTGGATTAATGGTGAAATGGTGTAGCATGGGAAGAAAATATTAGAGCGATAGTCAGAACTCTTCTTGGATAATATGGGTTTTTTATTTTTTTTCATATGGTAAGAGCACTTGTGGTTAGAATATATAATCTTTATATTTAGTTAAATGACTATTTATTTATGTATTTTCAGTTTATGTAATGTTTAGATGATGTTTCAAGAGGTTATAGGGGGGTTAAAACTTATTTTGAAGGCTTCTATGGAGATACATGGTTATTTCACAGCTAAGAGAAATTGTTTACACCTCAAATAAAATGTTAATAGGAAAATAGAAGGCACTAGGAAGGTGCACATTTTTTATAATGGTTGGTTCATGTTTTTTCTAACCATGTGATCCAACAAAGTGAGGTGTTTTATTATAACAATATCACCCAACAATTAGCACACATTCTTTCAAACCATGATAAATAACCATGTGTCATATATTTGGAACCTAGAAAATGTGGATCTAATCTCAATTGTCACATAAACAAACATTGATCACCTAATAACTCTAGATCGCAAATTATTTTTTCCCCTAGGACTGAGATACTCATCAATTCGATCCGGAAGGGATTATTATGTGAATAAAAGTGATTTAGTAATCTTAACTCCTTAGTATGAAATATTTCTACAACTTTTTTCTTTGATTTGGAATTATTCTCTCCCAGAATCATAGATCTAATATTTGGAGGATATATTCAGGTTCCGTATTATTATTATTTACTTTTTATCGTTGTATTGATAGATGTAAATGTGATATAATTCCATATCATGTTCTTTATTGTGGCATTCATCATTTCACAAAATTTTTTGAGGAGGTATATTCTCTCTTAAATCCACATGATATATAACATAATACCTTTCTTTTAATTAAAATATTTTATTGAAATAGTGGGTAAATTATTGTTTGATATTTTGTAAAAATTTAATTTTGGTTATGGATCAGAAATTTTTGATATTTTAGTTGGTTATGGAATGACTCTTTAGTTATAGATTTAAAAATATTTTTTGGCTTTGGATGAATGTAAATAATGTTATTAAATTATTTAACATATGGAAATTTTTTATTTGTACTACCCTTTTATTATATGGGAATAAAAAGATTAGTGTCTCGAATTTGTGATTTATTTTTATCATTTAGTACCACTATCAATGTGGTATAGAGTAAGGTCATTATATACCACCATAAAAGTTGAGATGAAGTATGTACATGAAGATCCATCATCAAGGGTAACACTAAGCTTGGGTTTGTGTTTATATATGATTGCATGTGTGGAAATAGATAAGAGTATTCTATGTCAAATGAAAAATGATTAATGGGATTTTTTATTACACCCAAAAAAAATTGTTTATGGATTTATATAATCTACTTTAACTACTTAAAAAATATTTTATATAAATTTTTCATAAAGGTTTTGTCATAGTGGAATGAATTGGATATTCATTGGAAATATCCTAATGATTTTGTTATCACCCCCTTATTTGGAACTATTTATCATTTTTAGATTCTATATATAAAGATAAATTTAAAGTATTGGTATGTAAATTATTTTGTGACACTTCATGAATCTTTGGCAGGGTATGTGGAGTTGGGTCATGGAATGAGATGGGTGTTTATGGTGGATGTCACATGGGATTCTTGTATTTTTTAGTATTTTGGTTCCCTTTGAATTTATTTTTTAGTTTACACTTATACTCTGATATTATTTTTTATTTAATGATGTTCTTAGTATTATTTATTAATCACAAATCACTTTGAGTTTTTGGTTAGTTAGTTTTTATGTATGTTGGGTGTCTTGTCTTATTAATGTAAAATCATCCTCTAAATGATCTTATGGCCCTTGGAATCTATATCCAACATTTAGAATCTTGGGGATGTCACTTATGGGATTGTTTCACAACCGCCTATTCCGAATACAATGGGTGATGGTTTAAATGTTATAGAGTAATTGGTTGCAGTTCTTATAGGGCTATAACTTTGAGATAGTATATAATCATGCTAAGGGAAACATGGTGTTATACTCCCATAATAGGTATCCATTTTAATTCTTAGTAGAGGGGGGGGGTAGAAGATATATTCTTTGTAGTTAACACTAATAAAGGAGAGGATGAAATATATTGATTTTTTTGAAGGAGTCATCAGGTCATCCTTTTCGAGGGACGACTAGTGGTTTCAGTCATGTTGCATGAGAAGGTGGTGATGATGTTTCAATATTCCCCCTTATTAATACATCCCAATTCATAAAATATTGATCTAGGGCCTCTAATTCTTGTTCTTATGGAATGCTATGTGGTGGATTATTTCTGAGTTTATCTATCATTGTCAAAAACATTAGTAGGTTAAGGCATAACACCATGATTTGGCAGGTTTGAAACAACCTATTGAGACACTATGTTTGAAATAGTATGTCTTACCCATAGAAATTTGTTTGGGAATTACATTGATATTTATAGGCTTCAATTATATCAGGGTGACTATTGACAAGCTCATGTAGTAGAAACACTTCTATTTCATGAAAGAGTAGAATTTGTAGGAGATTTAGGGGCAGTTGTGTGCATTGAAAACCAACAATCATCAGGCAGTACCCACGATGATTTTCTCCATCTATGATGACTATTTCACATAATGGAAAATGAGAGTGTTTAAAGGGGCCTTTGTGAATTGAAAATGTGTACAATATTTCATCCCTATTGGGATGGGATGATTGATAGGATGGTCCAGGTGTCAGAGGATCGGATGAGAGACTACATGTTAGATTCCAGCCAATGCCATGTGGATCACGTTAAATTATTATAGTGTGACTATAATAATATATTTCCATCTCCAATAAGTATTAATCCTTTGTTTAACATCATAGGAAGACCATTTAGGTCACCCTTATGATTGAAAAAATATATTTGGGATATCTCTGGTCGGGATAGAGATGGTTCTGGCGATGACATAGATTCTTTAGGTGAGTCGTGAGTGCCTAAAGATATCCCATATTAGAAAAACATCTAACATATATCGATGTCATAGGTCATTATATTTTGATCCTATAGAACATTTTTTCTTATATTTCTCCCCCCAATTCAGATATTAGAGAATTTTATTGATGTTAATGTTATACCTACATTTTATTCTGTCATCTGAGATCTTACAGAGGGTTGGTGTAGTTAATTATTACGTAACCTTTCTCCCATAGTTAGACCAGGTGCATAAAATATCCCATGTGTAAGAATTGAGTAGATAAGTGCATGAACCTACCCATTTTATTGATTTTCATGAGAAATTCATCGAGGGTCAATCTACCTTTATAGAGCACACAATGCTGGTCAAGGATTGACAGGAGAAGACCCAGTAGGAATGGACCTTGCCTTTAGTACATGTTCTTTGGAAATACAAGTGAATGTAAGAGATCTCTTATGGGTATAAGATTTTAAATTGATACATTTCACCACCACCTTTTTTGTAATCTTGTGATTTTCATGGGAAAGCCATATAATGAGGGAATAGAGTAGTTAATCTGATTTTGATGGATTTTAAATTCAATATTTTTATTTATATAGCTCGATTTATCCTTAGTGTCATTATGGTTTTTGTGTTTATTGGGACACGGTAATTACAATATTGAAAATGTTAATATATTTTAATGCACACGAATGATTCCTTTTAGATTTTTTTTCACATTGTTCGGGACATCAGATGGATATTCTGAAACCACATTTATTTTCAGGACATGTGTTTTACCCAAGGAATGACCTTTTTTGGTGAGCATTAGGCTTTTCAATGAAGGAAGCTGTTTGAAGGTATGTTTAATAAAATAAATTATTTTATATATTTATTTTATTTATATTACATAATATTATAACCTATAAAAATATATTTCTATTGAAATTATCTATGGTTAGCTTCAAGACCCTAAGTGATTAGAGAGGAAGAGTGACAACATTCATCATTGATGGATCACATTGTATGATAAAGAGAGATTTGATTAAGGTGGACCAAGAGGCAGTGAAAATAGTGTATCATCATTATCATTTGTGACTAAATTCATTAATAATGATTTTTAATAAATAGATGTAGATCTCATCAATTCAGGCTTCTTCCCTCTTCGTTAAACTATTAAAGCCTTGATTTTATATTAATATTTATTGATTTGAAATAGCATTTTCTCTACATGAGCATAAAATATGATTCAAATAATTTAATTTAGATTAATTTTGGAATTCCATGATATTACACTGTCTATCTTCTTTATACGATCATTATATGAGAACTCTTGGACAATGATGGTTTCACCTTTTTTCATGTGATTTCCCCCAATATTTCATTGAATTATTCATCTTTGGACCATGGGGTTATGATTTCACATTTATAGGGAATGTTCAAGCATGATAAATCTACCATGATTGTGATTTATGGGATAATTATGAATGAATTGGTGATTCAAATGTGAATTGGGATATGTTTTGGGTGATTATTCATGGATAGAGGATCCCAAGTGATGATGGTGTTGGGAGGCACCATGAGATGAACACCACACTTTATGAAGATTTCAATATTCTTATTTCTAAGCATCAGATGAGAGGAATAAATATATGGAGTAAATTTCTTTAGATACAAGGTTTTCAAAATAGAAAAAATCATAGTGATGGAAGATGATCTAGAGACATGACAAAACCAATTTGTTCAGATTGTGAAAAACATAACAACATTACATGTAATACATAAGAACACCTGTTGTCTAGTAACCCCAGTGACGCTAGGGCTTTATGTGCTGTTACAGATCCCACATTGTGTGGATGGTCACACATAATATGGTAACTGACTCGAATATCCCTGATGTGTGCCAACTAGCACACATAGAGGACCCCATGTGGTTGGACATGTTGTGTACAATGGGAGAACATAGGCATGGCCATGTAAACATTCAATTACAATGAAATTGCCTCTAGTACATAGGCATGACAAGGTAAACATGGAAAGACCCCTTTTATAAGAGACACATTGTGTAACACCTATTAATAATGTATTGTTCTAAATGGCCATCCAATCCACATGAAGGGTAAGACACAACTAGGTGTCCAAGATATTTCATATGTCATTTGACACCTTCGACACACCATGTAAGCTAATGAGAAATATCTTCCTCTAATATTTCATTTATTTGGAAATTGATTTTTCTCTTTGAGTATCCTATAATGATCATTTTTAACTTATAACATGATGGGGTACTTTTTTGTTTCATTAGAGATACATAGTGGGGTTTTACTACCAATATACTTTTTTAGGAGACACATTACAATGATTGTGGTCAATTCAGGATCTTCAGAGTGATACCGGGGGTAGAATTCCCCTTTCAAAATAGTAAATAGTTCTCCCATACTAATTATATAGGTAGATATGGTACTCCCATGCACATGGAATGGGTCGTCTATTTATTTAGTTGTACTCCCACATCGTCGAGCTCTGGAAGTAAATGAGCCCTCCATGTGTGTTGTGGATCTCTCAGCAATGGATTGTTTTAGTTGGGAGTGGAACCCTAGACACATATTATGGTGATTTTTTGTTGGAGGTTGTCCATAATAGATTGAATTTAATAAATCTATGAAGAGTCGTTGACTAAGGATGCGATATATGATGGAGATCCCCATTCTCAATCTATTATGTTTTATTATGAGTACATATATATATATATAATATTTTAATTTCCCAATATCTATGGGATGACAAGACTATTTGATAGATCTTTATCGCTCGCCTCTATGTTTTTGGGGAATCATAATAGTTATGAATATAGTCACCCCTACATTGGAGTTTTCCACATGTTTTGTGTCTTATGCAGAAGCTAGAATGTTCGCTGGTGGATTTGGTGGAGTGTAGAGATACATGGAATCATTTCCCATGTAAAGTAGACAAGGCTTAGCCATTGAGATCAAGTCTATTTCAATTTTCCTTTATTCCAATATTTGTTAGTATGTGACTTAATTTATGGCTGGAAATTTACTTTATCACTTTAAACATTGGTTTAGACTATCTTAATCTATTATATTTCTTAAGGGTTATTTTAAGCAAGTTTATATTCTATTTATTATTATTTATTTTGTTTATATACACTTATTCAGTGATATATTTGGGTGTGTGTATATAGGAACATTAGGAAAAGCCATCCCATTAAATATTTTCTTAATCCGAACCTATTTACAACACCTATGATATTGGAGGTGGGCTATGGGTTATGATGGCTCGGCCTTCTGCTAGCTGGGTGGGTGCTAGTGGGTTGGTTCATTACAATTACACCGATATACTTTCTAGAAATGGTAAATTTACAATTACATGTAAATAATTATATAAACTCATATTATTATTTTTTATGTAATTTCTTAAGATTAAATATTTTTCTATTTTATAGTTTCCACGTCATAGCATGGAGATCTGAGTTTTCAGGGAAATGTTCTTCATTCTTGGCAGTCAACTATATCGTAAGATTATTAGAGACACCTTGACTATATATTCTACACCACATTTTATTGACTATGAAAATATGATTTTATACTATAATTGAGGTCATTATATTTAAACAACATATATTTTTGGATGCACCATAGTGCATTTCCTAAAAAATTATAGATTATATCAAATTGAAATTGAGCAATGATTAAATTGTTCACGTCTTAATTATGTCAAAGAAGATGTGAAATTTTTGGGTATCGTAAATGATAATAAAATATTTTCTTATAAATATCATTTATGATTCTTGGTTATTGATTTAAACTATGGTATCACCACAAATAATGCAGGTCCTGGAATGATTTGTTTTTTGTTTTTAAAAATTTCATTTTAACTTAAGAGGATAGATTATGAAATTTGATGGAATTTTCTATACCCTTATATGAGCTTCTAGATAGTTATTGGTTGTCAACTATCAATATATGTGATAAAATTGAATTACCTAACTCTATTATAGTTTTGATTTATCATGGTCAAAACCATAGGGAATTTAATGATGAATTTGTGAGATTGATAGTTTTTCTTCATTATTCATGAGATGAAAATTGAGAGGAAAAAAATTAAAATAACCATAAATGAAATAAAAATATAGAAAAAAATAAAACCAAGAAACAAATGATGATAATTCAAAATAGAATAGTTTTTTTGGGTTTCAATAATTATAAGGGGTTGTTATAAAATAATTATTTATATTCTCAAATTATTTTTGAAATTCCATATCTCTAAGGATTTAATTATCTTATACCATAATGGTTTAATAACAATCAAATTTATATTTATGAAATTTATCTCTTAGTATAGAGATTAATTCATTGAAAAAATGTTTTATCAAAACCCAAAAAAGAGTAGAAAAATGCTCACCAAATTATTATGGCTTCACCAACTGTAACTTCTTTAGTTTTACATTTTGTTTTAATTCTTTCTCCGATATGAAAATACTGATGAATTTGTAGATAACTCATCAAAATGGTATTAATAGAACAAAAAAACCGAAACACACAATAAATATTATTACAACAAACCTGTTACATTTTTTAAAACACCAAAGAAAGAGCTCTACCCTATCATGATCTTGGGAATGGTGAAAGGATTAAGAAAAACCTCAACCATAAAAAATAAATTCATGGGGATGTGGAGTGGGAAAATGATACAAATAGTTGAAAAAAGTAAAGTGAAAGAACCTAATGTCTTGAGGGGATAAGGTATTTTGAGGGGAAATACCTCCATCTATTTCTTCAGCATAGAATTCAGAGTCCAAGTATCTATTTTATATAAAGATAAATTAGATGTTGTCTTTAAATGTACACATTCTGTAAATTCAACAACTATAATTTTGTGGGATTCTCCACTGGTTGGTTATATACCTGAGTTACTTTTTTTATTTTCTAGGTGACTACTATAATTTTTTGAATTTAAATTATGTGTGTCACTGAAATACAGGTAATTTAGTGGATAACTCTATGTTTTCTAATTTTATAATAGTAATAAATAGAAATTAAAATATTTTATATGCCCTATTCTTTATGGTAGGGAACTTTGGCCGGTTATTAGTTTATTCGAGTCATGTAACATCTAAAAGTACACGAATTGTGCTCATTACATACACACATTGAAATGTTTTTTATACAATAAAACATCTTTGATTCAGGCAGACATCAACGAAGCCCCAAATTTTTGTCATAAATATGTTAATAAACTATTCCAATTATATAAAATAATACTGCAAGTATAAATAGAATTTTTACTTAATAAAACATAATGAAGAAGTATTCACAAATTTTCAACCTAAAACTCCCCTACACAAATTGAATTTCATTCCCTAAAAAAACCCACAACCTCAACTAAGAAAGGGTCCATATTCTAAAAAGATAATAATTCTATTAATTCTACTAATTAAAATAAATTCATCACTAAAAATTTAAAAAAAATCAATTTTTAAAATTTAACGTATTACTATATATAATCTCCATTATAATACATTTATCCCCATTAATAAACATCGTTAAACTCTTTATAAATACCAATTCAATTTAAGAACTAATTTTATTGAAAATCAACTTACACATCACACAAGATAATGTGACAAATTTTATTCTCGGTCTAAATTATAAAAATTATATTAATAATATTTCATGTAATATAAATAAATACATTAAATTAATAAAAAAATTAATAAGACTTTAAATTAAGATTGAAATGTGTGGGAGGCTATAGATTATATTATAGTGATGTATTGTCCCATAACCATGCTACTAGATTTAGTCCTAAAAACATAATCATTATATATTTTATTTGATACCAACTCAACTAACCCTATTTTGACCATCCAAAATTACAAAATCAATGAAATAATTAATTCACTTATATAAATAAGACCATTGTTATAGATTTAGAGGATAATGATAAAAAAAATATATAATAATTCATGGAATCCCCATTCAAATTAATTTTTCCATTATACACAAATTTAATTATTCCATAATAGAACTTCAACATTTACTAAAAAATATTATCCACATGTGATACCCATATAGATATATCATATTATTTACAATTCATCAAAACCTGGTAAAATGGAAATGTTAGATAGGTTCAAATGTTTCTATCATTAAGGGAAATCATGGAATAAAATAAATCATTAATACATAAAGCATAAAAAATATGGGATGTAATAAACGTAATTCATTTATTTAGTACCTTAGAAATTTAATTAATCCATTTATAATATCATTATAGTAATCATATAGAGAATAATAACTGATTTCATAATCATGGGATGGAAATTTCCTTGCATTAAAATATTACTATCCAAGACTTTTCGAAGACATATATCATTTTTTAAATGATTCTCTGAAAATAAATATAAAAAACCATCAAGGCCTGTTGACCAAGAAATTATTCATTCTATTGGCTAAGAAACACCAATAAATACCAATTCTGGTTTGTCTCATGAGATTAACTAATACCAGAAGGGGTCATAATTAATTTGACCAGCACCTATCACTAACACATTTTCAATTCAATTATCATATATTTGATGAATAATATAACTAATCCTCAATTTTACTTAACAATACATAAGTATCCATAGTGAATCAAATATATGGAATAATAATATTTCCCATTAAATAATAAAAATACCCTATTAGTAAGAATCAACCAAATAAAACTATTAAGAATATGGATTTTTGGTTTTTTCACCTATAAATAAATTAGTTTCTTTCTTGGTAAGAACCCCAAATCAGATTTGTGGGAAATTGGGTGTATATGTTATATAAATTAATGAGTTTGTGGATGAGTCAATACTAATAATTATGTAAAATAAATCCCTGATAAATAAAATATACACATGAAGGAGACCATAAATTCTTCATAAATTGATTCTATAAATTAAATTAATTTATTTTGGATGAATGAGAAGAAAATAGTGTAATATGTTTGAAAATAACATTCTTGAACCCTTATTATCTTTTTTGAAAAAAAAAGATAAAAGTAACATCAAAAAATATTTTCACAAGATTTTGACAATTTAATTAATATTTATTATTAAATTAATTTAGAATATTATAATATTGAATATAAAATAAACATAGATAATAAAATATGGTGTGGAGATAAAAAACATATTAAAAAGGGGAATTAAATTCCATTTCTAAACATTTAGAAAATATAATATTCATTTCTTTTGAATTTTTTACAGAAGAATAGAAGTGAATTATACTTTCAAAAAACCATCTAGAATTGAAATATATAATAAATAATATTTAATTTTATTATGGAGAGAAAATATGCCCATGTGGATATGGATAAAAATATTATTTTGATGCTACAATAAAGAAAGAAAAAATAAATTATTTCTAAATTATAAAAACTATAAATAATAATTTTTTAATAGAAAGTCAATGTAATAATACTTTTACTATTATAAATCATTTATGTAAATACAATTACACTACTAATTAAATTATAATGAATATGTACATGTAATAAAATTATTCTTGGCCTAAAGGTGAAATGATATAAATTTATCTTATAAAACCAATGGGTGGATTTATGTAATAAATAGTAGAAATGGAAATAATAAATGAAAATACCCTAAATAAATAGATGATATAAAATAGTAGGGATTAAATATATATATATATCACATAATTCTCCCAAAAAATATTCATGAAAAAACTTTTTTGATTCCAAGTGAGATTAAAACATAAACCCTTACAGATTTTATAACACTAGTATGAAACATATTGAAATATGTAAATTGAATTTGGACATAAATTAATATTATTATAAATTGGATCATGAAATAATATTTCAATTATAAAACAAATTCACCATGTAATGTAAGTAGGTTAGTATTTTAAAAAGTTTCTCAATGAAGTAAATTTGACATGAGAACCCCTTATCTTGGATTCCTGCTAAATCAAAATTGTTCTAAACTAATTTATAATAAAATTATATTTTTTATTAATCATAAATTATACATAATTATATCTGAATTTTTTTTATTATTCATATATTATTTATACACATTTACCCATAATTATTTATTAAAAAATATTTTTATGGTGTTAACGGTTTTGTTTCTATAATATGTTTTTATTCGAAAATTCTTATAATTTCACCACTTTATTGATGTTATCACCTAAATATTTTATGTAATTTAATAATATAATATTTATAAATGCAATAAATTTTATAACCTTCCATTCAAGAAGGTGATGAAAAATTAGATATGTCCATCATAGTGGTGGAATTGAGTATGAATAAATGAGTGACGTTTTTATTTAACTAATGATTAAAAAGGAAATAATGTAGATAAGTCTTTACAAATATATAATCATAATAATATAAATAAGATCATATTTATAAATTAAATTCATACTTATTATCATCCATATGAAGTAGTTATGAATAATTATTTTCATTATTATGCAGTGTCGGTATTTTGCACATACACACAATCGATGTTTTTATTTCTCAATAGATCGTATGGTAACAAGGTTGATACTATCACATGTTTAATAATATTTATTATATGATAAATATAATATATAATCATTAATTTATTGTATATATACTTCCATGTGTTTTGATGATGAATAATGATATATATACATATATATATATCACTTCAGGGAGATGATAGTCTATATGCATGCATGAGCGATATTTTGATTTCCAATTTGATGGAAGATATTTTGAAAATATTTTTTTCATAAAAATAATAAAATTTTATTATATTTATGATACTGATGTATTTATATTAGTATAGTTTAAATATATTTAAAGGTGTACAATGTGTAAATAAATATAAAAAAATTCAGTTATGACTTATACCTCCTCCTTTGACATGATCCGTTAGTTTACCCCTTAAGCCTTCTAAAAATCATTCTTCTATGATAGAATGACCTATCTGTAGTTATAATGATTTTTTATAGGGTATCTATTTTGATATAGATAAATAAAATGGTATTTTGGGTGTGAGAAGAAGGGATGAGAGGAGATGTCCTTTTATAAGTAATGGATTGACACCTTTGTAAAAAATAATACCCTAAAAATATAATAAATGAATTTAATAAATAAAGTGGCTCAAATTTAGCCTAATTTGAAATTTTGGATAATTAAACATCTAAATTAACTCAAAAAATCACATTAATACATGTTTCATGGATATGTCAACTCATATCTAATTGTTTTACACCCTCGATATGCCATTTAACATTTACCTTGATGATAAAATTTTACCTTATTCACTATTAATTACAATTAAAATGAAATTGAATTCATAAAAAAATTATAAAATTTTGATCCCAAATAAGTGATATCTTTTATATGATTCAATTAATGGAAGTACAAAAATTTATTTTTATTATATGTTTAGAAAATTCATTAAAACCCATTTTTTACTACATACATCTTTTATGCATAAAAATAATTCTATAAGAAAATCACGTATAATATTTATTTTTGTTAAACTATTTGGATTATTTATAATAAAATTTATCTTATATTATATTAAAAAAACCAAAACCTAATGGAACCATGTGAATGTTTATTAAAATGGAAGGACCAAAACAGTTTTTCTTTGAATAAAAACATTACTTCACTCTTTAAAATGTCAAATACATATTTTTATGTTTAAATGAAAAGTTTTGTAATGAATAATATTAATTCATAATTATATATTTCATATCAAATTTTATTTTTCATAAACAGTGAATTCGTTATTATTTTAGGATAATTTTGTTTAAGTATTTATGAAGTTGTTCTATTTCACTATTCAACCCAAAATCAATCTTTTCAGAAATAACCCAAGTCACCCAATGATAATTATTCATATAATGAATTAAAAAATTAATTTCATTTCAAAAAATTCAAAATTAATAAAATTACAAAATTTAGATTTTTTATAAAATTAGCAAATATAAAGAAACAGTATTTTATAGAAAAATAACTCCCTTGAAATTAATGTGTTCATATTATGAATTTACTTTTAATTTAGTGTTAATATTTTAGTTTATACATTGAAATATAAAATGTTACCATTATCATATTCTAAAATTCATCAATTTATTTTATTTTGATAACGTGAAAACTATTTTAAAAATAGTTCTCTAAAAAATATAAATTTTATTATTTATAAATTTTAATCATTTGATGTTATTTATTGAATTTATAATAATTAAATTCATCAATAAAAATAAAATAATATAATGTAGGTACTATAATTGATTAATATATTTTTATTTACAAATTTGTTATTATAATATCTTTTGAATCATTCAAATTCAATTTTGTTTGTCACATAAGCTTTAGACTGTAGTAATATTTATGTGATAATTACATTTTTAAATGTCATAGTGTTACATTGTCCATCATTGATTAAATATAATCCTCAAAATAGTAATATGTTTTTACAAAAAAAAATTATCACGATGTAATAATATTATTTTATATCTATAATATTGTGATAATTAAATTATATGTCACTCCTAGGAAACATAGTATTTTCTAATTAAGTACACTTTAAACCATGTATTTATCATTATAAGACATGTAATTTTGAATTTGTTTCCAAAATCAAACCATTAATTCTGAGTGGTATTTCCCATTTAAAAATAGATATAATTATCTTACTATTTAATTAGTTTATGAATTATTTTGACATAATGATATAGAATATGATTAAATATACTTACTTCCTTTTTTCCCTCTCTATAAGCACAATTTCATCCTCTGGTTTTTTTATCATCTTTTCACCTTGGATTCATCTAAAATTCTAAATGATAAATAACCATGATGATTTATTTATTCATGAATCCATCAAATTTAATTTTTAAAAACTAATAGATCCAAAATAATAATTGAATGATTATTCAAATTATTTCCCTATATTCACTAAAACAGAAAATGTTTACCATAAACTGCGATAAAATCTAGAAAAATATGATTAAACCATTGTAAATTAATCTTTAAAGACTAAATATTTAATCCAAAAGTTCAACTAAAAAATTCTATAAATAATTAATCTAAAAATACTTCCAAATATTCCTTAAAAATAAAAACTGAAAAAATATAATATATTTCATTAAATATTTTTCAAAAGACAACAAGACATTTATCTCATAAAATAATTGATTAAAAAAAGTGTCACATAATTTTTTTTATATTCTCTGGTCATATTTCACTAAAATATTCTATTTATTTCCTATTTTAAACAAATAACATATGTTCTTCAAAAAATTTACTCAATAACTATTATTTAAATAATATCATCTGCATACTCACTATCCAACATATAGGACAAAATTGAATTATAGTAAAAATATCCCTAAATTACTTTTTCATAAAATTACCTTCCAATATTATAATTTATCTATACATTCCCAAACTTATGTTATATTTCATATAAAAAACCATAATTACCTCAATATATATTCTCATACTAACCAAATTCTTATCCATAAAGTTAATGTTTCTCAAAAATATAATTCTTCACAAATAACTACCACACTAAATCACATACTAAACCATAGGGTTATATGAACCTTAATCATGTTTTCAAATTAATATCTCTCAATATATATTTAATCCCATTAAAATATAGATACATAAGACATCACAAGGGTATATAAAACTTTTAACTTATAATCATTCATAGAATTATAACACCTATATTATCCTTAATTGATAACATCCAATTATATAAAGTTATTTAAACCCTACTCCAATACCAACTATAGTTGTCTAGAATAGTATTTTTAGATCTGCTTCTAAAAACATTATATTTTTGTACTCTTATTGATACTAACTCAAGTGAAACCATTTTTACACTATATTATTACAACATCAAATTAATGATTCATTCACTTTCATAAAGAGGCATTTTTTTTAATTTCCATTTCATATTATGAAAATACATTTATATTACATTATTCAAGTCTTTCTCATTCAATACACAATTTCTCATTATACCATTATTTTCTTATACCATAATTAGCATTCAGAATTTAAAAAAATTTATCCACAAAAAATACAGTTATAGAAATATAAATTTAATTACATCATTTATAACCTGAAGATATTGAAACATATGAAACGGTGAACATAAATGCTCATAAAGGTGAAACATATAAGAATATCAACCTTGAATAAATAATTTATAATCAATATAGTATAGTGTATGATCAATACATATTTCATATAATCGATAAATTGATAATAAAATTCATTAATGGATAATAGGGATTTATTATTCACCTATATAATAATTAATGATCTCATAATAAAGACATTTTAATCATTCTATCTTTGTATAAGATATTATATGTTTCATTTCATCAAGGTCCATCAACCAATGAATTTTTAATAACATATACGACACTTAACCAATATATTTAGTATTTATAATCTGGTATAAATAAACACACACCCATTACAATTTTAATCATAGAACCTAATGATGAATAAAGGGGGTTAAATAATTCTAGTATCCACCTGTCATTTACACATGTATAATTGAATAATCGTGTTTTAAATGGAATGTTAAATTCTTCATCAACATGTTTTAATACTAAATAATAATTATCAATTAATAAAATATATATAATTTCAATATTCCATTATACATAAACAAACAACTTAACTATGAATAATCATATATATATAAATAAAAACTATATGTACTATCAATGTTTTCCTTAGACATTAAACTTTCTTTCATTATTAGTAAACACCCCCAATCCTATTTATTCCCAATTAGATGATTACACCATATAAAATAATGTGTATATGGAAAATTAAATTGTAGAAATGATTTATAATAAACTAGTGAAAACAATGAAGCAGACCATTATTTAATTATAAATTAATGTTTTGATGTATACTCGTGTATTTAAGAAGATATTGTGGAAAGTTGTTGTGGAAATATAAAAATAAATTTCGTAAATGTTTTATAACTTTTAAATAAAACATAGATAAATGTAAAATAAAAAATAATAGCTCTGGGTTTCAATATTAAAATTTTATTTTTAAAATAATTTATAATAATGTATCTTGAAAATAAATACCACTTAAGAAATAATATGTGGATTGTATGATAAAAGTTCACATCGGTGGAATGAATTCCATTTTCAAAACATTTAAGAAAAAAATATCACTTTCTTTTGAACAATTTACATAATAATGGGAAAAATAATACCTTGGAAAACCCGTCATATATATTAATGTAAATAAAATAAAAATGAATTGATACTGTAGTTAGAAAATATCGTTATGTAGAAAACATTTAAATATGGGTTTCAATGTTTTCTAAAAAATGTCAATAATGATTTATTTAAAAACATTAAAAATATTTATTTCAAATACATAAATTAAAAAAATAAATTTTAACATAATTTTAATTTAAAAATAATTAAAATAAAGATATTAAAACTCATTATATAAAATAAACAATATAGGTATGGTATAGAAATAATCCAAAAAAAGAATGAATTAGGTTAGCAATTCTATTAAAAAAAATCAGTGGATTTGTATAAAAAAGTCAGAGAAATAGAAATAATAATTGAAAACAATATAAATACATTTTAATACAGTAAAATATATGGGTTTTAAGAGTTAAATAGTATATATTTACTTTAAATAAGATTCAATCTTGAATAATCGTCATTAAAAGTTATATTGAAACCTAAACACTTATATATTATACAACACTAAAATAAAGACATATTGAAATAGAGAACATGATATGTTACATAAATTTTCATGTCTAAGAATTATATCATCATATAATATTTTTTAGTGGAAGATTATAAACCATGTGAGGGAAATAGGTGTCTAATTCACAACATGTCTTAGAGAAGGAAATTTGAGTGGAGAAACCCTTGACTTAGATTCCCTCTTAGTCATACTCATTCAAAAAAAATTTATAATAAATATATATTAATTTTTCACTTATATCATACCCATATTTAAATATATATTATTATATATTATTTATTAATAAAATCTTTCAAACCATTTTATAATTATTATTTATGAAAATAAATTATTTTAATCTTAGCAATTTTGTTTCTCATGCATGATTTCAATCAATGGTTATGATCCTTAAACCATGGACATGATTACATCACCTAAATAATTGTATTCATGTAATATATATTATATTTACATATTATATCTCTTTTTGAATAATCCATGAAATGACGTGATGAAAAATGAGAAATGTTGTTAAAGAAGAGTGTTGTCTTATTATACACATGAGATACATTTTAATTTTTGTAATGGTTAAAGTGAATATAAGTTATATGAATGTTTACCATTATGGAATAGTTAAATTATAATAAATATAATTTTTGTTCATTAAATTAAACATTATGACCAAACATTTTAGTTGAATATGAAAAATGAATTACATCTCTTTATAGAGGTAATATTCTGCACGTACTCACGGGAAACATTTAGATTTTCCCATGGATATGAGTGAAATATGGAAGGTAATATCTTATTATTAAAGAATAAAACATATTTGATAAATAAATTATATATTAAATAATTCAATATTTATAAAAAAATATGTGATTTGGTGTTGAAAAATTAAATACATCACTCTATAGAGATGTTTCTCTAAACGTATGCATAAGCAATGCTTTCATTTGTAATTTATGGAAATTAGGAATAAAATATTTTTTTCCAACATAATGACATTTACGTATATTAAAGTTACTTATTTACTTATATTATTATGGTCATGATATATTAAAAAATGGTCACATAAGAAATAAACCTGAAAGAATTTAGTTAAGACTTATACCTTATCTGTCGATATCTTATGTTTCCTTACACATTAAGCATTATAGAATTTTTTCTTTTTATGGTACCAAAACTTCAAATACATATAAAATAATTATAGGAGGATATTTTTGAATATATTATTCATGTTAAGGGATATTTGTTTCTATATATAATGGATTAGAAGGCACATCCTTTCATAGTGAGGGGCATGGAGCCTTTTTGTAAATAATAAGAACATAAAAAAAATAACAATATCATGAAATGTGACTCCAATTTAATATAATATTTAATATAGAATATTTTAAAATCTAAAAAATCCCAAATAAATAATTTATACATGTATTATTCTTATTTTTATCAATGTATTTTAGTTTAAACCCTCATTAACCCTTTTAATATTTACAATGGTTAAATATTTTAACTTGGTAATTATTCATTATGAAATAAATAAATTTGACATCATTGATTTAAAAAATAATCATAATCCCTAATATTGAATACATTTTCTAAAAATAAATTTCATGAATAAGATAAATTTACATTTCATATTTTTTGTCAAAAAGAAATTAAAATCATTTTTATTAAAAATCTCTTTTAATAATAAAAAATATTTTATAAAAAATCATCTATGTTATTGATTCATAGGGAATAATTTCTGTATGTTTAATAAAATGGAATTTATTTTACTATATAACCAATCAAAAACTGAAATTAACCCTACGATTAGTTGATTAAAATAGGATTACCAAAATAGTTTTTTTATTCATTAAAACGTTACTTATATTTCAAAAATTTCGAGAATAGATTTCTAAGATAAAGATTATTTTTTAAAACATATTAGATCAATTATTATATATTTATATTTTGCCTCTAAAAAGAGTTTCATGAACATTTAATTCCTTTTTGTAATATGAGTACATTATAAAAGTAACTCTATATGTAAATTTCTTATTTTGTACCATACACTGAAAAAATTACCCTTAAAAAAAACCCTATAAAATTACCATATGAAAATTTTTGATGTGATAAAGTAAACAATAAAGTTAATTTTACCAAATTTGTGTTATGAAATTCATAATATTATATTTTACAAGAAAATAAAAAATATATAAAATTCAGTTATATAAAAATGTATCTTTTAAAAATTATGTGTTATTCATGTAAATTTATTATTAATTTATTTTTAATATATTAGTACACATATTGAAATATTATATATTATCATAATCATATTTTAAAAAATATCAATTTAATTTAATAATATAAAATAATCAATGCTTTAAGATTGGATCATTAAAAAATATCCCCTTTAACATTGTATAGTTTTAATCATATCATATTAAGTATTTACATTCTAGCCATTAAATTGTGTCCATAATATCAAAAGAAAAAAAGATAGTAACATAATGGATTAATATATTTTTATTTACTAAATGATTACTGTCAAATTTTGTGACTTGTTTTGGTTTAATTTTTCATTTATCATAATTTATCATACAAATTATTATTTAAAGGATAGTTACATTTTCAAATCACATGATGTAATAAATGGTTTGAAAATTTGATGTAATAATATAGAAAAAATATGAATTATTTAAATAAATATTATGACATTCAAGAATTTCCATTGATAATTAATCTCCATTAACATTCATTCACGTAAAATCAGTTCCCACTTCATTCTCTTTATTCTCCTAGGTGTTAAACCGATTTTTTAATAAAATGAATTAATTTTTCCCGTATTTTAATTTATTTTTTGAGCGATGAACCATATATGAACAATTATATATATATTTCACTCCTTCCACAACTTTTATGTTAGTCTCTCCCGTAATTAATTCATGTTAGTCTCACGTGATGATACCAAAAATCACCAACCAATCACATTATGATGAAAACTGATTATCATAAAACTATATTAATGAATTAAGTTAAAATGAATAATAATGAAAGTAATGTGGCTTCCTATTAAGGAAATTAATGGCCTCTAGGGATTTCATTAAACATCAATTTTCAAGATGGGTCTCAATGTAAAATGGATTAAATATGGATTAGTCAATTTCATCAATAATTTTAATATGGTTAAATATAGTCATTTTTTGATTGGAAAAACTATTATGTTATATGTCATAAACATAATGAGGCTCTGTCAAGAAAGAGGGTATAATAAAAGGTGTATTAAAAAATTATCATAATACCACTTGGAAATGTGAATAAAAGTATCGGCCAATTAATTTATGGAACGAATAAAAATAGTCAACTTAATACACATAAATTTCCAATAATTAATATAAAGAAACATAATTATATTAAAAATAATTTCAAAATAACTTCAGACTAAGAATAAACATGAAACATCCCAAATTTATACCTATTTTATTTATTATTCTTATTCATAATCTATCAAAAATTTATAACATATAAAAAATATATAATGTAATTAATGATCTCCTTGATTATTCAAAGGAAAATATCTTAGTTTACTATTGAGACACCCCCACCCCACAATTAATTTTATGCATATTACCCCAGGTGAAACACTAAGAAAGATAAAGAAATATGTGATATTACTCGAATCAAAACCAAGGAGGAAATAAAATATTGGAAGTAAATGAATGAATAAAATGACTGAGGTATAAAAAAAATAATTCTCCCATAGTGGTGTATGTTAAAAAATAAGAAATAATATATTTAAATAATATCCTTAATTATTATAGAAAAATGAGGAATAATGCTATTAAAAATACATTGATTTTAATGAAATGTAAAATAAATCTACAAGAAATCCAATATTCTCATAAGACACTAAACAGACACACAAACACACACACACACACACATATATATATATATATATATGAATATATATATATATATGAAAAAGTTTTTTTTATAAATATTCATTGTGGATCCACATGATAGGCCTGATCTGAAACACTTTATTTGAATAGTAGTATAAGGATTTGTTGTAAATGGAAATGGAAGATCTACATGTTGATTATATGATTGCGTCAAGCTATCCTTACATGGATGGTGGGTATCCTTGATTGAGTCAAAATTAAAAACACCCCAACTATGGGGTTGATGCTGGCGGTCTTGGTCATATATGTTTGTGGTTCTATCTGGTCTTTCGAGGTATGAGGAATTAAAACTCCAAAATGTAGAATAATAGGTCACATGAGGTCCTTGATGTGTTCCAACAACCCTTATATATGATCTATGTGGTGGTCCATGAAATCCTTCCATGAGATGACCAAGGGGTCTGTCAAGGGTGAGGGTGGTGGTGGTGGGGATTGGTTGGGTTTAGATTAAGAAAGTATTTGGGTCAAAAAATGGTTTATAAGAAGGTTTGTATGCCAGGTTTGATGGTTCTTTATAAGGATGTGTGGGATGTACTTGTTGAGAATCACCCCAAGGGGTGTCTTGGTACTCAAATTACGCAATCAGTGTAGGGTTATCTTTTATGAACAAAGGTGACACACATTTTTATAAACCCGTTAAAAATGGGAATGATATAATCCATATTTTGGGGGTTAACATAGAGATTATGGAAAAAATAGGGATTAGAACTCCTACGTGATGTTTTGAAATGGCTTCTATAAAATCCCACATTTTTAGAATTTCGAATGAAAGAATCATGGATGTTAGAGGTGAAAATATAGTGGAGGTCAGGGTATTCATGTTTAAATATATAGTTTATCAACTCAATATCTACCCTTGAAACAACTCCCTCATTATCATAAAATAGAAATATGATAAAACTAAAATAAAGACATTTGAGGTGTAGTGTAAGTTAAAGGATAAGTATGTCCATTTGTAAAGTGTAATTTAAAAAACATCATTTCTACTAAACTCTTTCAACACAAAAATTCTATATTTACTACCAAGATGAATGAAAATTGAAATAGGTAGTGGGGTTATTTGGTTTGGTAAAATGTTAAACCCTCGACATAAATCACTAATCATGGATGAAAATTTTAAACTTCATAGGTGAAAATAGTTCATTCTCAATATATCATTTTGAATATCCCAATACGATGAGACGCCAAAAATTAATTTAGGAAAAATGTCCAAAAATAAACTTTTATATGTTTAAGTGTTGTATTTTAAAATTTAGATCATTTGTGTGTGGAATAATAACTCCCTAATATACTCTGAGAGTATAATCCTCTTTGTAATGGTCTTGTTCAAAGACCAGCTTCTAAACATATTCGTGCATTTATTATATTTGTCACTATTCATCCTCCTACCATAAATAAATAATGCATGGCTAGGTCTGAGGTTCATGAGCTATGGCACTATGTGAGTTCATTCCCTAGGTACAAAAGTATTTAGTTGTAAATTCATGGTATTAGTAGTGGGATAAAAAAAATTTCTACTAAATAATGTTGTTATACTATTGATGATAATGATAGAAGATCAGAGGATTCTATCAATGGAAAATTCACTATAATGACATATAGATGACAGGTTAGAGGGGGAACACTTGGTTTATCCTCTATAGTATTAATGAGGTATATCCATGGTGTGTGGTAATATGGTATAGATGATGTAGTAGGGTTATTACTTATAAAAATAGTGTGATCCCCATCAACAATGGTCCAATGAAAGGGAAAGAAAACGAAAAATAGAAAATAAAATAAGATAATAATTAAAGAAAACAAAATTTTCAAAGTATATGGTTTGTAAAGTCATGGTACACCGTGTTTATTAAAAATAAAAAATGATCATATTCAATTAATATACATGTATAATCTGCCAATTAAGGTTTAGGGAAAATGTAAAATATCTGTGTTCCATGAATGAATATCACATTTTATTTAAATTTTTAGAGGTGCACTATCTTCAAGTGGAAAATATCTTAAAAAAATTTCATTATGTTTGCATGTTTACTTATGTATTTTGATAAATAAACATATATCTTTTAAATAACATAAAAAAAATTAAAAATATCAAATAAGAGTTTTACAACTTCTTAATTGAAATATTAATGAAAATCCATGAGATTAAAGATGTAAAATATCTCTAGAGGGATAGATTGAAATTGGTCAGTTGATGGATTATACCAGATGACATGAGAATCTGAGGTGGGGGAATATAATTTTTATCTAATTACAAGGGGATCACATTATTAAATCTACCCAATACAGTGTGTATACCCATATCCACATTCCATGTACTACCTTTTTATATTTTTTGACAGTTATTAAAAATTTATATTTGTATTATTTTTAATTTTATTTATATATATATATATATATATATGACTATAAAAATTCATATATAAACATATATACGTATACACACACTACTATAGATCCCTTGGATACTAATAGTGTATGTTATTAAAAATGAACATATGATGAACAAGAATTTCCCTAGTGCTTCGGGAGGGGTTTGAACCGATGATGAATCACTCTCATTGATCTTACAAAAAACTAGAGAATTATTATTACCTATCTAGTTTTATTTTTATTTTTAAATTTTATATATTTGATAAATAAATACATGGAAATATATAGTAAACATAATCGGTGATTTTTTTACTATTTAATATTTTAGGATATATTTACGCTTATAAAATTGATGTATCCAATATATAGCTTCAAAAAATAAATTATGTGAATAACATTGACACATTATAAAATAATCCAAATAATTTTTTTTAATTAAATATAATTATTGAAAATAGCATTAGTTTCATTTAGAAAAAACTATTGATTCTAAAAAGATGTATTTATATATTTTTTTTAGAATTTTTTTACCAAGTATGATCTAAATTATTTTAAAAATAATAATTCATAATATTAAACATATATCTAATTATTTGTTACAAATGTATACAATTAATTCATTGGTCTTTAATGGGTTATAAATTAAAGAAAAACAGTCAATGTTATAGAATGATGTTTTTTATGAAAAAAATAGCTTTTATGTCTATAGAGTGTTCTTGTCTAATAAATAATATTAATTGATAATTTGGAATGATTCTAATGAAATATATATATTATATATTCTATTAAATGGTTTATTATTCATCAAATGTATTTTACAAGGAATGAAATGAGAATTAATTCATTTATAAGCATAAAAACTCATTTTTTGACAGTTTTCATTGTGCTTTTCATGATTATATTAAAATTAATTTAGGTAACTTATGGATATTTAATTTTTGTAAAAAAATTATATATTTTGATTCATAATTAACAAATTTGGTAAATATGTTAGTTTATTTTTCTTGCTAATTATTTGAAACATGTAAAAACTTTATTACCACTATATGTTTTAAAACAGGTTTACTAAGGGAGATAAACAAATAGATAAGGTTAAAAATAAAACATAAATGTTTCTAAATATTATATTTAATGTTAATTTATCATATTTTAACTTAGTGTCTAATTATTGTCCATTTGTTTATATTCATAATAAAGAAACATTATATTATTTAGAAAGTTTTTTAATTCAATGTGTGTCCCTCCCATAACATGTAAAATGAAACCACTCCCCCTATTTATTTAAAATGTTAAAATTCTATTAAAAAATTCCTAATCTAAACTATATAATATTAAATATCATAATTCATGATATTCTTCCCATACCCAGTAATATTATTAAGTAGGGTTAAGGTGTAACCAAAGGAAGTCTATAAAATCTATTGTATCTATACTAAAATAAGGAATGAAGTATCATAATTATAAAAATATATAGTTATTATTATTGTAAAACATTTTTTTATCTCCACTCATATACCATGGTAAATGAAAACATCTCTTCTATGAGCATATGGACAACCATCTTAATGAAGTGATGTATTTTATTTTAATTGTACATAATCCAAGGAGGGATATTATTATTGATTTAATATTTATATAATATATTATTTGAATAAATATAATTAATTAATTTTAATATGTTGTCTTTTTTATTACAGTCCAATCAATTGGAAAACTATAACATCACTCACGGGTATGGGTTGCCTATCACCTCTATAAAGCTATGTGATTCATTTTTCATTTCGTATTTACATGGAAGGTAATAAAAAAATTATTGTAATATATATGATAATTATTATATAAAAGTGACTCTAAATATCTTAATTTTTATCTATCTTTATTTTTTCCATCCATCATAATGTTGTAACATAAATCTTGGGTATGTATGGACTACCATCTCCATGATGTTATGTCTTTCATTTCTCACTACTACATTTTATGAATGGAAATAAAATTTTATACAATAAATATATATGATATTTATGACATGAGTAATACATTTTATATTATATAATCATGACCTAGGTGCAATACCTAGAAAAGTTGAATGAAATCATGCACGTAAAACAAACATGATTTAACCAGAGTAAAGATTTTAATGAATAGTTTTTTTTTTTGAAAAATGGAATTTGAAATTATAAAATATTGGTTTATTTTAATATATATATATATCTGAATTTATTTTTCAAATGTATTTATAAAAGGTTTATATTTATTAAAAAGTATTTTTAATGCATATGAATCTAGAAAATACTTTACGTGAGGGTTTATCATATCAATTTTATTTATTCGATACATATTCCTTAATGACAACTTGTTTAACATTGAGTTATTTATTAACATCCCATGAATATATTTTTTTTATTTTGATGGAAAATATGTGTATTTATAAATAAATATTATTATTTTCTTCTCTTTTACGATATTTTGTTTCATATATTACCAAAACTGTATGTAATCTATTTTATAATCAAATTTATTTTTGATATTTTCTGTATTTAAATAATATTGAGGGAAAATATGTTATCATAATAATTTAAAACCCATATATTTTATTCTAATCTTTTTATTTAGATTTTTATTAATGTTTAAATTTCCTTCAACTCAATTAGGTATATTAAATGATGGAATAAAAGTTTTTAAAAATAGTTTACATTATTTCCAATTTGGTCGATGAATATTATCTTCCATTTCCGCGATCAGTAATATTTTTCCAATAATGTTCTTATATATAATCAACTAATTATATGAATTCAACTTTTAACATATTTAAAATTAGGTAAATTATTTATAATTAATCTTCTTTTCATTTTTCAAATGAGATACTTTATTAATTTTTACAAAAAATTGTGAATCATTGTTTTGATGATTACCACACAAATGGATTTCACTTCCGTTATAATCATTCTTTAATTTGATGACACATTTATATTATTTAAGGGTTATTTTTAAATAAATATATATTCCCATTATTTTTAAAATCATATATTTTAAATACAATATTGGGAAGTGGTATTTCACCTCATTTTCAATGAAATGTTCAAATACACTTTTAAATGAATTTTTCATCCTTTTCAGCATAATTTGATATTTCTTATGACCCATTAGTAATATGATGCAGTGAGAACATCCAAATTCATTATCCAGATCACTTATTATTTTTATGATTAATTTTTTATTAAACCTAATTATTTTCCTTGATATATGTTATAATTAACTGATGTGTATATTTATGATATTTCAGGAGACATGTATATGGTTTATCATAATTTTAGGATCAGGTCAATTATATATTTATATTTAATTGGTTAATATGGTATATATATATCTTTTAATAATATAGTTATAAGGCTATACGTCATTAAGAATATATATTTTCACATTTTGATTTATCGATTTGATTAATTCTAGAAATACTCAACAGATTATTAAAGAATATGATTTTAAATAGCTATGTCCACAATATTATGATTTAATATTCATATAATATCATAATCTTATGTTATTACACTTGAATTATTACTTATTATTTGATGTCCAAAACAAATCATATTTTTGACCAGAATTTTTTTTTGTATTTTATGACCTATAATTTTCTGGGTAATAATTATTTACATTTAGAACATGCACATGATTATGTTATCAAACCATGATGGTTATATTATGCTCACTTTTGATAGATATATATCATATTTACACTTACTAATAATTTGAACTCCCACAATCATACTTTTTCATTTTCCCTAGGTTATGAGAAACAGTTTTAAATAAGAAATGACTAATAATGGTACAATTATAGAAGAACATTGTCGTATATATTAATGATATTTTAGGAAATAAATTTATTAGGAATGTTGTATGCAAATAAATAGAACTTTTAGGTTACATAATCATTTATACTATGGAATTGTATTGAATATTTATCTAAATTAATGTAATATTTCTATTTTTAATGTTCGGGTTACCTTAGATGGAATTGGATAAGGGTGAATTATTTTTGGAAATCAAGATTAGAAATGATTGGTGAAAAACCTTGGGAAAAGTTCATTTAAAGGATAACATCTTGTTATTTTGGTACGATATAGATTATGTGGTTTCTTAGAGACAACATCTGTGTCATTACACTAAAAGGTGGATATTTTTGTGGAATAGATTCACTTATTTGTTAAAACAGTGGACGAGGAATATCTGGAATTAGTGTGACCATCACTTATTCAGGATGATTAGGCATAAGATTGTACACCTAGATAGAGATTCTTCATCGACATACTTTAGTAAATTCGCATTCTTTTGATGATCCTTTATAAGGGTTTTCATTATATAAACTATGGAAACAAATGAAAATACCTAGTTATATGTTATTAAATTAAAGTTTCATAGGATGAAAGAATGTTTCCTAATTTAACAAATAGTAAAAAATGATTCTAAAATATTATGATTACTTACTCTAATTATTCATTATTGATACTCACTATAAAGACCAGTAAATTTAAAGGAATGTTTTTTATAAATTCTTTGGGATTTTATGAGTATGCAGTTTCAGACGGCGCTTGATTCTGAGGATCGGTGTGCTTGGAATCAATTTCCGAAGTTTAGCTCGGGTACGTTCAGTGAATGAAAAAGCAAGTTTTTTTCTATCTTTTGAACCATTGCTCAGAATCGAAATCTGAGGGCACCGATGAAACCGCAACGTCGGTAATTTCTTAATAAGCCCTTTACTAGAGTTGTGTTTTTTCGGGAGGAGTTGTTAGAAAAAGTGGATTAAGTGTATTGTGAAATAAAATTGTGTTACAATTTTATTTCTCTTTTCTAAGTGGTTTTATCCTAAGTATGGGAGTTGGGCTAGGACCCACTAGATCCTAAATTCTCTTGTTAGGATATTTGTGAGGTGGGGCCCACACGAGCCCCACCCCTTAAAATTCCTTTAACTCCTCTAACCCCTCTTAAATTTGACTTCTCCTCTTCTCACATTAATTGAGTGCCAACACACATTTATTCAATTAATTGAACCCCTTTAATTAAATTAGTTAGGAGTTTTGAATTTTTTTGATGTTTTGAAATGATGGCATGAGTAAATAAAATAAGGCAAAACCTTATTTTATTTTGGGTTGGATTTTGGTTGTGTGATGAAAAGGGGAGAGATATCTTGTGTTATTTTTTTAAGAGCTTCATCCTCCCGTGAAGAACAAAATCCTTCGATATAGAACGTCGTCACCATAAGGAGAGAGGACGTGTCATTCCTTCATCTCTCCGTAGCAAGTGTGCGACACCGTTCCATCCTTTGACGCACGTCTACTCCGTCATCGAAACCTCACCACGTGATGCCATCCATCGCGATGCCGACATTCGTCATCGTTGTTGAGGTAGGGGTTAAATTCATTATTAGTGAATTAAGATTGGATTTTATTTAACATTGATGTATCTCGTTTAATTTTTCCAATTGATACCAACATAACGGGAGAAAATCGGACCGCACAAACATGACTAATTCTCCTCCCCGTCTCTTGTTTATTAACAATGGTGTTTAAGGAAAAGACGATATGGTGCAGTTGCACAGCATGGGCACAATGATGACTGCGGCTAGTGCGGGCCGCAGTGGTGGAGCACGGCACCATCGCACCACGCTGGTGAAGCCAAAGGAGGCTGGGGCCAGGAGCGGGCCGCGGCGGAGGGCCGCAGTGCCGTCGCGCTGCGCCGGAGCACCAAGGGGTGCGGCAGGGGCGTGCCGCGACGGTTTCAGAGGAGGTGACTGGGCTTGGCCGGCCACCGGCACACCAGGAGGCGGGACTGGCGGGTCCCATGGTAGCCACACTGGCCGACCATTATGGCCGGCCGTTTCTAGAAATACCAGTGGGTTGAGACCCCCGGCCAGCTGCCTCGGGCGGGCCCCACGTGATGGGGGACGCCGTTTCAAAATAAAGGGGGGACGCCCCCCCCCCTCTCACCTCGCGGCCGGTTTCCGAGCCAGGCCACAGGTCGGGCCGCCGCGCTGGGTCGGGCCACCCACCCCTAGCCGGACCGCCCACGCCGGGCCGGACCGCCCGCGCCGGGCTGGGCCGGACCACCCGCACCGGCCGGGTCGTGCCCAGATGGGCCAGACGAGGACCTGGGTTGGGTCGACCCGATTCAGGCAGACCCAGGGGGTATTGGGCTGTGTCGGACAGGTCCCAACCCCGTATTTTTAGACAGATCCGTTTAAATGCCCATAACATGGGCTACGGACCTCCGATCGACGTTCCCTCTATTGCGTTGAGTTCCTTTTGACGATACATAACTTTTCGATAAATCAAATCTGGACTTTGTGACAGTAGATGTATCGACCCACTTGGATCATGGAGAGGACACCCCCCCCCCCCCCGGAATCGAGCGTTCTGTGTGGGGGAACCCTAGAGCAGGCTGTGACTGCGATGACGATGACGACTGTACTTAGATCCTAAGTGGGTTCGGCAGCAAGGAGGATTGTACTTGGATCCTCTGTGGGTTTGGCAGTGATGAAGACTGTACTTGGATCCTACGTGGGTTCAGCAGCGATGGTTACTGTACATGGATCCTATGTGGGTTCGGCAGCAATGACATCTGTACTTGGATCCTACGTCGGTTCGGCAGAGGAGATGATTCAGAGGCTACATCAATCATCTCAACCTCTCATCAGAAATAGTATACCTGTGTGAGCTGAGTCTTGACTTTCAATCCTTATCTTTGATATGATTGTCTTGCTTCCCTGTGTGGATTGGGATGTACTTTCCTGAGTGGATTGAGTTATACTTTCATGTGTGGACTGGGTTATACTTTAGCTCGTGAGTTAGAGCAGAATTGGAATTGATGACTTAGGTATATGAATGGGCATATACCTATGTAGAGTTGGTTGATACTTGTATTCGTATCTTTCCTTCATGGTTTATCCTTTGTGGTTTCTGGGAGACCTTCGAGAGTCTCAGGGTCCCTACTGAGTATCGTATACTCACCCCTGCACGGGCTACACCCACACTACGTTGTGTTGGTTGCAGATGACGAACAAAACTGATCGTGATTGAGACTAGAGGAACGGGATGGTACCCGGAGGTGGTTTATCTAGTGGGACATACACGGAGAGAACGACCAGACCCGAGGGGCTGACGAGACTGTCTGTACTCACCCTTCAGGTGGGAGTTCCAGAGGACGACTTGGTGGTTACTGCTTTACTTTTCAGTTCTTGTACTTTTTTTTCAGTTGTACTGCACTTTCAGTTGGGTTTGTATACGTGCCCATTTACTTTCTAACACTTACTTTTGTATTCAGTTTACTTAGTGTTTAATTCAGTTTGTGTACTATGTGGTGTTTGTTTTCTTTGTAAAGGCAATGCCTTCCTTTTTTCGGGAATTACGCCTTTGATGCTAGTCACCAGCCCCTTGCCTATGGAAGGCGTGCTTGGGAAGGTCACGAAATGGGCCCCGAGGATGGGTCGTGAAAAATTGGTATCAGAGGAGGTGGTCGGGCTCGGCCGGCTACCGACACAGCAGGAGGCGGGACCGGCGGGTCCCGCGGTAGCCCCATCGTTCGGCCATTATGGCCGGCTGTTTCCAGAAATGTCGGGGGGTTGAAACCCCTGGCTAGCTGCCTAGTGCGGACCCCACCTTATGGGGTCCGCCATTTCAAATCAACGCCCCCCCCCCACTTTGCACCCCGCAGCCGGCTTCTGAGCCGGGCCACCGCGCTGGGCCGAGCTGCACGCGTCGGGCCGGGCCGGGCTGCGTCGCCCGCGCTGGGCCGGGCCGCCCACACCGGTCCGTGCTGCCCACGCCGAGCCGGGCCACCCGTGCCCGGCCGGGCCGCCCATGCCGGGTCGGGCCGTCCCGGCCGGGCCATGCCCAAACTGTCCAAACACGGACCTGGGTCGGGTCGACCCGATTCAGGCCGACCCATGGGGTATTGGTCCGGGCCCAAACCCCCTATTTTCAGACAGATCCGTTTAAATTCCCATAACATGGGCTATGGACCTCCGCACGTCAACTGCTCCTAAGATGATGCTATCCAACTAATGACTGATCGGTTGTCCTCTCCTCTACGTGAGTCCATCATGTGCTTCAAACGCTTACGTCTCGCCGGTGAAGGTTAACCTGCTCCCATCGGTACGTACACACCACACCTTGCGCCTAATACAGTCTATCTGAGCATGAACTGTAGATAACCAATCCATGTCCAAGATGATTTCATAAGGCCACGACGCCGCTACAAGAAGATCGCATTCGAAGCTTTCACCTCCTAGAGTAAGCTCACACTGCCGGCACTGGTGTGTAATCATCGAGTCTACTCCCGAAGGAGTCTCTAGCAATAAGGATCGAGCCGACGACTCAGTTTAAATCTCGAAGCTCTGACCATGGGCGGGGACAATGACTCGAGTTCCTCCAAGACTATGACTTTGAGATAGTCTATACTTCTAGGAATGGGAACATAGTAGCTGATGCTCTCAGCAGGAGAATGGTCATTCAGCTACTTAGAGAGGTGACAGAGCAGTTAGCCACATTACAGATATCCTTCATGGATAGAGATGGGGAAGCCTTTCTTCAGTCGCTCACAATCACTCCACCACTTCATCAGCGGGTTAGAGAGGCACAATGTGGGGACGTTGACTGTGAGACGTGACGTGCAAAAATATCCTCAGGACAGGCACCTTATGGATTCTCTGTAGGAGGAGAGCACATCATCTTTTTCAGAGGACGTACCATGGTACCAGCTGCTTTTTAAGAGGAGGTGCTAAGGGAGTTTCATTCTTCCCCTTTGGCGGTACATCTAGGAGTAGCGAAGATGTACCAGAATCTCAGACAACAAAACTAGTGGCCGGGTATGATAAAGGTTGTGCCAGAGTTCATTTCTCGATGCCTCACCTGTCAACAGGTGAAGTCGGAGCACCAGGTCCCAGCAGGCTTGGTACAGCCCTTGGAGGTCCCGAAGTGGAAGTGGGACGGGATATCTATGGATTTCGTGACTGTGCGTCCACGTACTTCAAGAGGAAACAACTCCATTTGGGTGATTGTAGACCGACTCACCAAGTCGGCCCACTTTTCTCCTATCAGATGGCAGGGCTCAGTGGAGATCTTGGGACGCATCTACATTCAGGAGATCATACAGCTTCATTGTGTACCATCATCTATCGTCTCCGATCGAGATTCTCGCTTTACTTCCTGGATTTGGAAGGGGTTGCTGGAGGAATTTGGGATAAAGCTACGCCTAAGCACCGCCTTTCACCCTTAGAAGGATGGTCAGATGGAGAGGACCATTTAGACTCTCGATTACATGCTCCGTGCATGTGTCCTCAACTTTGGTCACTGCCGGGAGGATCACCTACCCCTGGTGAATTTTGTGTACAATAATAGCTACCACTCCACCATCAGGATGGCACTATATGAGGCATTGTACGACCGACCTTGCAGATCACCTATGTGCTGGACTGACCCTGGGGAGTCAGCACTCGTAGGACCGGAGATGGTCCAGGCCACGACGTAGAAGGTACAGGTCATCCAGGAGCGAATGAGGATAGCTCAGAGCCGACAGAAGTCTTATGCTGACAGGAGGCGGAGACCACTAGAGTTCAAGGATGGAGACCACGTTTTCTAACGGGTCTCACCTCGGCGTGGATTACAGATATTTGGTCGGGGAAGAAAGTTATCTTCGCGCTTCATCAGACCATTCTAGGTTCTTAGCAGGATAAGGGGAGGTGGCTTATCGTCTGGCTCTTCCACCTCAGTTGCACTGGGCACACGACGTCTTTCACGTATCTTAGCTGAAAAGATACGTGCACGACCCGACCCATATCATTGATCATGGGGAGCTGGACATCGATGACGGGGCGAATTTTTCAGAGGTCTCGGTAGAGATCGAGGATCGACAAGAGCGGGTCCTACGTGGACGGTCGATTCCTCTAGTGTGCATCAGGTGGCGGCACGAGAACCTCCAAGAGAGAACTTGGGAGCTGGGGGCTTAGATGCATGCATAGTACCCCCATTTGTTTCCCTAGTTTGTGATGTATCTCTATGGGGACGTAATGACCTGAGGTGGGAGTAATGTAAATACCCTTAAATTTTGAGAAAATTTTTTTCTTAAATTATTTGGTATTTTACGAGTATGAAGTTTCTGATGGCGCCTGATTCCAAGGTCCATTACGCCTAGAATCAATTTCTTAAATTTAGCTCGGGTACATTCAGTGAATGAACGAGCGGGGTTTTTATTCTAACTTTTGAACTGGTACTCGGAATCGAAATCTGAGGGCACCGATGAAACCGCAGCGCCGGTAATTACTTAATAAGACCTTTACTGGAGTTTCGTTTTCTAGGGAGGAGTTGTTAAAAAAAGTGGATTAAGTGTAAAGTGACATAAAATTGTGTTATATTTTTATATCTCTTTTCTAAGTGGGTTTATCCTAAGTATGGGAGTTGGGGTGGGACCCACTAGATCCTAACTCCTCTTGTTACGATATTTGTGGGGTGGGGACATCACGAGCCCCACCCCTTCATATTCCTTTAACTCCTCTAACCCCTCTTAAAGTTTTCATATCCTCTTCTCACATTAATTGAGTGCCAACACACTTTTATTCAATTAATTGAACCCCTTTCATTAATTGAGAAAGGTGTTTTAAATTTTTTTGAAGTTTTGAAATGTTGGCATGAGTTAATAAAATAAGGAAAAACCTTATTTTATTTTGGGATGGATTTTGGTTGTGGGAAGAAAAGGGTAGAGAGATCTTGAGTTATTCCTTTTGAAGAGAATCATCCTCCCGCGAAGAACAACACCATTCGATGAAGAATGTTGTCACCGCAAGGAGAGACGACATGTCGTTCCTTCATCTCTCTGCGGTTAGTGTGCGACGCCATTCCATATTTTGATGCATGCCTACGTCGTCATCGAAACCTCACCACGTGATGTCATCAAACGTGACGGTGACTTTCGTCATCATTGTTGAGGTAGGGGTTAAATTAATTATATGTGAATTAAGATTGGCTTTGATTTAACGTTGAAGTTTCTCGTATAATTTTTCCAATTTTTACCAACATAACGGGAGTAAATAAGACCAAAAAAACATGGATGATTCTCCTCCCTGCCTCTTTTTTATTAACAATGGCATTTGAGGTGAAGACGGTGCGGTGTCGTTAGACTACGCGGGAACGATGAAGACCGCGGCCGAAGCGAGCTACGGAGGTGGAGCGTGGCGCTATCGTGCCACGCCGGGGAGGCCGAAGGAGGCCGTGGACAGAATCGGGCCGAGGCGGAGGGGCACGACGTCGTCTCATCCCGTCGGTCGGACAGGGGCCGCGGCGGTTTCAGAGGAGGAGGCTGGGTTCGGCCGACCGCCAGAACACAAGGAGGCGGGACCAGTGGGTCCCGCGACAGCCCCACTAGCCAGCCATTATGGCTGCCTGTTTCTAGAAATACCGGGGGGTTGAAACCCTTGGCCAGTCGCCTAGGGCAGACCCTACCTGATGGGGGTCGCCGTTTCAAAACAAAGGGCCCCCCACCCTCACACCCCGCGACCAGCTTTCGAGTCGGGATGCCCGCGCTAGGCCGGACCGCCCGCGCCAAGCCGGGCTGCCAACGCCGGGCCGGGCCGCCCGCACCAGGCCGCACGTGCTGGGCTGGGTCGCGCTGGCCAGGCCGCACTCAAACAGGCCAAACCCGGAACCGGGTTGGGTGGACCTGGTTTGGGCCAACCCAGAGGGTATTGGGCCAGGTCAGACCGGGCTCAAACACCCTGTTTTCAAACAGATCTGTTTAAACGCCAATAACATGGGCTACGGACCTTTCTTCAACGCATCGTCAGTTGCGTTGGGATCCTAGGATTTAGATGGTCATTTTAGTATATTACACTCAAGGTTTTATAGAACATTGTGTACAGCCGGGTTGGTTCGAACACGAAACCAACTGGGACATAGGAGCAAAAATGCTTATAACTTGAGCTCCGGACGTCCGATTGATGTTCCGTCGACTTTGTTGGATTCCTCTTAGTGAGAAGGTTCTTTTGGATTTCTCCGCTCGAGTTTGCATGTAGCTGGAGTATGCTCGGGTTGGTTTTATCTTAAAAACCAACCGGGCCCCTGGGACGGAAAAACCAATATCTCTCAGACCAGGCGTTTGATTGACATGCCGTCTGTTGCATTGAGTTCCTACTGACGAGACGGATCTTTGTGATAAATCAACTTTGTACTTTGTGACAGTTGATGTATCGATCCCCTTGGCTCATGGAGAAGACCCCCCGGAATCAAGCGTGCTATGTGCGGGAACCCTAGAGCTGGCTGTGACTGCGACGATGATAACGACTGTACTTGGATCCTACGTGGGTTCGGCAGCAAGGATGATTGTAAATGGATACATCGTGGGTTCGGTAGTGATTACGATTGTACTTAGATCCTACGTGGGTTCGGCAGTGAGGAAATCTGTACATGGATCCTACATTGGTTCGGCAAAGGGGATGATTCAGAGGCTACATCAATCATCTCCACCTCTCTTCGTGAATAGTTTACCTGTGTGAGCTGAATCTTGAATTTCAATCCTTATCTTTGATATGATTTTCTTGCTTTCCTGTGTGGATTGGGACGTACTTTCTTGTGTGGATTGAGTTATACTTTCCTGTTTGGATTGGGTTGTACTTGAGCTCATGAGTTGGAGCAGAACTGGAATTGATGACTTAGGTATATGTATGGGTATTTACCTAAGTAGAGTTGGTTGATACTTGTATTCATATATTTCCATTCTGGTTTATACATTGTGGATTCTGGGAGACCTTCGGGATTCTCGGGGTCCCTACTGAGTGTCGTATACTCACCCTTGAACAGGTTACGCCCGCACTGTGTTGTGTTGGGTGCAGACAACAGACAGTGCTGATCGTGATTGAGACTTGAGGAGCGGGATGGTACCCGGATGTGGTCTATTTGGTGGGATGTACACAGAGGGAATGGCCAGACCCGATGAGCTGAAGAGACTGTATGTACTCACCCTTCAGGTGGGAGTTTCGGAGGTCGACTTGGTGGTTTCTGCTTTACTTTTCAGTTGTTGTATTTTTTTTATTCGTACTCCACTTTCAGTTGGGTTTGTATACTGGCCCATTTACTTTCCAGCACTTACTTGTGTATTCAGTTTACTTAGTGTTTATTTCAGTTTGCGTACTCTATGGTGTTTGTTTTCTTTGTAAAGGCAATGCCTTCCCTTTTTTTCGGGATTTACGCCTTTGGTGCTAGTCGCCAGCCCCTGGCCTATGGAAGGCGGGCATGGGGTAGTCACGGCACAGCCCCCGAGGATCGGTCGTGACACTCACAGTAATCTGTTTGGTTTTATTAAATATTTTAAACCATAACGAATCATGTGAAAAATAATGTGATAGGCTATATAATGATTTTACACATGAGAAACGAAATTTAATAGGGTCTAGAAATTGAAACCATTTGATTATGAATTACTATCTACATAAAATTATAATTAATAAAATGAAATAAGGAGTTTTTTTGAGAGGCCTAGTAAAATAAAAATAGTGTTAAATAGAAGTCCAGTTGGTGAAGACTACTTATGAATGGAGATTCAGGTTCGTATATGTCAAAAATATGGGTAGAATCACGTAGGGAAATATCTCGAGCTAAATAGAAGATGTTACATGTGTGGAAAATAAGAGAATAAAGTAACTAATTTCCCAAAAAAAAGGGTTACTTCAGTTGAGGAAAATGAACTTCATCCTATGGTAAAATTAATAGTTTGATGTCTTATATATGGGAAAATTTTGAATTAACCATTTTAATTCACTAATCCAATGGGCTAACTTATAAAAAAATGACCGGTCAATTATATATCAATTTTTAAGGTAGATCATGAGGGTTAGAGAACACTTACCCTACACTCTATATTTGGGGATTTCATATTGAAATTTTCAATAGTGTTCTCTATATACATATTTTTATTCAAAAATTAGCGTAATTTGATGTCATCTTCACCTTTGATAATACCTATTAATAGAGATCCAATTAAATTTCTAGAATAAGAATATAACATTCGATATTAAAAATAAACCCATGATCATATTTTGGGTTGATTGTGATTAATAACTTCATAATAGAAATTACTTTCATATTATGGGTCTTACACCCCATTCATGAGGGATATTTATCTCAAATGTTTAGGGACAGACTGAAAATTGAATATATTAATATTTTTTAAGATTATAATAATTCATTATATGAATATATTCCAATTAGTCATTCATATGCTATAGTTGTGTTTTTAAAAGTTCTCATACCTTCATCTACAAAAAATTCAAAAAAATCATAAAGAATAGACCTGATTGAGCTACATGAATTAATGAAGAAACTACAAGATAATCTTGATAATGGATTCCTTTTCTATAGTGCATCACTATGGGTTTCACATGTTCTTCCCATGATAATAATGATAGTTCAATTCATATTTTCATTGATGATTTAAAAACTAAAAATATCACTATCATGGACAAGAATATTCTATATTGAATTAATTATTTGTTTGATCCACTATGTGGAGATAAATACTTTTCAAATATTGAACATTATTTACTAACTGAGGACCAAAAATAATGATATACAAAAAAAATTTAAGGAGGTGTGGTCATTATTAATTTATTTTAATTAAATTTATACTTACCGATGCCCCCTCATTCTTCATGTATCTCATGAATTGTGTAATTAGATATTTCATTTAAATGTTTGTGGTATCTTTTATAGATTATATTCTAAAATATTAAGAGACCAATAAACTATATGAATAACATTTAATGATTTTATTGAGGACCCTAGGGAGAGATATTTTTTATTCTATATGTTCCATGCTTGTATTTTAGTTACAAACAATATTGTTCTTATATTATATAATCGCATGGGAGGGTATATCAACTAACCCTTTAAATATGGTACTTATTGATAAATGTAATTGGAAAACCACAATAACTGAAAATTATATGTCTGTTAGGTAGGATATATATTACCCAATAATTATGTGGAATATCTAATAACTATCTAATACACAAACCATTCTTACATAGAAGGGAGATAAGTTCTGAGGGATATATTAATGTTATGAAATTATCAAATAGCTAAAAATAATGGTTGGTCTATGCACATGTGTTCACATAACCCTATAGTGGAGAAGGGTTGTTGACATATAGTAGTACACTAGATAAGAGATTAGGATGCATTATTTTTTATAATAATTTAGTGATAGCTTATTCCATATGACAAAAATAAAATTCATATGAAAATGTAACAAACCCAATATTTAGATCTGATAGTGATAATTATTACATTAGATATATGGAGGAATTATCTACATGGTGGAATGTATGACATATATATAAAAAACATAATATTTACACAAAAATGATTGAATATTCAAGATATGAGATAGTTGGATTTGATTATATATTGTGGATCCTTAATATAATATCTCCATAGGAAGACAAAAAGGGTTACTGATTCTCTAGTCAGAATGGCCATGTGGGTTTATCCATTATAAGGATTAAAATATATTCAAAACATATGGATTTTCATTCAATTGACCCTTATGTAATGTGTAAATGGTACAAATAATATATTAGTTAGATGAATTTTTAACCATCCATCCATGTGAGGATTAAAGTGACATAGATGGAGTGTAACGTCCCATCCTGAGTGTTATATGTCGATGCCCCGAGGCTGTCCACTATCTAATATTCAGAATGCCTACATGTACACTAGAAGCTGACAACTAGTAGAGAGGGTCTAATATACAACATCGAGAGAATATTCCCTCATTATTCAAGATTCACAATAGTAGAAATAATTAAATTTTTATCAAAAGAAAATACAAAATACCCAGAATAATACAAGTACAATTACAGATTAGTACCACATGATAATAAAAAATAAGGAAAAAATATCCAAACTAAAGTAGTATATATGTCAGTCATTATATGTTTCATGTGTCACTATAAAAAGCCCAAAATTAAGATACACAAGAAACCCCCCAATGAGGGTACCAACATCACATTTGGTTCACTCATCCAAGATCTATCCCAACTCATCCATCTGAAAGGGTATATAACTTTTCTTTTATTAAAAATAAAAACATTATTAAGGTATCTATCAGGTAGACCGAGTATGGTGTGAGTACCACTCACTAGGCCCCAACCAATGTAATATAAAAAATATCTAGTCTATTAAAGATTATGCATTTGTATAAATAAAAAGCTACAACATTGTAAAAAGTTAATACATTTCATTATTCGTTCATTAACCACAAAAATTAGGCTGGTTCATCTGACACCCAAAAAATCAATGCCTTCTTCATCTTGTGTCAGAGTCCGAACCATATCACATAGGGAATCACTATTAAATATAACATGGGATTTTATCAAACATTTAATCCAAATTCATATCACAACCACTTTGAATCATAGTCTAATTCCAACATTTTGGGCCGATAATATCATGTATAGAACCCTATGGGATTTTGGGTCATCATTCACTTTCCACACCACATTTTTATCACATATGGGCTTTTAAAGCTTTATTCTCTGTCCCATACACTTACTTGTAACATATGGGATTTGGAATAATTATTCCTTGTCCCAGACAAGTTATCACATAAATCAGAAAATCACATAAATAAAATATTTCACATACATCACGGTTTAGAATCATTACCCTTGTGAAAAAGTCTCACCAAATTATCCCATTTCAATTATGATTCCAATAATGATTCTTTAATTTGACCACATGGAATAGTACGAAAAAATTACTATTAAACTAATTAGAAACATTTATTCCTATAAACTATTTACTCATTTAGGATAATTATACAATCCCTTAATTCTGATTAATCATTTAATTTTACATCCCATTATAAACAAATTTCATTATAACAATTTCAACCAATTTCATAATCACCCCCATTCAATCAATTAACTAATTCCATTAATTAATTTATCAATTAATTAATCCAACTAATCAATCGATTATAAAATGTGGAGATTCCAAGTTCACTATTATATAAATTTTATTCAAACCAAGACTATAGGAATTGAAATTAAGACCACCAAAATGAATATCATTTATGGGAGTTTTCCCAATCATAATTCCCTAAATTCAAACTGAATGATCACTTTCAATATGAATACAAATATCTTCAACAAAGACCTAGATCAAGATCAAATAGATTAATTTATATCAAAAAATAGATCTAAAAACCAACCCAACATATGATAAAACATTCCCATTCATCTTGAAATATATATAGGAGAGAAAGGAAACTACAGGGGATGATATTACATACGGTGAGAGGTGAAACTCCATCAATCATATTAGTGATTTGTTAATAAATTTTTTTAGAGGTATTGGAATCCATCCAGGAGATTAAAAAATTTGAGGAATTAGTTTAATTTTGAGTAGGGGTGATTAGGGATTAATATTGGGGATTTGGTATTTTTCTATAATTTCTTGGTGGATTAAAATCCCACATGAATGGTTTACTGTACTAGAGGTATGGTTAACCAAAACTGTTCACCCCACCTTAAGGGTGAAATATGTCTTCAAGAAAAAGTATAGTTTTACAAATCGTACCCGAATTGTATAATCCCCCTCTATCTAGGGCTGCATTGTTTTCTGGTGGAAGAAACTCTATTTTGGAAAACTGCTCGATAACCTTGCATGACCCATTTTCTTAGGAAATTTTCACATTATATGCTGGAACAACCCAAAACAAAAACCATACCAAGGCATACATAAATAAGGAAAAATATTATCTAAAAATGATCTTTAGACGTCTTTAGAAATGGTTAAGATCTTACAATCTCCCCACCTTATAATAGAAAATCATTGAGTTGTAATCCAAACAATCGTTAATATTACTGGATAAAATGATTAGGCCACTTAGCCTATATATATTCTTATATTTACCATGTTTCCACCTAAACATGACCAAGGTTCCAAAATACTCTAACTATTTTCATGGTTCTTCCCCCAGAACACTTTCTCACTGGGATCCACAATTTGTATCATATTTTCCTCAAAGAACGCATTGATTTCAATATCAAAATCATCCACCTCGATGGGATAAGAAGGTTTTGGGTGATACTGTGAAATATGTGAAACATGAAAAAAATCATGCATATCACTATACCACTTTGGAAAAACTAATTGGTACATCATTTTCTCAATTCTATCACAAACCTCAAATGGTCAAACAAGCTTAGGATCCCACTTTCCCTACCACTGAATCCAATGGTGAACCAATCATGGTGACATCTCATGCACAATACTCTATCCAAAAATCTCTAACCCGCCATCCTTCATCATGTATAGAGGTGATCTGCATGGCCTACCATAAAGATCCTAGTATGGATGAACATGAATAGCAGAATGAAATCTATTTTAATAGCTGAAATCCAGAAGTTCTATGTGTGTATCCCAAGACCCACCAATGTCTAGAAAAAAATCTTGAATAAAATATTTTAACACATGTATATTATGTTTTGAGTACCCATTAATCTATGCGTGGGAATTCATACTGAGAATCACTTATGTACCAAGTTCCTTCGATAGAAACAATTCTTGAAGTGTGAAGTGAAATATGAGTCTAAGACATAAATTGTACTCTACTACACTCCATATAGATGGACTATCTCCCAGACATACTTGTCCCCCAAATGATCCAATTAAAAAGTCTCCCAAATTAGAATGAATCGTACTACATTGATCAATCGATCCACAACCACCCAAATAGCATCATTCATCTGAGGCATCATAGGTATACCCACAAAGGAATCAATGGAAATGTCATCCCACTCCCAATTGAGAATGGGAAATGGTTATAGAAAACAATCAGGTCATTGATTCTAATTCATACCTGTTTGATAGGTGTTTCATCTTGTTTAAAACACTAAAAAATTTGAATTCATGCTCATCCACTAATATATTCATCATAGGTCATAGTACATTTTGGATAAATCATGACGCACCACCCATATTGAGGCATGTAATTCATGCATTTCTCCTCTCATATATACATAGGCATAAAAATAGAACCCCATTCATAGATGGTCTCAACCTCTTATATATTACTATCAGAAGTTTACTTCCAACATTTAATGCTTTCCGTCAATGGTAGACACTCTGAATCACCATAAAATCTATAACACCCTGATCTTTAATAGAACTTTTTTTGAATAAATTAAATTTTCATTTATTATTTTCAATGAACTAATTGAATAATTACTTTCACATGTCACCAAATAAGTATATGATACACATAAATTTGAATTGATGTATGTTACCAGAAAAATTGACTCGATATATATTAAATCCTACATCAAATTGGTGTTAGTTACACACAACACTAATGTTTCTATGAAACATTATTTAATTGTTATAATTTCTTAAAATGTTATAATTATAACCTTGATGATAAACATAGTAATATGAATATTATTAAGTACTTTTCGAATATTTTTAATAATTTTTTATATAAATAAAGCATATTTATTTTCAATGATATAATTATTGGAAAAGTCCTTATATTTTTAGAAAATACTATTCTCTCGAATAAACTGCTATTATTTTCCTTCTATGAAAAATCAAAAAAATTAATTTCAGAAAAAATTATAAATTTTATTTAAAAAAACATTAGATTTTTATGTATATTGTAAATGTTATTTTAGGGTGATTTTTTAGGATTTTTCGAAGAAACATCATTTTTGGTTGAATAGTAAGAATTACTATATATTAATTCAAAACAATTTTTTCATCTAAATTATTTATTAGGTTAAATTATATTTTATTTTTTAAATGTTTAATTATATAATATTTTTTCCATTAATTAAATGTGGGATATTGGAACCAATGTCACTTTGAAATTGGATATAAAAACCCACCAATATTTTGATCATTTTTACATTAAAAACACATATTTTCGAACCGCATGTGGGATTAATTTTATATTAATTTTTTCCATATATAAGTTTGTAATTTTGAAAAATATATTCTATATTTTTCATTATAATATTTTAAAATTTATAATACGGTCAACATAGTTTTTGACAAAAAATATTAAGGAACATCGCTAAAAATAATAACATCAATTAAAGTAAAATTAAGCCTAACTTAGGGTTGAACCTTAAATTTAAGACCCAAATGACATAAAGACTTGTAAAACATCCATTGGATGGATGGATGAATACCCTATAATCTCTTTTATCCACTATGTACCATTATTTGATCCACTATTAATATGAAAATCGTATGTGGAATTGTCTCTTCAGAAATTTACAAGAGTGTCACTCCTCCTCCACTATAAAAAAGGATCATTTCCACCCGATTACTCACTCCATAGAAGCCACATGTCTCACCCAAACAATGATAATATAATCTAAAAACATACCACCCTTCCTATTTAAACCATTAATTTTGGATGAATTCATTCCATTGATTCCTCTTGGAACAAAATGAAACGTGTTACCTGATTAATAGGCAACGTCTTCTCTCAAGTCCTTTATTTTAATTTTCTAATCCACCCCATCCACTCTATCAATTCCATTATTGAATAACTAAAACACTAGAATCAATATACTAATTTTTTTTAATCTAATGGTTTCACCTACACAATCACACCTCCATCTAATCGGTAACAAACACCATATTTTTCTTCTAAGGCAAACTACCGCCTCACTAAACAGTTTTTTTTCAAAAAAATTTACCGCCTTTCACAGTGAAAATTACGATAGACATTGTATATATATATATATATTATTTTATTTATTATATATTTAATAATCTTTATTCTGTTTCCAACACATATATTTTTACATTCAATTTAGGGTAGATACAATAATTTCGTTTGAGGAAGTGTGGACTACCACCCTCTCAAAGCGATATGAATCATTAACACAATACATAGAATGTATTTAGGATGGTTTTAGTGAACTTATATAATATATATGATATAATAATACTAATATAATAAATATATGTGTATATATATACATGTATTTATATTCCATTTACCTTTTTTCTTTTAATAAGGAAAAAAATGGAGCAACGTTAATGCATACATACGGCTTACCGTCACCATGAACAGTGCATTCCATTTTCATACATCTGTATTATATAGATTATTATACTACATTAATAAATAATAGAAATTATATTTATATCATGGTTTAAATTTTTTAATTGTGATGCAATTATAAGGTCCAATGATATAAAAAATTAAGATACATGCGTAGAACAAAGAAAATATAACCCAAAGTGAAACCACAACATAAGATTGTTAACAAGAGTGTAATATAAGGTCGTAATCACAACATATATGGAATTATATATAAAAATATGGTTCATTAAAAGATTTATAATAGATACATATTTATTATTTAGGTTTTATTGAATGAGTATGAAGAGATTCAAGATAGAAGGTTAGGGGATTTAATCTCAATTTTTACTTCTGTGAGATACACACTATTTTCTGCACTCATTCCATTTCTGTGGGGTATATACTTCCCATAAATTAATTATATATATATCTTATAATTAAATATTTGGTTATTCACATATCTATTCTATTATCTTTCATTCATGGGGCTTATGATTCAAAATAACCAAATCGGTAAAATAGTTTTGTATCAATTTTTCATCATTCATAATTATGGTTTGTTATTCACCTAAATTTTAATTACAGGATTATATACATAATTTAGAAATGTAATATCCAGAATTTATTTTTATTTAATTATGTTTTATTCTTCCTTAAATTTCATTTTCTCACGTGGACAGAAACATCCCTTGTCACCATGTTATTAGAGTTTTTCAGGAAAATCTCATCACTTTTCGTGATTATTTATGTTTATTATTATTTGGATGAAATATCATGATCTATCTCTCGACGAATATCATGATTTTATTTTCCTCTATTTATTCAAGTCATATCTATGTACTGGATCCATTTTTCTACTCTTTAGTACTTCAGATAACATTTAATTTAAAATCAGACTGTATCTCTCTTCAATCAAAAATTTATTATATTAAAAAAACATGTCTTAAAAAATGCTTCAAAAATGTTTTGGAAATATCTATGAAGTGCATTTTTAAGGAAAGAATATTTTAAAAACATTTTTTGGTTTTCAATGCTTCCATTATATATTTCCAAATATATTTTCAAATGTAATATTTTTCAAAAATGTTTTTTTTCAATGATTTTCCCATGAAACAATAAACTTTTCCTCATGAAATATTTTTATAAGATCATTCAAAATTATTTATCATCTGTGAAAACATCCATTGGTTTTAGTCATTACTTTAGGGGGAAACAATTCAATGTTTCCATGAATATTATTTCTCTAAATGTATTATGTTTTGATTGAATGATATTGATGAATCCTAATTCTATTTCACAGGTTCTATGATATTGAAACCTACTTCTTTTCATGATTTATTTTTATGATGAAATAATTTTGAAACATGTATATTTCAATAGGTAATGATATGATTACATTTTTATAACAACCATTTCATTTCATTGGTTTGGATATTATTATTTATGATCATGTGGCACATTTATGTATTATTTCAATATAATATTGGTGTGACCTATATATCCCTCCAATGCATTGGGTAATGATTAATATATCCCGATATAGACTAGTAGGTTCTTCAGATTGAACCTTGACTACTAATATGTCCATGAGAGTGAACCATTACAACCAAGATGGTATGAGGAGTGAGCTCATGCCACTAATATGGATGTGGGAGTAAACCATGACTACCTAGATAGAATGGGGAGTGAACCCATACTACCAAGATTTTCCTGGGGTGATGTCTTAGATACTATGTAAATCCTATTATATGCTTATGTGTCTTACATAATTCCATATTTTATTCCTATGCTCTACTTTCAGGTCTTATGTTCATTATTTCCTAATGATTCATTTCTTATAATCTTCAATCTTTTTGAAATTACTCATTTTTATGATCTTTAATATTTCATGTATGATATAATATTTTCTGGATTATGTTCTCATACCATTATGCTTAGGATTATTGTTACATGTCTTCCTTCTTTACTGTTATAGTGCTTCTGATCTCACCCCTCTATTTGTTCAATTTCTCCCATGTTATGAAGATATGTATTGTGTTTTATGTGTCTAAGATGGTTTCTAGTTTGGAGGAACCTAGTGGGAGATAATGTTTCTTGCTTTTGTACCACTATTCATGTTTTAATGTTTCTAAATGCACTAATCTAGAATGGTATTCATGCGCCTATTTGTGTAATGTTTTATGTATTCCAAAAAAGTTAAGTAATGTTGAAGTATGTCAATAATGGGTCGTTATAGTTGGTATCAGAGAATATGCTTACATATATTTTGAAAGATAAGATGAGAAAACCAATGTTATAACCCAATGGAAACGTCTCTGGATAAATCTATGAATTTAGAAGGGTATAAGAAAATGTCTTAGAATTTTGGTAAGGGATAAAGTGAGTGGTTTCATATAAATACATCCATGTATAGATTCTAAAATTGATTTTGGATCTTTAAAAGATGTATGAAGGGTAAAAACGATAATAATATGTTTTGTGCCTTACTTGGGGGTAATCTTGTCAACCATAATGGGCATTTCTAGATACCTTGTGTTACACTCATAGCTAGGATGTATTGTAAATTCAGAAACTCTTCATGAACAATCATGAAGAATTTGTGAATAATTATTCTATGAACAACCGACAATAAACATAAGGATTCATAAATTAAGTAAGCTTTAATAACATAGAAATCATATAGGTGAATTTTCATGGTTATATGGTTCTTCGTTATGATAATTTTTTCTTACACTATGATTTTGGTTTTAGTTAATGGGAGGAACCTGAAGGAACCATGTTAATGGTTATTATAATGGAAAATGAAATGATTTTCCTCCACAGAAACTGAACTCTATTGGATATAGAATGAAAAACCTCATTTTTATTCACACACAGCTTTCTCAAGATATGAATCATATTGGACTTCCTAATGAGAAAAGGAGGGGGAAACATTATATGGAGTCTTTCGTGAAGAAACATCCACCATCTTTCAGGGGGTCTTACGATCCCCATATTTATGAAAAATGTATCATTACTATTGAAAATATATTCTCCATTTTCTAGTATTCGGAGAATGATAATGTCATTCTGGATGTCTAATGGTTAGAAGGTGAAGTAGAAAAGTGGTGGACTCTAAAAAAAATGAGGAATTAAGATGATATGGAATCTATTGAATGGTATGAGTTCAAGGAATTATTTTTCAATAAGTAATTTAAAAGGATTTTATTTACCAATTTAGAGAATGTGTTCCTTGAGTTAAATAATAGAGATATTGAATCTATTGGTACCTATGAGGTAAATTTCAGCTGTATTTATGGGTTCTCTTTAGAAATTATCAACCAACCTAGATGTAATGTGGAACGGTTCTTCATTGAACTAAATCCAAGTTTCAAAAGTGTGATCTCAATTAGAAACATTAGTTTCTATGAAGAGATTTTGAATTTCAAAATCATGGTTGAAATGGAGTTTGGAGTCATGTATCAATCTCATGGTTTTGACTAGAATAGGAAGTTTGAGTTTAAAGTAAAATAAAAAAACCAGGAACAGAAGAAGAAAAGATTCCTATTATTCTCTATGTGTAGGAAGAATCATGGGAGATATTGACTTAAGGGTCTAATAAATGATTTATGTGTGTAAGGGAAGTCCATATGGAATATCTATTGTCATATTTTATTATGGATCTACCCACTATTTTATATCTAATTAAGATTATAAGGGTGTAATGAACTCAAAAAAATAATTAGATGTTGAATTATTATTTAAAACTTCTAATGTTACCTTAATTTCACTCATGTCTATGATTCCTCTCTGGCCGTTGTTTGTGGGAATGTGTTTCATGAAAATCTTTTCATTATTATTTTGGGTGTATTTGATTTTATCTTAGGAATGGATTTATTTTCTTTACATAATTCCCTCATCAATTTTCTATGTAGGGGAGTTAATTTTTATAATTCAAACCCTCTAATATTCATCCATAATGTGATTATAAGTATAAACTTCCTAAGGAGATTACATAGTACACATGGGTTTAATTATTATAAGATTAAATGACAAAAAATATTAAAAATAGGAAGAGAAAAGGAACAAAGGCATCACAAGGGCCTATTTAAGAGGAGAACTAGGGAATCCCCAAAGTATACATCAGCACCCCTAGGGGGGTAGAGAGCTTGTGGTATTAAACAGCTTGAAGGGGACCTCATGAGAGGCTTTGGAGGCCAGATAGTCATTGATTGGTTCCATACACGCCACATGTGGACGAGCTTAGAGCTATATATAATGGGGGATTTTCTTATGAGAATAAAGTAAATTATTTTCCATGGACATGATGGTATGATTTATATAAAATCCAAGATAAAATTAGAGTCTATCTCCACTGAAGCCAAGGAGATACCATTTGAATGACACAAATCAATACCATTGCGCATAGCCTCAGACTGATCCTTTATAGAGTCTTCAGACCCATTGAATGAACTAAAGGCAAGTAAAATTGATCCCATGGTGTCCAAAACGACTCCTCTTCTCCGTATAAGGCCTTTAAAACATGAGCTATAAGTATTCAAAATGGGTTTTATCTACAACGGTGGGGGAGAGGATCGACATCGATCATATTGTTATTGTTGAAGAATTTGTGGATTTCTTTCTAGAAGTGCTTCATAGTATTCCACCCAAATCTGTTGTTGAGTTATCTATAGAACTCATACCTAGTTTCTCACTAATATTTAAGGCTCCATATAGAATGGATCCAATTATGTTTTAGGAATTAAAGATGAAACTCTAAGATAATTATTATAAGAGATTTATTCATCCATATGTTTCACCCTGGGGTGGACCGGTTCTTTTTTCAAAATGATATATGGATCAATGAGAATATATTTTGATTATAATGATGTAAAATATAAAAATATAGAAAATGTACACTTATCATCATTTTGATGACTTACTTGACCAATTGCACTGAGATCAACACTTCTCTAGTATTGACCTTCATAATGGATATCATCAATTGATAGTCAAGAAGGTGGATATACTGAAGATGTAATTAAATATAAGTTTTGGACACTAAGAATATATAGTGATACATTTTGGTCTTTCTAATTCCCCTAATATCTTCATGGAGTTCATGAATAGAGTCTTTAGAGATTACCTCACTCGGTTTATGAGAATCATTATAGATGATATTCTTTTTTATTAATTGGGAAAGGAATAAGATGAATATCATTAAATAAATATACTAAATACCATAAGTAATGAAAATATATATATGTAAATTCTACAAAGTGGGAATTTTAGTACCAAAATATTTCATTTTTGGGGTCACATAATCTCAATAGATGTAGATCCATAGTCCGTCAAAGAAAAAGGCTATTAAATGATGTAAAAGACCAACCATGGTGTCTATGATCCACATATTTCTTGGTTTAGATGTATATTATTGATGGTTTGTGTAGAATGTCTCACAACTATCAAATCCCCTGACCAAGTAAACTCAAAAGGGTGAAATATTCCTTTGGATAGATGAATGTGAGAGAAATTTCATGGAACTGATGAGAATGTTAGTCAATTCACTTGTTATTATATTACCCTATAGTAGAGAAGGTTTTCAAGTATTAAGTGATGTATCCATGAATGGATTGGAATGTTTTCTTATGAATAATAACATGGTTATCTCTTTTTACTCATAGAATATGAATATCCATTAATAAAATTACCCAACTTATGATTTGGAGTTAGCAGTGGTAATTTTTGCATTAAATATTTGGAGGTATTGTCCTTATGGAGAAGTGAGTGATATTTATATTGATCATAAATTTATAAAATATATATTCACATGGAATGATTTAAATATACATCAGAGACATTGGTTAAAATTGATAAAGGTTTATGACTGCTCAATACAATATAACCACAAGAAAGAAAATAATGTGGATGATTGTTTTAGTTACAAGGATAATTCTAGATTTTCCATGATGTGGATCACAAAATATCCAATATTTATAGATTTTCAAGGGATAAAGCTATAAATACCAAAGGAAGGGGGAAATCGTATATTTCTAAAATGAATGTTCAACCCACTATCCAGGAGAAGTTTTAAGAGTTGCAGAAGTAAGAGGAATAAGTGAAAAAGATAGAGAAAGTGTGGCTGGATGTCACCTATTGACCATTCAATGTTCTGATGCTCTGTTAATAAGTATAATAACACTCGGGTCGAATCCTGGGTGATGATACTTTTTAATAGTCTATTGTTTTTAGCAGATTGTATTTTGATTAGGTGGGTTTGTTTGCAGATCCTAATTGAAATGATTGATCGATTTAACAATTTAATAAATATTGGGGTGAGTTTATCATTATTTAGTTAATCTTGTGATATCCTTGAGTTTTACTTTATATTGCATTATATTAACACCCATTTCACAATTTGACGTGGATTGGAATTCCCAAGTGGTATGTCTTAAATCCAAACATTTACTTTACATAGGGTCTGAATATTAATAACACCATGTTTATGGTATTGTATTTATGGTTCCAATAATCCATGGAAACCAATAGTTAAACAAAACTAGTCATTAATCCATGAAATTTTAAGTCCAACATAAAAATGTTAATTCAATGAATATTCATTGAGAAAAAGCACTCAATCGCTTAAAATCCCTAAAATACAACTCACTCCAATGAGAGATTAAATCAGACATTGAAATGATTAGTAATCTGGTTATAATGATTATGATGATAAATTAAGGATATAAGAAAAATAAATGGATAAGAAATGAGTGGTGCATTAAAAACACACAAAAACGATGATGATAACTAAAAATGAACTTTTGATTGATTGAAAAATCAAAATAAAATATTGGGGTTCAACTATATTTAAACTATTTTAATAAAATTAATGTTAAAATAAATAAGGTGGATGAGAATATGATATATTAATGCAAAAACTTACATTAAAATGGAATTACAAAAAAAGACTTACAAGATTACAATAATGATGGACACAAATGTAAAAGGAAACAAATGGAAGAGGAAAGATATCTAAAGTTAAAATTTGATTATGGAAGGTCCTCCCAAGCCCTTTGAAAGGCTATGGTTGTTCCAATATGTTCTCCTCTATTCTGAAATGCCAACTCCTTTGAAGGAGAGGAGGGGGATGTATTTATAGCCCAAGGAAGTGGACTGTTTGCATTCCTAATACATTCCACCAATTTCATCACCAATTTGGATAATCAGACATAATAATCTCGAGATAGCCTCTTCTTCAAAGTTTTAGACACTAATATTGGCCGACCTCCCTCAAAATTTGGAGTCATTTGGACTTATGGAGCCAATGTTATGGTGGTTTTATTAAACAAAGATAAACTGTCCATTTGAATCAATAATTTTTAAAATTATGAAATGTGAATGGGTTTATCAATAGGAATATGACTTAAAATCAAAACACTTTCTTCAAAAAAATCGTCCGCCTATAACCTCTCTTTCACACTGAAACAACAAGGCTTTATTTGATTATTACATCATAATATATGTCATGTATACTGTAATGATTTTATTTCTTGGCTAGGATGGTGGGCTGAGTTTAAATGAATCAGTTGGGCCCCTTGTCTTTGGATTTGTTCCTTGATATTATTATCAAAGACTCGTTACACTTTCCCCAGAACTTTTTATGAGAATTAATAAATTTTCATTTCTGGACTAAACCTAGTAATTAAATATTCGTGGATGGGCTAGTTTCTTCACAGATTCATTGGGCCTTCTTGTGTGGTCCATATAAAATTTTAAATGGAGGAATTGGTCATTTAATCATTCTAAAGATATGTGGGAAATTGAATAAGAAATCATAAAAAACAGAACCCACACTAATTATATTATTAGGGTGAAAGTTAAAAATAAAATAGTACACTAACTCAATTGAACTACTTCTAAAAATTCTAAAAAATTATATATATTATTAAAACAATAATATTCCACTCAAATTAATTACATTTTATATAAAATTAGTGAAGGGAGTATATAATAGGTTGTGAAAATATTAATAACATCAAATTCCCCACACATAGTCTTGTGCATGTCCACATGTGCAACAAATATAAAAACATCACAAAATCATTTTCACTCACCAACAAATATTAAAATTTTCTTTTCCCCATTCAAGGGAGGTTTAGCCAATATCACCCATCTATATTAAATTCCACTATAATTAGTTATAGAAACAACGTTAAAAAAATTCATTTTTTCATTTTCAAATTTTGAAATGGAAAATGGTGGAACACAAAACATACTCATCTCAGGATGATAAAATTAATTTATGGAGCTTCACTCATTCACCAACCAAAAGTGAAAATCATTTAGTTTATAAGATCTCTCAGCTTCCACTCTCTATCCAAAAGTGCTCAAAAATCAAGAGGTATTTTTAGGGGTTTTTATGTGGCTATGGTATGGTAAGAATATGATACCTAGAAGATAGGAAAAGGGGGTAAAACACCAACATTATAAAAACAATGCACATTTATTTTCAAATGAAGCATAGAAGAAAATGAAAACATATATTTACAAGGGAATAATTGTGTGATGAACGACACAATAGAGGGTAAAAATTTTAAGGGGATGAGAAGATGAAATATTTACAAAACACAAAAATTCTCCCAATGACATAAGTGTTCATCATTTTTTTTATTTTTTATTTGAAAGATGAAGTTGAAATAGATCTATCATTCATCACCGATCTCATGATTTGTCTCCTCATGACACTAATTGTTATAGTTATAACAAGATCAAAGGTTGAGGAAATGTTATTTTTAACATACCCAAGACACAGCTCATTTTTTTAACACTTGTCAATAACATTTACAAAATTACATAAATGAAAGTACATTACATTCCCCAAAACTCATTGAATGAAAACCTCTCCCCCACACTAAAATGGATTTTTTCCCTCAAGCATATGATAACATGGTGAAATAAACAAAGGTTACCCAAAATAAAATCCATTCCACCTGTACACATAAATTTAAAAAAAATATGCAATGAAAATGCATGTTGATATTCGGTGAGAAAGGTACTGGGCTTGTAATGTGGAAATCAATGAAATGTTTTTCATAGGCTCGAAGGTGATTTCAAAATGAAGATTAATGTATGGTTAATGGGAGGCTATTTAGATATTATAATTTTCAAGTTTCTTAGAAAATGCCTCTATCATATTAATGTGCACTGAAGTAGGAAATTCAGCCTGAAGGTCCACAAACTCAAGACTCAAAAATGCGGGTGAAAACAAACATTTTGAAAAGATGGCCATATGTGGCCTTGGAATGAACGAAAATGTTGTTCCTCATGGGTGGGGAAAATCATTTTCCAAATCAAAAAATTTCCCATTCAAAATTTGTTGGTTTTGACACAAGATTCTTTATCCAAATTTATGAATAAACCACAAAATATACGGATGAAACCACGTCTTTTGACTCCCAAAAATGGTTTTTCAAAATTTAAAAATTTTAATGTGAGTAATTATGACTATTGTTTGTTCATTTTTTTTAATATTTTAGGTTCTTTTGTTCATAAATTACACACCAACACAAAAGAGAAATAGTAAATAAAAATGTGATGAGGAACATTCTAAAAAAACCGAGAATGAGGGAGGAAGAAGAAGAAACATAGAGAGAGGGGGGAGGAGGAGAAGGATTTGAAGGGAAAGAGGTGCCCTGTGGTTTGGATTTGGTGGGTTGTCATCTCCATCCAATGGTGGGTCAAGTGTTGAAGTTGGGAGTCTGATGTAAGTCAATGTGGTTGTAGGATTGTGTGTCATCACATGGTGATGCTTTAACTGATGTCCATTAACCATGAATGTTCTTTTCGAAGGGGGGTCTTAGACTTGAACTACACCAAAAGGGTAAATATTAGTAATAACAAAAGAACCATCCCAATAAGAATTAATCTTACATGGGTGAAGTCAAAATCAAGAGTTGAAGAGAATTACCTTTTCTACTTCTTGAAATAACTTTCTCATGATGTATTTTTCTTAGAGCGCCTTAGCCTTTTCTTTGTACAGACTAGAATTCTCATAACAGTAAAGTCGACGCTCCTCCAATTCATCCAATTGCAAAAAAATTTCTTGTCCATATTTTTCACAATCAAAATTATTGGTTTTCATAGCCCAAAATGTCTTCTGTTGGATTTCAAATGTAAGATGACCTACATTACCAAAAACTATCTTATAAGGAGACAACCCAATGGGTCTTTTATTGTAATTTCTATAAGCCCAAAGTACTTCACCTAGTCTTTCAAGCCAGTCTTTTCTGGTGGGTTTTACAATTCTCTCATGAACTTTTTTCACTTCTCTTTTAGAAATTTCATCCATGTCATTTGTTTGGGGTTATATGCAGTTGAATTTTAATGTAAAATTCCATTATTTTTCAAAAGATATTCCCTGCTTAGATTCCCCAAATATCAAAGATCCCATAGATGATTAATGGATTTTGGGCGTTTCATTTTTCATTAAAAATGTGCCAAACCTTTGTAATGTGGGACATGATTGAAAGAACTCATGTGAGTCCTTGAAGAGTGAAGGCCAGAAGAATCTAGAGTCTAGTACCATTCGAGAGGTCCTTTGTGGTCCAAAATGTCCACTACCAGGAATTGACTGACATAATTCTAGGATGTAAGAATGTCCATTTTCATCAACACATCTCTTAATTACCATGTCTACCCCATTTTTCCAATGATTATTTTTTCCCAAAAATAGTATTGTGAATCACTTTTCAACTTCATTTTTTGTTCTGTTGAAAATATTTCATGAAAACACTAGAAACCAAGTAATTTACAATTGGGGAATACCATGGTTTATTTGGGGTGAGAGATGAAATGTGCTCAGTTGGAAATTTGGGATCAATTATTTTAGAATGAGAAAAATTACATATTCTACACAAGTGACCAGCCAAAGGGTTTTATTTTCCTGGTCTATCTTTGATTTCAAGGTCAAAATCATGGAGCATTAGGATCCATCTTATTATCATCGGTCTGGAATCAATTTTCCTGAGTATGAACATTATAACAGAATGGTCTATGAAGATTATTTTGGAACTTAAGAGACAGAGCCGGAATTTGTCTATTGCAAAAACCACTACTAAATGTTCCTTTTCATTTAAAATGTAGTCATATTGAGTTTCATCCAATGTTTTATAGGCATAATAGATAAAATTAGGAATATTTTCCCTTCATTGACCAAGAATGTCCCCAATGGACCCATCAGATGCATCACACATCAACTCAATGGGTAACGCCTAATCTGGGGGTTGGATTATTGGGGAAGATGTAAGATAAATTTTGATTTCAATGAATTCTCTCTTTAAAACCTCATTGAAATGGAAAGTGACATCATTATGGAGTGGATGAGTGAGTGGGAGGGAAATCATACTAATGTTATTGATGAATCGATGATAGAAACCAGCATGACCGAGAAATGATTGGATGTCTTGAATAGAAGTTGGTTCAGGAAGTGATTAGATCACCTCTATTTTTCCAGGATCAACTTCAATTCCCTCTTTTGAAACTATGTTCCCTAGAACAATCCCATTTTTAACCATAAAGTGGAATTTTTAAAAATTTAACACAAGGTTACACTTGACACACTTTTGGAGGACTCGAGAGAGTGAATTCAAGAAAGTTTCAAATTATTCACCAAAAATGGTAAAGACATCCATGAATACATCCAAGAAATGTTCAATGAATTCAGAAAAGATACTCATCATACACATATGGAATGTTGAAGGAGCATTATAAAGGCCAAAAGGAATTATCCTATATGCCAATATTCCAAAGCGTTATGTGAATGTAGTCTTTTCTTGGTCTTAAAGTGCGATTGATATTTGTTTGTAGCCGATGTATCCATTAAGAAAGCAACAGTATAACTTTTTGGCTAATCGTTTTTGAATCTGATTAAGGAATGGAAGAGGGTAGTGATCTTTTCTTGTTTCAACATTCAATTTCCTATAGTTGAAGCACACACGAAATTTTTTCTTCACTCGAGTTGTGACTACCTCATCATGTTCATTAGTGACAACAACTATCCCACCCTTTTTAGTTAATACATGAATTGGACTAACCCATTCACTATCAGAAATTGGTTAGATAATACCAGCATTAAGACTAACCCATTCACTATCACAAATTGGGTAGATAATACTAGATTGAAGAATCTTGGTGATCTCTTCCCAAACTACCCCAAGTATGAGATGCTTGAGTCTTATTTGTGGTCGTCTAATTGGATTGGATGTTTCCTCAAGATGGATGTGATGCATGCAGAGTTCAGGTTTGATTCTCGGTATGTCATCTATGGTCCAACCTAAAGCCTTTTTTTCTTCTAACACTTGAACAAGTTTGGACTCCTCAGTTTCGGTATGTGAAGTAGAGATAATGACATGATAAGAGTGATAATGGAAAAGGAATTCATATTTTATGTGTTTAGAAAGAGGTTTTAGATCAGTAAAATCTCTCATTTGTGGGTAAGACAACTCCGGAATGGAGGAAGGGACTTCAGTTTCATTATATTCATTTTCCTTAATAATTTCCAAGGTGGAGTAGTAGATATCAGAGTTGAGGTGGGATTCATGAGAGTTTTCAAGATCCTCTAGATTGATGGAGTCTATGAATGAGAGGTCCACATCAACATCACTATTTGTAACATGTTTAATCATGTTAAACTTTTCACAAGATCTTTTTTCTTCAGAACTAGATGGATTGGGGATCTATTGACACTTAGAATGGTACTCAGATGCATGGATTGAGAATGATGAGTGATCCTTAGATGGGTATCGCATGGCTTGGAAAATGTTAAACTTGACTAGTTGGTCACCAAATTCTATGGATAAGAAGCCTGAATTGACATCAATCTTGGTAATAGCAGTCATGAGGAATGGTCTTCCAAGAATTATAAGAGATCTATAAGAGTTCATCTCACATTCCATGTCAAGGACATAGAAATGATCTATGAAGATGAGATCATTAATATGAAGAAGGACATTCTCAATTATTCTCTGAGGACTGGTTGTGCTTCGATTGGCTAATTAAATGTTAACACTCATTGGGTGCAAGGCACCTAGACCAAGGATGGATAATATGGATTTGGGAATGACATTAATTGAGGCCCCTAGGTCTATGAGTGCATCATAAATGTTTGAACTTCCAATTTGGCGTGGAACTGTAAGGGTCCCTGAATCTTTTCACTTTATGCGAATAGACTGCTAGGTGGAATAATTTTTGAAGGTCCTAAGTTTTCTATTGTGGGTGCACAATTCCTTAACAAATGTTTTAAAGTTAGGGTATTGTTTTATGTAATCTAAGAGGGCATTTTTGACTTCAACATGTATAAACATGTCAAGCATTTCAGGATTGGGTATAAAGGAATTCATTGGTTTTAAAACCACTCGAGGAAAAGGAATTGGATTCCTAAGTGGAATGGAAAGAGGTGAGAGAATGGATTCATATTCCTTTTCATGTTTCTTTTTTCTATTCATTTTCTATGTCAACATTCAAATGGGTTTCGATGACTTATCATGAGGCATATCAATTTTTTTCATGATCTTAGTGAAATTTCACTTACATTACCTTTGGGGTTGGGTAATGGTTGAGTTCGGAGTTGAGAAGAATTTTAATGTTGTTGTTGGATCAGGTGGGATGTAATTTGACCAATTTGGGTTCCAAATTTTTTGAGGCTGGAATTGGTGAAGGATTCAGGATCATCCCCTTCACTTTCTCATGGATGCTTGGAAGAAGAGGCTTTTCCCAAATTAAGATTACCATGATATTGGTTCTTCGGAAAGCGATTGTATTGGGTTGGGAATTGGGAAGGCACAATATGATAGTGGAATCCAGGAGGAGGAAGAGGAGGATTGATTCTTTGAGGATGAGGAAAAAAAGGATAAGGATGCTATAAGTTACCAACACCTAGACTATATTGAAACTGGATTGGGTTTTGAGGAGGGATTTGAGGGGGGTGAGAAATGGGATTCTCATATCTCATGTTATGGTTATTTGTTGAAGATAAGGGCACATAATGGGGTTGGTTGAACTTTCTAACAAACTAAAATGATTATTGGGGGTTGGGGTTCCACTGATCAGATGTTGCATTGAGCTCCATTGGTCCAGATGAATCCGATAGATCCTCTTGAAGTTTTGGACATGTTTCAGTTGGATGAGATGGGGAGATACAGATTTCACAGTTCTAGATAGAACCATGGAATATAGACTGTGGAGAAGATGAGGTGGGGATTTTTATGCCTCAAAAAGTTTCCGCACAAGACCTGTATGTTTACTCATCAACTCAGTCATCTTGTTCGACTGTAGGGATTTATTGTCTTGGGCTTTTTTTACTTGAGAACCTGCTCGATTATGGAATTTTTGTGTGTTCACTACCATGTTTCCTATGGGATCTCTTGCAGCTGCAAGAGTTTGATCAACAAGAGCACCACCACTTCTGGCATCCTTGAGTGTTCTCTCCCTCATAGAAGTATTGGATCAAGGGTGGTTCAGGGATGTGGTGATGTGGGAGGGTTGCAACATGATTTTTGAACCTCTCCCAGTAATCATAGAGAGATTCATTTCGGAATTGAATATTACCACTTATTTCCTTTTGGATAGAAGCAGTACGAGAAGTAGGATAGAATTTCTCTAAGAAGAGTCACCTCATGTCATTCCATGTGGTTATGGAACCAGGAAAAAGTTTGTAGATCCATGAATACCTTGAGGTTGGATATTGAATTCCAAGAGGTTGGTAATTCATATCATGGGCAACAAGTTCATTATGTGTATGGTCCCTAGGATAGGCCATTTCTAATTCAACTGGTTGGACAAGGATAGGTTCTGGAATGAGTTGAATATCTTTATTTTCCTCCAAATTTGGAAAAGTGTTCACTAAATTTCAGGATCAAATAAATCTGAGGGATTGTTTCAGAGTCTACCTGGAATTTAGAGAGTTGTTGGACGAAAAAGGAACATGGGTTTTTCTGTGTGTGTTTGTTTTCAATTTCTGATTTTTATGAGAAGATAGGTTTTTTATTTGTGTTTTTGTTCAATATTTATTTTAATTTTTTTTTGTTTTTTCACAATAACCAGAAACTAATGACTACATAAATCTCCATCCCCAGAAACGGTTCCATTTGAAAGCACTTCTGATTGACAGATATCAACCGTTCAATGTTCTGATACTCTACTAATGTGTATAGTAGCACTCGGGTCAAATCCTTTGTGATGGTACTTTTTAAAAGACTTGTTTTTAGTTGATTGTATATTGATTTGGGGGGTTTGTTTGCATATATTAATTGAAATGAATGATCTATTTACGAATTTAATAAATATTGTGGTGAGTTCATCATTAGGAAGTTATGCTTGTGATATCCTTGATCTTTTCTTTTTATTGCATTAAATTAACACCCATGACACAAGATGATGTTGATTTGAATTCCAAAATGTTAAGGCATTAATCCAAGCCTTAACTTAACTTAGGTTTCTAATTGTAATAATATATTGTTTATGGTAGTGTATTTATGGTTCCAATAATCAATGGAAACCACTTGTTAAATAAACAATGTCATTGATCAATGACATGCTAAGTCCAACATACACAATGTTAATTCAAAGAATACTCATCGAGCAAAAGCACTAAATCGCTTAATATCCCTAAATTACAAGTCAAATCAATGAGTGATAATAATATTATCTAATCATTTACCAATAAATTTATATTTATTTTATAATTCAGTTGTTCATAATCATTCCTACTAATTTAATGGCTATGTTATAATGTCCATATTTAAGTAATTATTTTTAGTTGTTTTTTCAAGAATGATTTGGCATCGTGTTTCCTTTTAAAATCAGGAAATGATACATTCATCCCCAATTAATTTAATTTCACCCTCACAATTCAGTCAACATTCATAAAATTCATTATTTATATATTTAGAATTAACAATATATATATCTTCTAAGGGAACATAGTGACCTATAAATTCATAAAAAATATATCACTAATATTTTTTTATGAAAATGACAATGCCTAATCTCTAATTCATTCTACACCATTACTATGATTCTAAATGTGATTCTATAAACCCGTGATTTGATATTTAGTAAATAAAAATGAATTGTATTTTTTTATAATGATAATTGAAAAACACATACAAAATTTTACTTTTCAAGACCTTTTTAGTCTAGAGTTTGGAGGATTCGACAAATAAATTAAATTTTATCAGAATATAATAAAATTAACTCAATTTATTTTTGTGTGATAAATGAATAAGATATGAGACAAAAATTCAGTAATACTACCAATCTTGAAGAAAATTATTTTCAAACATATAGTGAGGATAAAATTTCCTATTAATCGTTTTTAAAAACAATGATAAAATCATTTTAAAATACATAGAACGTAATTTATAAAACAATTTTATATCAAATAAAATATACTTGATATAAATTTTAATCATTGTTTTTCATAAAAATTAAAATGAAATATCCTTTCAATACCTATTAAAATACTCAAAATTTTGAGATGCCATTTGAAAATCATCTTTGAAAAACAATTGGATTTTCCTTAAAAATACGTTCAAAATAAGAACTTTTTTAGGATTAAAATGATACATGTATGATATTATAAAAACCATGGGGCTATTAGGAGTATCACATCTAGGAAATTATACCCTTTAGGTCATGGTTAATCCACTCTTTCATTATCATGTCACATGATACCCTACTACTGAATTTTAAGAAACACCTCAAAAGCACAGCTTTCTCATTTATAAACCATTAAGAACATTTCAGGATCTTATATAAAATATTTTCACAGAAAAAATAATTTTAATACTTCTAAACCTGAATAAATATTAATTTTGTTATAGCTCAAGATATTTGGGAGAAATATACCATTTATTATGAAATACATATATATAACAAGACATAAACATAAATTTTTTGAAATTCGAACAGATGATTGCATAAAATTTCATGATGTGTCACTACCAAATAAAAATGATAGAAAAATTTAAAATAATGAATGAACATAAAATATTTTTCATGAAAGTATATGATTCTATAATAAAAATAATTCATTCAAAACAATCCCATTATCTAGAGTCCTACTCATCACAAAAAAAATTATCTTCCACTTCTTTAGAAAATCTCTTTTTTCAACACCGTAAGACCACTAAGGGAGGTCTTCTACATAAAATAACCTTTATAATTTGTACAGGGATGAAAATAAAATAAAATTATGGGGTATTATTGTGAAATATGTATCATGTAGTGAAATTAAAGTGAAGGAAGGATACATGGTTTATAATTTAGAAGATGGGAAATTTAGGAATTACTTAAAATATTAAAATATAATAACTCTAATAAAGGGTTTAAAACCAGCAAAAGACCAAAATATTAATTGGGGCTATATTTCAAAAATAATATTATCCAAATTTGGCCTTATTAAATATTTATTGTGATATGTAAATAATTTAATTAAATATTTTATACATAATAATATTTTTTGTCAAATAAAACCCTATTTATATCCTTGAAATTCAAAAACATCAAAAATAAGTTTCAAATTTGAAACCAAAATTTTATATTACCTGGAAATATAATATTCATATAGAGATTTCATTAACTACAAAAAATATCAAAAAATATTTATTTTTATTTTATTAATACCATTTATTTGATTTTTACACTAAATTAGTAATTACTGCTTCATTGTTATGAACAAATTTAAGGTATTTATTTTTTCCCAAAATGAATAATACATTTCAATGAAGAAAAAAACATATTTTATTTGTATTCAATAAATAGTTTCGAATAACACTTTTGGAAATTCATATTTTAAAACATTTTACTATTTAAAATCTATAGTTTGAAAAAAATGACCTCATTTGAAATAAAATATTACAAAGGGAATAAATTGATTCTTGTGGGACTAAAATGTCCTAAATTACAAAAATAGTTAAAGTTAGAAAATTTATCATTTAAAACTATTTGTTCAAATTATTATCCATTTATTTGTTATTATAATTTTAAATCAAATCATTTAATTAATTTTTTTATTTCGCATACAGTACATTTGCGTTTCACAACAATTAATGTTAATTATTACATATATAAAAATTTTGAATTAAAATAACTAAAATAACTTATTTTTAATCAATATAATAATTCATATTCATTCATTATTTATACTTATTCGTATTTAAACGAAGAAAACATTTTAAAATTGTTAATTTGTCTTTTATTAACTTCTTCATGCGTTGCATCTGAATTTAGATAAGACTCATGACATATAACTCTAAAATTTGAAAATATCATCCAAAAACAGCTATTATACATAATAATAAATAAAACATTCCATAAAATAATTTTTATCACTCAATTATTATCTATAAGGAATAATAAATTACATTGTCAATGATGTGCATGCACTATGTCAACCCTAACAATTATTTTTATGATTATCATTAAATAAAAAATAATTTTAATTTTATTAATTATTTTGGTAAAATATTTCTATCATAATATCATATTTTAGACATTCCATATGTCTAATAAAATTATATCAAAATCAAGTCTTGCTGATATCCAAAATATATCGTATTTTAATATAAATTCATTTTATACTATTCACAAAAAAATAGCATTTTTAGAAAATTCTCAAAATGTCATCATGTACTACATTTTTTATGCTGATATGAAAAAGAAAGTGAATTTTTCCAAACATAATTTCAAAATATAAAAATAAATACAATACTTATTCTAAAAAAGATATACAATCATTTTTAAAAAAAATGTATTTCTGATAAATGAATTGACATTACTAGAAATAATGTTTTTAATATCTAATAATTCACCAGTGAATTTATATTGAGATGTGACATAATATTTATTTTATAAATTATTTATTCATGTTTACAACTATAAATTTTACAGCTATGTTATTATAGTCAAATTTAAATATTAATACTTAGTTTCTTGTCCCAGCTCAATGTGGCATCGTGTTATCATTTAAAATCACAAGATGTAACAGCTCTGGGAAAGCACATGAATTGAAAAAGCGAAGTATTTTTTGAGATATGTCTTATTGATCATATTTTTTTCTCTATCACATGTTTGTTTTCATACTTATTGAGAAGAAATGTTTTGAAAATATATTTTATAGTGTTTTTGAAAACTATGTAACAACAAGGATAATTTAAAGGATAGATAAGATCGTGCCCAAATTTACTAGCACCTAGAACATAAAGTATTTGAAAATGAAAAAACATAAAATTAAATGAATCCAAAACCATCATATATATTTTCCATATAAAATCATTAAATATGTTTCCTTTGGATTGAATATTTAAGGCTTCTCGATGGTTATGTTTCCAATGTTGATAGTTATATCGAAAAAAAACATATTACTAGATTAGAATATAAATAATGAAATATTATAATGGAATGAATTGAACCAATTAGATGTAAAGGTTTTATAATTCATTGATTTGTGATGCGCTGATATAAATATCATATTTTTTCAAAGTCATTTTTGTGAAGATAACAAACTACACTTTACTAAGTAGACCGTAAGAAGATGTGGTTTTAATTTTTTTTAAATTAGAAAAAAACTAGATTTCATTGATTTAATAGTGAATTTGATATAACACATTCCTTATGATAAAAAATGTGGATGTATGGTACTATTCTAATGGATTATTCCAAATAAGAGATTCATGAATAAATTGATGAAAATGTACATAACAAATAATTGATTTATTGATAAATTTTAGAGTCTCGTTATAAAGAGGAAATTTCTTTTTTCTGATCTCAATTTTTTCAATATAAATATACCAAATAACATAACTAAATGTGTTGTGATATGGGAAATTATGATGATGAAATTAATAATCAATTTTCATTTTTTAACCATCTTGATCATGGATTTGGTGGAGTTCAAGAATGATTAATTTCAGATGATGAACATCATAGTGACCTTACATAAGATCTCGTCAACTATGAACAAATGAAACCATTAACACTGTGGGTTCTACTATCACATAACCTATAAATTTTATTAAAATGTAAATTATTATTATTTACATAAATATTATATGTTAATGTGTGTATTTTAGTTTATTCTCTCTAATTTTATTTAATTTAATTATATACAATTTATTTTATTATTTATTCTATTTTTTCGCATATCTTTGCATATAACTATTAGACAGAGGAGTTCTATATTGTACAATAATTTTATAGAGCATGAGAGGTATCCGATCATATTCCAATTGATGTTTGGTACCACATGTTTCATCATTAAATGATTGAAAAATAATAATAGTTTTTTTAATATTTATTTACTTATTAACATGCTATTATAAATTATTTGTAGGGTTTACTATATCCCAACAATGGTAAAATGTTGAAATCTATCGGTAAGACCTAATAGGTCTTTATACATGATCATTTCTTTAATTTTTCAAACAAACTGGGTATCACATCCTTGTGGAAAGAGGGAATCACAAATTTTGATGAGTCTTGTGGCACCAACAAGCTAGATTACATCTCATCTCAGCTTCAGGATGGATTGTATGTTTGATGGATGAGATCCAACATTCTTTGGTGAGAATTATTAAGTTAGCATAACCAGGGGAGATAAGAGATGACACATCAATCTTCTATTCATACATACAGTATGCATCGACGATATATGGTATGTACCCCTTTTAATAATTAATATATATTTAAATTAGAATTGTTTTTTATCTTTATAAAGCAAGTCAAAAATATGATATTATGATATTTTATGTTTCTAAGAGGATGTATAGTGATAATATAACTAGATATAAGACTTTTATTCTATAGATACACGCTGTGGATAGTATGATTTTTTTAATTTAAAAATTTAACTAAAAATAATTTTTTTAATTATTTTAATTTTTAATTAAAATTGAAGGAGGCATAAGAGGTTGTGACTACTCAGACACATGATGAGAATCATGGAAAACCAAAGGATTAAATCACCAGTTCAATAGGATTTGATGATGTAACATGGATATAGGTTGCTTAGTATTACTTTGATAAGTGATGAGTTATTGGTAACAAATCTCTAGAAACACTTGGGAGCTTTTATGATATAGTTACGATGTTATCATCCAGCTTGAGGGGAGCTCATGGAGAGTCAACATCATCTACTACAAATTATGAGGATTATATTTCAGTACAAGATTTCCCTATAGAGATCATGGATTGAACTAAGTAATGGCTATGTCGGTTATAGTAACAACAATTGGAGTAAATACATCGATGGTAGGAGCAAAAGAACACATAGATAATTAAGTTCCCAAGATTATAGAATCACGGTTTATTGATGGATTTCCCTCCACTATCTTCTCCTAAAGTCCCCCCCCCCCCCTCGGTGAATTATAAAATTATTTTTCCCATTTATTTTGATGAACATTTTAATGAACATATTATTTGTAATATTTATTATATAGTAAATTTTTAATATTGTTGCTAATAAATTTACATTTTTTATTTTATTATTAAATTTTTTCCATTGGAATATTCTCCCATGGAAAATAATTATTTACAGTGGGTCATTCTTCCCATAACAATAGGTTTTCTACTCAAATAGTTTATTTGGAGAAATATACCTTAATGTCGCAAATAATTATTTATGATGGGTTAATCCTCCCATAACAATAACTTTTTAAAATAATCGAAAATATTATTTTTGACTTGATAACTTCCCATCTAAAATAAGATTTTTTTGATGAGTCATAGATGATTTTTTCTTATGATTCCCTCTTCGACAAGGACTCATTTGTGATGAGTTCCCTTTACAAATGAACCATCAAAAATAATGACTTTTCTAGTTGGGGATGTTATCACTGTGAGTAATTAACATGGTTCTTCTCTCCATTTTATGGATCATACACATTAAAATTTACATGATCAAAATAAACTAAAATATAAATAATTTCACATCAAACACCTCTTATTTTCATAAAAAAATGGTTTTTTTATAGAACATAAATTTTATAGACTTAAATGTTAATATTTTTCCATTTTTTGAAGATCGTGAGCAATGTAGATGGAATTTTTGAATATGAATAATGAGGTGTATTTTACTAGATTTAATGGAAAAAAATGCTACCAATTTATGGAATTCAATGGTTTTTTATTTTTATTATTTTCATTCATTTAAATTATTCTTTTATATACTATTTATTTATGTACACATTAGTTAGAAAAATTTTAAATGGAGTAGTATATTATTACTAAATTATTAAAAAAATTGAATGATTATTGTTTTTTAAATTGGTTGTTATTGCATGTATATTGGTTTCATGTCATTTTAAATTTTATTTTCATTACTGGAAGTCATTTTACACACTTCTTTCTACAAGAACTAGTATAAATGATTTACTTTTCAGGTGAATTTTTAATGTGATAACTAGCATGATACATTTTTTTATAATAATAGTTTTTTAATCATTTGTGTTTCTCAAAAAAATCATTTGATTATTATTGTAACCCACATACAATTTTTTGTCATTTCAATTTGTAAACATTTTCAAACCTAAAATTTAATCCATAGGTTTCTCCACCTTTAATTAAGCATCAAGGACACTATTGTGTTTTAACAATGGTGTAAGGGTCTTTAAACTTGCTGAACTATAGAAAAATGTGGTTTATATAAGAAAAATGGGGATGAATGTTACTCAATTATCATTTAGATTTTATTCTATGACATAAAAACACTATAAATATGAATTTAAATGAATTATAAAATTAATATCATACACCATGTTGAACTCAATATTATATTTTATAATCTTTTGGTTTTGAGGTTAATTATTATATTTTCTCATCCAAACAGAGTGCCTAATTACTTTGAATTCTAATAATTTGTATCTATTCTGAAAATGGTAAATATATGTTTGAAAACTATTTTGAATTAAAATTGAGGTGGATTTAATCAATTTTCAAATCATTAAGGTCATTCATGTTTGTAAAATAAAAATCATATTTTTCACATAAATTATTTTAGTAATCACGGGTAAATATATTCATATGGTGATGAAAATCCCAGGAGAGAAATATTTTTTAAAAATTATATTTTATTTATTCCATATTTATTATTTTATATCATTTTATTACACTGAATAAGACTCATTGTTTGGTTTAGGATACGATTAAAAGTAGTTTTGTAGAATTCATGTGACATTTATCGTAAAATTTTCTTTAAAATTTTCCTTAATTGGTTGTGTTTTATTTTCCAAAATATATTTTTATTCAAATTTTTATTATTTTTGATATATTAGTAATAAAATTATAAAATTCTACATAATTTTTAGTAAAACAATAATTGTTTGATTTTAATTTTCAAAATAGTATAAACAATAATGATTAAATAATTTAAATCATGGTCTTATAATTCGTGTGTTTGTATTATATTATAGAATATCATTATTTATTTTTTTATTTTATTTTATTTTATATTTTATTATTTTAAATAAAATTTTTAATTCTTTGAATTTAATATTTTGATAATCAATTTGACATTTCATTTATTTTTTTTGAAAATAATAAATAAAATATATTTTTTATTTTAATTAAATTAATGTTTTTATGTTTCTACATTTTGATATTAATTTAAATTTTTATTTTATTGTTATTTTGTTTATAGGATGCAATGTATCCACATAACCCATTATGTGAAGATATTTCACAATCAGTTGTTATCCAGATTCAAATTTCTGGATTTAGAGCTGTCCACATTGCGATTTTTTTGTTTAGCAAGGTAGCCAATTTTCTACATTGCTAGTTTTCCCATGTGGTTGTTCGAGAACTCTTTATTATTATTTAGAATTTTTTTCTTCCACAATCCACATATCCGTTTTTTATGTATGTGGATATTTATTTTCCCAATTATCCCTACATCATTTGATAAATTTTCATGCCGACAGAGCTCATTAAGAAAGATGATCTCAGGCCATCATCAAAGATTAATGAGAGATCTAATTGAGGATGAAATATGAAACCCAATATTACTAAAGAATCTTTAAATAAAATTGAACATGTTCTCCTAATGATTCCTAACTGGTTCATAATATATTGAAGACTAAAACGACTAAGGTTGTTATTGATGTTAATAATAGGTGTAGTGAGAATCAGGATGAAATCCAAATCAAACTACTATAACTAAATTCTAGAACATTATCCAGAACAATGCTAGAACACAATAATAGATTTTGAGACTCTCTGATAGAACAAAATAAATATCAGAAGGCTGAATTATACCTTAGTATTTGAGAAAAAAATATGATTAACTTAGTTCTTCAAAGGATAGACTATAGCCTAATATTACAATGTGGAGATAAATTGAAGCAGTTATGCTAGGTGGATTGAGGTGATGAAGTCACTTTTTCAGTCAAAGATGGGTTGATGAGGATTTAAAACTTGTGAATGTTTATGTAAGAGATCATTAAGGTTGAGTTTGGTCTAAAATCATATTATGATCTTTTTTTTATGACTCTTGATAAATCATTCATCACTTGATAATCATCAAAAACTCAATCGAATCTGGTGAAGAAAATTCAAAACCAATTGGAATTGAAACTGTTATTTAAGTGGTTAATCACCCTAGGAAATTTCAATTAGAAATGATAGTGATGTATTGAATGATGCCAACGTATATTGAATTCCTTATGAGATTGATGTTGAATAAGTTTTTAGCTTTTTTTGTTATTTTTTTATATCCATTTAATGAATATTATGGGACCTCTAACTCCTGGAAGACTCAAATTCATGTATATAAATGACAAAATTTGAGCTATTTAAATAAATTATCCTTTGAAATCATAATGATTAAGAATTAGTGTTTTACCTGGAGTTTGAATCAAATCCTTGGATAGTTCAGTTCTGGAAATATTATATAAGGGGTTCTAAATTTTAGAGGTCGATATGATGAAGTTGGGTGCATAAAGAATATTCAACAAAATGTCTAAAGTTCCAAACTGGAGAAATTTTTTCTGTCCTATGTTCAAGGTATAATTATTAGTCTTTTGATTTACAAAATATGGGATGAACTTATCGAGAAAGAGAAATTTTTTATATTATTATTTTGAGAGGAGTTAAAATACTAATGTGAAGTTTCATATGGAATAAGTGAAAATAAAATAAAAATAGTAAAGAATAATTTTGAATAAAAATACAGTAAATAATGGCACGTATAGTTTAAAGTATCTTACTATGTTGGAGTTCATTCCAGATTTCATTTGCATTGAAAAATGGGAAATGAAAAGGAAAACTATCAATGATGACTTAATGATTCAACTAAAAAATAATGTTGATTACCATTTGAAAAAAATAATTATTTGTAGTGCTCTAAAAAGGGAATATAGACGCACAGTTATATTAATTTGTATAGATTCCAGAGTAACAATTTGGGGGAATGATTCTAGAGTATTATCTAGAGAGCATGAGGTGGATATTTTCACTAGTTATTTGGTGAAGATGAAGTGTGAAGTATCCACCCCCCAACAATATTGTTAGTAATGTAATGTCCTGGATTTTTCAATGTATTATTTTAGTATTATAGGGTAATTAATTTGAGACCAGGCTCTAGGACGTCGTGCAGTTCCAAGGCCCGGGGATCCCAGAACAAATGTTTGAATTTAATTAAATAATTAAATTACGCACCCATGCGGTTTTCTTGAAAATGTGGAATAACTCATAAACGGATGCTCGGATCAGAAATCTGAGAGCACTATTGCATTCAGGGAAACTATTTTACCTTAGGTGGGGCCTAACATCGGCCGGCGTAGGTTGGTGGTGAAATTTGGTTTTTTGGACGTAACTGTAAAAAAATATTTAATACAACTATTTTATTCTGCAGTGAAATCTTTTTAAATCTACTGCAGCTGATGTCTTTTATCGTTTTTAATTAAAGATTGTGTAGGGGTCCAGGGTTACATACCCCATAACCCTGAAACCCATGGAAGCTCTGGAGGCTTTGGATAAAACATCTCAACGGGGCGACGACGTTCATGAAGATTTTTTATGGCGACAATGACACAGCGAAAGGATTCTCGCTATCGAACGCCAAGGATCCAGGTATAATGTTTGTTTGTGATTATTTTTCATTCTTGATTTCTACGACAAACACGGGCTAATCCACAAACAGATTAGTCCACTAATCAATTGTTCTAGCAGGATGGGCTTTTGTGGGGACTTTGGGAGAATGAATCCATGTTGATCCTTTGTTGTTGATTTTTCCTGATCCATTTAATCCTATTAACGGGAGCGGATCAACTCTATGACAAACGATGACAGTGGTTCGTTCCTCTATTTTTCTTTAATTGGATTTCTCCCCTTTCTCTTCTTCACATTCTTCACGTTCTTCATGAGGCGATGAACAATGCATCGTTGTGCATATGTTCTGCGATGCAACGATCACAAATAAAAGATCCAACCTTGGAGCGATGTCACAGAGGTGAGATGGTGGTTTCGTAGGACGATTCGGAGCGGATCGATAGTTATGAGTTTCCATGCGTTTTCTTCGGATGGATCATTCGACATTTATGATCCATTTTAAGGACCAAAAAAAGCTGTTACGGTGTTTGTATGAAGAAATGAACCAACCCTGGAGTATCAGGACAAACAGATGAGAGATCAAGGATCCGTAAAATCGGCTGAAGCGCGAGGAAGAATACGATATTCTAGAAATTTCCCAAATACACGCCATGTAGTATGGGCTACACGGCGTGTGTTCGTTGGCGGAATTACCTGGCATGTACTTCAAGAGTAAATAGACACGATGAGGGTACACATCCAAGTACATGCCAGGTATACCCCTCCCCGACCATACCCGTCTAGATACACGGGATACCCCATGTACTGGTACACGGGCAGGCGACACAGACACGGGCAGAGACCGAGTACGGGAACATGGCCAGCGTACACGGAGCGATCCCCATGTGCTCGGACACGACGTGTCTTTCTTCTACATGTCATGTAGTTACTTTCTATCTGACAAGCCTAATGACACAGGCCGGTTACACGGGCAGTACCCGGGGTCAAGGAACACGACATGTACTTTTTCTACACGCCGTGTCATTTGGTTTTACACAGCTTGAACGGATGGCAAGGGCCATTTACACGGGCAGTACCTGGGGTCAAGAAACATAGTGTGTAACCATACTACATACCATGTAACCTGTCTTAAATAGTTTTATCCTCTTTTCTTCTGTGACATGGACTAGTTTACTTACGGTTCGTACCCATGGTCTTTTCTCTGAAGGTTCTGGTATCATTTCTTTTACATAGGAGTATGATCCCCTCAGCTGGAATTCCTGAATAGAGTTGTTGGAATCCCATCTTTGATACTTAGAGCCAGATCCTCTATTTATTCCTGGAACCCTAGGTAGAGTCCTTGGTATCGACGTGACCAACATTACCCAGGCGTCGATCCTCTGCTTAGCAGATTAGCTCAGACTAAGTTGTCAGAATCACCCCATGACTTGGTTGTGATCCTCATCTGAGCATCATTTTATCAAGGAACTTGTAGAGTGTGTTCTCCTAGAATGAGTACTTCGTATCTCTCTCTTCAGACCTAGGAGTGTGTTCTCCTGGATTCATTCTTAGTGGAATCTTTCGAGCTGGATCCCAGTGGTGGTATTCGCGATAGTCGATAGTGAATGAGTATATCTGGATATTCGTGTTATATGTTTGGTAAACATATAGTATATAGAGTTGACTGTACCTTTCTTTTGTGGTATTTTCCCCTATTGTATTTCCTTTGTGGTTTCAGGGTGTCCTACTAGGTATTTTTATACTCACCACTACACAAGCTTTGCGCGCACGTGTCATGTCTTGTCCCGAAGAGTGAGCCTTTGACAGGATTCAAGGAGGACCAGTACCGGATGGTACTCAGTGATATCAGATAGGCCGAGGTGTGTTCCTACAGCTACAGACTACAGTCCCAACACCTTTCTTTATAGGTTGGACTTTTTTAAAGACTTTTTTTGGTGGGATTGTACTGTTGGCCCAGGGATTTACTTTCTTGTACTTTACTTTTGCTGCCGTACTGTGTCGGTTGGGTTTTAGTGTATGCAAGCATCTTTTCTGTTTAGTAGTTTTTACTTTTCAGCTTTGTGGGCTTCGAGATGTGCGTGCGTGTGTACGGGTTTTTAGGCAATGCCTCCCATGTTAATAGAATTTATACTTGTTGCTAGTCACCAGCCCCTGGCCTATTGGAGGCGGGCTTAGGGAGTTGCGGCTCGGGCCCCACTGGGACGGGTAATGACAGAGTAGTATCAGAGGTGGTCAGTTATACAATAGGACCGAGAGTATGTGAGTTGGTTTGGGGAAATAGTGTTAAGTGTTTTGAGTTTGGATTTCAGGACAGGGACCCCAGTGTTGGTGAGGGTAGTCGACGAATGCATACACCAGGACTCTGATAACTTGCTTTTCAACTTGGAATATGAGAAAACCAGTTTTAGGGGAAAAATAATGGTACATGCATCATCTAGTAATGGGTTGTGGTTTCCATGTCCTTCTTGATTCAGCTCTCCAGATATACTCACTGACTGAGATACATCTTGTTTCTTTACAAGATGCATCCATGATGCGTACCTGCTAGGATCCAGTAGCTCGATCACGAGGATGACCCCCTCAGTGACAAAGCCTCGATACAGGGACCAGATGCCCCAGTTTTACCATCGATTGGTGTGCTAGTTATTCCTCCATCAGTGGAGCAGTGTTTTGTGCCTGATGTACCGATGGACGAGGAGCGGAGACTGAGCGCACTCCACGAGATTCGGAGATAGAGACCTCTCAAGTTTTGAGGCGAGCTGGACCCTCAGGCAGTAGAGGGCTGTCTTGAGGTAGTGACCGGAGTCTTCCATTTGGTTAGGACACTAGCAGACCAGATGGTGACCCTGGCAGCGAGCCTTCTTTAGGGCTCGGCAGGACGATGGTGGAGTCTGGTTATCCAGACCCACGACGAGTTGACACTTGCATAGTCGGAGTTTGAGCGTCTCTTCATAGGGGATTTTTCACCGGATACCCTGAGAGCAGTATGTATACAGGACCTTGTTCAGCTCCAGATGAGAACTATGACGGTGACAGACTATTCATCGAGGTTTATCGACCTCTCGCAGTACTCGATTGATATGGTCAGAGATCAGTACTTCAGAGCTTCAACATTTGAGCGGGGCTTGTGCAGAGATATCCGAGCTATCATCATCCCTATAATAATTCCTACCTATTATGGGGTGTTTAAGAGGGATTTTGTGGTCGAGATCTTCTTGGCAGAGCAGAGATAGCTGACAGTTGTCCGTAGTGGGCAAGCTGGAGCAGAGACTTCGGCAGCAGGGAGCCGACGTCAAGGACCCAGGTGGGGGAGACGTTTCCAAAGGAGATCCCATGAGATGGTATTTGTCGTACAGGGTTTTCATGGCACATCTAGATAGCCTTAAGAGAGGTGATTCTACTCATGTGATGGAAGGGGACATCTCGCTCTAGATTTTCCGACCCGCCGTACTACTGACACAGGAGCAGTGGATGGAACACTAAGGCAAAGGCAACGTGTGGAGCAGACAGATCCGCGGGGCGGTGGACGTGGTAGGGGAGCTAGGAGAGTAGCTGGAGGTGGTCGTCGTTTTAACCTTTTACCACCACCACCCCATGGAGGTCCACCCTAGGCTAAGGGATCTGGTGTACAGAGGTAGGGATAGCTGCAGGCGGCCGAGGATTATGACCCAGGTGTTCACGGAATGATTAGAGGTACAATCTGTGTCTTTTCTACTTTGGTTGTGGTATTTATAGACATGGGTTCTATTCATTACTTTCTGGATGCTTATCTTGTTCGAGACTTTGAGATTCTAGTTGAGCCATTGACTCGACCCTTACGCTTAGAAACACCGACTAAAGAATATTCAGAGATCCCACACCTCTGTAAATAGTGGGACCTGACCCTTAGAGGCGAGAGTTTCAGTTGTAACCTCTTGGTGGTAACGTCAAGTCCTTAAAATGTCATTTGTGGTATGGATTGGCTGTCCACAGTTCATGCCCAGATCGACTATTTTAGGCGAAAGGTGCGGTGTGTCCACAGTGATGGACTGAGGTTCTCTTTTTTCGGTGAAAGAGAGACCCAGGAAGATCAGGATGGACTCGTGCGTAGGAAGGCGAAAGCGATTTCACATCAGTTCGCTAGCCTAAACCTTGGCGCAGTAGAAGTTATGATTTTACAGTTTCCAGCAGTAGTGGCTGAGTATTAGGACGTCTTTCCAGAGGATGTCCCCGGACTACCTCCCCGTCGAGAGATAGATTTCTTCATTGAGATGAAACCCGGGACGACACTGATATCAGCATCAGCATATTGTATGGATCCTGTAGAGCTTCGTGAGCTGAGGGTGCAGCTGAAAGGCTTGTAGAAGAAGGGCTTCGTGAGACGTAGTGATTCACCCTGGGCAGCTCCAGTGCAGTTTTCCAAGAAGGCAGACGGAAGCTTGAGGCTATATGTGGATTACCGGCACTTGAATCAGGTGACTGTGAAGAACCGGTATCCACTACCAAGGATTGATGAACTTTTTGACCAGTTGATAGGGGCACGATGGTTCTTGAAAGTTGATCTATGATTAGGCTATCACCAGTTGTGAGTATGTGATGATGATATACCGAAGATGGCTTTCAGATGTCGCTACGGTCAGTATGACTACTTGGTGATGCCCTTCGGCGTGACGAACACCCCATCAGTGTTCATGGGACTCATTAACCTGATCTTTCAACCCTATCTAGATCGGTTTGTAGTAGTCTTCATCGCTGATATCTTTGTGTACTCTGCATTCGAGGAGGAACACGCAGGACCCCTGAGGATGGTTCTGGACACACTCTGAGAGCACCGGTTGTATGGGAAACTCACGAAGTTCCTGTTCTAGATACATGAGGACCACTTTCTGGGACACGTTATCTCAGCAGATGGTGTAGCAGTGGAACCAGCCAAGGTGGAGGCAGTACTAGCATGTGAGCCACCCCGGAGTCTGAGGGAGGTGCGAAGTTTCCTTGGGATGGCAGGCTACTATCGGAGATTAATCTTGATTTCTCCATGATTTCAGCACCCATGACAGATTTGACCCGAAAGGGGCAGCCATTCATGTGGACCGAGAGATTCCAGCAGGCTTTCTAGTAGTTGAGACAGAGTCTGACGAGCTCCCCGATCTTGAGATTACCGGAGGAGGGTGTCGAGTACGTAGTGTTTTGTGACACATTAGGAACAGGGCTTGGTTGTGTCTTGATGTAGAGTCAATCATTTATTGCCTGTGGCTCACGTCAGTTGAGGCCACATGAGCAGAACTACATGACCCATGAACTTGAGTTGGAAGTGGTAGTCTTCGTGTTGAAGATGTGGCAGCACTACCTGATGGGCGAGTGGTTTACCATGTACTCTGATCACAAGAGTCTCACATATATATTTTCACACAAGTATCTAAATTTGAGATAGAGACGATGGATTGAGTTCCTCCAGGATTACTACTTTGAGATCGTTTACACACCTTGGAAGGGGAACGTTGTGGAAGATGCTCTTAACATGAAATCCAGTTCGCAGTTTCTAGATGAGGTGAGAGGGAAATTGACATCCTTACAGTTATTCTTCAGGGATAAATATGAGGGAGCCTACCATCATTTGATGGTTGTTACCCCTCCACTCTTACAGCGAGTCATTGAAGCACAACGTGAGGATGCTAGGTGTGAGACTCTACGTGCTCGGATATCCACAGGTGTTGCGGCTGATAGATATTCAGAAGGTGGGAGGCACGTTGTTCTTTTCAGATGGCGTACAATAGTACCAGTGATGTTGTGGGAGGAGGTTCTGAATGAGTTCCATACATCTACTTTGGAGGTTCATCCAGGCATGGTAAAGATGTATCAGGACCTCCGACATCAGTTCTGGTGGCCAGTAATGAAGAAGAGTGTGGAAGAGTTTGTTTCTCAGTGCCTTACTTGTCAGAAAGTAAAGGCTGAGCACCAGGTAGTAGCAGGTTTGACTCAGCACCTTGTGATTCCAGAGTGGAAGTGGGACGTGATATCCATGGACTTCGTGACGGGTCTACCACGTACGTCATGAGGACATGATGCCATATGGGTGTTCATTGATCCACTCACCAAGTCAGCCCACTTCCTAGCCATACGAGATCATAGTTCAGTAAAGATCATGGGACGCCTCTACGTGTAGGAGATAGTTCGACTTCATAGAGTGCCATCAACGATAGTCTCTGATCGTGATGCTCGTTTCACATCCTGGTCGTGGAAGGGATTGCAGGAAGCTTTGGGGACTCAGTTACGCTTGAGCACAGTGTTTCATCCTTAGACTAATGGTCAGACGGAGCAGACCATCTAGGGTCTGGAGGATATGCTACGATCATGCATACTTGACTTTGGTCGTAGCTGGGAGGATCACCTACCACTAGTGGAATTTTCTTATAACAATAGTTTTCATTCCACTATTGTTATGTCACCATTCGAGGCTCTGTATGGGCGACCTTGCTTGTCACCACTTTGTTGGACTGACCCAGGAGAGTCATCACTCTTGGGACCAGAGATGGTGAGAGCTACTAAAGAGAAGGTGCAGGTCATCCAGGAGTAGATAAAGACTGCACAGAGTTGGAAAAATTCTAATGCCGAAAGGAGGCGTAGGTCCTTGTAGATCGAGGAAGGAGACCATGTGCTCCTTCAGGTCTCACCTCGATGGGGATTGCAATGATTTGGCCGAGGCGGAAAGCTATCTCTGAGGTTCATTAGCCCATTTCAGATTCTGTGTAGAGTTCGTGAGGTGGTGTATCGCTTGGATTTACCTCCTCAGATGGACCAGGTACACAATGTCTTCCATGTGTCGTAGCTACGGTGGTACGTGCATGATCCATGGCACATCTTTGACTGGGGCGAGCTGTACATCGATAATGGAGTGACCTTTGCTGAGTACCCAGTGGAGATCAAGGACCGGTAGAAGAATATCCTTCATGGATGAGTTATTTCATTGGTGTGTGTCCAGTGGTAGCATGTGAATCTCTAGGAGAGCATGTGGAAGCACGAGGCGCAGATTCGCGTGCAGTACCCACATTTGTTTGAGTAGCCCTTGTTTTGTCTTTTAGGGGATGTAAAAGCCCTATCATGGGTGTGATGTAATGTCCCGGAATTTTCTATGTTTTATTTTAATATTATATGGGAATTAATTTGAGACTATGCTCTGGGACGGCGTGCATTTCCGAGGCCCGGTGAGTCCGGAAAAAATGTTTGAATTTAATTTAATAATTAAATTACGAGTGGTTGTGGTTTTTCGGAAAAAGTGGAATAACTCCTACACAGGTGCCGGGATCAGAAATACAAGGGAACCGTTGCATTTAGGGCTACAATTTTACCTTAGGCGGGGCCTAAAATCTACCGACACAGGTCGGCGGTGATATTTGGCTTTTTGGATGTAACAGTAATAAAATATTTAATACAAATATTTTTTTCTGCAGTGAAATCATTTTAAATTTTTTGTAGCGGATGTCTTTTTTCCTTTTTAATTAATGTCTTGCGCAGGGGTCTAGGGTTACAAACCCCATAACCCTGAAACCCCTGGTGGCTCTAGAGGCTCTAGAGAAAACCTCCCAACACGACGACAACGTTTTTAACGATTTTTTCCGGCGACGAAGACGCATCGAACAGATATTCGCAATCGAATTCTGAGGATCCATGTAGGATGTTTGTTTGTGATTATTCCCCATTCTTAATTTCTACAACGAATGCTAGATAATCCACAATCAGATTAGTCTACAGGTCGATCGTTCTTGCGGGATTGGCTTTTGTGGGGACTTTGGGAGATTGAATCCAGGTTGATCATTTGCTGTTGATTTTTCCTGCTCTGTTTAATCTTATTAACTGGAGCGGATCAACGCTGTGACGAACGACGGCAGAGGATCGATCCTCGATTTTTGTTTCGTTGGATTTATCCCATTTCTCTTCTTCACGTTCTTTGTGTTCTTCGTGAGGCGATGAACAATGGATCGTTGCGCATCCATTGTGCGGCGCAACGATCCCAAATCGATGATCCAACCCTGGAGCGATGTCACGGAAGTGCGACGGTGGCTTCGAAGGATGATTCAGAGATGATCGAGAGTTATGAGTTTTCGGGCATTTTTATTCGGATGGATCGTTCGACGTTTATGATCCATTTTAAGGACCAAAAACACATGTTAGAATGTTCGTATGATGAAACGAACCAACCCCTAGGGTATCAGGATGAACAAACGAGATATCGCGGATCCGGAAGATTGGCCGAAGCGAGAGGAAGAAGACGGCGTTCTGGAAATTTCCTGACTACACGCCGTGTAGTATGGGCTACACGGTGTGTGTTTGTCGGCGGAATTACATGGCGTGTACTCCAGGAGTACACGGACACTGGGAGGGTACAAGGCCAAGGACACGCCATATATACCCCTCCCCGGCCAGACCCGACCAGATACACGGGATACCCCGTGTACTGGTACACAGGCAGGCGACACTGACACAGGCAGAGACCGAGTACGGGCACATGGCCAGCGTACACGGAGTGAGCCCCAGGTGCTCGGACAGGGTGTGTGTTTCTTATACACGTCATGTAGTTACTTTCAATCCGAAAAGCCGAATGAAACGAGCCGGTTACACGGGCAGTACCCGGGGTCAAGGAACATGAAGTGTACTTTTTCTACACGTCGTGTAGTTTGGTTTTACACAGATTGAATGGATGACATGGGCCGTTTACACGGGCAGTACCGGGGCTCAAGGAACACGGCATGTAGCCATACTAAATGTCTTGTAACCTATCTTAAATGGCTTGATCCACTTGTCTTTAGTGACATGGAATTTTTTTCTTAGGGTTAGTACACTTGATCATTTCCCTGATGGTTTTGGAATAATTTCCTTTAGACCGGAGTATGATACCTTCAGTAGGACTTCCTGAATAGAGTTATCGGAATCCCCTCTATGAGACTTAGAGCCAGATCCTCTATTCATTCATGGAGCCCTAGGTAGAGTTCTTGTTATCGACGTGACCAACTTTACCCAGGCGCTGATCCTCTGCTTAGAAGATTAGCTCAAACTGAGTTGCCGGAATCACCCCATGACTTGGTTGTGATCCTCATCTGAGCATCATGCTCTCAAGGTACTTGTGGAGTGTGTTCTCCCGGAACAAGTTCATCGTATCTCTCTCTTCAGACCTAGGAGTGTGTTCTCCATGTTGCATGCTTAGCGGAATATTTCAAGCTGGATCCTAGTGGTGGTATTCGCGATAGTCGATTGTGCATGAGTATATCTGGATATACTTGTTATATGTTCCGTAGACAAATACTGTATAGAGCTGACTGTACCTTTATTTTGTGGTATTTTTCCTGTTGTATTTCCTTTGTGATTTCAGGGTGTCGTACTGGTTATTGTTATACTCACCCATGCACGGGCTTTGCCCGCATGTGTCATGCCTTGTGCAGATGAGCGAGCCTTTGGCATGATTCTAAGAGGACCAGGACCGGATGGTACTTAGTGAGATCAGATAGGCCGAGGTTTGTTTCAATGGCTACAGACTGTAGTACCAACACCATTCTTTACTGGTTGGACTTTGTTACAGACTTTATTTTTGATGGCATGTACTTTTGGCCAAGGGTTTTACTTTTTTGTACATTACCTTCCTGTCATACTCTGTTGGTTGGGTTTTAGTGTATGCATGCATCTTTTCCTTTCAGTAGTTTTTACTTTTCAGCATTGTGGGCTTGGAGATGTGTGTTCATGTGTACATGTTTTTAGGAAATGCCTTCCATGTTAGTAGCATTCCCACTCAGTTCTAGTCACCATCCCATGGCCTATTAGTGGCAGGCTTAGGGATTTGTGGCTCGGGCCCCACTAGGATGGGTCGTGACAAGTAAATATTCATCAATGGCCAAATTTAATTGACACTCATAGTGGTTTCAATAAAAAATATATTCTCTTAATTTCAAACTATAACTCTCTCTTTGTTGTTAAATGTTTATTGTTGACATATTCTGACATTCAATATATCAAGCATATTTTTATCTCGTTCCTTCAATTCTGTGACCAATTTCTCTATGATCAAACTGTTATAATCATACGGTCTCTTATCAACATAGTATAAGTAGCAGTTTAATAGTGATCCTTACATTTTAAATTTATCAAAACTTTAGAGAGAATTTTGATTACAGTGAGTGGTTGTATTTGTATTTGGGCTCACGAATTTTGGAGTACATTGACTAACTCATACAAAAAAGAAAGAAAATATTGATATTTTAGTTTATGATTTAAAACATTTGAACTAAACGAAATGCATGTTTTGTTATCATTATTAATGTGTTGAGAGAGACATTAATTTAAAAAAAATTAAATGATGTGGAGAAAATGATCCAAGAGAATGTCAAGAATATACCACTTCTTTTATTAAGTCATATAAAAATGTTATTTTCTATCATTCCATCTTCCATTTATAGTCATAGAAATTCCCTTTAAAAATAGTGAAAAAAATGAAGAATAATCACCAAAAAATAAAACCTAATTAGGGTAAAACCTTGGGTACTTCTATACCATAGTACTTAGGAGATAAAATCATGATGAATGAATAAAAATGACACCAAGTATGACACAACACCCTTATTTTATTCCATCGATTGAATGTGTAAACATCACTATAGTGTATATACGAACTACCACCTCTATGATGTGATGTCATTAATGTTTTACTATGAATTTTTATTAATGTTGATAAAAATTTATTAAATTATTAATTATTATACATGAGACATTATTTCGATTATATAAATGATGAAACCATGAAGAAGTGTAAGAACCAGAACTATTGAACTGAAACATTCAAGGGAAGCAAACTGTTTTTTACCTAAATAAATATTTTGCTAAATAATTACTATAAAAAAGTAGTAATTGAAATTTATAATGGATTGATATATAGAAATATTAATTTATTCTAGAGTTATAATATATATTTATAATAAATTAGTATTAATTATATGGAATTTTTTAATGTGTAAAAATAAGGACAATACTTGAGGTAAGATTTTATCATCGCAATTTCAATTATTTAATACATATGAAATTCTCACCAATTTTTTTAAATTGAGTTGTGTATATAATAACCATGAATTTATTTTATAAATATTTTTATTGAAATTATGGGTAGTTATAAATCCTTCTAATGTTGTCCCTTTTAATAGATTTTGGTTCAGGGATTACCTAAATTTTGTGGGATCTATGATACAATCTCATTTATTCTATAGATTGTCTACATTAAATATTCATTGAACGAAATTATATGACAATTATCCTTTAAAACCCTTTTATTTTATTCTCCTATAGTCATTTCTTGGGTTTTAATGTTTAACATTCATTCTCCTCTCTTATGTAAACCGAACGATTGAGAATTTTATTTAAAGAAAATTAGATTTTATTTACTCTTCAACTGAGAATATTTTTCTTCAATGTTCATGTTCTTTCAAAAATTTATATAATGTTCTTTTCATTGATCAAATAATTTTTTAGTTTAATTAAAAAAATTACAATTTTAAATTTGTCAAAATAAGTCAACTTTTTATTTTAAAAATGTGGTACATTATGAATTTTTTCTAAAAGTGTGAAATGAATCTTTTTTTTTCATCTTCACAGAATGAATGAATTCTCATTCTGTCATAACCACTAATTGATTAAAAGAATAATTTTAATTTTTACATGGTCATTTTAAAATAATGTTTTTTTCTAGAAAATATAGAATATATTTGTTTTAATACAAACAAATGAAAACTGATATTTTCCCATATTTTGAAGAAGATTTTAAAAAATAGATTTAAATTAAGTTTTTCATCTATGTCAACATAGTTGGATGTTTGTTATGCTTCACAAGGGATGTGATCTAATGATACCATACATTTTTTTCTATAAATGTCTTATGATTGTTTAATGGTAAAATATTTATGAAAATAGTTTATTTTCCACCGGTTATACTATGATGAATTGATGAGTGTTTTAATGATCTTGGGCACAAAAATATGTAGTTTTCATTATGTGATATATGGTTCAATTAAATCCCTCTAATTAATTGGTCAACTTGATATAGATGTATATTCATATGATAATGATATTCATGGACATTATTGTGAATAGATATGTTCACATTTGGATATATGGGTATGATTTCTTCTAGTTATGGTCGAATGATTATACATACACATTATCATGAATATCTATGTTCACTGGATTATGGTGTCATATGTTTATTATCCCACATGCCCATTTTGTTCTCTTGAATGGTGATTTATACTTTGAAACATTAATTAATCATGCTTCTAGACAAGACATGATTTTTTAATTTTTTATTTGTGATTTTTTTTGAATCATTTATTTTTATAAAAAGAAATTTTAAATGTTATCATATCATTTTAATCATATTACTATCAATTATGATAGATATATCCCATGTTTTACCAACTATGTATCTGGTATCACCATTTATTAAGTTTCCATTTTCCCCATGTTATGAATAAATAATTTATATTATAAATTTCCGTGAAGGGTACTATGAGAGTATAATATAATGGGAGATGTTGAATATATTTTCTGAAATAAGTTGATTATGTATCTAATCTATAAATAAAGAATAAATTTTTTTTTGATTGGCCTTGTAATATTGTGAAATATTTTCAATATTCATATAAATTATTTTAATATTTATTTTTTTTTGTTTAGGTTGTGTTAGGTTATATTGGAAATAAATTGGATGGAGTTGTGTTTGGTAGGAGGACTCAAAACTGATCTTTTAAAAAATAGGTAAATACGCTACCAGTAAATCCAACTCCATATTCAGTTTTATTTTTCATTATATAAATTTCATAAACCTTAAAGCACCACAGTCAGCCAATACAAGATTAATATGAATATAATTGATGTTTGTTATTTTTTTAGAGGTAGAAGTTTGATATTGGATCACTTACATCTACTCAAACATGGGTCCCTTGGTACTTCGAGAGAGACTCGTCCAACCAACCAATACTTATTATTATTTATATAAATCCTATCGGTTTAATTTAATATAAATTAAAACAACACATGATGTTTAAAAAAGGAAAAAAAATGTCCAATTGATGACTCCTGTCATGGAGGGATTTAAACTGACGATTTCATAGATAAACACTATCAATCCTTACATTGGCATATGCTTCATTCTTTTTTTTAAATCAACTATATTTACATATTATAAATCTTTTAATATGATAAATTATTAAAAATATAAATACACTTTCTATATATATGAATACTTATTGAAATCATAATATACATATGTATATACAGTGACTTTGGATGTGATGACAAAATCATGTACAATTCATGAAAAATGGAAGTATAAAATTGGGTATTGATTTAACAAAGAAAAAGTAAATAAAAAAATGATTATATGGGTTTCCTTCAATGAAAAATCATTGTTAAAGGTCTTTTGATCGACCTATGGAGGAAAAAATACCTATTAAATGAGGGAGGATATGGATTCTTCATATTGAACCACCACATGTTTTTAGAAACATTAACATATAATATAGATATCTATTTTTCGGGAGAGTGATGTGGGGTCATACAGTTTCCTTGTTCAATGGAAACAATGTACTAGAGGTTGATCTAAATTTTGGTTAGTTTTATTATGTCATATATCACTTTAGATTCATTTTCCTAGATACTAAATACATGAAAGTTATCACAGTAACCGTACAGAGTAGGTAAAATATAAATTTAGTTCTAAAAAATAATTTAATATTGAATTTCATTATTATTATTGTGTGTTGTGTCTTGGTTTTCAAAATTATATCATGAGAATTTATTTTCAATAAAATTATTTCAAAAAATATTTGGTACACATCGTTGTATACTTTCTTAGCTGAATTAGGATTGAAGGGATATATTTCAAATTTTACTAAATTCCCCTCCACAATTATCATCTTTGTTATTCATACAACAATTGTTCCAAGACATTATAATATTTTGGATTTTTCAAACTAGTGCTAAGTGAAATTTTGATTCATTAATAAAAAAAATTTAGATAGATTTGATCTAGTAGGAGTATAAGTTATATATGGTTCATTATAGAATGCACACAATTATCCTTCATATTGGAATTCATTATCCATATATGGTGTTATTCCACAAGTTATGAGTATGGTTTCATTGGATCAAAGGAATTATAACACTTTTTAATTGAGGCATAAAATTCTATGATGGAATAAACATCCATTTAAAAATGTTTGATTAAGGTACCTATGTAAATTAATGAAGAATGATAACGAAGAAAAATAAAGAACATAATGTAGTCATCTTTTTTTCAAGACTGATTCCATTGTTCTTCCCAAATTTTTAACAAAAATTTGAAACACATACTTTTTGGGGAAATAGAAAATTGGTTTCCCCAAGTCTACTATTGAAGAGTGGTGTAAAGGATAAGCCCTTACGTAACCCAACGATGCTTCCACGAGTCAATGAGTTTTGTATAATTATTCAGAGAGTGAATCTAGTAACAAAAAATTATATTTAAAACCACAAAGAAGAAATAAAAATATTTTCAATGAATAAAATGAGACAAAAATTTAAAATAATAAAACAAAAAAAAATACAATAAAATTTTTTTAGCGGTTATTATGAAAACACTCAGTGGTATCTCAATTTATTTTTAAAATTAAATCACTATATGGGATTCATTTTTTAAATTAATACTTTGTTTGATATCATTTAACTATATATTTCCTCAATTTATCACTTTATACGGTGATTAATTACATGAAAACAGGCTTTATAATAATATAAAAATATTGGAAATGAAGTCACACAATGGTCGTGGGTTATCTCACAGTAACTTCATTTTTTCTGAAAAATTATTTCATTCTTGGTCTGCTATAACCCAAATGTTGAATGTGAGTTAACTCAACCATTAAAAAATAAAATAAAAATTTGAATAAAAGAAATAGACTAGAATTATTTTTACAAGAAACTCATAACATAATTACAACCACAACTGAAGACCTAATCCCTTTCATAGCCATTGGAATAGTGTAAGGGATGTGTAGAATCTCTTCCCTACCTATTGATATATTATTATGTCAAGTGGGAGTATAAAAATTTAGAAAATGTCGAAAAACAAAACAAAAATCTCATACTAGCTTGAGGGGATCGAGTCATCAAAGGGGAAGTATAAGACTCTACGTAATTAACATATAATTTGGAGGCCATACCCTTATTTTATAGGGAAATAAATTTCACAGTGCATGATAAAATACACATCATACACTCTGGAATATATCATTTTTTTATTTATCCATTAGTCAGTGATCTTTCATGTTTCCCAATTGTTTTTCTATTCCTCAAATATCTATACGTGAAGTTACATGGTGTGTGGTGCAAAAATAAATGGCATATAATAGTAAACTATCCATCATTCACATGTTTATTTAGAACATGTGGAGTTTTCAATATAGTAAGTTGTGAGTTTTTCTTGGTAGAGTACTTGAGCATGTACCCAATCCAATCGAGTTATGCCTCATCTAAATGTAAATGGCATGTAATTATTACATACATGTTATGTACTATTCATTAATTCTCCAAAACTTTTCTATTTCATAAATTCAACTATGAATCCTTTAAATTAAACCATATATAAATAAATTATTCATTTTAGTCATATAAAATAATATATTTGTTATAAAATAAATCAATAATAAATAAAATATGCAAAAATATTTAACATAAAATGGGAACATCAGTTATTTTTTAGGTATTGGGGGGAAGAACAATGGTGTATAATTGATCAAATATTCTAAGGAACATAATAAATGAAAGGAAATATTAACTGAATAATAATTAGTTGTATCAATATTTCCCTAAGATATTGGGACAATATTTCTTCTTTATTTATTTATCTTTTTAATTATAATATAAGAAAATAGATAATGGGCTCACAAACATTAGACAATAAGGAATAACTAAAAAAAGAGTTTTTAAATATTGTAAATATATTATTTCATGTGTGTTAAGATTATATAAATATATTATCATAGATTAATTTAATTAATGGTTCCTACTTTAAATAGCATGGTAATAATCAGTTTAAGATTTAATGTTTTGGTTCTCACTGATTCAACCCGACTGTCAAGGCTATTTTCATCTCTAGCATAGGTCTCAAAGAACATCAACCTTTTTCTAGTCAATGTTATATTTTTCATAGTTGGAAATGGGGTTCATTAAATAAGTTACTTTAAATAGTTATTAAGACCAAAGAAACTCAAAATCTCAAAAAAGGTATCTCCAAATACAAAATCCATGCAACCATTTTGAGATCCATAAATATTAAAAAATCCCAAACAACATTTGCATGTAATTTCTATTCCATAATCAATATATGGTACATTAAAATTTTTCATGAAGTATGTTAGTCATCAGATTCTCTAATATGGTAGATAAATATTTCTATTTATTCTGATAAGAACATGAATATATTAATATATCACTAATAATTTTAAAAAATCCTAATAAGAATGAAATATGTGATTCGTCAAGGCTATAAAAATAGTTAGAAAAATTTTTACTCCAAATTTCATAACCAAAACGTTGAAATATCATATCAAGAGTGAGAAGTTTTCTTTGGTATATATTTATATCAAACCCTAATATAATGATATATTGTGTAATGATAATTCTTATACAACCATTGGTACCCACTCAACAGATAAGACATGTGATAAAAATTCATCTATTTAGGCTCCCTCTAGGTTAGTAGCAATGAAATTTGTGTCTATAGATGACCACCTCCAAAAAATGATCATTTTTTCAGTAACCCTATGGGTATAAAATTAAAATATATGAGTAATTTCAAATATTATTCACATATACATAAAATATAATCCAACTTTTAACTATATAATTTAAAATAAAGCTAAACCCATAATTAATTTATTGTCATATATATAATATAATATCAAAAATAAATACCATGACCTAACTCCTATGCATGAAACTCCAAGAAAACTATCCAACTACACATCACAAGAATGTAATTTATATCTTGATCACAAAATCCATTATGAAAATATGAAACATGGTTATTGAATATAGGGGTGAGAACAAAATTATAATCATTAGGATCCTCCCAAAAACAACTCATGAAAATATGGAAAATAATATTTATGCCACAAAGAATAAATTGTGAAATTGAATCATTAAATATACATGGTTATCTATCACACATCTTCTCTAAGGATTACTCACCTAATAATTACAATAATTATAGAATGATAAAATGAATAGAATTTATATGAAATTATCACACACCCACTTCCCCGCTATACTAGTCACCCTCTCGTTGCAATTATATAGGTCAAGGATTTTTCATCCCCTCTATATCCATATGACCATGAACCACATAATCAAATTAAAAATAGAATCACAGAAAAAAAACCATATATTATTTCACCACATACATGAATATCTACAGCCTCTTCATATGACATCTAGGAAGAGGATATATATATATATATATATATATGAATGAAAACAACCTTATTCTCTACACCCTCCCTTATATGTCTCTACAGTTCATGCACATTATAGCCTCAACACCTTAGAGGTTACCTTCATGACAGTAAAACTAATATATGGTATCCTCAATAAAACTCCTCATATTGTATTCCATAAAGATATATTAGATAAGTATTGGAATTTATATATCTATATCACCATTAAATCAATGTTTGGAAAACACATGAACCCCAAAACCTCATGATAACATAAGACAAGTTTCCCAACTTGTGTAGAAGGGTATAAAAAGAAACATAAAATTAAAATGGATTTTTAATAACACAAATTTAAAAAAATTATAACCATGTAATACATGACACTAAACCATTATTTCTATCATTTCTTGTCAACATTATTTTTACAAATACACTCGACACAAACTGTCTACAAAAATATTATACATAACTATTATCATATAAAACAACCATCATACCATTTCCAAATTTTCCTATCATCCATTTATTTATAAATTATATTTCCCTATTAATATTTTCCAACCATACTACATTCATTATTCCACATATATTTTCAGCTACTACAATTACATATTAGCACACCCACTATAATTTACCACATATCTTCTATCCAATACAAATATTATTATTTCCAATACAACGTTATTCCACCAAAAAATAATAAACTTTATTTTAATCATTTCAATCATTTAATTATTCCATTATTACTCAATGACGTCACATACTATCCCATGATTCCATTCATTAATTCAAGAAAAATACAATATACTCTTAAAATTATGACACTACCATACATCATACTCTACACAAATGTATCAACTACAACACTATACCATTTTAATTAATACAACATAAATTCAACCACTATAACAACATTATCCACACATTTATAGAAAAAAACAATAATAAAAAGTACAAAACCTATCAAAAATAATAAACATCATTCATTCATACTTTAAAATCATTTGGAAATTTGTACAAATATTATCCAAAAAATTCTAGATTTACACCTCCACTTTAATTGTCATTTGTAAGTAATTAAACAATAATTATAATCCTAAAGTTTTTTAAAAAATAATAATAATATCAAAATATGATGAATACAAATAATAATATGAAGTAATACATAAATATTTTCATTGATATCACAAAAACAAATGAAATTCAAAATTATAATTTTAATTCCTTTAACCGGTTTTAATATAAATATATATTGTTAACTCCATCAATATACCCATTAAAAACATGGCCATTATAATTACAATTATTACACATCATTAATAAGATAAATATTTTGAATATCCTACCTAAAAAATATATCCAAAAATCACATTATAGTTTTGATAAAATTAAGATAACCTAATATATTAATGATCCAAAGAGGAACCCTAATCTTCTAGAGATAAATAAATATCTATCAATAAATCAACCAATATCCAACATAAAAAAAGATATGTCTCTCTACTTGCACTTTGGATAATGAGGAGATGGAATGAATTGAATAAAATAGATGTGAAGAGAGTAAAAGTTATTAGAAGTGCCCGTCAAACCACATGGAATCATCCTTAGAATACTATGATTAAAAGGAACCAAGATATGATGATAGTGCACCAGAACTAATAGAAATGATATCTAGGTTTTGAGGAACACTAAAGGTATTGAAATTAACATGAGAAGAAAAGTGAACATATTATAAAATTTTGAAGATACACAAATCAGGGTTTGATCCAATGAGTCATGATGAAAAATAGGTTACATCCACGAATAAAAATTCTCCCTTTCTATATATCATGGATTCAAACCATTTAAAATAGATGAAAATAAGGATAATCATGGTTTAATGAAGTTTTAAGACTTTAATATATGCATACGAAGGAATCATACTGAAAGACTCAGTCTTCTTCTCCCGGACCTGAAAACCCATAGAAATTATAATGACAAAATAAGAAACACGATGAAATAATAAGAAAAATAGAGAGACACTAACATTTGATGGACAAAGGCTCTAAATAACAATACAACACTCCACTTATCACAAATATGACCGCAACCTAGTGAAATAAACAATTATATCTAGAGTAGGAAATTGTTTCTCAACTAATGCAACAAAACATGACACCATATGCAACAACACCAAGGATCATGAAAAACCATAGTTATCTCCAATTAATTAAATCCAAGACATCCCTTTAAACCTATCCTATAAATATCTTCTACACCTTAAAATAACAAAATTAAAGAAATATGATAAATTCACACCTCTATATTTGATACCACTCAATTATTTTCATCCTGTATAATCAAAATCAATCCGAAAAAAGAAAAAACCCTTAAAGACTAACAACCCATAAGAAACCTAACATATAGGAATCTATTCATCATAAATAAAAACTACTAGAAAGTAAAATAATCAAAGAAAAACTAAATTAATATAAGCATAGAATAATTTTCAATTTTATGGATAATAAGTATTAAATATATCTATATATTCTGTTCTCATATGCAATTGCTTTTGTCACATACACACCTCTAGGACTCCATGTTTCCATTTGAAAAAAAAAGTAATGATGCACCCCTAAAACACATTTTCATCATGATCTTAAATGTCAGTGGTTCGCTCTGCAATTATTTAATTTTATTAAATATCAATCGCTCCTAAATCATTGACACATGATTCATTCTGATTATACCAATTAGGCTCTATCATAGGAATTATTTTGGGGATCCAACCTTTATATAAAGGAATTCATAACTAACACAAAAACTCAAAAATATGATAAAACTCCCTAAAAGACGAATAAATTTATGATATTGATTACTTTATTGAATAGACCTTCGTAGCCCATAATGAGAAAAACCATTTGAACATTGGACTTACAACAAAAAATTATAGTGTCATACACCTCTAATCATTATAAAAAATATAATGGAATATAGTCCCAGAATCACTGAATTAACATCCTTAATCTAATATAATGTGATATACAGGGATATCTATAAAATTCCTTACAAAAAGAGACACCAATGTTAGAGTGATGTTTATTATTATATGAATAATTAACCAAGGGTAAATTATTGTTCTAATATCCTGTGAAATTTAAAACACTTCAACAAAACATATATTTCAACCTCTAAATAGTTTTGATATCATCCCATCCATTGGTGTATGGAATGAAATTCATTTACATAACTAAGATCCAAAAAATATTGTAAAATCATATACACTAATGATGTAATAAAAGGATCATGATCATATAAAATTTATCCATGGACCATATTATGATATGCGACCTCCGGCAAAAATACACTTGTCAAAAAATCCACCATTGTCAAATCCGTGATTTCTAGGAAATAAGGTAACTTCAAAAACCAATCCAAAATCAATTATAAGGAACAAAAACCTCTATAGTCCCTAGGTAATTATTTATTTGAATACAATGAAATATACTCCAATGTATACAATGGATCATCTAAAATATACAACCATCTAACTAGAAAATTTTGACTATCCTTTGCTTACTAATACATGAGACACTACGACACAAAATCTCCACTAATCTCTTCATCCACAACAACTAGAACTGACTCCTCAAAGCATGATACATCTTGGTAATATTTAAGATGAATTAAAAATGTTTTTCTTATGAAAATGATTAATAATGGCCTCTAAAATTACCAATGGAACAATGATAATACCTTAAAACAACACAATATAAAACTCATCCTCTATCTTTCCCAAAAGAACACCACCACAAACACCAAAATATCTATATACTTCCACCTAGTGTTCTCCCAATAGAGACTCCTATAATTACTAAAAAATTATTGACCACACAATAATATAATATGGGAAAACTTAATAACCACTATCATCCATATAATTATTTATGTCTATAAGAACCTCCATCATTGTCCACATGTGACACCCATAAGGTATTTATTGGAGATATATATTTATATTGATTTCATGGTTGATTAACATTTATTCTACAGTATAATTTTAATATATTTTATGTAATTTCACAGATACATGGTTTATACCAATGGCTTAAAATACCCTTCACACATGATAAATTTATAAAAATACACATTTATTATTAAGTGATCCAATAAAAAAACTATGCACCCTAACTATTCACTTTATAGAAACATTGATAAAATTATTTTAATAAATCTAATTTTTCATTTTATACCTCTATATTTCTCTTTATTTCATTGTGAATCCTCCTAAGAATCACAATCCACTATACTCTTTAATTTATATCTCCTATAGATATAAAAATATAGAAAGGAATCATGATCCTTTAGGGATATATATTCCAAATTAACTCCACTCTAATTATGCTTCATTATTATTAAATTTCACATCTTCTATGAAGACATTGTCGGTATGGTTTATTTTATGCATGGATTTATTATTTTTTTCAAATTTTTGGTCTCTAAATCATCATTTGAAAAGGAAAATATTTTATTAGTTTTAAAATTTATATGGAATTAAAAAAATTATTTGGAGTAGGGGTTGTTTGGAGAATCTGATCATGGACTCGAATTTTTAGATTTGAATCACCTTAATGAGTTTTTCACACATGGTTTCAGGCATGGGATGTGTCCTGAGTTCTTAGGTGAATTTTTAGAGCTCTATATTGAATTAGTATATTTAAAAATGTTTTTTTACACCATCTAGTTACTGCAGACTTAGAGGAATATCATGTGAGTAAACAATGAGTTTTAGTTTTTATTTAGCAATTGGAACAAATTTTTCACACTTTAACACTGAAACCATAAATCAATTCGAGATTTAGATGGATATGCATGGTCATTGTATATATTGGAAAACTATGTATCCAACCCATGCAATGGACTATGTTTTATCTATAGATAACAAATATTTTCCATGCTAGACTTCAGAATATATCCTGAAATATTTTTGGAGTCAAGCATTGAGACGGTGTGTGATATCGATGCATAGTATGCTCGAAATTAATTTTATAAATATATCAAATATCAATTTTATCATATGGTAATTATATCATAAAAATAATGTCATAATCCTTAAATAGTGTCTCAAATCAAAAAATATTAGACCAGAGTTGAATCCGAAAGATAAGATTTACCCTAGGAGATACCTAAGGTTCGTCGGTTCAGAGCAATGGGTGATAGAGTCCATTGAGGGGTGAATTTAAATTAAATTATTTAATTTATTCAATTATTTAATTTAAATGAACTAAACATATAATTAATATAAATACAAAACTATATAGAATCTATAGGGTTATTCTCATAACCCTAAGAACATTGATAGGAGGTTCCACCACTTTCCATCAATGTATAATTTAGAACTTATGATGACATAAAACATAGACTCGTTAAATTTGATAGATCATCCTCTTACATTGGTGAGATAATTAATCACTAAATAATATTCCAAACCATGTTTTGAACCATAATATACAGATTTAATCCCTTATTATTAAATTATTAGCCATGACCATTCTTAATAATTAAATATGTGTCAATTACGATCCTTTCCATGTGCCTTCAAATAATATTTATTTATTGTAATGGATTAATCCCCATAGAACCATGTTGTCATCCAGGGTATCCCCAATTTGTATTTTTTACATGAACACATGGAAAAATATTGTTTCACCTCTAGTTCTTGTGATTTTCTCACATCTTTCTTCGTTATCTTCATTGTTGGAAAATGAGGTCCATGTTTCAACATTGTTTATTGGGATCAAGAATTATTAAACCCCCAAATTCATTGAAAATTCATGATTAGTGAAGAAATCAGGGAATAGGGAAGATATTGGGTTGATTATTATGTTTTTTTGATACCACCAGGGATTTGAAGATCTTGTGCGGTAGTGCAAGGATCCATGGGATACGACAATCCCTGAAACTTCATTAAATGAATTAGTGATCCAATTTTCTACCACCGAAGGGATATAAAGAGTGTATGTATGAGGTTTCCACTAATCCTAAGTGTTCAACAGGAGGGATATTTTGTATAGGATCCAAATTTTGATTGTGATGGCCATATCTAATCTTGTGTGAAAGCCTGAACTATATGACACGTAGTTTGAAGAAAACAAGGCATGTAGTTCTATAGCTACATCGTATAGGGTTTCTAGATGAGCTATGTATCACTTTACATGTAGGACCCCCACAATCCATGTGAATTAGTCCCAGAGACTCAGTGTATACTCTATGAGTACAAGTAAACAAGCACATTCAGGCACATACCATATACTAGAACATGAACTGGGTACAAAAACAATACCCAATGGACTTGGGAACAACCTCATGTGAGAGGAAATGTTGTACATGAGAGTTCTTGAGCACGTGTTCAATTATACAGACATAAGCCAAAGGAAACATGAAACATATTATACAGAAGTAAAGTCCATGTATCGATGTACGTGGGAACATCCAGGATTTCACGAAAACAGCTAAGAGTACAGGAAGGGCCCCATGAGTTTAAAACACATCGTGTAGTCCCTCTACACACCATGTAGGAATACATGGGGGTGAGTCCTATACTATAATGGACACGAAAAAGAACTAGGGTGGTACCACACGTCATGTGATTCCCCTTACAGACTTTGTTCTCACCATTTTGGTGAAACTTGTACCACTCGTATAACTTTGATTTGGACTCTGAATGTTTATTACAAGTAGACTATCCTGAATTTTTACCCACATAGAATGTGTTGGTATCCATATTAGTGTAATTTGAAATATGATGTGAGATGTTCTGGGTGATGTGATTCTTTTTATGATGATAAATAATGGAAATGATAATGTATGGAAATTATAGATAAAAGATTGGATGCCTCTTGGTGGGTAGACCTTGGTTCCTCTATCGATCATTAGAGTGGAAATTTCCTACAGGTTAGGGAATGGGTCCTATATTGACTTTCATAGTGGCACCCTCCTGCAGATATAGGTAATGGGTCCTCAAACATCAATGTGGAACCTAATAGTGGTGTTAGGTCATGGGTCCTCTATCCTTTGAGATCCACACTCCAATGGTGTCAGGGAATGTGTTATTAACTACTAGAGTGGTACCCTCCTTCTAGGATAGGGCATGGGTACTCTATCATATACTAGAGCAGAACCATCATGTGCTTGTAGGGTTCAGGTCCAAGAGTAGTAGTGTGGAAGCCTCTTATATGGACAGGGTATGGGTCCTCAATCCCCTATCAGACTATTATCCTCCTGTGCTGTCACGGAATAGGCCCACAATCAATTATTAGTGTCGCACCCTCCCACTAGTATAGGGTAAGAGTCCATTATCGAGCATCTAAGAGGAACCCGATAGGATTTCCAGTTCCTGGGTCCTCTACCATGAAATTTTTTCCCACGATTGTGCAGAAAAATGATGAGGTATGTATTGACATGGATATCTCTTTAGATTGGCTTTCAAGAAGTTGGGAATCATTAATGGGCCCTTTGGAACTGTTGGCACTTTTTCTAGGGCTGGTCTATGAGATAGAGTTCCCCATTATCTATTTTTTTATTTTCTATTGTGAATATATATATATATATATATGTTTCGATTTCATTAGATTTTATTAGACTCTTGTTATTATATGTGATACCTATTCCAATTGTCTATCATATTTCTCCCACTTCAGCTTTTAAGGCATCTTAATGGATATGTATATACTCACCTATTCATATTATTTTCCCAACAGTGTCATATCCTATGATGATAAAGGATAGGTAGCTGATGATTACATAACAGCATAGGGATACCCTGGTGAATTTTACCACGTACAATGCTAGTGTCTTGGAGATTTAGATTTGGGATCTCTCAGCACATTATAATTATATCCTTTATTGGTTGGTATGTCTTTCTAGTTGTTCATTTATTTTATCCTTTTTTCATTTCAAATCACACAATCATTCGAGTTTTCTCCCAATAGGTTTTACATGGATGGATTATAATCTTAATATTTCACTTTTAATGATTCATCTACACTTCTATATTGTGAAGGTTGGGTGTATGAATACATATGTACACTCAAGAATGGCCTTCTATATTAGATATTCTTTTTGGATATTTTATCTAGCCCATATCCCATAGAGGGGGTATTGGGGTAGTTTAGGCTCGAGCCATGTTAGGTTGGGTCAAAAAGTTTTCTTTAAGGTAGTTAAGTCCTTGGGATGGTATATATAGTTTTCCCCTCATGAGTATTTGTTTGATACATAGAGAAACAGTTTCAATGTGACTTTATTACACCTCTCAGATATGAAAAATAATTTTGGTGTTGGAACGACATACCCATTCACCAGGACTCTAAATACTTTCTTTTTTTGCTCAACAGAAAAAGACATTGGTTGCAGGGATAAATGGTACACATGAAATTTTTTATTGATTATTTTGATTATCATTATATTTTCAACTCCCCATATATATATATATATATTATCATTGGATCGTGGTATATCTTGACTAAATTTCTATGATTCCTCCATTAAGAAATCATGTCGGGTTGTCGATTTCGTAATGTGATGACGATTCAATGAGTGATAGGGACTATGTTAATGGGATATCATGTTAGATTATTCCTACATATGGATTGGTAGAAACACAACCACCTGTAAAAAACTATATCATACTAGTAGAGTAAGCAAAAAATATGTACAAGCTTAGCACACACCGTGAGTTCTAAAAAAAGTGTAAAATGAGGTTCCACGTTGTGTCGGATCCCCAAGTGGAAGATGTGTTCTTAGATTCAATTATTTGAGTATTTATCCTTCTCCAGACACTAACTACACAAGTGGTTATAATCGAAAACATCCTTTTACATGGAGAAGCAGGGTACTAGGGGAGTAATGTTATATAGATGCGTTATGATCTAACATTGTCAGGGCCTGACTTCTAGTATCTATTTCATAATTAGTACTACCAATAATTATTGATAGCATGTCAGATTCAGAAGATTATGAAGGTTTAGTAGGGAAGGATGATAGTTGAAAAGTATTTTGTGAGGTTCACCAACCTTACACAATAATCCCTTGAATGGATTTGATATGGAAACTTCCAGGCACAGATGTTTGAGTTGGGTATCAGCATAGATATATGTGCCAGTGTTGTAACATTGTGCATTTCATCTTATGAAATGGGTGTTGAAATGGGTTCTAAGGATATATATATTCTTATTAGTGGTATTTTGTATAGCTTGAGAAACTGGTTGGTGTTTTAGGGGTGATTAATCTACCAAAACTAGTAGGAACCAATCGACGGGATCTTGGTACAAGAGATCATAGCTGGACCAGACTCATGCATGAGTTAAAGTGGAACATGGGCTGTGTAGAAGATAAGGGTATATTAGAGGGATGTGGTGAAATTAATCTTATGGGTGAGTACACTTTAATGTGACTTCCAAACTAAATGTAATGAGGAGGGTTGGTGGATAGAATATGGAGCGCCATAGTAAAGGCAGTGTCATGATCAGGGATATCCCAGATGAGGGAAGGGTGGCCCCTAGGGAGGCAGGTCGTGTATATGAGAAATAGGGGCACCAATATAAGGATATGGGGGGTGTTAGATGGCATTATGATCTCCTTCCATCACCACCACCACCATCGCAAGAAATTATATGTTAGGATTTGGGAGCTGCTGGTCGGGGCTACAGACAGCTACGTGTTATAGTGAAATATGACCCATAAGGAGACATTGTGATCAGAGGTATGATATGTGATTATTGTACAATTTATTTAGTATTATTAGAAATATTTTTGAGTAATTACTTAACCTATTTACTCCGGTTGTGATATTTGGAGCTCCCAATTGGCGATCTAACCTAGTAGCCTTATCTTGACGTTCCTATGGCGAACTCTTCTTCAATATCTCTTATCTTCTAGAAGCATGATCTATCTCCCTATGGAGATAGGTTATTATAGGTAATTTTGGTTACCATTAATCATCCATATGATTTCATATTGTTTATGTATTTGATGTCCATGGTCCAATCCTAGATATAAAATCATCATAGAAGAGCCATGTGACCTTTCACTAATGGGATGAGATTATTCTTTCTGGGATAGAGATAACTCTTGAAAGAACATGTGGTTTTAGAAAGGAGGACACAATACATAACCCCAATTTTGGTTAGTGTATCCCTTTCTATAGTATCCACTTAAATAATTTATATTTTTTTAGTCATGGGGTTTTATGTATTTCTTCCTTGAGTATATTTAAACACTACTTTAAGGCAAGAGAAGGATTTTTTTTCAAAAAAATGAATACCAAGAACTATTTGATATATTCCTATGAATATTAGAGGACCCCCATAAATCTCCTTGAGCTATGTACGTAGTTGTAGGACCATTGAAAGATGAATTTTATCTAGACCAGTATGTCCCCTTGTGAAACTCCAGTGTTGTTCCTAAAATAGGAAAATGAGATCTTATAGATTTGTGTTAATTATCGTAATCTAAAATATTCGATGATAAAGAATAAATACCAATTCACAATTTTTGAAAACCACTTTTATCTATTTTAAGGACTGATATGGTTCATCAATATCGATCATAGGTCCAGGTACAACTAGTTGAGTGTTAATCAGGCTGATATTCTGAACATGAGATTCTGATGTCACTACGAATACTATTAGTTCTTGATGATTTTTTTTGTGAAATGAATTCCCTTGTTGTTTCTTTGGCTATAAATAATTGGATCATCTAGTGGTACATGGAAAAAAATTATTTGTTCATCGAAAACAAACTCATATAATCTATTCAATAAGAAGAGTTGGCAGGGCACATGAGCATGGTCCAATATTTGTTTTGGGAGAACCATCTTTAGTGTAATCTCTTGAAGATCTTTTTTTTATCCAAGAGGTTTTATTTTTGGGGAATTTAATTTTTTATCATGTATTAGTTTTGGAATTAGTGAAGATCAATGTAGTGATTTCTTAAGATCCACCCAAGAGCATTTCAGTGGTGTGGAGTTTTCTTGTATTTTTATGATACTACAGAATAATTGTGGAGGACTTGTCTAGGATTTCAGACTATTTAACCACCCTAGAATAGAAAGGGTAGTTATTAACCTAGACTAATAAGGGGCATAGATCCTTTAAAGATTTCATGTTAGTCTCACAATTGATCCTATTTTGAAACTACCATAGCATGTTTTGGAGTGTGTATTGTGTTGAGATTTCTTTTATAGGTGGGATCAGCTATGTGTTGATGTTTCCTTAGGGAGTTGTTGCATATGGGTCATGAAAATTGAGACAACATGGGTAGAACTATGTCACTCATGATCAAGAGTTTTTAGTGGTAGTTTTTCCTCTACGTATATAGAGGCACTGTCTTCTAGGAGAGTGCTTCGGTGTATACTCATACCATCATAGATAATACGTATTTCTTCACATATATATACATGAATGTGAGATAGAGTCCCTAGTGGGATTTCATGTGGGGATATGAGTTTTAGATAGTATATACTCTATGGAAGATGAGAGTGGTGGCTGATTCCCATAGAAAGAGGCCCTAGGATCATTGGGTGTAGGAGGCATCAAACTATTGTGCTTCTTTTTAGCTAACCCAAGTTGAGGAGGAGGGTGTATATTTTCTTTAGTCAATGGTATTGACTCCTACACTCCTCCAATTTTGGTGAGATTAATCATTGGGATATATAGATTGTAAGTTCTTACATGAACATATAAACTTATAAGATTCACCATATTTATTTTCTTAAGGATGCAATCATTACTACTTTTCAAAGGAAAGTGGGTGGTACCAGTCCCGGTACTAGATTAAGATATTATAGAGTTTCACACATCTCCTGTGGATGTATATCATAGAGTTGGAAAGATGTATAGACAATTTCAATGGTAGTTTTGGTGGGCAAGTATGATCTGAATTGTCACTGAGTTCATCTCTTGGTGCCTCAAATTTTAGCAGGTTAAAGATGATCACCATGGTATATTATGGTTTTTGTAGCCTATTAATATTTTAAATTGTAAATTGGATGACATATAAATGGTGTGCTTGAAATTTATTCCATGGAAAGATAGATTCCATGATTCCATCTGGGTGATGGTTGACTATCTTATGATGTTCCGGCAATTCACTGCTATCTTGGAGAAGAGTATGGGGGGATATTTTAGATATTGAATTTATGGGAGATTATTAAATATGATGGTTTCCTTCGATGATTTTATTTGACCCTGATGTGAAGTTCATTTCACGATTGTGGAGAGGCCTGATAGAGGAATTCATGACCCAAATGGGGATGAGTACAACCATTCACCCCTATATAGAAGGTCAGACCAAGCTCAATAGCCAAGTGCTGGAGGATATTTTGAGGGATTGAATTTTAGAACATTTTAGAAGATGGGAGTATCATTTTACATTAATATAATTTGACTAAATTCATAGATAAACTCTACTATTAGCATCAAACCCATCGAGGCCCTCACGAGAGACCTTGTAGGTCACAATTATACTTGACTAATGGCAATGAGGCATATATTTCTAGGATATAGATGGTGCATGATGTTTTGGAGAAAGTTATTGTAATCCTTGAGTGGATGATGATAGATCAAAGAAGGAATAAATCATTTATACATCGATTCATAGGCCCACATAGTTAAAGCACGGAGACCACCTTTTTCTAGATTCTCTACATGATGAGGTTCGGGAAGATTAGTTTAAGGGGTGATGCTATACTCAAGGTTTATCGGGTCATTTAACATCTTACAAAGGGTTTTATAAATTTCATACCACCTTCACCAACTCCCATAGTCAGATCGGGTGCATGGTGTCTTCCATGCGGGTCATATAAGGAGATACATGCATGACCCCATGCATGATATTCACTATGGAATGCAGTAAATTGAGGATGAAGGCACATTCATGGATATCCGTATAAATATTAAGGATTTTAAAAAATATAACTATGTGTGGATGGACCATCCCCTTGGTTTTTCTATTATGGAATCACTGAAATATTCAAGATATGTCATGGGAGATGGAGATCCATATTTGGGTTCATTATCTTGACAATTTTATATAGATTTTTATTTATATGGAAGAAAATATAGAATTGGGGAATAAATTAGAGACCCTATTTTTCCTCTTATTATAATTTGAAATATAGCTAGGAATATTTTCAAATCCAAGTTCGGAGAGGCATGAAAGCTTGAGGCTCAGTCTTCTTTGAATTAATTTTATAAATATATTAGTTATATTCTATATCAAGTTAGCACAATTTTTCATAAATAGTGGGATACCTATTAAATGGAGTCTCAGATCAAAAATATGATATAATGTGAGAATAAATAACATGATTTTTTACATATATTTAACCAAAGGTTGGACAGCATGAGGCCATCAGATATGGATACTGTTAGTTAGAGCATTTTGATTCAATTAATTGATTATTTAATTATTTAAATTCAATGAACTTATCCAAAAACTGTTAAAAATATACTACTATGGTGAATCTATATTGTTATTTTCATAACACTTAGATCATTAAGAGGAGTTTCCATCACTCTCCATTTTTTCATAATCGAGTTTAGATGACAATGACCCTCTGAATCAAGTTGAATCGTGATAGAGTGAATGTGACAGATCTTCTTCATTCACTTGTGATAACATTCTTCATCAAATAATGATCTAAATCATTGTAGTACTCGTTATGAGTCTATTTGAACCATTATTTTTAAATTATTGATCATTACCATTCACATTCATTATATTTTCATCAATTATGAACCTTTTCATGTGCCCACATATCATATTTATTTATTTTATTAAATTAATAAAGGGAGTTTCATGTTTCTCACACCAAATCTTCCCAATTTGTATTATTTGTCCAAGGACATCTAGGCAATGAATTTTTAACCTCTGTTTCTTATGAATTCCCCAACCATTATTTTTGACCTTCATTGTTGGACTACATGGACCATAGTTCGACATTTCGTGGTGGGATCGATCATGGTCAGACCCCCGGATTTGTAGGAGATTCACCGGTATTAAACAGATTGGTTATTATAGAATATATTAGGATTATTTATTGGTGGTGGGTAATTACACAATGGATGTTTTTGATCATGTGTGGCAGTGGGAGGTCCCGTCGGTGAAGACGGTATATGCAGCTTCATCAAATGAACCAATTATCTGATTTCCATCCACATAAGGGCCGAAAATAGTGGATTGAGGATGTTTCCCCCAATCCTAGGTGGTAAAAAGGTTGGATTTGTAGTGAAGGATCCATATTTGGATAATGTGTAGTAAATATTATATTATATGAAAAACCTTACCTCACCCTGTGTAGTTTGATGAACACACATCATATAGGGCTTTGGTTGCAGATTCTAGGTTTTCTGGGTTGGTTAAATATCACACTCATGTGAGACCCCAACACATAGTGTGACTCGGTGCTAGAAACCTGGTGTGTACTATGAGAGCACATAGACACATGTACAACCAAGTATGTACTATGTACCAACACATTACCATGGTACTCTGATATAGCTCAAAGGACACGAGAAGGACCCCATGTGGGCGGAAAAATTATGTATCAGAGTATATTATCATGACCAATACTACACAAACATGGATAAATTCAAACTTGAAGGAATTTGTGTAGGAGGAAATGTAATTCATTATTGTACATGGGAACGGGAAGGATTTCACAAACACAACTAGGAGCTTGGGCTGGATCATGGGTTGTTGAAACACACTATGTAGTCCCTTTACACATTCTATAGGGATAAGTGGGTAGTAATATCTATACTGAAAGTTACCTAACCAGGAAATAGGTGGAATAAATTCCATGTGGGATCCCTTACACATCATGTACCCTCATTTTTTTAGGAAACATATACCCCCATATAACATTTTTTTGGACTCCGATTTTGGCGCATGAGTAACCTATCATAAGTATTTTTCATGTAGAACCTGATGGTAGACTTCATTATGGATATTCAAATATGATGTATGATGTTACAATAGTGAACATCATTATAGGATGATCGATGGTGACAGTGATTCGGAAGGATCATCGGAGATATTATATAGGACACAAAATTCCTCATTTAATGGTGACTTTTTAGCAGTGGGTTTTTAAATCATTGGAAAAAAATTAAAAAAATTATATGTGTTTTCATTGAAATAATGGATAATGTTTTCCATATTTTAGAACAAAAATGATCCAAATAATTACCCTAAACTCTACCCTACCCCCTCCAAAGATCCCCCAAGCCGAAGCTCTTACACCCAATCCCCCCTATCTCCCCTGATCCATCATTTCCATCTTCCCACTCTCATAATACCATGACCCCGAACCATCATCTTCATCCCCCCTTATTACATGATCCTGGTGATCTCAATCCCTCACCTAAAACCCATACACCCCCAACCACCACTCCCACCCATGCCCCCTCATCACCACCCCCGCTTCTCCACATCATCGCTTCCCCTTTCCCAACACTACCCTGAACCATTACTGACACCCATTTCCTCTTCTCTATATGATTCCTCTCCCCTTACTCACTACTCATAGAAACTAGAAAAACCCTAACCTAATGTGGGGTGTTGCATTGTTTGATTCTTGCTTTCAATGGTTCTTTCTCTTCAATTAAAATAAATCATTTCCATGACCATTGAATGAAATGAATTCCCATTGATTCTGGGTTATTTTTCATATATTTCATCCATTTTGGATAAATATTAATTATGGATTTCTTTATTTTTAATTCTCAATTTCTTCTCTAGAGTGTCGTGGGCCTTATTTAGGTTGGATAATGCCTCAATTTTCATTATAAATGAGTTACAAGTAACTAAACGTTTATTTTTGGACTTTTCATATTAGAACATTGATATCTTGTTTTTTAATCCATATTTGGATAACTAGTTATAGTTATTATTATGTTTAAATGGTATTTTTTTTGTAAATTGTGTTTCACATTTTTTACACATTACTTCCAATTTTTTTCTCTAATTTAATGTTTGTTGAAATCCTTATTTAATTAATTTCTCACTACTATTGTTTTGTAAACACCTGACAAACCATTTATTAATAAGTTAAATATTTTAATATAGATTTAGGTTATAAATGTGGTGTTATCTCTTCTTCATTAATTATATTTAAAGGTACATTATTTTTAAAGGTACATTATTTTAAAATATTCTTTGAGATATATAAATATATATATATATTCTACACATATTCATAGGTATATATATACATCTGTGTCTGTGTGTGATAATTCAGATGAGAAAATTCGAATTTGTTTAAAGGGATATATGTATATACTTTAATTTGTAAATTTATATGGGTATAATATTACAAATATTTATTTTAAATCGTAACTACGATTCATTCATTGATTTTCCAAATTATTATATGTGTTTTGATATAATATTTAGATGTCATGTTTGTTGGAATTTCCATGCTTGAGATATTTTATTGAGTTTAATTTCTTTATCCTTTTGATATTCACTTGTGATTCATGTGTGGGTGTTTCATGTTGTGTTTGGAGTTATACACATATGTATAAGTGTGTATTTAATTAAATTATCAATATATATAAACACATGACAATATATTAATATATGTGTTGGGATATGTATATATATATATGCATATGTTATAACCCTAAAGTGAATACTGATGTTTTGGTTTTATGTATGAAATTGGTATTCCAAATAAATTTGAAAATATAATTTTATAATGAATTATAAAGGACTAGTTTGTGTTTTAAAAATGAATACAAAAATTATTTTATTTTTTATATGTTTTTAATAAAGTTTTATAGAAAGTGTAATTTTGTAGTCATGGATTTTTTTAAAGTTAATTGTTTTTCCATGCACTCATTGAGTTGGATGGTGGAAATGGATCGATTTTTCATTGAAAGGATACCTTTTCTTTTAATTCTTAATGTAATATTTTTTCATCACTTATTCATTTTTGTTAAATGTTATGAAGAACATAGGGTCCTTGGGTAGGCTATCCAAGAAAGGAAGAGGCCCTCCACCAATAAAAATGATGGTGAAGTACTCTATGACATACCCTCTACCAAGAGATGTGTTCGAACTACAAATACCATACTAGGGTGACAAAGAATTACTATGTGTAAATTGACTTACTAACCTAGTGGTATTTCTCCCTTGATTACATTATTAAATTAATGATTTTATTATTATTTTTGTACTTCTATTTTTTAATTTACTATCCATGATGTTTTTCCATTTCTAACTACAACCATTATAGTAATTATATGAATATTCTTCTGAATACATGGGTTATGTTTTTTTCACATCCATTTATCTCTTTTTCAACTTAGTAATACTATGTTTTTCTTTATTTTCATTATAAAATTGCAGGAACATTGTTATATTCATATAACATATAAATACATTACTGAGGAACACCCCTCAGTATACTTAACTATTGGAAGTGTTTTTAGATATTCCAATTTACAATGGATTAATTTATTAGAACATAAGACTTCCATTCCCTAAATCTAAATTTAAAAGATGTTTGAAGAGACATGAAGTTCATGAACAATCATATTCTAGTAATTCCATGCTCAATATTTTTGTTGGATTTCATATGAGGAATCAATAATTATAGATATTTTTACCACTGATGTCAATCAAGCAAATAAGATCCCAAGATCATTGATAGTGGAAAATAAAATTAAAACCCTTATAAATGATTCTTATATCATTGAAAGAAAAAAAACATCAACATTAAAAATACTATAACAACTACATTAAGGTTCTTAAAATATTAAATTGAAAAGATATGTTTTTTGACTATAAGACAAGCTTATCAAGATAGAAATATATCAATGGATCCCCCTCCTGATTCTCTGAAGAAAAATTTAAGGAAGAACTTCACTGAATAGAGAAATATGTTTCGTGGTCTAGTTGAATATATAAATTAAGATATTTTTGGAGGATTTATGAAATATTCAAAACATACATTTCTGGTGATGTTATACCATTTCAAAAGGAAATAAATAATTATAAGTAAGTAAATTCCCAGGATATTTGAAATTTTGTGTGCGGATTTTTATGTATCTAGGGTTCCTAAGTATTTTTATGATATGAAAAAATTAGAAAGCTTGTACATATTTATAAAAAAACCATTCTCATTCCAATGAATGTGTTCTTTATTTGGGAGAGGAATAAAGAGAATAGGTTTCCAAAAAATCATCTAGATAGTAGTCGATTGGTGGTATTTGAAGTCTGAATCAAAATACTACTGTGAATAAGAATACAGAGATCATACCTACAATGGTTTTTAATTATATACCTCTAAAACCTCAATAGAAAAATATTATTATTTTCATAAAAACTACTTAGAACATGAAGTGAAATTATATAGATTATAACAATGATGGGTTAATCTGACAACTAATAGATTCAAAGTCGCAAAATACATTTAATTAATTACATTCATATTTCTCATTTCATCCTAGGAATGTGAGATTTGGACTAAATGACTATGGAATCAACCCATTTGTAATGGGCATGAAAATACAAAGGACTAGCTCATTTCTTTTTAAGACTTATTAACAATTAATATAAATAATGATTTATTGCCAGTTGAGAATAATAAGTATTCTACAGAAATGTTTTCAATAAAATATAAGGATAAAGGGAAATTAATTTGAATTTTAAATCATTTGATAGTACATGATGGGTATTAATGTATCAATTAATTGTGTTTCGTCTTAAAAAAATCATAGTTTACACGCACTGAAAATCCATGATTTGTATGTTTTATAGTGGTTACTACAATTTGTATTTCATACCGTGTTAACTGAAAAGAATACTATAGTTGTACACCAAATTTTAACATTCTTCAAATAACTATGTGAAAATAATATACAACCTATTGATATTTAAAACATGTTGTATATATTTTTACATACACTTTGTTAAAATTAGTTAATCTGTCCTAAGTTGTTTTTACAATCATGATGTATTTAACTATAAATTTGGTCGAGGAAACTATATTAAGAGGTTCTAAAAAATTATCTATTAATGTATCCAATTGAGAGGTACTTAATTTATATTTTTTCATCATTAGTAAAATACTCTTGTAACTTCATTACATACATAATTATGTTTTTTAATTCATTTCATTGATATCATTTTCATTTTTAATCATAAAATAAAATTAATCTCAACCTGAAGGCTCAATTTATGAAGGCTATTTTAAATAGGAGTGTATTTAATTTTTTACGAGATACTTGAATGATAATGAGTTGATATTCAATCAAGTTGGGAATGTTTATGATACATTAAATCAATCTCAACTACATGGGAAATCAAAAATATTTCCTACTATAGGCAGATCAGTTTGGAGGATCTCCAATATTACATTGATTGAAATAGAATTATTATAAGAATATGGATATGAGTGTCTGATTAGTAAAAGAGAATATCTATTTATTGAAGATTTAATGATATGAACAATGATTTTAAGGATAATTCAAATGTGAAATATTAAATATATAATAAATTCTTTAAATAAAGATATTATATATGATTTTCACATTGTATAGGTTTATAAGTAATGAAATCAATACATATATTAGGTTGAATGACATCTTCTAAATATAATAATTTATTTTAAATTTTTTATTTCATTAATACTGATAATCGAGCTGAGTTATCAGATGATTTTATTTTTTTGTATTGAATTCAACTAAAATAGGTTATAAAGATTGAAACATAAAATGTTAAGGGAATTAAATTTCAGATTCTTAGTTTCAAAGAGGGTTTTAATATATATCATTATGGTATATTTAAAGTTTATGAATTGAGATACAATGTAAATATTAATTTTATTATCAAATTAATCAATTCCAACCATTTTTTAGTTCTATTATTCAAATCCTATTTGGTCTATATTACTGGTGTATTACAATATAATCCTTTCAATTTAATTCTATGAAATTATCTCGCTTGATGAATGTCAGAACTAATGACAAACAAGATCTTTATAACTTCTCATCATAAGAAAATAATTGTAGTTTATGAGGAAGATGATGTGGATTAATTATTGAGTAAAGTTGTTCATATAAAATAATGAGACTTTTATAATATTGGTAATGAAGTGTAATATTGGAACTATAACATTTATTCCCATCAATAGCAATAATAATTATTTTTTTCCATCATGATATTGAAAATATTAGTCTAACTAGGGGAAGTAATTTTAGAGCTGGAAAATCACATGATTAGTGGAAACAATTCATTAATGTGTACTCATCCATTAACTTATCAACCACATTTATTATAAGTTATTAATTTCTAGTACTATTATTTTTTATCATATTTCAATTTATTTTTATTCATTATTTGTTTAATTTTGAAAATGAACATTTTATATTTTTTAGTATGTGATGTTATTCATTATAATACCTTTGTCTATTTTGGTTGTCCAAACTGTGCATATTTTATCATTTCTAAATTTCCTTTTCTACAAGAATTGTTTACAATATATATTCTGAATTTATTTTTATTTTTTTAAATGATATGAGTTATATAAAACATATTATTCCGAATTCATTTTTATGGGGTCCCCAAATATGAGGTTGTTGGATTGTTTGGAAAAATATATATCTATTTTTTTCTAAGAAAAATGGAGAGTTTGATTCACATATAATGGTTATTTTAATACATTATGAATTACATTTTTTAATTAAATCCTAATATTTTAAAAATTAATCTCTTTGTATAGATGTAGGATGTGATGTTTGTTTCTCTATAAAAACTATTATTTGATTTATAAGAAGACGACTAGAATTGTCCCCAGTGATATTGTGTTGATGGATAGTTTGAGTGAGAAGGTAAATCATACAAATTCATAATAATTCAATACCTAAACATTTATTGGTTAAAACATTAAATTAATTTATAAATTACAATTTAATTTTCACGAAATTTCTGATACAGGTGTTGGTCGAAGGGAGTTGAGACCATGATAGGGATAGTGTCGATCTTAGTTCATTGGGTAGTGATGGGGGTTGACGTTGGATTCTATTATGGTGACTTCTAAATAAATTGAGGACTCACTAATGTAACGATATGGTGATTGAGAAACCATTTAATGATTTAATGTTGGGAATATATGTATTTATTCCATCTTTAAATGATTTATGATGGTTAGTGGTTCATTTTATTTTATAATTGTATCGACAAATAAGAGGCGACCGCTTGGTTATTGTGGTTCAAATCAATGGTTGATTTTGAAGGTTGGTTACTTTCTTACTCAATAATTAACAATGGGTTTTTATTTTAATTTTTAATTGTAAATCCCACTGATGTCTTCATCCACAACATGGTATATAACTTCGTTCCAAAAGAAGTTGGTCAATTAGTGATTCAGACCCAATGATGTTGTTGGATTCGTATTGGTCAAGAGGATGGGATTTTAGGCTCATCAAACCCTATTATGAGAATTTCTTTCTAATCTTGGACTCTCTCTTAGATTTAGGATAACATTATGAATCACTTCGTAATCTTTATTCAATATTTTTTACCCTATAAAAAAGGTTTTGGTTTAAGTCACACTTTTTCTAAAATATGTGGATTTCATCCATGAATCTATCGGTATATATTTAAGGGTACACATCTATTTCTTGGTAATTATAGGCTACTTATGTGATTAATCCATAAAATGAGGAGCTTCATAATTTTCTCCAAAGTGTTGAGGTGGTTAATATTCCAATGATGGGATAGTTCAGTTATGAGGTTTCCTATGAATCCAAGCTATTTTAGGATTCAAAGCCCATATAGTTCGTTAGATTGTTGAAGTTTAACATCATATTGAAATGAAATATATTAATTATCTGAGGCACCGTATATTCAACTACAAGTCCTAGGGGTTACATTCTATATATCTTAATTGTGCATTGAGTCAGAGTTTTCATAGATCATTTTAATTCTTATTCCACTGACTGATGAAGTAGGACTATCATCCCATGGTAATTCTTATGTCCTAATGGATGAAATGTGGGATACATATAGAAACCCACACTGAGGTTGATGCAAATTTGATCTCGTCCCTTAGGATGTAATTCTGCATATCTTGGTTATTTGAAGAATTTAATTTATCATAGTTTATTAAAATTCATGAAAATAGCCACAAGGTAGATGCCCTCACATGATAAGGGTAATATCAATCAGCTCTCATGGATTACATACTATCATTTCCCAGGATTTTGTGAATTTTTGTTGCGACTGATATGACAATTTCAACTCCCTAAGCCCATGTGATCAATGTTTGGTGTAAGAAACAATGTAGAGCATGTAATGAATATCACTTCATACAGATTCGGGGATTATGTATGAGGAAAACCCTTGGGATGTTCAATATAGATTTCAAGCACTAAGAAGGTGTCCTACGTATCCTGGTTGGGGGAGGAATAAAAGTCATAAAAGTTCAGTAAGGTGGGTTTTACACACTAATGTTTCCCTTGATATTATAGAGGTATATGGTGTATATGATATGATTATTGCAACTCCATAAGCCCACATGATACATACTCATTTGGAGAAACAAGGTATGGGAAATAATCTTTTTCAATGCTTATGGATAAAGGAATTATATGTTGGGACTTCCCTTTGGGTGTTTGATATAGAGTTATAACCTTGGGGAGGTTTCCAACATATCTGGGTATGTAAGGAATCAAAGTTGACATTGTTTGTTTGGTTGGGGATTACACACATTCAATTCCCATATAATTTGGATATATCATATTATACCATTGATCGAGGCATTAAAATATCCGGTTTCCCTATTGATCGGGTCTTACACACAGAACATGGGAAAGGCACTCATGTCCAAGGATTCCTTTAGTCATTATAAGGGTTTATAGTCAAAATGATATGGTTATCAAAATTCCCTAATACCATGTGATTTATGATCCTTTTGAGAAACAACGGATGGAAAATAATCAATCTCATTTCATTTTGGATGTGAGACTTTAGTGTTGGGACTACCATTGGAAGAATAATATAGAGATACAACATTGGTTAGGTGTCTTACATATCTTAGTTATAGTAGGAATCAGATTAATCATAGTTCCCATTCATTGGCCTTATAAACTAATCCTTCCCATATATTAGGATATCACACACTGAGTATAGAAAATTTCATCAAATCATAGGATTCCCTATTCCTTTTGGCCTACATCCCTTTCATACATATTCTAATTATTTAATCAACATGAATTGATTGCCTACATGACAGATATGATAATGTCTTTATTACTTGTCTAAAGACAATTTTTTGAACCAATTGACTTTTCTGTAGTACTTCTAAAAATCAGGATGACATGTCTGATGGTTCTAGTGTGATCATGGTTGGCTTATCCGAAGGACATTGAAAGACCTTGACGAATGGTTGAGAGGGTGTTTCATGATCTAGATGACTTTCCAGGCATCCTCGCAAGATATGGTTGATAAAAATGGAGAAAATAAAGTGGTTAACTGTGACATGTATCATAGGGTGTCACATTTACTAGATGACATGTCCTGATGGAATCTTATGTCCTTGTAGGCATGTTCATAAGGAATTGTGAGAGCCAGTTGACATACCCAGGTTCTACAGCAAGGCTCAGTTGACATGATATTGTAATTCCCTATGAGTATAAAGACATATCTAAAGGACATCACGAGACTCGAATGGAGATCCCATAGGGTTTCATGATGCATGTTTGGTATGCATGATGTTCACCATGTGACTTATTTTGACCTATTTATAGGACTTATCATTATCAAAACTTTCTTATGGAAAGAATGTTTTGAGATTGGGGATACATTTCCTGGTTTATTCACATGTCTTGGGTGGTTCACGTGAGGAAAATTAGTGTCATCATATGTTTTTTTAGTATCCTATATTTAGTCTTTATTCTAGCCTTTATATTATGAATTCCATATATTTGTTCGACATTATCTTGGATTAACTACCGTAGTATATAGCAGGTGTGTAGGATATTCTTTTATTGCCTTTCCAAAATTACTTCATGATATCTATGAGTGATCATGTAAAGTGCCTATGCATGTTCTATTATTTCTCAATTTGTTCTTTGGGGTTTTACCTTACAGAAAACTATTTGGTCCTGAGATTCACTCCTTTGTGTAATCTACTCTCTACCCTGGTTTTCACTTCTTTTTGTAGTGATTCTCATGTGAATCTAGGCTAGAGTAAGTGAATGATCTGACATCATGTGTCCTCATGAGTCTCTACCATAGATGTATCTGAGGTCATCAACTAATTTTTAGTGATTGTGAGTCCATCCCATCAATGGCTCCTTTAATAGATTATTTCCAATTAATGGGGACATTATGATTCATTTGGGCATGTTTAAATACTTTTATATTGTCATATTGATATGTACATGTTTCTTTTTGTGATCACAATGCTTGAGGAAAGACATATACTTGATCTCAGGTTATATTTATGGGAATTTCTGTGAGATAAGGTTGATTTTTTGGGGGGACGTCATGGGATTAGGCTGACTTTTCTAGTAGTCTTATGAGGATATTATATAGAAATACATAACACATTGTAAGAGTATTGGGACATTAAGATTATCCCACCTCCACTTATTATAATTTAATTTGTTTATTTTAAAAAGACCAGGGATTTAGAGAGATTGTATGATCATTGTTGAAGATAATAACTCAATCTCTTGGTGATTCATAACATGGACAAAATGGTCTTATAGATATGCATGATCATTTTGGAGAAAAATTCATCCATTTTTACTCCGGTATCCCAAGGTGGAGTGTGAGGTAACCTCGGAATACCATAAATTTTTCATGCGATGACGATTTCAAGCTAGAAGTATTTCGTGAGACGGGGCAAACATGTCATTGTGGTCTTGTTGTGTCTTGAGGAATTTCAGGGGTATGTCATATGGTGTTTACGCCTACTGGTGGCTCATGTATCCACCCATTTAATTTCTTTTTTTTATGTTACATATACTATAGGGGATCAAGAGTTTATTTGAATGTTGTCTAGGAAACCCATTATTATCATTAGTGATTCATTGGGTGAGATTTAGGACTTTAATATCCATCGACATTTTGGAATGCTTTCTACTTTTTCGAAGGATTTCCATATTGGTTTTCAGGATATCAATGGTTGAAAAACCACACGACCTGGGGGATCTCATCTAATTATTTTCAAATGATCAATGGTTATCTGAAGTTCATTTGTGAGATAGAAAACGATCTTGGTGAAGTGAATTCACATGATCTTTCATTGGATATGCACTTTATAAGGTTTTGTCCTATAACCTTATGATTTTCATGTGATATCCTGTCTTTTAGAGTCATACGTGGTCCTATAGCGTCAACCACATTCTCATTCCTTTTCTCTGGTTTGGAAATTAATATCCATATCTAGGAATTTCTTTCATTATGAATTTCCCGATGATCATTTGGAAGGAATCAAAAAATCCTCCCCCCCCCCCCCTCATTAGCAACATCCACGGGACAATGTCTCAGTTCTGAGGAGGTTAAATTCCCCCCAAAGTCATTCATTTTTTTCTGGATTATTGTCTGGTGTAATTCTTGATCTACCATGTGATGTTCAGTGTGTTGTGGTTTTCCATATAAATCGGAATATGGGAGCCATACATTCTAATAGTTTCTCATTCCCCTAGTGCACTTGCACCTTTTTCAAAGATTATAGGATTGGTCATAAAGTCTAGATTTTTCTAAGGCTATATAGTGGTCCTCACATGCACTTTCAATCTAAATTGTTGTCATGTTTTAGTTTAGGGTCTTTTATATCATACATTTTATCATTGTAGTTTACATTCATTTATCTGAAAACATCTATCACTTTATTTTTTGTGTCTTTTAGCTTAGAACATCAATTTATTTTGTTTAATGTCTTTTAGCATAAACATTATAAAGCTTTTCTTTATGGACATTTATCTCAGACTATCTAATTATTAAGATTAGGGTATTTTAGCTTAGACCTTTTATACAATTACTTTATGTTATTTTTTCCAGCACCAAATATTTCATTAGTTTAAGGTAATTTTGCTCGGACCAATTATTAGATTAGTTTAGGGTCTTTTAGTTCAAAATGGATCAATGATCATGAAATTTAGTGAAGACACACTAGGAATTACCCCAAACACAATGAGTCACTGGGTTCTGTCACGGTGTTTTGAGGCACATGAGGACCATAAAGACCATTTTTCCAATTTATTCACATTGTTTCTGACCACAAGAGAATATGCAGGTGCCATATAAATACATGAAAAGTCCTGAAAATGGCCCCTTAAATATGGGTTTCTTTTCCTTGGGTAGTGGAGAATTTATGGTGGTAATATTAGTTTAGTAGAGAAATACTCAGGATGTTAGGTCTTCCTAGATATTTGGAATATGGATTATGTAATCTGTAAAAGAATTGTTTTAGATTATGAATATGGTAAAGGGTAGACATTCCAGGTATCTCCCATGATATTATGAGATTACAGATTCTTCTACAGTGTTACCAGGGCTCACAATGATTCAAGATCCTTTCTAGAAACAAGGATATGCATTTTGTTATTGGGACAATGATCCCATGGATCAGTACCATTATTAATAAAAAGATGATCTCTACTCCTTTATGAAGGATATAAAATATTTTTGATGACTCTAATTGTATAGACCCGAAAATTTCAAAAAAAAAATTCTTCTTAATTACTTTGGAATTTTACAAGAACGCAGTTTCTGATGGCACCTGATTCCGAGCCCGGTGTGCCCAGAATCAATTTCTGAAGTTTAGCTCGGGTACGTTCAGTGAACGAACGAGCGGGTTTTTCTAACATTTGAACCAGTGCTCGGAATCGAAATCTGAGGGCACTGATGAACTCGTGTGCCAGTAATTTCTTAGGAACACCTTTTCCGGAGTTGCGTTAGTATGGGTGTGGTTTTTAAATTTTGGGTTAAGTAAATGAATAAAAATAAAATGTTGTGACCAATTTTATTTTATTTAATGTTGTTTAACCTAAGCTAAGTGGTTGAAGTGGGACCCACTATATCCTACACCACTAGGTAGGATATTTGTGGGGTGGGGCCCACACGAGTCCCACCTTTTCAACTTCCTCGAAACCCCCACCTTTAATTAGGTAACGCACCCGCACCCCCTTTAATTGAGAGTCAACTCTTACGTTTAACTTAATGTTTAAACGCCTGATTAATTTGGGAAGTTTGAACATCTCAATTAATTCAATTAATTGATTGATTCAAATTTTTAATTTCAAAACGTTTGGCTTTTGTGTTAATAAAATAAGACAAGTCTTATTTTACTAAAGGTGTTCGTTGTGCGAGAGGGCTGGGGAGAAATCACTCAAAGCCTGGAAGCACTCCTTCCTCGACGAAGAATGCAAAGAACGCGAAGAACGCCGACCTTCGATGAAGGTCGACAAGAACACCGGATCCTCGGAGATCGACGACGCGACACCACCGAGTATTTTCTCCGCGACGCGACGATCCTCCTTCCTCGATGCCTTCTTCCGCGACGTGCAATTCCACGACGAACATTCATTCAACTTTTTATTCGAGGTAGGGGATTAATTATTTTTTTCCTGAATACTTTCATCGCTGTTTATCGTCCTTTTTTAGCCACCTGATATCGTAGTAATGGGAGGAGGTCAGACCGCACGAACATGACCGACCCACCTCCCCCCTTGATTGTTGATTTTGTTTGCAGCACGAACAAGGCAGCGTGGTGCCGGTGCACAACACGGAAAATAATAAAGAATGGGCGAAGAAGCATGGTGTCGTCGCGTTGCGCCGTTGAAGTCAAAGAAGCCGTGACGCCGTCGTGCCGCACTGGAGAACCTAAAAGAGACCGCGGCCGGAGCGGGGCCGCGGCGGAGGTACGTGGTGCCGTCACGCCGCGCCGGACGGACCAAGGCCGAGGATTTGGGCCGCGGTGGCCGGCTTCCGGCCACCAGTGCCAGAGCAGGAGGGTGAGACCACAGGGTCCCACGGCAGCAGCACGACCGGACAGCTGGGAAGGCCGGTAACTGAGAAAGCCAGGGGTCGTATCCCCCAACTGGCCGACAGGAGTGGCCCCCCACAGGGGGGATGCGGTTACACGAACAAGCGGGGGGTAGCGCCCCCCCCCCCCCCCCGCACCACTTCCACTCGGCTGTTATGGTCGAGCCGCCTGGCCACGCTGGTCATGCCGAGCCACCAGGCCAGGACGCACCAGCCGAGCTAGGCCGCGTCCAAGCGGGCCGGACCCGGACCCGGGTCGGGTCGACCTGGTTCGGGCCGACCCTGGGGATCTCGGGCCGGGTCGGACCGGGCCCAAACCACCTATTCGCAGACCTCTTTCGGTCTTTTGCCCTTAACATGTCCTACGGACCTCCAATCGATGCATCGTCAGCTGAGATGCGATCCTTGGATCGAGACAGCCGTTTTGGTATATTACAGTCAAGGTTGTGGAGAACATTGAATACAGCCGGGTTGGTTCGGATATGAAACCAACCGGGCCCTCGGAAGAGAAACGCTTATAGCTTTTGTTTCGGACGTCTGATTGAAGTGTCGTCGACTTTGTTGGATTCCTATTGATGAGATGGAACTTTTGGAATACTTCTCCTGAGTTTTGGTTATAGTTGGATAGTGGCCGGGTTGGATTGTACCTGAAATCCAACCGGGTCCCTGGAATGGAAAAGCTGATAGCTTTCAGAGCAAACGTCCATTTGACGAAATGTCAGCGGCGTTGGTGATCACGTTGAGAAACAGTCCCTTTGAGAATACCCTATGATTGGTCGGGGTACAGTTGAGATATGGTCGGGTTGGTTCGCAGGCGAAACCTACCGGGCCCCTGGGACAAAAAGGCTAATAACTCATAGACTGGGTGTCCGATTGACGCGCCATATGTTGCATTGAGACCCTTATAACGAGGCATTCCTTTTAGATACTTATTCGTGGGGCTTTGTGATTCTTGTAGTTTCGACCAGCAGCTCGTGGAGAGGACCCTCCCGGAGACGACCGTGCGGAGTACGGAGACCGTTTAGCCGGCTAAGACCTGACGACTACTTGACCAAATCGACTTGGAGTGAGTCGACTAGCCCAGTGGACAGAGCACTACTTTGTTTTGATGCATACCCATGGCGGACAAAGCACTACTCAGTATGGGTGCAGACCCACGGTACTCGTCCGGAGAGTACCTCTGCAGGATATTAGGGGGGATGAACTACTGTGTTTGGGTGGCATACCCCGGTGGGAAGCACTATTGTGTTTGGGTGGCTGACCCACGGTACTTGATAGGAGGAGTACCTCAGCAGTATTAGGTTAGTGAGCAGTACCTCGGAGTTGTGACAGGATCACTGTACACTCCAGAGACGGGGTTCTTCAGCAATTACGGTTTCGATAATGAAAATCATGATTTGAGATGAGTATATGATCTTTGTGTTTACATCATGATTGATATGGGTCACTTGATAACTTAGGTATATGTATGGGCATATACCTGTGTAGTGGTTATCCATTGATTTCATAATCTTTGTGTTTCCTCATGAATGAGATGGGTTACTTGATAACTTAGTTACATTTATGGGCATATACTTAAGTAGAGGTTATTTGTTGAGATCTTCATTTGGTTATACTTGTTGGATTTAGTGAGACCTTGAGGGTCTCGGGGTCCCTACTGAGTATCGTTATACTCACCCATGCACGGGCTATGCCCGTACCTCATTGTGTTGGTTGCAGACGACGGGCAGTACTGACGGAGGACGAGTGTTCGAAGACTGGACGATACCCGGAGGTAGACCTCACGATGAGTCAGTATTAGGAGGTGGAATTCACGGCGAGACGATACTCGGAGGAGGTTGAAGAGCAAGAGCGTTATGGAGGCTATATATACCTACCCTTCAAGTAGGATCCGTGGTGGACGATCCAGGAGCTGCGCTATCTGTACCTACCCTTCAGGTAGGATCCGTGGTGGATGATCCAGGAGTTGCGCTATCTGTACATACCCTTCAGGTGGGATCCGAGGAGGATAAAACAGGAGCTACTTCCATTCATCCAGCTGTTGTATTTTCTGGTGTACTTTCATTCAGTTGTATCTGTACCTTCAGTTGGGTTTGTTTTCTGGCCCATTTACTATTTAGCAATTCTTTTGTACTTTGTGTTTTACTTCCTCTTGTACTCTGTGGTGTTTTGTTTACTTTTATAAAGGCAATGCCTTCCCAGTTATCGGGATTTACACCTTCGATGCTAGTCGCCAGCCCCTGGCCTATGGGAGGCGGGCTTGGGGTAGTCACGACATGGGCCACGAGGATGGGTCGTGACAATTGGTATCAGAGGAGTCAGTTCTACAGCAGAACTAATAACTCTGATAATTTCTTTCTGAGAAGAGACAATTTTAAGAGTACCGAGTGTGGTTTTTAGTTCAGGGAGTTCGGTGTTGGTGTGGTCGGCCGACGTATCCATACACTAGGACCCTGACAACTGATTTCCAACTTTGTGCACGAAAACACTGTTTACGTGTGTGTTTCCATAAATTTTCTTAAAGTCTGCTCAAACGAGGTCAGCTCACCAGGTATAAATGTTTGACCATGTCATGTTGTTTCATTCAGGAGGCCTTTCCACGGATGACCATCTAGAGCCCAGAGGGATGTGCGTACTGACAGCCTGCCGAGCGACGAGGCTTCGGTATTGGGCCCTCTTGCAGTTGAGGCACCAGCAGAGGCATCGGCAATACTACCATAAGTTGGGCCACCGATTCCACCAGCCCCAACAGTAGGCGATGCACGCCACTTGAGCGCGCTGCACCTATTCCAGCGCCAGAGGCCACCCAGGTTCCGAGGAGAGGCGAACCCATAGGCAGCTGAGGATTGGCTGGAGGATGTGGTGAGAGTCTTTAGGCTAGTGGGGAAACCAGGAGACTTCATGGAGATCTTTGCTACCGGCCTCCTTCAGGCAGCAGCATGCATGTGGTGGAGCCACTTGTTCTAGTTTTGCGATGGGATGAACATCACATGGGGAGACTTCGAGACCTTCTTCAGGGTGGAGTTTGTACAAGTATCTCTACACTCTGAGCATGTTCATGAGATGCTACCTTTTCCGCATGATTTTCCATCAGTAGCCGATTCATCTATAGGCAGTAGACAGATGATGTAGAGGTCCAAGAGGACTAGAGCCAGCCGTACGAGGAGTAGGAAGAGTTATGAATGCGACAGGAAGGGTCACCTGGCACGTGACTTTCCGACTCCCCGCACAGTTGATCCGCGGGTGTTGGAGGAGCCACCGAGGCAGAAGCAGCGGCAGGTGCTTGAGCAACAACCGAGCAGTGTACTAGGTAGTAGAGCTCCGGGATCATGTGGATTGGAGCGGAACTAGTGGATTCCTTTTTGTTCTTGGTACTTATAGTTTCATGTTGATATTGTATGTGTGTCTTTGTACTATGAGCTGTAGTAATAAAAAGACACTTATATTTGTGGTGTTTTCTTTCTTGTCCTTTTGTTCGGTTGATACTGAGAGGTCCCGGTTAAAAACTGTTGACTTCACCCTCACTTTCGATATTTGTACTGGAGGAGACCCAGTGACCTCACAATAATTCCAACAGTGTGACTCGACCCTTGGAGGCGAGAGTGACAGTTGGATCTCTTGGTAGTTACGTCGATGCCTTACAACATCATCCATGGAATGTATACATCATTCGTGTCAAGATTGACTGTATTAGGCATGGGCGTGGTCCATCCAGGGGATGAGACCGAGTTTCTCTTTTCGAAAAAGGAGAAATCTTAGCAGCTCTTACAGATCGTAGGCAATGAAGGTGCAGATCATCCAGGAGCGGATGAAGACTGCACAGTGTAGTAAGAAACAATAAACTGGCACCAGTCATAGAGACTTTGGCATGATAAATGTTTCAATAACAGGAAGCGTAAAGGAGAGATGAGTCTATGAAGCAGCAGGCATGGAGGCAGAGATAGGAGAGCAGCATGTGGTGGTGTACATTTTTAACATGCTACAACCACCCGCCTTAGTTGTCCCCGCCAGGCTCAGGGAGATGGAGGATAGGGGAAGGGAGTAGCTGCATGTGGTCAAGGATAGTGACCTAATGGCTCTAAGAATGATTCGAGGGACAGTCTGTGTCCACTACAAGTTTTTTAGTAACAGACATTGATACAAATCATTCCTTCCTTCCACGAATCTTGTCCCAGACCTAGAGTTTCTGGTAATCCATAGACTTGACCCTCACATCTGGAGATACCTTGGGATAAGACTCAATAATCACACTTACTCCGACAGTGTGGTCTGACCCTCGAGGCGAGAGTTTCGGTTGGAATCTCTTGGTGGCAGCATCGAGGCCTTACGATGTTGGTTTGAGTATGGATTGGATCTACAGTTCATACACAAATTAACTGTATTAGGAAAAAAGGTTGTGGTTTATCTACAACGTTGGGATGGGCTTTTTCATGGTCAGGGAAAAGGAAACCCCAGGCAGCAAAAGATAAAATCATGCATAGGAGGGTGTAGCCGATCACTCTTGATTCGTCCATCCATACCCTCGTGGCAGCAAGAGTTTTGAGTTTCAGTTCTAATAAGGAAAGGGAGGCCTCTAGAGTTCGATGATGTCAATCCAGACCTTATACGGGTCTCACCTCGATGAGGTTTACAGAGATGTGGTCGAGGCGACAAGTTATCTTCGAGGTTCGACAGACCTTTCTAGGTCCTCAACAGGGTAGGCGAGGTGGTTTACCACTTGATCCATCCACCTCAGTTGCACCAGGTGCACGACGACTTCCATGTATCTCAACTGAGGAGATACGAGCACGACCCTTCGCATATCATCAACCATGAGGAGCTGGATGTTGGAAATGGGGTGACTATTGAGGGGTTCCAGTAGAGGTTGAGGGTCAATAGGAGCGGGCCCTACGAGTACGTTCGATTTCTCTTGTGCGTTTTCGTAGGCAGCACGGGAACCTCCTTGTGAGCATATGGGAGCAGAATGCTCACATGTGTGCTCAATACTGCCTTTGTATCTCTAGTTTGTGTTAAATATTTACGATGATGTAAAGCCCTGAGGTGGGAGTAATGTAAAGACACTGAAATTTCAAGGGAAATTTTTTTCATATTTGTTTTGGAATTTTACAAGAACGCAGTTTCTGACGGCACCTGATTCTGAGGCCCGGTGTGCCCGGAATCAATTTCTGAAGTTTAGCTCGGGTACGTTCAGTGAACGAACGAGTGAGTATTCTAACTTTTGAACCATTTAAAGGAATAGAAATCTGAGGGCACCGATGAACTTGTAGCACCGGTAATTTCTTAGGAATACCTTTTTCGGAGTTGCGTTAGGTATGGTGTGGTTTTTAAATTTTGGGTTAAGTAAATGAATAAAAATAAAATGGTGCAACCAATCTTATTTTATTTAAAGTTGTTCAACCTAAGATAAGTGGTTGAAGTGGGACCCACTATATCCTACTCCACTAGTTAGGATATTTGCGGGGTGGGGCCCACACGATCCCCACCTTTTCAAATTCCTCGAAACCCCCACCTTTAATTAGGTAACGCACCCTCACCCCCCTTTAATTGGGAGTCAACTCTTACGTTTATCTTATTGTTTAAACGCCTTGTTAATTTGCTCGATTTAAACTTATCAATTAATTAAATTAATTAATTGATTCAAATTTTTAATTTCAGAACTTTTGGTTTGTGTGTTAATAAAATATGAAATGTCTTATTTTACTAAAGGGGTTCGTTGTGCGAGAGGGCTGGGGAGAAATCACTCAAAGCCTGGAAGCACTCCTTCCTCGACGAAGAATGCGAAGAACGTGAAGAATGCCGACCTCCGATGAAGGTAGAAAAGAACACTGGATCCTTGGAGATCGATGACGCGACGCCTATGAATCTTTTCTCCACGACGCGATGATCCTCATTCCGCAACGCCTTCTTCCATGACATGCAATTCCGCGATGAACTTTCGTTCAACTTTTTCTTCAAGGTAGGGGGATTAATTCTTTTTGTTCCTAAATACTTTCTTCACTGTTTATCGTCCTTTTTGAGCCGCCTGATATCGCAGTAACAGGAGGAGGTCGGACCACATGAACACGGCCGACCCTCCTCCCCCCTTGATTGTTGATTTGTTTGCAGCATGAACAAGGCAGCGTTGTGCCGGTGCACCACACGGAAATTAATAAAGATTGGGTGAAGAAGCGTGGCGCCATCGCGCCGCGCCATTCAATTCAAACAAGCCACGATTCCGTCACGTCGTGCCGGAGAACCTGTTAGAGACCGCGGCTGGAGCGGGGCCGCGGCGGAGGGACGTGGTGTCGTCGCGCCGCGCCGGACGGACCAAGGCCGCGACATTTGGCCGCAGCGGAGCAGAGAGCGACGGCAGGATTCCGTCCACCGGCGCCGGAGCAGGAGGGCGGGACCATGGGGTCCCGTGGCAGCAGTATGGACGGCCAGGCGGGCCGGCTGGTCACCGAGAAATTCGGGGGTCGTAACCCCCGGCTGGATGACAGAAGCGGCCCCCCACATGGGGGCCGCAGTTACATGAACTGGCGAGGGGCAGCGTGCCCCCCCCCCCCCCCCCCCCCGCACCCCTTCCGCTCGGCCATGTGGGTCATTCCGGGCTGGGCCGCGCCAGCCGGTCGGGGCCAGCCCAAAGCGGGCCGGTCCCGGACCCGGTTCGGGGGCGCCCCTGGGGGATCGGGCCGGGTCGGACCGGGCCAGAACCCCCTATTCGCATACCTCTTTCGGTTTTTTCCCTTAACTTGGGCTACGGACCTCCGATCGATGCACCGTCAGCTACTATGTGATCCTTGGATTGAGACAGTCGTTTTGGTATATTACACTCAAGGTTTCGGAGAACTTTGAGTACGGCCGGGTTGGTTCGGATACGAAACCAATAGGGCCCTCGGAGCAGAAAACCTTATATCTTCAGCTCTGGATGTCCGAATGACGTGCCGTCGACTTTGTTGGATTCCTCCTGATGAGAAGTAACTTCTAGCATACTTCGCTGTAGTTTTGTTTGCAATTGGATAGTGGCCAGGTTGGATTGTACCCAAAATCCAACCGGGCCCCTGGAACGGAAAAGCTGATAACTTTCAGACTGGACGTCCATTTGACGAGCCGTCAGCGGCGTTAGTCATCACGTTGAGAAACAGTCCCTATGAGCATACCCTATTAGATTTCGGGGTACAGTTGAGATACATCCAGGTTAGTTCGCACACGAAACTAACCGGGATCCTGGGACGAAAAGGCTAATAACACAGAGACCGGGCGTCAGATTGACGCACCGTCTGTTGCGTTGAGACCCCTATGACGAGGCGGTCCTTTGAGATACTTCTTCTTGGGACTTTGTGATACTTAGAGTATCGACCAATAGCTCGTGGAGCGGACCCTCCTGGAGACGAGCGTGTGGAGTACGAAGATCGTGTAGCCGTCTAAGACCTGACGACTGCTTGACCGACTCGACTTGGAGTGAGTCGACATGCCTAGTGGATGGACCACTACTTTGTTTGTGTGCAGACCCATGGAAGACGTTGCACTACTCAGTTTGGGTGCAGACCTGTGGTACTCGTCTGGAGAGTACCTCTGCAGGCTATTAGGGGGGATGCACTACTGTGTTTGGGTGGCATAACCCAGAAGGAAGCACTACTATGTTTTGGTGGTTGACCCGCAATACTCAATAGGAGGAGTACCTCAGGAGTCTTAGGTTAGTGAGCAGTACCTCACAGTCATGACAGGATCACTGTACACTCTAGAGACGAGGCTTTTCAGCAGTTACAGTTTTGATAATGAAAATCTTGGTTTGAGCTGAGTCTATGATCTTTGTGTTTACCTCATGATTGAGATGGGTAACTTGATAACTTAGTTATATGTATGGGCATATACCTGGGTAGTGGTTATCCGTTGATTTCATAATCTTTGTGTTTCCTCATGAATGAGATAGGTTACTTGATAACTTAAGTATATGTATGGGCATATACCTAAGTAGAGTTTATCTATTGAGATCTTCTTTGTGGTTATCCTTGTTGGATTTAGCGAGACCTTGAGGGTATCAGGGTCCCTACTGAGTATTGTAATACTCACCCCTGCACGTGCTATGGCCGCACCTCGTTGTGTTGGTTGCAGACGATGGGCAGTGCTGACGGAGGCTGAGTGTTCGAAGAATGGACGATACCCAGAGGTAGACCTCACGACGAGTCATTATCAGGAGGTGGACTTCACAGTGAGATGATACTCGGAGGAGGTTGATGGGCAAGAGCGTTGTGGAGGATATCTGTACCTACCCTTCATATAGGATTTGTGGTGGGCGACCCAGGACCTTTGCTATCTGTACCTACACTTCAGGTAGGATCCGTGGTGGAAAATCCAGGAGCTTCTCTATCTGTACCTACCCTTCAGGTAGGATCCGAGGAGGACAACCCAAGAGTTTCTTCCATTCTTCTAGCTATTTTCTTTTCTGTTGTACTTTCGTTCAGTTGTAGCTGTACTTTCAGTTGGGTTTGTATTCTACCCATTTACTTTATCTGCACTTCTTTTGTACTTAGTGTTTTACTTCTGCTTGTACTCTGTGGTGTTTTGTTAACTTTTATAAAGTCAATGCCTTCCTAGTTATCGGGATTTACACCTTTGGTGCTAGTCACCAGCCCCTGGCCTATGGAAGGCGGGCTTGGGGTAGTCACGACACGGGCCCCGAGGACGGATCGTGACACTAACATTTATATGATGAGGTTGGGTATGGGAGAAAGGCAATTTCATAATGTTTTTTAGCACCGTAGGCTAGTAGAACTCTTGATTATAAACCAAAATCCCTATTCCAGGTTTTTTTAATCCTAAGTTGTGGGACATGAATTGTTAGAGAATAGAGTGTTGCATTCTAGCCCTGATAAAGGGTACAGAACATGGAAGCATAACGTTGAGGATGACAAATCTTGTGAGATAGTTTAGTATGGAGAAGGTAAGTCATGGTTAAATGATCTCATGTCAGGAAGATGATATGGGATAGTCATAGCCAGAGTAGTTCAGATTACAATGTGGTGTTGAGTTTAGTCTTAGTGATATCAAGTCCCACAAGGATTTGAAATCCCATTCTGTAGTGGGTTTCATTTGGTTGACGACGACAGGCACATATAAAAGATAAATAAGCATATATGCATTATTAAGAAAAGCTTTTGTTGAATCCATGTATCCTCCCCAAGGCCCAGGGATGACTAATAGTGATTCAAGGCACCACAAATCATTAATTCTGATTTATGAAAAGCGTAATACCCATGTAGTGTTTGATCACCCTAAAAATTTTGTCACTGCATAGTGAAAGTATTCTTATGGTTAGGATATGTGACATGTCATTACTCTAAATTTTTCTTGTATTAAGGGGTTTAGTGAGAAAATCATTGATTTTAAAAGGGAAATAGTGTCGACCTTATGAGATTTATGACTTAATTATTTGCAACCTAATTGTTTACTAAACTCTATAGATGAATTTTTTTGTGCAGAAGGACTAGTATTTTTCTAAGGTTTCCCTTTGTGGGTTTTCAACCTTACAGGTTTTGTGTGTCTTTCTCAAGTCGTTTAATGTAATTTGATTTGGACAATTGTCGTCTATAATTTAAGGTTGTACGACATTGACCAACATGAATGTAGTTTATGTAAAATATGCTCATAGACCTAATTTAGAGGATGATACACAAGATCCAAACTAGGATTACTAGGGTTAATATTTCCTCAACATCCTTCAGAGAGGGATATGAAAATGTGTTTAAGTCATGGATCTAGGTTCTTGGGTCAGAAGTAATGATATAGGAAAATCATACACAGATTAGTTCAGATCAAACTAAGGTGTTGGGTTCTTCCATGGAAATGTCAGAGCTCACAAGGATTTTAAATCCATTTTTAATGAGTGAGAAATTTGGTTATGGACCATAGGAACATATTCAGGAGCCAGATGCGTACATTCATAGTCAGGAAAAGGTTTCCCTAGAGCTAGGAGTCCTTTAAAAATACCATGGAAGGTTTTTGTGAACCGCTATTCTCAATACCTGAAGTATTATTTTTTGATTGAGGATCTAAAATGATTATGGGATAACCCTATAATCTGGTTGACTGGGGTAAGGGTCTTTTGGTACTTTGATAAAGGATGAAATTTGCATGTTGGTGAGAAAATATTATCTTCATATAGGTGGGACATATTTACTTTCATGTACTTTTACATTATATGTTAAGGATGTATTCTATTCAGTTTATTGTCATGAAGTAAGAACATTTGTGTTGTAGTTTAACATCATGTGGTAAGGATATTCTTATTGTGAAGTTTTAATTTCATCTGACTAGTATGTTTTCATATCTATAGTTATTCAGATAACATTTATTTTAACGTCATGTGGTGAGGGAAAATGTAAAACAACCTAAACAAATGAAAATTTTGTGGCTGGTCCCAAGAGTGGACGTTTGGTCATCACTATATATCTCTTGTTAATATAGACACAAGTAGTTATGGTTGGGTCATGTAGTTTAACATCATACAATGAGGACAAGGGTCTACCAAAATAAATTGTTAATCTTGCAGATGGGCCCAGAAATGGGATTATGTGTGTTACTACTATCCCAAGGTGATGTGAATCTTTCCACATGTAGTTCTGAAGGAAGTTCCTGGTGTAGTTCTGAACCACACACAAATAGGGGGGGGGGTTTATACTTATCTATCATGACTGGGCCTAGAGTTTTAAATCCATATGCCACTATATATCCTATGAGGATATGAGTTAAATATCACATTTTTTAAATGGGAAACTCTATGCGTAGGTCTAAACCATATGAACATGTGGGCATTATTTCAATTGATTGTTGTAGTTTATCCTTAAATTAGAGATCCAAGCATCACTACGTATCCTGAGAGGATAAGAATCAAACCAATCACAGTTTTTAAAGAACCATGTAGTTGTATTTCATTCAATAAGGACATTAACCATGAATTTTATCATCATAAAGCTTGGAAATGTGGGATGAATTTTATTTTTTCTCATTTACGACCACGATTAACGCGTCGGGTGTTTTCATGCCTTGTTGTATGGGAAATACCTTACTGAAATTCCTAAGATCATATTTTAAATGACTATATTTTAATTGAAACTCCATTTACATGTATCATTTCATAGTCCATTTACAGGTAGGTTTCAATTATATTTTTTTTCTCTTGTTCTTATAAGGATTTTATATTAACGTGACTTCATTATTATTATTTTTATTATATTTCATTTATTTAGTGAGTTCCCCAAAATACTGGGTTCTGCTCGTGTTGGCCTTGTTGTAAACATGGACCATCTTTCTCTCTAAATAGTTTGATGGTAGTGCCTTGGTCAAGTGAGATTAAATGTCTTTTTTATGGATTGGTTAGAGATGTGTATTGGATCATAAAAGTATATATTTTATTCATTTTAAAATTTTATTTTTGAAAGTTTAATTTGTTCTAAGTGTAATCTAATGGGGGAAATGGTTACCTATAAAATGGGTTTTGAAATGGTACATCAAAACATAAAATGATTTTTATAGAGAACGTTTGACAAGATTTTGTTGAGGGTCTAACATTATTAATATTACATGTGGTACCTTTTTAAAATGACATCTAATATGCATTTTACATTATTTCCAATTGAATTCTAAGGATAATTCATTTATCTCATTTTGCTACGTTTGGAATTGTCTAGGTAAGGCCTTAGATTTCCAAATTTTAGTGTGGTTCTTAGTTGTGGTTCATTAGTATTTATGATGGTGAATATTGATTCATTTCATGTATATATATTTTTTGATTCATTTTTTTCTCTTTATAATGTTGGTTTTGTTAGTAGTTGAATTTTTATTTTGATTATGATTTATTTTAATCTTCATTTATTGTAGTTTTGTTATGTATTATTCATTATTGGTTTCATTTTTCGAATCATTATGATTTTATTTTTTTATTGGGATATTTATTTTTTATTTTTCTAAATTTAATATATTGTGGTGGTATAAACCACATCAATATATTGAAAAAATAGAATAAGTTTAAACTGCCTCTAAATATGGTAATAAATATCGAGTGGTGTTTTAAACCAACTATATAATTATAATGTGTATAAGCTGTATGAATCGTCATAAATTACTCAGTAATTTTGATATGTAAAACCACTAAGAAAACCTGAAGTAAAAAATTATTTAAAACACTTCTTAGAAATAGCTACTCGATTTATGAAACTAACATTGGTTGAATGACGACATAATATTTAGTAGTGCTTTTATAAATCCATTAAAGAGACAATTTGTAGTGTTTTAAACCAATTCCAAATGAAAAAATAAATGATGAAAGATTCTTATTATGTTCTGGTGTGATTGGGAACCTCATACTATGCATGGTATGGGTCCTCTTCCGACCATTTTAGTGTAACCCTCCTTCCAGGCATGGCGTCGGTCCTATATTGACTTCCAGAGTGGCACCCTCCTATAGAGAAAAGGCAGGAGTCCTTGACAATTAGAGTGGAACCCTCCTATAGTTTCAGGGCATGGGTCCTCTACCATATTAGTTTAACACATATATGGTTTTGGGGAATGTTTCCTCAAGTACTATAGTGTCACCCTTTTACCGGGACATCAAATCGGTCCTCTATCAAGTGATGGAGTGGCACCCTCCTTCAAGGATGGGGCATGGGTATTCTATAAACAACTATAGTGGCACCCCCATGTGGTGATAATTCATGGATCCTCTATAAACTACTAGAGTGGAACTCTCCCACTAGAACAAGGCATGGGTCTTCCATTTACTACTAGGGTGGAAACCTCCACTTATGTCACAATATATGTTCTTGACCATTAGGGTGAAACCCTATTTCAAGGTTAGGGAATGGGTATTCTGTCTGTTATCCATGTTACAGCCACCTTTGATGTTAGGGAATGGATTCTTGATCATTTATTTGTGTAGAACCCTTATTCTTGAATTGGGTACGTCTCCTCTATCGACCATATGTGTGGGACCCTCCTATTTTACCAGGGAATAGGCCCTCTCCCTATAGATGGATCCACTATACTATGAAGAACATTAGAGAGGTGCGTCTGGGCATGGATGTTTCATTGAATAGACACACGCAATACTGGGAATCATTGATGGACACTTTGGGACTATTGGAACTCATTTTTGTGTTGGGATGTGAGGTTGATATCCCGGTTCACTCATGATTGTGAATCTTTTATGAGAATATATATATATATATATATCCGTATAATCGTTTTTTGTTACTATATTTCTTTGGTTTGAGTTGTTCATTCATATCATGTCTCTTATTACTCCCCCTCCAGCTTTTGGGGCATCCTTATTTTCCGCATATTATTCTCTAAACTAAAATATCTATAAAATTTGTGGATTAATTATTTAAAAAAATCTATCATTATTCCCTAAAAAGAATTAAATATTACTAAACACAGAACTTAATAAAATCCATCATTGTAAATTCATACATAAAAAATATATCAGTTCTTATCAACCATTAATTAACTATCTCACATTAGTACCTGATAACACCAAATTTATCAATGTTTTGGAAAAAGGACCAATATTTTACTATTTGGTTCGATATCATGGATGTGTATTTTGATATTGAGATGTGATGACGTTCGTAGATAGTATTAGATCCCCCATATATTTTTATTGATTTTTTTTATTTTTTATAATTTATCTGACCATGGTTGATTGGTTGATATGTGTTCTTGTGTGCTTTCATATTCATTTATTATTAATGGATATACTATATTTATTATAGACACCATAATTATTATTATTGAAAATTCATGGTTGTTTTTTCATTTTTATCTTACTTCAATGTGAGGGTAGAGTCTCTCTATAGTAACACCTTATTCCCCTACCCCTAGTAGGATATATCGGGTGTATTAGGAGGTGTGCCTGTGGTCTTATGACTCACTAGTTTAAACATCTAGAAATTAGTTACAAACTAGGGAATTAGAATGTTTTATTATCTTATATTTTTTATTATATTACCATTTGGGGTGTAGTAGATATGGAATAGATATGTGTTCCAAATTATGATATACCACAGAATTGGGCGTCATCAACAGATATTTAGAAAAAATTCTATCTGACCAGGTTTATTATATTATAGTTATTGATTTTTACAATTGAGATTCCTCTAAAAGTATGTTTTCTTTATTTGATATTTTTATTATGGTCTTGGATCTTGGCCCATTATCAAGAGTCTGGTGGTACATTACTACGATATGAGTTGAAGAGGTCCTTGATGCAAGTTCTGAATCTTTCTCAACATCAGAGACTTCATAGAAATTGAAATCAATATACGTAAAATAAAATCACTATGTACTACATGAAATTTTTTTGAAACAGTTTACATTATTTAATATCATTAAAAACACATTATATTATATAAAAATTTCCCCATTTTGAAGATCTAAAATATTTGATATGAAAATAATGAAATGAAAGGTGAAAAGATAAAAATATAGCAGTTACCAAATAATCACAAAACCATGAATCCCTCTTTATGATATTTTAAAACATAGTTATATTCCATTATGTAACGTCATTTGAAATGAACTTTATTTTATATTTTACCTCAATAGAAAACTTATCCCTCATTGAGATTTTTAATAAAGAATATAAAAGCAAGGTCATTAGAGAGATATGATAAGATAATATTAAAACAACACAACCTTTATAGAATAACAAAATTTCACTCACCTATAAAAAAATAAATTCATAATGACCTAAAACTATTTATGTATAACCATGCATCATAAAATAAGGAGATAAATCATTTAATCTCAAGAACACATTAGAATAAAATTAAGCACATACTGAAGTGAAAATAAAAACATGATCAAAAACTCTTTTAAAAAATATACATCAACAAAGCATGTATTTTTTGACCATGGAAAAATATTTTCATAAAATTGAGAAAATAGTTTCAGAGAACTATCTAGAGAACATGCAAGGGAGAAAAAAAAATTAAAATACATTCTTTTAAGAAGATTATTTTCATATAGACCATGTTTAAGAATAAGACAGATTATAAAAACATTACTTTATAAGATCGAGTATAATTAAATAATAGCATTAAATTAACTCCCCCTTAATGAAAAAAAATTATATAGAATCAAGATACATTCTAGATATTATTATACATATCAAATCTATAGAATTTTCTTTTGACAAAAACCATATTTGAGCCTGATCTACATTTTTCTGTTAATCCACCCTATGATTATTAAATGATGAATATTCATATATTTTTTATTTTGTTCATAATTAGAAAAATTTAATGGATTATATCTTTATTCATATTCTTCAACTAGAACATACTCATGGAATACCATTTTTATACAAGATAACTAGTGATTCTATGATGGTAAACATGTTATTTTTTCAAAATTGATAATTAGTCCCATAAAAAAGTGGATATTTTGTAAAATATTCAATAAAAATTGATTGATAACATAAAATTAGTTAACAGTTAAGATTATTAAATTATTTTTTAAAATAATAAAAAAATGATTTTAAATGATTCCTTTGATTCCTATTGTTCAATCAATGATTATGCAAGGTGCGAGAGAATTTCCATTAAAAAAATAAAGTGATAAAAAACATATTATGTATCAATTAATGTAACATACATAATAAAATTAAAAATATTGGGATTTACAATACGTAAATTTTGTCTAATCATGGAAAAGTAAAATATTGAAAGTAAAAAATATAACACAATTTGATAATGATGTAGTGAAATTCTACCAAAAGTTACCCCTACATATCTACTTTTCCTGAAGACTTGAGATTGTATTTAACACCATGGTTTTACCAGGAACCTAGGACTAGAGATGTTAATTCTATTTGAATTGAAATAGGATAGAAACCATGAACACTTGGTTTTAAGAGGAACCAAGAACCAAACAAAGAAACACTTATTTTTGAAAGAAAGAGGAAACATACGATTATAATGAGGGAGAAAATATATAGATTTCCTTTTTGTAAACATGATATAATTTGGTCACTAATATCAACAAAATATCATAAATAGATAGAATTTGTGGGATAGAAATTACTAATTATAGATCCAATGAGTTTTATATAGTTATACAAAGGTTGTAGAGTAAATTTGGAAAGAACAAGAAGTAACATAGAGAAAATAAATGAAATGAATATTTTTGGTATGTTAAGATAGTCGATGAGGGAAATGTATGATTTTGGAGTTATAAGGTTTCACAATTCCCATATGGAATGATCATATTTTTATTCTATGGAATTGTAAGTGGAACATGGGACTTTGAAACTCTTTTTTGATTACCATGTTATGGATGGTTGAGGAGCATTAATCTTTATGCACAAAATGATTGAATTTTGTTCCATTGCTCCCATGTGCTCATTTTATAGCTACCATGGATTACCATTTTTCAATTAATTGTGATAAGGTTTTTATGACCCAAATGGCACATTTTTTTATCATAATAAATAAAACCTAGGACTAGTAGTCCAAAAACCCTGAGATAACTGAGAGCCTCCATCAGCTAGCCGAAGGGATACCTAGATAAACCTACACACTATCTGTAGTCACAAACTAATAAATGAACCTCCACTAGTGAGCGAATGGACTCCTTATAGTAGATATATTTATAATATTTTCATAACATATATAGTGGAACTATACTGGGAAGTTGGTGATGAATTAATATAACATAAGTAGAAGAAGTCATTTAAGCCAATTTTGAGGTCTTCTCTTGGATAAACATATTCCTACCATTAAATTTCAATATAAACCAAAAAACACTATAAAAAAATTGACACAAGTTAAAAACACATTAGTGTGTTTCTGGTCATTAAACAAATAAACATTTTTGTCGAAGACATAGTTCACATATATGTTCAAAACATAATATTTGGCGGATTGAATAGAGCACAATGTGTTTGATTTTATAAATTCCTGAAATTTTTGTTTGAAATATCAAATAATGTAGATTTTAAATTTTACAATGTATTAAATGTGATATTAGGAGGCGTGATACATTTACCATAAATTCAAAACATTCCATGGTGGTTTGGAAAATGTTCATGGTTTAGTATTCTAAAGAAATCAGGACATATTTTATATGAAGATAAAGTATTGAATGATTGACAATGGAAAATAGGTAAATATCATAGAGTGTGGGAAAATCATTAATATCCTACTATACTTAACATAAAACACTCAAAATTATTTTTTCCACTAGTTAAGAAACAAGGTACTAGTGTAATCCCAAGTAAATCCATTTCCAACAGGTAAAGAGAATACTATAGTATATAAATGTAATAGTGGTTTTTGGCCTATTATTTTTTGAAATGTATAAATAAATGTTATTCGGATATTCATATGTAAATTGGACCAGATCAAAATATTTGATAAATTCCACATCATGAGGTGTCTTCTATCTTTGAGGATTTTTTATTTCATGGATTATCAAGAAACAATATTTTCTTTCCAATTACATTATAAAAGATGTATAAATTGCATCCACATAAGATTAAATATTGTTATTATAGATGATGAAGTAGGTTTATGGTATTAGAGTTGAAGTTAAGATTCCTATGAAAATAAAATATGGCAATTCATGTTATATAAAACATAGAAAAAACATGTTTGTCAATCAAGGTAAAAGAACATTGAAATAAAGTATAACTTTACAAAAAATGATCATATGTTTTTGAAAATTCAGTATGTTCATACACAAACTCAAGTCATGAATACCATGATAGAATATTTTTGAAGGATATGTTTAGTAATAAATAGTTGTCTCTTACAATTCATTTCACCAACAACACTTAAATAGTGTGGTTATGGTACCTCCAACCCCCCATGGTATGTTTTGTGTTACCTCGCATGTGAGATATTATCCTTCCCCTTTCAACCATCAAAGTAGTGATATTGGGATCAAAAAAACGGAGGAGATAGTATTAAATAATGGTGGTTAGATTACTCAATTGTTTCACAATTGTGAGTATCTTATTAAATCTAACTATGGGTGAGAATACTTCTATAATTACCCATAGACTATAAATGATGTTTTATTATTCAAATTAATTTTTATTATAGTATATTATATATTATTATAAAAATAAAATACATAGAGAAACCAAAAAGAGACCATTCCATTAATGAAAATATTTATATTAGTTAAACACGTAATCAAATACAATTACAAATATTATAAGTGGACCAAAAATGTAAAATATTAACATGAAAATGGTAAAATATTGATCACCCCAATCACCTAGAATCATCCCTCCCACAAACAAAACAATAAAAAATAAACAATGTATTAGTAAACCCATCAACATCATAAAAAATATATATGTTGAATCATTAGAGTAAAGGAAGTGAGTGATGAATTAATTAATGAATAAGTGCATATATAAGATAATGTGTCCATTGGAATTGTAACCTAACCATTATTATTAGTAACGTTACCATTGGGAATAGTAACCTAACTATTAGAAATAGTAATTTATCCTTAAAGTAATTAATTTTGATATAAATAATATTTATCATGAGTAATATACATTAATATAAATATTATAATATCAAACAATTAGTATCATGACAAAAATATTCAATGAAAATATAAGAAAATTTTTAATTAACTATATTTTTATATTATTTTATAAATATCATAATTTTTATCTATTAGAAAATATAATTACATATCAAATAAAATTATTTTAATAAAATTAATATATTTTCTTAATTAATCATGTTAAAATTATCCATAGGTGATTATTTGGTATTTGAAGATACTTCAATTTTCAGATAAACAGTAATATTGAAATTTTTCACATTACCAAACTATTTTAAATTACATCATTAATGATGTAATAATGAACTAGAGCATTAGTTAAAATGGCTTTTGGCCCGAATATTTTTGATTATATAAATTATTCATTAAAATTTATTAAACATAATTTCAAAACCTAAAAACAATTTTCTGAAACCTAAAGTCAAAAGTCATTCCTTAAATAAACAGTGTCATTATCATCCCAATATTATTTTTGATAAAAAAATTAATTAGATTTATAAAGGGGTTTTAATGTCTTAAAATAGTTATATTATATTGATATATGATTTATATTTTAAAAAAATTAACTATTACAAGTTTTAATTTTCATATATTTATATATTTAGTATTTTATTCCAAAAAATATCTCTCTTATCAAGTATAAATAACCCCACTCCCTCCCATTGTAAAACCACTCCTCCCACTATTTACTAATTCAATGATCTTCCCAAATCCTACCTACAAATTTTGGAATAATCCATTGGGACATCATAGAGTAATCCAAATCTAAAATTCAATATATTTTTATTGTTGTGAAAGTGAATCTACATTGAGTATTAAGTACGATTCAATCAACTCTTTTATTTTTTTATTTTTCTCTTCATTTCCCTCTACCCCTTTCAAAAAACTATTATAAGATTAATTATTCATTAATTTAACATTATATTGAGGATTTTAACCTATTATATATATCCTATTTTCTATACATATAAATTTTGAAATTATCTTTCCACTCTTTCGATAATGTCTAATCAATGGTTAGCTAACCACCTTTAGAGACAATGAAAAGTAAATCCGTATAACCACATTCACGTATTGAAACTATTAGCTCTATATAATATATAAATATTTAATAAAATGTATTCTATGATACTTTATTTGAATTAACTTATGTTTAAATTTTTTTTAATAAAAATAGTTAATCGAAACAAAATGGGAAAATTTAATGAAAAATGATCTCAAAATAGTTCATGTTTAAAAAATAGTGTTAAAAAAGAGATTAAAATAATTATAATGGATATATAGTGAAAACAATAAACATAATTCACTTCATGATCAATGTTTTAATAATCTTAATTTTATTTTTCATGATGTGTACAACAAAAAAAAGTGGAATTTAAGGTAAGTGGATTTCCTAACCCAAATCCTTTTCTAGGGGTTAACCATCATTCCTGAAATATTTGGTTTGAATATTCCTATAATATTACATAAAATAAAATTTCATTAAAATTAACTTTTATTACTAGGTATATAATTGTTTCAAACTTCATTTTTTGACAAATATAATTATTTTCCAAAATAACTCTTCTTTACAAGAATTATATATCCCTATAATACATTAGGAAATGTGATGTAACTCCTGATAAGTTGTTTATTATAAATATAAATGATTCTATATTTTTTAAAAATGATGATGTTATGATTATGGATTTAGTGTATGTGTGAACATGATGCTAGATTTTTTCATAACTCTGTCTTGTATTTGACCACTATGACATGATTTTTAATATTTATGGATTTCAAAATTCCATGATTCTATCTATTTTTTCCATCATAACTATTACTATAACCAAATTTTTATTATATGATGATAAATATTATTCTCACCAATATTTTATTGATTCATGTACCTTATTCATTCTCTTATTTGTATTTTATCTCTCCCCTATCTTTGATGTATATCCTTGGGGGAATAAAATTACTTAAGAGAGTTTTAGGGAAAGTAAGATGATAGAGAATAAATAATTAAATAATGTCTCATTTTTGTTATGTCAAATTGATATTTGGGCTTAATTTACCCAAGATACTAATAATTTTGATTATGGGTTTTGTATCTATATTATTTTGTTTATTAGAAAATGATGTAATATTTATGAAAGAAAAAGTAGTGTCATCAAAAAATCATTATTGAAATAGGGGAGAAAATGAAGTTGGGAGAGAAGTGTTATTGGGAGAAGTGTTGTAATAGTTTAAGTGGATTTTATGGACCAAGTGGAGATAATGTATAATGAAGTGATTCATTAGGGAAATTTTCATTTAAATAATATTTCACATGGAGTGTATGACTCAAGTGGGATTAGGGTATATATTAATGGAATATTTTATAACTCTCTAATGTTATAAAGGGTCTTTGAAGATGTAAACATAGATTTTTTTAACAAATTTATTAAGAGTTTAAAAACATTGTAAAAATACCATACGATGACATTGTAAGAAAACATCCCTTAATAATATTTTTTGATGTTTTTTATTGTGTTTGTAGATATATAGTATTAAAATAATTATAAATACAATGAATCACAAAACATTTAAAAAGATATGGACTTTATAAGTTTTTCAAGTATAATATATGCAGGTTATGAATGTTTGAGTTCAACGAATAAGTTTTTATACAAATAAATATTAGATTAATATAGTTTTCAAATGAATGATAATAGTTAAAGTAAAATTTTTCAAGTAGAAAAATATTATAACAAATGAAAATTTTTTGTGAAAAAAAATTACCGTATAGAAATGTTTTTAATTTTTTAAAATATTTTTTGTAGTGGAAATGAATATGATGATGGAAAATATTTACACGATGGAAAAAATTTTTAAGAAAAGATGAAACATCTAAAAATGTACCAAAGGAAATATTTTTCGAAAATTAAGGAATAAGGTTAAAGCAATATTGAAAGAAAATCCATTGTTAAAAGAAAGAAAAAGTTTTTTTCCCGAAAAAGGAAGAAATCTCACAAAGTAAATCATTTATGATAATAAGGTGAATGAATTAGGTTGACTAAAGAGGAATTTGTTACTAATATGTTTAAAGAATATTTATACTATATTTTTTAGGGGATGTAATGGGAATAAAAATAATCTTATGTGAATAATTTTTCCCATTTCCTTCATTTATAAATTTTTCCCTAGGATCATTGTTAAGTAAATAATAAGTCATTGGAAAAAGACTATAGTGATAAATATCACCATTACCCCAAATGATTATTTTATAAAGCAATTTCCTGGAATATATATATATTGAATGAATTATGTGGTAGGTAGAGAAACTAAAAATAATTTTACATTATGTACAATACCCTGAAAAAATTATGTGGAATAAAATTATATAAAAGAATTATGTGGAACAGTCTACCATAATGGAAATATTTGAAACATTATACTATAAAGGAATAAACTGAAAAATAATTACAATAAGAAGATTTTTTGTGAATATGATTATTCATGGAAAAATAATTTTATAGTAGATGTGAATTAAACACTTTGATTAAAATGGAACCACCCATCACACCAATGTTATTATGAACCATTTCAGATAGGATTAAAATTATGTGATGATAATTCAGGATGAGAAGTGAATTAACTTTAGTTGAGATAGTAGTGTTATCTTAGTATTAATTAGTTCTAAACAACAATTTATAGTGATAATACTATGAACTTTTAAATAGTGGTCAAAAATATTAAATTTGTGTACGATGGAATAATATCATTCATATGATCCTTGAAAATAGAATATTTTGGGAGAACTAAGTAAGCATTTTGTGTATTTTTGTTGTTTTACATTAATTATACATTTTATTGGGACTGAGGGAAATGTGTGTTTAACTTCACAAAAAAACCTGAGATGTAGATAATTGTTTCCAAACTAACAAACCAAGATTAAACACTCCCATTCAAGGTATATTCCCTAGTTTGTGAAAAACAAACTTTCTCCATAAATTTATATAAAACATAATATAAACTAACTTGGGATCATGGCTAACATATTTATCCATACAATAAAAGGTATGCAAAGACCCATAGGTCATCACCTCTCCCTACCGCATCAGAACACATGACAAAATAAGATGAAAATAATCAAAAAAGACCACCAAAAAGACTCCTCCTTTTAATTAATGAATAAATGGAGAACTAATTATCTAATCTTTAATATACTCAAATATAGCATGTCATTTATATATATTCAGTAAGCCCCTATCCTTTATCATTAATTCCACTTGAGATTCCATGATCAAAGAAAAATTAGAAAACATCCTTTAATCATTACTTGAAAACCCATATGAAAATTTAAACCCATATAACCTCGTGGGGAGACAATAAAGAAATAATTATGTATATTATTGAATGATCTATAAATAGTATCTAATGAGAAATGAATTACATTAGAAAATGTTCCTATCTGTTCAAGAACATCCCATTATACGGTGTTCTGTTGAGCAAATGTGATCAAATAACTAGCAGAATAACCTTAAAATTATCTATATAACCCTCGTAGGACCTTGAAAAAAAATTCATCAATGAATAAAATCAAAAACAAATCTAAAAACTCATGAAACACAAATATTGTCTGTCCCATAAAGAAAAATAGGTATTTCATTGTATTTAACAAAATTACCATGAAATCAATGTCTCTATAAAGACACCTCGATGAAGTCTTTGTGATATCTTCTCCCTTCACCGTAATCTGATAATACAACAAAAAAAGTAATATTTAAACACATTCTAAATAGATTCACCTTATTGAATAAATCATAAATCCTTGGGAGGGGTTAGAGTTTCCATACTATCCATAGAATCAAACATGAGTAATCAAAATAAAATTTCATACCACCATTTACATTCTTATCAAACGACATTAGATCATCCCAAGATAACACACCAATGCAAATGAATCCCTTATGAAACCTACCATAACTCTAAATCAAAAACTCCTATAACTTAGATTTAATTATTAAATATGTGTGATTTAGTATTGTAGACACTACATAAGAAATATAACATAAACTTGATATAGAATCAATGGGGTATCATTACAACATATTCAAGAAAACATCAAGAAACTAATCTATGACTCTCAGAAACATTACATTTTAATCTTCCACTGACGCTGACATTATCCCCACCAACTATGAAGAATATTTATCCAAACCTCGATGGTTCATCAGATTCCCCCAAGAACCAATCATAAGTTTTTTTTAAAAATACAAATCAAATAAAAATACCAACCCATGGATGAACAAAACATCATGCAACGAATACAACAAATTCAATCCCAATGATGAATTAATATCGTTTTATCTTTAATAACATGAAATCTATAATAAACTAATGGTACCTTATCATCAGTACACAACCCCAAATTCCCTCAATAATCTAAACTAATTAGAAATGGGTATAGTCAACATCAATGTAATTTTAATTCTCTCAACCTTAGGTTTAAGAGATCAATCCAGAAAAGATATAAAAATTGAGTGATGATATCATAAATCAATCAAGGTATATATCAAGGTTGATTACAAAAAGATAGTAAATCAAATAATTTTTTTCTACCCACCATTAAAAACATATTTTCATTTATCTAATAACACATACTTCTGTGCCTTAATGGACATAATGATGAACACCACTGAAAACATGCTCACCCTTGTATCCCTATGAATTGCGAATGTCATGGTGTTTTCCCTTGGTGACTCTATCTTCTCTTCGTTGGCTAAAAAACATGAATACCATGATACTATTGAAAATGATATAGAGGAAACTACTATATGGGATGCATCTATAGTATTTCACAAACTCTATGTTGATAACAAATGGTAAAATGGAACTAAAACTACCACTTTATTTAACCTATAAGAGAAAATAAAACGATGCTTGAACTCAAAGTAGAGGTCCAAGAACTACCCTCTATAGAGACATGGGATGAATACTGTTAAGACCAACCCACTATCGACATAATTTTTGGCTAAAATAATAAACAAATCCTTTACAGATGTCTCCAGTATTCAAGAACATTTAACGAATTCCATCATGAAATGAATTAGTCAATTCTAGAATGTAATATATTACCTTAAATTCAAGTAGAACATGTATATATGATAGAAGTGTAAATGGGGGGACCTAAGATAGGATTTATAGATACAAAAGATCTTTAAAATTACACTCCCCAAAATCATCATCAGAAAGAATGTTTGAATCATAATGAGTAGTATCATCCAACCGATTTTTAAAATACCTCATGCACGAGATCCTCTACCATTGAGGAAAAGACTCATGTTTCCACACCATAATCATCCTTTATTAAATCAATTCCATCTGAGATTAATTCTAGAACTTCCCTCACAATATCTCTGATTACTTACAATCACCAAAGAAAAAAACATCCCACTATATAGAAGACTTTTCAATATACAAAAATCCATTTGAATCTAAAGCTAATTTTAATAATGGATATGATTGAATGTGATTTTATTAATCTCCAAGAAACTCAAAATCATTTTATTTGTGGTAGTTCACCCATACATTGGCGGGCTCTGATATAGAATATCATGTGGAATCTTTTTCTATGAATTTACCTCCTTCTGGTAAAAAATTAGCTGGTTAACTAAGTATCCTATTACACCTATAAAATCTATAACAAAAATTGGCTACATCTACCAATAATTTATAAAAAATTGATAAAGAATTGAATGACCAAAAATATATAATTTATTTTGATCCATAAATTAAAATCACATTAATTGTTGATATTTCATCAAATTAGAAAACCATTTTAATCAATAATGGCGTGAGAACCACCGAGATGTATTTACCCCCCACAATCAGCATCATATCACTTTCAAAATTCTATTAGCATAAGATTATAACATGCTATCGGGGGGCCTTATTTTCCTAGTTCATAAATGATATAAATTTCCTACATCACATGATAAGTTCAATCAATCTTTTTTCCTACCAAACATATATAATCCCAACTAGATTCTAAAATAAAACTTCATTATATCTAAAAAACATAGATCCAATACAACACGTACATGTATTATAAACTCTAGAAATCATCATGGGATTGTATTTAAGAAAAGTGTAACCCTGAAATCCCCACTCCAATAGCCCATGTATGGGAAAGTAGCTCAAGGTGTATAAAATGAACATATGAGAATTATATCACTCATAATTAGAATAAACATTATCAATAATACACCTATCAATATTCAATGATAAATTATGAAACCAATCACATAATAGATGTAATTTTAAATATTAAACATAATCAGAATAATAAATACCACGAGATTACTCCTATAATAGTAAGACTATTGACTCTATCCCACACCATATTATGATGAAATAATGTCCAGAATGATCACTAAATCCCTCCTAAAAATATAAAAAAATTTAAATTGTGCATAGGTATTAATAAACTACTACTCTCAATAAGATCGTCCCCAAAACCTCTCATGAAAATTTATATAAAGAATATTGTTATCGTAGTGAATAAACAATGAAATAAACTCATTACCTATAGTATTTCTTCCATCACCCATAATGATCAATGAGAAATCACCCCAAAATTCATAAAATTATTGTATCATGTTATAATGAAAATATATGTGGTGGTACCTTATATCAACTTCCATGGAAAAATTGTATCCCCCATGCCCCCAAATACACATGTCATTTTTCTCTAATCCCATCTGAATACACATAACCACATAGCACATAATCTCATCACAACTAAAATGGAATAAACATCGTAATATCTTACATAACCACATTCATATATCTATATAAATTCATTACATAACATCAATATAGACGACATAAAATTTAATGAAATCAAAATCGTTCCCTCTTCCTCCTATTTATATCTCTACCATACATCCACATCACAACATCTAGACCTCATACTACAACCTCATGACATTATAATCTATATACCATTACATAAATACATTATAGCCCGTATTATGTCCGGAAGAGAGAGAAAGGGAAATAAAGAGAGAGAGCGGGGGGGAAAGGGGAGTTTCCATCTATCTGTATCACTATTATCTTATATGTTAGTGAAAACACATGGAACTTATAACCTCATGTTTGATCTCATAAAACTACCTAATTTATTTTGTGGTGTATAAAAAATAACCTTAAACTACAATGAATAAACAACATTACCCATTCCTAAGCTATGTTAATCCACTTAAAACCTAGAACTAAATCAATGTTATCAAAATCACACACCAACATCACCTCCATATATTACCACAATATGAACCAAATCAGCCATTATACCACATAACAACTATCGCAAATAAAATATTCATATAATTTCATAATTTATATTTACTTATTAATTTATAAACTCAATTATATATGTAAAATTTTCAAACCAATATAAGTTTATTAGTTAAAAAATATCTCCAACTATTTCAATTACTTATATATACTTCTATTTTAGTATTCTAAATTTCAATAATACAACACTTTACTTATTATTAATAACATATAATTATTCCACTATATCCCATTCTATATTAAATTAGTAATTTCAGTAATTTAATAATTATCGCATCAGTCTATATTTTTCACAGCCTATTTCCTTTAATTTGTTAGTTAATTGAAGAAAAATCCTATTTTCTTAGGAAACTAGAACACAATTATAATTCAACCTTCCCACCGTTGTATCAAACAACACACTATACTTTGATAATAATCACAACATCCAGTCTAACACTTTCTTATCATCATCCACTATATTCTACATAAACTACATTAAGCAAAAACCACCACAACAAAAAATAATCTTCCCTTTCTCAACCAAACAAAAAGAAAAAAAATAAAACTGCTCTAAGCACAACATGATAATAATAAAAATTATACTAAAAAATAAAAAAACAATTACTATAGTAAAAAAATAACAAAATAAATTTATTTATTCATTCTATAAACTAATTGAACAATTTTTAAATATAATATAAAACATTTATTAGATATCTTCCACCTCCACATTCATTATTGTCATTACATGAATATCTATTTATGATAATGATAAAGGATATAATTAAAAAATAATGATATCCCAATATCTTGATTATAAATCAACCACAGAAATAATTATAAGAAATATTTTTGAAAAAATATAACCACATGTAATTCAACTCTCCAAACTCAATCCCTTTGACATGTTATAATATCTTAATTATTTTAACTACGTATATTTACTTATTGAAAAAATAGCAATGAATATTCTTCATTCCCACATAATAAATAGGAGATAGATTTTAAATCCCCTATATCAAATTGAGATTTAGCAGTCGCAATACAAGGATGAGAAGATAATAATGACTAAGTAGTACCAATATCCCAAGAGGAATACTCAAAAACTAATGATACATCAGTATACATTATGAAATTGGAGAAAACCCAAAAAATTAGATCCTATATAATGAACTTCAATAAAGAATATCAAGGATGGAATGAATGATAAGATAAGGAATGAGTGGGAATGATTTGATAAGTGTACTTAATTCCCTAAAAAATCAATAAATTGATACCAAGGATCTAAAGCCACTATGAGATAATTGAATGGAACAAAGCCAATATAATAGAACCTTAATATTAGGGGGGAATTTAAATAGAATAGAAAAAACATGAGAAGACGCCTAAATTTATATTAAAAATTCAATTTCACAAAAATCATGTTGTTGAATAAATTCTTATGTTATAACATAGTTTAGATATAAAAATAACAACTTATACTCCATAATACATTTGGATTCAAATGGTTTAAAAAGATTTAAATAATAAATATTGTTTAGAAATGTAGTTTTTTATGACACAACATCTGAACAACCAAGAAGTATACAAAACTCTCCAACCTTTTATCCTCTAACCCAAAAAAAATCTTGATAATACCATATCATAGAAAGAATAACTATGAAACAAATATCAAAATAATGAATCACAAAAATTTCAAAGGAAATCCACTACAATGAAACAAAAATATATACACCTAAATCAAAGTGACCATGATGTAGTAAGGTAAACATATCCATCCATATAAAAACTAAAACCTCATGTATTCACCGTCATAGTGATACACAATGCCTCATGCCAGAACACGAGGAATCATGACATGGACAAGCCAAATCCCCTTCTCCAATTCCACTATACTACTCTACAAACATCCAAAACACCTCAAAATTAAAATGTAGTGGACTAACATATAATTAATACATTGTAAGATAATATGATACCTAATAATTACCTAATTTAACGATTGGTATTCACCACATGATCATTAAATCCCTTTATTCTTCTTGCTGAAACAAATTAAGATCACATTGGTGATACCCTTTTCAAAATGAATCATTTGTATTAAATATCCTAAAATGGAGTCTATATGAAAAATAAGAATATGAACTGGAATTATTTCCAACACTAATAATATTGAAAATCCTACCCACCTCCCCTAATTAAATCATACAAATTCCATATAAAAAATGTACTGAAAAAAATCCATGAAATCGAGGATAAAAAATAAAGCTTCCTATATACGATCAAATGACCACTAATATAATCTAAGATACACTTTTTATTATCTATAATGTATTAATGTTCACACTAATTTCATGAACATACCCTTATCCTAAGAGAATATAAAACTTATTAGAAAATGGAATGAATGCCCCTAATATCTGACAGTAGTCAATTTGAGTTTTCAAAGGTGTAACAAAATTCATCCTTATAATCACATAAAATTATATTAATTTTTAGGATTAAGAAGTATCGAATATTACAATATCTTCCAATGATAATTTTATATGATATATTACTCATTACTGGATCCTCTCTTACTCATAATAGATTCTTTACTTTTTGTACTTTATGAAATAGTTTATCATTAAAATTGGAAATAGAAACTAGGAATGTAGAAATAAATCATTGAGATGTACCTGAATATACAGTATGAAATCCATTTTAAATGTGACTAGAATCAAACCTCTAATATTACATGATCTCACATAGAGATGAGATGGTTCCTACTATTTCAGAAATAACTCACAAATACCCATCTCATTAAAAATCATTGTTTGTAATCCACTAAGACATATCAAAAAATAGGGTTGTCCCTAAGAATCATATAAAAATCCACTTCTAGAAATCCAAAAAATCATTTGACTTGAACATTTTTGTGGTACGCTAACAAATACACATGTAAAATAAGTGGAAATATAATCTTGACTTCTACTCTTCTGGTAACCCTTATAATGAAACTTGTGATGGTATCTCACCCTTCTACAAGAATGAAATTCATTCATCTAACTAGGAAATACAACTCATGTGTATAATATTTTAAACACTCTAATAATACTCTATTGATACCCTACCACTATAAGGACAATGAAAAATATTTATTACATAAACCCCTAATTTCTCACAACCCTGATGAATATAATCAAATATAACATTCTTATTTCCATGTGATAAAATTAAATAAACAGAATGACGTATTTTCTCTTTTAAATCCTACCATGCAATTTGATATTTCAAACCACCATGAAAAAGGTGGGAAAACAAAAGAGTCCCATCTATTAGAAAATGTTCTAATTTAATCCACAAAGAAACTGATGAGAATTTATGGAATCATCGCCACTCACAGTTAGAGTAAAATGAAACAACCAATGTACTTATATTTTTAATTTGGGATTGATATGTCCAACTAATTTAATTATATAAATTCCATTCCCTAAATAATCCTCAATGTCCAAGGATAAAACTTCTCGATGTATAAAAATTTGAATTCAACCCTTTTTCGACATTTTGATTTAAGTTATTTAATAGGTCTCCAATAGTATCATATGGGCCACTCTTGATGGAAAATTACCAGTTCAACCTTCCTTTATTTAGGTGAATAAATAAACTCAAAAACCATTCCCATACCATGTAATTATTCTTCCAAACCCAATAATTATATATCATCCATGAATATTTGATGATGTTGTGATTGGAAATACCAAACAACCCCAATCAATGCCTCAAACTCCTGAGAAGACCCCACTTCCATGATTTCAAGAACCTAAATAAAAAATATCATAATCATTACCTCAATAACAGTTTCAATTTATACTATAGTAAGATAATACTCATTATATCTTTATGTATACATTTCATCCGATCACACATACTACCCATCCTTCCCAGGATGTTTTCCTATATATTAATATGATTTCATGATTATAGAAAATAATATAAACAATTAATATTTAAACATAACAAATTTACAATAAATAATAACCAAATTCATAATTTACTACCCATATATAAAAATAAACCAATAAAATTATATTAATAACATCATATCACCAAATTTATCTCTTCAAATTTAGTTAAATAGTTCATTATTAAATATATATCCTGGAAAACCATGATTTGTTTTATAATAATTTAATCATTTTATCAAAATCAATTCCACCTATAAAAACACAAATTGAGAACTTCTACATGGACACATACATATTTCATCCCCCTATGTTCCAAAATGATTCATGAAATACAAATAATTGACCCACAATCTAGGTGAATTTAATATGGATGGATATTCAAATCAAAAGAATCAATCAAATTACACTCATCCCCAGAATCCTGGATTATAATTGTGATTATTTTTTCTAGAAAGAGATGATGTTTTTATACCAATTAATGTAATTTAATATTCTCTCCAACATTACCAAAATTATCAAGGTATTATAAAATAAATCTTCTCTAACTCCATTTTGAATTGTCCCACGTCTACTCAAAAAAATTTCCAAGTTGAAATTCCACATGGCCTCAAGTTCTCTCCCTAATAACGAATTTCAGGAGACCAATGTGGTGGGTTTATATGAATAATTTTGGGAATTATTTATCCTCAAATATATCATCACATAATTGTTAAGAAATTACAAATTTTAACATCCATAAATCATGGAATAAGGTTACAAAATTGTCCAAAAAATTATCCAAACAATGGATAATGATTACATGAATTTTAAAAATGTTCAAATATAATACATGTATAAATTTCATATGAAATATAACAAGATAATTATAATTATAAAAGTAAAATTAGTCACTATCCCAAGCTATAAAATCTATAGAAATCATATCCATGATGTTTCTCTAAACTAACTACAATTAACAAAGGTTCCTTTCATATTCCTGAATTACCAAAAATAAAATACACACATAGAGAGTGTATATATCCATAGTGTGATAGATTATATTAGTATAAACATTCATGCCCCAAAGCATCAACCAGTGTTAAATGTGTTTTACTTTGAGTGGTGTAATGTTATTAAATTTTTTTAGAATATTATAAATAAAACATATTATAAAGTATTGGGTGATATCAAAACCACCTCAATATCACACGTATACCATATTTTGAAAATGAATATAACTAAAATGAATATCAGTAATTGAATATAATGTAACATACATCCTTGGATCACTTTAAAATAAGTACCCAATCGAGTTCATCACATGACCATATGCATACCTCCCCAAACTCTAGAGGATTCTGATTAACGGTAGCAGTCTAACTGGTACCCTAAAGATAAAATATCCACTATATTAGAGTTCACAATAAATATAAAATAACCAAATACTATCCATTATAGTGAATAATCATAGTAAATAGACATCAATAGACATTATATGGAATGTAGTAAAGGCCCTATAATCCATTATTTACATAAAACATTCCACCTGTTGGTGTGATAAAATATATATACCACAATAAAAGAAAATAATACAAAAAGGATATAATATCTATTTCATCCAATCATCATCCAGTCATCCAATGCTATTTGAGCTATCATTCTCAACCATTCTATGTCTGTGATCACCCCAACATATACCTACAGCCTAGGAAATGAAAGATCGTGTACCCAAATTCAGTGGCGACCATTCCAAAGTAAGAGTAATGAAATAATTATGTAAAAACCAATATGTCCATGTACTGAATATTATATGTAGTGATATATAAATTTTATTGGTTTAGATAAAATAAAATTTATATCTGAATAAATGAAGTAATTTTTATCCTCTTTCCTATGAAATAGATTAATAACACCAACATCGACCCACTTCCATTGTTCCCCTTTTCATTTCATGATGAGCTTTCTACTCATGCAATATGAGAGATCCAAATCTAGGGTTCTCCTCTGAGGTATTTCTCAATCCAGTTACACATCCCATAGTTGTTCAACCATATTCCTAGACTCTATGGATGAACATTAAAACCACTAAAAGTCCAAAAAATGAGGTCATCATAACTCTATGGATGAATCTTATTGAATTATCATCAGATTTCATGACTATAGGGAAACATAGTCCCCATTGAATGCATATCATTGAAGAAATTTGGGCATATAGGATTTATCCATTGATGTTCTGTTTTGATTCCTTCACTCTGGGGATACAACCCCCCCCCCCCACCCACCCACCCTAGAATTTATATCACATTGGTCTTCCTAGTTGTGGGGATGCATCACATGGTAGTCCTATCAGATTCCTTGAAATTGAGGATACACTTCACACCCACCCCTTAATTGACAATCTTGGTCCCTAGGACTTTAAAATTATAAGGATGCATCCCATGACTGTCTGATCATATTCCCTGATAATATATATACATATCTCCCTGTACATACTATTTTTATATTCATATCCATGGTATCTCAAATCACCTAGGATCTTAATCCAATGCATCCCCAATCATATTGGTGTCTAAAATCCTCAACGGATCTAGCCCTAAACTCCAACTTTAACCGTATCCAATTCTCAAACGTTTCATCACATCATTATACCCTAGCTCAACTATTGGCATTAAAACATTATTAGAATAGACTAAAGGGTCACTCATCTTAGATGAGTTATATGGTGTCACCTAAAACTATCTCATATACACCACTCATGGTTGTTATGCTGATGGAAAACCCACTGGATCCCCTCAATCTTAGTACAATAGAGACACCACCATAGGGTCCTCAGTATTTGAAAAAAATAGACACATAATGGTGTTGTGTCCCTTGTAACCATTAATATGGTAGCAAAACCATTCTAACTAGACATGTTCTAATCATATAGTTGTCATTAAAGAGATGATTCGTAGCCTATCACATTCTTCTGGTTCTATTAGGGTCGTTACTCCCACCCAAACTAGATTCCAACCATCCTACAGTCTTCCCACCTTGGCATGGTTTCATCAGACAGCAGAGGGTCACTCATCCTATCCTCATCTTGACCATCCTAAACATCAAAAAGTTTACAAGGAATTTATCTAAATTTTCAAAACCCTGTAATTGGATTAGGGTCTGAAGGTTCAACCCCAACTCACTAGTGGTCTAAAGGTCAACAATATCTCAAGAACTAAGCATTGGCCATTATTGATTGAGGTGTTAAGAAATCACACAAGTTTTTTTAATGACTCAGAGAATTTACTACTCCAAATAGAACATTTATTTTTATTAGAAAAATTTATTTAAATAAATTATCTAAAGAATCAACCATAATGATGTTCCCAAAAATGAACCTAAATTGTAGAAATCATAAATTTCATAAATAAGGTGAACAATACCAACTACCTCCAAAAAAGATTTTACACTATTAGGATAAGGGAAAACATAAAATGTTAATCCTCACAGAGCTTGTCCATTCTTGCCTTTGTCCAAAAAAACCAATCATTGGGCCTCAATCTCCTAAAAATTCCAAGAAACGATAATTAATTCATTATAGAAAATATAATTAATTAATTAAATTAAAAGGTAGAATATTTTTAATTAAATCATTATGGAGATCTTTTCTTCCAAAACCATTGGCAAGAAAGTGTATTCCACTCCCACTGAATCATCTAACTTAGTATTCACAAAATCCCTAATTAATTATTCTAATTAGAGAGTCTAAATATAGATTTAGTTAAAAACCCCTTCGTAAAATCAAAATAGTGTAATGTGTTAATTAAAAGATACAAAAAACATAGGTTGAAATCATCTCAGGATTCCCAATTTCTATTATGTAAGGAATAACTCATGAAATCCCTCAATTTAACTATTCTCTTCAAAAATTAATATTTTTGAAAGTTTTTAACCTCTATAATTTTAGATATGATGAGGGAGAAACAACATAACATGGTATGGAGGAAGACCTTACAGACTAACACCGTTGAATCAAACCTAATAATAAAAAATACTGGGGGAGGTAGGTTTCTGAAAAAACCTCCCATGTATGTCTTATGTTTCTGACAATGTAGAAGGTCCAAGACAAATTTTTAATAAAAAAATAAATAGGCCAACATTAGTGCAATGACATAGGGTTCATACCATAATATATTAAAGGTAAGAATTATGTCCCCACTTTCACATCCTAAACACACAAAGGTAAACACCATGAATCTCATTCATGTCATTGAGAAATATTCTTGATGTTAATGGCCAGTTGATGTTATTTTCATCAGCCCAAAATTCACATTCCTCTTCACATGATTTCCCAATCACTGAGGCCTTCCAATGAAAAATAAGTAATCAACAAAAATAGTATTTTTAATCATTAAAATGATTTGAATATTATTCTAATTACTATATTATGAAAATAATTTTTAACCAATGGAGAAAATCATATTTAACATCGAAATTTCAATCTGTTCTGTGTGGGTTATTATAACATTCCCTCTACTGAACATTTCAAACCTTAAAAGCCTTCACAATAAATTTTCAAATTAAGCTGGCCTTTCTATGTCACTTAACCAAGCACAATTCAGTGTGTTCCACTTTATATAAATAACTACTATTCACATGAACAAGTCTATACATGAAGTGCATTATTCACAAAAAACCAATCCACCACTTGAAAACATAACTAAACCACTAGATGATATTCCACGAGGCTAGGTTATTCTATAAAAATATGGTTTCATGATTTATTATTATTCTAATTACACCCTTATATTATAATAACCTAACGAAACACATTTCAAAAGCCTAATTACCTACTCTCCATGGTTCCTTCTCACTATACATGAAAATGGAAAAAGCATCCACCAGATTAGGTACCACATATCATATCTGATTTAGATATAGAAGAGAAGAGTATTAACTGCCCATTCTTATAGATAACATAGGCTTCCTATTCCTTAAAATGTCTTGACCAAACATCTAAACACTCCCATAATTCCCAAAATGACATATCCATACCATTATACTAACCTCCCATGCCTTTTCAATAATTTCTCCTAACATGGATCCTTCATCCCTATTTTTCTTGCATGTTTCACCCCCTAAAACATTTTACAAAATAATTGACCCCATGATTCACCCCTTGAACCCGGTGATGAAATAGGGATTAACACCTTGAAAAATGTGATAAAACGAGTTCACACCCAAAACCATGTCGTGAATCATGAATCACCATGTGAAACAAGCCATGAAATAGGGATCACCCAATGAATCATGTCATTAGATAAGTTCACCCCAATAATCACCTTCTGATCACACTAGGAAATTATAACCGTGATTTCAATTTACCTAATCAACATATTTTCTCATCTAAATCTCAAATTTAGTGTTGATATAAAATAATATAAATCAGACTTACTACACTTGAAAGTAAAAAATTCCACCTTGGTCATCTAAAGACTGGTCCAAGAAATCCATTAAACCATCACTTTAAAGGTATATCCTCTAAAAATAAAATGTTTTATTACCACTATACAAATATCCTTAACCACGGTATATTAAAACATCAAAAGTGTCCCTTCATCAAAATATAAATGACATTTAGATAGCTTGGTATAGATCCAATACTCTCTAAGTGTAACCATGGTAGATTCAAGATACTATGAATTATTTTATCTACCATATGAGTAGACTAGGATGTTGTTAATGATTACAATAAAAACAAATCCATGTCTATTGTCACCTCTTGTTGTAGGCTCATGTCAGATCTACTAAAATAGTGTGAGCCTATATGCCTTCAAGTGTCTCATTAAGCTCCATCAGTCGTCATCCAACAACTTTCCATCCACAAATTCATCTTTTTAATGATTTCTCATGCACTAATGGTGATTACCCTTCTTAACACTTCAAAAATAGAAAATATAAACCCCCATACAACCAGATTGAATAATTGATCCATGATTCTGTGAGTTTCGCAACACCAAGGCCAAGTTGACCATGACTCATGGAATATCATCCCCAACACACATGAATCTACAATAAAACTACTCTTCAAAATTTTCCACTCACCCATTTTAATTACTAACCTAACGCAACCTCCTACATCACTGTTTTGTTCTATCTAAATAGATACTCATCTTTTTCCCATGGAATTATAACCTCGTTCATATGCATAGCTCCCACCCAGCACTCCTCTAGTCTGGAGAATCGACATGTGCTATGACCATGCTATTAAAAGTATGTTCATCACACATAGGAATAGATAGCAACCAATTATTTTCTCAAGACCACACTTGATATGCAGAGCACCAACACATAAGGTGCCCATCACGAAAACCCTAAACACCTTCCATGCATCTATCTTAGAACCGAAAAACATTACATATTCTTCCAGTCACAAAATAAACTCAAACCCTATAATAACCCCTAATTTGGGTCACTTGGATCAAAAGAACAATGAATTTCTGAATGAAGAGTCATATCTAAGGACCTATAGATCTTCCACACATCCATATCAATAAAGTGTTGCATATAGATCAATTGGCCCATTCACCTAGCTTATTAGAAAACCACCCTCTAGTGTCACATCTCATGAGAGATTATAAACTATCCTTGTCAATGTAAAAGTGAATCATCCTACCATAACTCTTGTTTGTTGGGTAACACTTTTAAAAGGAATCATATTCTAGGTGATCCTCTATAATCCAAGGCATTCATTTCTTATAATCCTAAACACATCGTAAACCTCCTTCAAGATCTAGTCCATGGCACCAAATTTAAAAAAACACCCATATAGGATTTAAATTTTAAGAACCATGTTCCATACCAAATTACAAGTTTCACTATATCTCATGTTCATGATGAACACACCATTGATATCCTCCTCATGGAACATCTCACCATAAATTAAAATGAACTTCCATCTGAAAGATTCCATGTAAATGTTTACATAAGTGCATAGAATCCCTCTATATAATTATATGTAAAACCACTATATGATAAGTTGTGCACACATTAAAAAAGGTTGCCTCTACCTTTAGTTAAATAAAAAACTATCATGAAGTTATGTATTCTGAATACTAGATTCCTAATATGATTCATGTCAATCCTACTACCAATAGATTTAAATATTAAAAATCAACTCTATGGACTCCATCCAATGGGATAAGATCTATATATTCATCATAAAGGAAAAATAACACAAATGAAATTCACATGGAATGGGGAAAAATAACATACCACTATAACAACACAAATCAAAACTGCATATCCAAAACCTTGTATCCACGACTTCTTATTGGAAAAGGTGTTCATGATGCACCATCCAGATATCCATACTAGTCTCTATAAAATTCCAAAATCAATAGTCTACTCTATTCTAAATAGTAATGAAATATTAAAAACCACCCTCTATACAACATTGTAATGTCTCACCCCAAATCAGTCTCGAACCAGTAGACAGAATAGTTTCCCACTAGACTAAAAGAACACATCCCTATATGTTATAGGCTACCGACTAGTTGTTATGGTATAATTGTTACTATGGAATGAAAATACACCCTCTTTTAGAGGTCACAATAAATATAAAATAACCAAATAAAATCTATAGTAGTAATCATTTATATTACATATAAATAAATAGATAATATATAGAAAGCATAGAAGGCCCAAATATCAATTCCATTTTCACAACAGCCTTCCCAATAGTCTTGTCAATGATGCACACTAGAATAAAATAAAATAAAAAAATGGATCTACTCCCTCTCTAAGATAATCCTCATCTATTCTCCTAGTACCGTCAAATCTATCCTGCTCGACCATGTAATTACAAGCCTCAGCCCAACCAGTCTATGAAACCCAGTGATTGTCTTCATGGGTAACCAAGTGGAGTTGTTGAAAGAGTATTGTTTGATTTAATAACTCAGTATGGAACAACCAACGCAATCCAATACTAACTAGTATATGTAGTGATATATTAAAATAACATACTTAATTATAATAATTAATGGATCCTAATAAATTAAATACTATCGAACCTTAGCCTCATTGATTAAATAAACCATAAAAACCTAGGCCTTCTACCATAGTTTCCTGGATCACATCGTCCCCAGAAACATGAAATCACAAAATCTATGGTAGACCACTTATGTATCCATTGAACGTTGGATGTATCCCATTACAATTTAATTTGATTCGTCAACTTTAGGGATACACCTCCCCCCACCCCAATGATAGTCTTATCACACATGTATTTGTGAACCTGTGCATGCAACCTAGGTCAGTCCAATATGATTCCTTAACATTGGTTAAATACCTTCCCCCAAAAGTCTTCTTACTAAGGTCTTCATGATGCCGAGGATGCATACAAATTTTTTTATTATAATCCTAGACTCTAATGATACACCACACCCCTTACCCATATAAGTCCTTTCACTAAGGTTTTCATGAATCCATGGATGCATCCCAATGTGTTCTGGTTAGATTCTGTGATGTTGAGATACACCCAATGCTATGTTTTCATCGAGGCCTTCATGATTCTAGCAATACATCCCCAGATAATATTATCAGATACAAAAATATTATTGATCCACATCCTCCATCACCACATCAGAAATTATATCACTAGAACCATATACATGCCATACCAAACCATCATATCACATAATATAAGACATCCTAAATCATATTCAATACCAAAATTTTTAGATGATCTAGGGAAATGCTCCATCCCCAAGGAAGCTTTTACCACATCCAACACCCTAATATTGCATCCCATCGTTATACCCCTGATATAATATTGGAAACTAGCCCTTATTAAAACATCCACAAGGACTCATCTGTGGGACTTGGGTTACAAGGTTTTCCCCTTAATCAACTCACATACAACACTTTTTATTGGTCATTCAATAGGGCACACATCAGGTCCCCTCGGTCTCATCATATTAGAGTAAACCTTATAGGATCCATAGTTTTGATCACATTCTGGGGTCAACACCCAACGAATAAATAAATATAATTCCATGTCATGAAAAATAGGATATCATGAATTACTTATAACATAGGGTCTCACGATATTGGAGTCAGTCATGAGATGGCCAATAAACCAACTCATTCCACATGATCGTTCTGGGTTGTTTAGATCAACTGAACCTAGTTGGGGTTATCCAAAGTAAGTCTAAATAGGCATTGTCAAATCATAAAGGAAAGGGTTTTTCATCCCATACTCTCCTTGAAAATCCTAAATATGTCAAGTTCTAAAAGGATGTTATTTAAATTCATGAACCCCTATACTTGGGTTATGTTTCTCATGGTTCAACATCATATTAGAAGATTTCTAGAGTCCAACAATGTCGTGTGTTCTTGGTATCGCCATCATTTCTCGCAGTTTCAGGAATGGGTACCAGGTTTTTTCATTCCATATATAGTATACCATTTCAATTAGGAAATTAAATTTAATTATGAAAAACATATTTAACTAAAGAGAATAGGGGAAATTCCATCAATGGTGTCATAAAGAACCCACATGCGATATAAAAAACATAAATTTCAAAGGGAAATTATTCAAAACCACATACCTAAAATATATCATTTCTACTATAACACCGGGCACTGGCAGTAGCTTCCAATGCCTTCCAAAATCATACAACATCACCTTTCACAAAAAAAAACTATATCAAACCCTCAACCTCCTACCCCATGCCAATAAACCATAACTAAATTATTATATCATTTATAATTAATTAATTATATATATTAAAACTCATTATAACTCAAATTAACATACTAGGGAATTCTACCATGCTAAAACCATTAACAAAATGGTGTGTTCCACTCCCTATGAATCACTATATATAGGCTATAAAAACCATAATTAAAAATAATTATTCTATATTCCATCAAAATTGATTTAGGGGAATTTTTTTTTAAAAATTGGAATGATGACATGGCTGAACGGATCGATGTGAAATCATAGGCAGACAATGTCCCATGATCCCTTATTTCTAGGAGATAAGGAATCCATAAAAAACTTTCTATTTACAAATTATTTGGTGAAATTGGCATTTTGGGCCTATATAAAAATCTCCAAATTTAACAACAAAGAGGGAGAAACAAGGCTGAAGGAGGAAGGAGGTAGACATAACCGATCAACATTGTCATATTGAAACCAACAACACAAATAATTTACATGATATATTGGAGGTTGGTGTTTGATTTACCCTCTGATGTGAAAAAAATGATTCCCAAAATAAAATAATGTTCAATTTTCTTTTCAAATTAAAATAAATACATACTGGGAAACTCTCATGGAGTGACCCGATTATTCACATCATAATTTTTCATTTGAAGCCCTTAAGACCACCATTCATGTCTAAAAATCCCTCTACAACACCCCATGAATCCAATTCATTTAGTGAATAACTATTCACAATTTGAATGGACCTTTATGATTTTTCCAATATCCTGACATACAAGTTTATCTTTTGGTGCTCACCCGAGCCATCGATTTAACCAAAGCAACATAAAAAAAAATCCAATAACACTATTTTTTTATGTCCAAGAACTCAAAAAAATATTCAAATTTCTATATTTAGAAATTACCCATTCACCAATAGAGAAAATTAAAATTCTACATAAAATTTCATCAAGATCTGTTGTGGATTCTTACACAGAATATTTAATACCATTCCATAATGAATCCATTTTTCAAACACATGGAAAATATTTTCTTATTAATACCAATTGAAAATATATTCACCATGGAAATAACATGGAAAATAAGGTCTCCTGGATAACGCATGAAAAATTTAGTATCAATTCCTACCACAAATCCATGGAAAACCCATGGATCTCATTATATTTTAGTCTAACTCATGTTTTCCATATGTTTTTCCTATGAAAAAAATTCTTCTACATCAAAAATGTTGGAACCAAAGCTATTATTTGCTGGATATGGAAAAATATTTTGGTATTTTTTAATCCTCTCATGTATGATCAACGCTATTGGAAGTAAATGTATCATATAGTTTAAGATGAAACTATTATTTGAGGTGGCTTCATTTCCTAGTGTTTCCCAAAAAAAATTGGGATCTCAAATTTGGAATTTTTTTTCATTGTGAAAAGTAGTTTTTCTTAAAGGTCTTGTTAAATTATGGAAAATTCATGAGTTTTGTGAAGAGGTACTTCATTCATTGGGCTTCGTGAATGAGTAATGTTTTCTGACGATGTGCTCTTTGAATACGATGGGCTTCGTATTTAGTGATGGACTTTTTCATGATTATTGACAAAACACTTTGATATTAAAATGGGAATTATGAAGGGTTTTTATTTAAATATTTTTGGTTCTGATGAGATTAATTATAAGATAATTTCCATTTTTCATTTTGAAGGGAGGAGTACCAAGAATACTTTCCTAAATGATCTAAAAAATCCATGAAGAGGTAGAGGCGCTACACGAATGGTTGAGTCTATAAATATAATGGTACCACCACTTCATTAAAATATTGTTTTGACGAAAAATACAAAAACACTTTGAGATTGTGAAGAGCTTCATGAATAAGGATTTATCGTTGATCATGTGCTTGGTGAAAAGACTATCAGTCCTGACTCATGTTCAATTATTTTTTAATGGTAATTCATGATGTTGGGGTATTCTGTATTCACACGGTGATATTGTAGAGACTTTTTATTCTATGAAGGTATGGGATCTTCATTAAGGAAGGTCTCTCCAGGATGTCAGAGGTACTTCGCGAAGGTAGTGCCTTTCACAAAGGAAGAGGTGCTTTCTGAAGGAAGTGTATTCCATGAAGGCAAGGGTACTTAGAGAAGTACTGACATTCAAGAAGGATCATCATGAATGTCATTATTGAATATCAGTTTTAAGTGATCATGTAGCAACCCATGATTTCGTTGTACGTTATCTCTTAAAAGTAAATCAATAACTTCTTCTACATGTAGTACTTAGTTCGAGCGCACCACGACTTACAAAACTAGTCGTTCAAAAAGCGGTTATGAATAGTCTTAACTAAATTTTGAATTTTATATACATAATTTTATTTTAGAATCCGTATTATGTGTTTCTTAGACATAATATAAGAACAAATTCATTTTTTCATATAAAATATTATTTTTTCAAAAATTGCATTTTTACCGCCATTTAATGGAGAACCTTTTTTCAAAAACCAATATTTAACACTTTTTTATATTCAATTTAATGAAATTAAATTATTCTTTAGAAGCAGGAAATTGAAATTTATTTTGGTTAATGTTTTGCTAATTTTCTGATACTAGTCATATTTTGATGAATAGTTAAAATACTAATATTTAATTGAACGAAACGTTTTTAATCGAAATATTTTATAGTGTTAAATTATACATATGAGTTGTCATAAAGTATCAGTAGATTATATTTTTATCATTTAATATAATTTAGTACATTCAATGTGTGTTCACATTTAAACTAGACATAAACACGTGTCAATCTTTTGATAGTTAGTATTTCTTAAAATCATGCTTTTTGTTTTGATAGTAGAAATTAATTTTAAATTAATTTATGCCACTTTTTGTTTTGAATTTAGATAAATGGAATTAGTATTTGGAATTTGGAGGTATAAATTGTGTAAATAGGTAACTTTTATTTTTAGACATTACGAATATTTATATCCGTAAATATTTTATTTAACATGGTCAAATGGTAAATCTGGTAAATAATGGTAATCAAATATTATTATAATATTATTAAATTACCATAACATGTTCCATATTCCAATTGGTTGATACATATCCAAAAAATGGGCATACATGGGTCTATTTTGGGACCCCATGGAGCCACTTTAGAGTGATAATGACACTTTATATTAATTAATTTAAAGGAAAACCAAAAATGACATAAACATATACCTTTTACTAAACCAATTTTTATAATGGGTTATATAAGTCATATTTTCTACTATAAATATTGATATTAAATCTATAAATATTTCACACATCATGTTATTTTTTTTATAATTTTTAGACATCACATATGTAAAATCATTTATGTCATAATAATGATACGGTTTTTACCTCATTAAAGAATGATTTATATAAATGAGATTATAAAATTTAAAACAATTTCTGAAACCTATCCAATTATTATTCTATGAATATCTTTCGAATATGAGTCATCTTATCATAGACTATAATGAGTTTTGGACATTTATAAACCGAAAATAATTATATAATAAAATAATATTTTCAAACATTCTTAAAGATCCCCTCCTCCACCTTATAAAAATCACTAAACTCTAACCCATTTCTCACACCTATTAAACCTCTCGGCTCATTCAACCTCTACCCGATTAAGCTCTATACATTCCTTTATTCTTATTAGATTAATTAACTTAGGAATAAGGCACTTCAAGGAAGCATTTTGGTTCAATCCGAAGGGAGTTACCTGATTTAAAGGTAATATCTCTTCTTAAGGTCTTTTATTTTATTTTATTTATCCCACCCCCTAAACTATCTTCATTCCTCTATTAATGTCAACACAAGTATACTAAATATAAAAAGTTGTTTTTATGTGAATTATTAGAACTACACATGCACACACCTCAATCTAATTGGTATACAACATAAAGTTTATGTGGACGGCAATCTACTGCCTCATAAAAAGATGATTGTTCAATCTTCTATCACCACCTCTTATGGTGGCCATTATGATGGAACTATAATTATATATGATATTTATGATATTTATTTTATCTGTAATATTATTTAATTCTCTTTTATATGATATCTTTATTCTTTTCTTATTGTATATATATATATATATTATATTTTCATTTGAGGAAGTGCGGACTACCGCCCCCTCAAAGTGATATTAATCGGTGATACCATAAATTGAACATATAAAGGATGGTGTTAATGAACTAATGTAATGGAAAAGAAATATTATATTATATTGTAATAATAATATACCTATGTATCATTTGGTTTTCATTCCTTTTAATATAAAAAAAATAAACAGAAGTAGCATTCGTGCCAACATACAGATTATAGTCTCCACGAACACGATGAAATTCATTTCCCATCATAAAAATTCAAAAATAATTTTCACCAGATTATTAAAAATAATGTTTAATAACTTAATATAATCCTAAATGTGAGTCAAATACATCATATCCATATCAAAATTGTCTTACTTAATAAAACATAAAAAGGAAAAATGAATCAGTAAACACCTAAAATAATGATACCACTAAAATATTATTGTCAAATAATTATTAGAAGATCATATATGATATCATATTTATGTATGTGGTTCTTTTATAATTTAATAACAATGATTTGACTATTATACATGAGGTTAACACACCCTTGACCAAGGAAACATACATGGTAAGGGTTAATTCCTCAATCTCATTATTAACCGAGATTGTTTATGTGTAATTATTTTTTGGGGCATATTTATTATCCATGTCCATGTTTCATAAATGGAATTTCAAAATTACTATTTTAAGGTACACGTTAACTAAAAAAATCATTTTAAATGTTTTAAATATTTATACTTCTAAATATTTCACATTAATATCTATGTTTTGAAAATGGATTCAAGGATTTATTTATATGGACATGATTGTTTTAAAATGTTAATTGATTTAAAAAGTTTCAAAGAGTTATGGGACACTTTGTTTCAAAAATCACTTTTAAATTACTTTATTTATAAATGTGTGGATTTTAAATGATTTTACAAAACGGGATATTTCTCTCAAAAAGAATTACTAATCATTTTCAACTATGTCAACATTCTTTACTGAATATTATTCTTGATTAAGTTTGATTTATTATAATACAATCTTCCATATTGTATTGAATGAGTTATGATATGTTTGACTGTAGATGTGCTATTTTTTTACTATTTTTGTTTTACGGACAATGTATTTTCATTTTGTATGATTGTTTTAATATAAATTTTTATGATATGTTTCAACAATTTCATATTAGGAATGAATTAGACTTAGTAAGTGATGGGTGGAGCCCACAATAGCTCCACGATGCATCGATAGGTCTCATCAGACAAACTAGTGTCTTGGCATAAGGCCTTGACAAAATCTTATTTGTAATATTGGCATGAGGCCTTTACTATATGGTTAGGATGTCTGGAATTACGAATTATATCATTATTAAATTAGCTATTAACATTATTTGTGATTATTCAACAATTAGAATAACCATGTGAATAAGTAAATGGAATAATTTGATTTATATTTTCCATATTATTCTAAAGTTCAATTTTTAAAGTATTTTTTCTTAGTTTTATACGTTGACAATAATTTTTATGCTTATTTCTGAATGTTTCCACTGTATTGTTATCCTTACTAAGCATCTGAGATCACCCCTTTCTTTGTTTTCTTTTTTCCCGGAATTCCAAGAAATGTATTATCTTTGATATATAGGGTTAATCTAGGGGAATAGTGGCGTTCATAACAGATTTTTTATATTCTGTTTTATGTTTGAATGTGTAATGTAACATTCATGTATGTAATCTATTTTCCAATACTGGTAAACTGAATGGTCCATTAGGACATGATTCCCTGTAATCATGCCAATGTACTGAAAATAATTTACCGACTCTGGTTAACTAGGGTCGGGGCATTACATTTTGTATTGGAGGAAATTTAGAAATAACCATGGAAACTAGATTTAGAAAAACTATGATTAGGGAACATTACCATAAGATATACATTGAGGATAAGTATAGATTAACATACTAGAATTTTGGTAATGTAGATATTTTGTGAATTTTCCATGCAATACATCCCTATATGTATACGAACAGGTAGAGGCGGATCTAGCACAGATGTACCTAGAAGTGAAACATCAAAAAAGAGTTTTGGGCATGACCCGAGGTATACGGGTATATGAAAATGGGCCTTGCGTCACTCTTGGTTATGACACTCCCAAGGGATATGCTTAGGATAATTCAAATTTTCTTTATAATCCATTATGAAAGATTTAGGATTAAATACTTACTCAATGAAAAAAAATCTGATTAAAGATTATATTCAATATATTTTCCATTTTCATTAGGTATTTTAAAAGTTTGGAATTATTCATGTTGATTCATAAACTAACCAAGTGTATTCCATTGTTTAAAAATGGAATCCAATAGATGGAATGAGAACTCAAACAATATGCATGATCCAATGAGTAAGAATTATCATATACTCGTGGTATTAAGACATCATTTAGAAAGGAAATAGTATCCCATGTATTATAATATTATGAATAATTAGTATCATGTGTTAATAAGATAGGAAAATAATTCTCTAATTCCTTTGGATTTGAATGTAATCCAGAGAAAAAAATAATGGTAGAGATACTAACGGATAAAGGGAATAAGGGAAAGAAGGATTTTCACATATGGGATAATTGTGGAAATAATCACCTTGGAAAAATCTTGAAGGGAATGAGAGTTTGTTATATGTGTAGAGAAAAGTGACAACAAGTACATTATTTCAAGGGTAAGAAAATGGTTTCAAATGTAAAAGATTCATATACGAGGAGTTGGGACACTATGTTTATCAATGTCCAAATCATTTGAGTATGCCCCAAATGATTATATTGGATAATAATCAAGTTATGATACTACCAAGGATGAAGATGGGTGACTAGTGCTGTTATGTTTTTATTAAAGAATTATTTTATTTTTGTATCAATGATGTACTAGTTATGTGAATTATGGAAATAAATAAGGATTGTACTATAGTACTATTTTATTGATGATTTGAGAATATATGGTTCTAAAAAAAGTGACACAATAGAAATTTAAAAATTTTAGAAAATATATGGTTGAAGGAAAGATAAACCATAATATGGTTCTGATACCGAGGTAGTAATTTTGAAATAAGATATGATTGATTTGGAAAAAATATATTCTATAGTCTTCACTACTTTGAAAGTAATTAATTGTTTGTTTGTTAAATTATTGTAGGATTTTACAAAATATTTGGATATAAGGAGTATATCAAGTATTATATAAGGAATAAGGGAACACGAATGTAATTCATCAGTTTTTATGATAATTCATGGTGTTGTCGTGTTTTAAAGGAATACATAAAGAAATTATTCACATGTTATTACGTGGCAAAAAATATCTTCATTGTGTTTAACTTCCTTATAAATATTGGACTGTGATTTTGGACAGAAGTATTGTGGACATGTTTAAAGTTTGGAATATATTAAGTTTGACATTGGATACTATTTCTAATGATAAACCATTTCGTGAGATTGTTTTGGGATTGTTGTAAAAAGGACAGCCCGGAAGTCGGGCGACAACCCGTCCCATCCAGCAATGCCGTGAGACATGAACCTGCATCCAAAGTGTTACAAGGGTACATCACCTTCCACTGGCCTACAAGAGGTCCTAGTTTGTGTAATATAGTTTTCATAAATATTCTGACAAAAGAATTATAAATTCATAATTTTTGGAACCCTACATGATTAGGATAAATAGAATTTTTTTGAATTATATTAACTTTTAGAGTGAAAGATGAGTTTGTGGTAGGAATTAGTTGAAGTATAACTCTACTTTTCCATTGTATTTCTTCATCTTATTTGATGAAGAAAATAATTCATAAACCATACAAAAGGGATCTTAACACCAAAAACGTGTTATCCTAATACCTTTTTTTGTTTAACCAATAATATTTTAAATCATCATAGATTGATGGATTTATGGCCCTCAATTATACACATTTTTGTTATTGATGACCTCAACAACTCCATATAAATATTTATGTTTTTTCCTCCAATTATGTGTCTCTAATTTCCACCAATGTTCTGTTAATTGAGATCGTGATTTGGTGGTGACTTTTTCATTTTTATTTCCCTCTTGTTGAGACTAAATTTCATTAACCCAATTTCCGATGTGGGTTTTCCACAAAGGTATTTTTCATTTCAAATAAAATTTTCAAAAATTGTAAGGACACAATTTATTAAAGTATGGGAGAATGTAACACCCTAAGATTTCATATTATATTAACTATTCAAAGTTATTCAATATCATGTGCTACAAATATCAACGAGTTCGAGACCACCACGACTTACCAAACTATTCGTTCAAAAAGCGGTTTTGAATAGTATTAACTTAATATTAAAATTTATATACACCATATAATTTTAGAATACATATTATGTGTTTTTTAGAGATAATATAAGATCAAATTCTTTTTCAGATAAAAAAGTTATTTTAAAAAAAATGCAATTTTACCGTCTTTTTAATGGGGAACCATTTTTAAAACCAATATATGACACTTTTAGGAATTCAGTCTAATGAAATTAAATTTTTCTTTAGAAGTTGGATGTAAAAATTTAGTTCGTATAAATATTGGGTACTTTTCTGATAACATTCATATTTTGATGAATAGTGGAAAATAATAAATTTTAATTTAGAACAACTTTTTAATTGAAAGAATTTTTAATGTTGAATTATACATTTTAGTGGTTATAAATTATCATTAGATTATATTTTTATTATCTAATACATTTTATCTCAATGTATGTAATTTCTCATTTAAACTGGACATAAAAAATTGTTAATCTTTTAATAGTTATTATTTCATAAAAATAAGATTTTTGTTTTGACAAGTGGAATTAATTTTAAATTAATCTCTACCACTTATGTGTTTTTTATTTGGAAAAATTAATTACATATTTGTAATTTGGAGGTCCTAATTGGGTAAATAGGTAACATTTCTTTTTAGTCATTATGAATATTTACGTCAGTAAATATTTTATTTAGCATGGTTAAAGGGGAAATCTAGTAAATAAGGCTAAACAAATATTATTATAATAATATTAAATTACCCTAGCATGTGTCATATTCCTATTGTTTGATAAACTTCTGAAAATATTTATCATTAGGTCGATTTTGGGACCCCATGGAGCCACTTGAGAGTGATAATGCCACTTCGTATTAATTAATTTAATGTAAAGTCAAAAATGAAAAAAACATATACCTTTTGGTAGTAGAATTTTTACAAGGGGTTATATAAGTTATATTTTTTACTATAAATATACATTTGAAATATAAAAAGATTTCATACGTCATGGAATTTTTTTTATTTTTAGACCTCAAATAAATAAAATTATTTATGACAAAATAATGATGCGGTGTTTACCTCATTAAAGAATGATTTAAAAAAATGATATTAAAAAAATTAAAACAATATCCAAAACCTATCCAATTCTTATTGGATGATTTTATTTTTAATATGAGTCATCTTATCTTATACATTAATGCGTTTTGGACATTTATAAACTGAAAATAATTATATAATAAAATAATATTTTCAAACATTCCTAAAGAGGCCCTCCTCCCCCTTATAAAAATCCCTCATCTCTAACCCATTTCTCGCATCTCTCAAGCCCCTTGGATCATCCAAAATATGACCAATTAAACTCTCTATATCTCTCTCTTCCTGTTATAATCCTTACCTTAGGTATTAGACACTTCAAGGAAGCCTTTTGGTTCAATCCAATGGGAGTTCCCCGATTTAAAGGTAATATCTCCTATTAAGTTCTTTTCTTTTATTTTACTTTTTCAACACCCTAAACTCTCTATATTCGTTTATTTTATAACAACAATAGTATAATTAATATACAAGTTTGTTGTTACAAGAATTATTCGATCTAAACATACACACACATCCATTTAATGGGTATAGAACGTAATATTTTTGTGCACGGTGAACTACTGCCTCACGAAATGATGATTGTTAAATCTTCTACCATGACCTCTTATGGCGGCCATTATGATGGAACTATAATGATATATGATATTTATGATATCTATTTCATAGATAATCTTCTTTAATTATCTTTTATATATTACCTTTATTCTTTTCATGTTGTATATATACGATGAATGTATTTGAGAAAGTACAGACAATCATCCCCTTAATGTGATATAACTTGTTCATACCATACATGAATCTTATAGAGGATGGTGTTAATGAACATACATAATGTATATAAAATATTATATTATAATATAACAATAATATACCTATGTATCATTTGGTTTTCTTCCCTTCTAAAATAAAAAAATGAAATGGAAGTAGCGTTCGTACTTACGTACGGATTATCGTCTCCATGAACGCAATGAGATTCATTCCCATCATAACCACTCAAGTATAATTTTAGTTTGATTATTAAAAATAATTTTTAAGAACATAATATCATTTTGAATATGAGTCAAATACATTCTTTCCATAACAAACATGTCTAATGTAATAAAATAGATAAATGACAAATGAATCAGTTAACACCAGAAACAATGAAACTACTAAAATTTTACTAACAAATAAATAATAGAAGGTCATATATGATATCATATTTATCTATGTGGTTATTGTATAATTTAATAAAAATTATTTAACTATTATATAGGAGGTTAATGTACCCTCTTCCAATGAAAAGTACAAGGTAAGGGTTAATTCATCAATCTCCTTATTATCCAAGATTCTTTATGTATATGTATTTTCGGGGACATATTTTTTATCCATATAACTGATTCATAAAAGGAATTTCAAAATTATTCATCTAATGTACCCTTTAAGTAAAACAACTTTTTAAATTATGTAAATATTTATTTTTTTAAATCATTCTCATTAATGTCCATGATTTCAAAATGGTTTTAAGGTTCTATTTATATGGACTTGATTGTTTTAAAATATAAATTTCAATCAAAAGATTAAATGTGGTATGGAAAACTTTGATTCAAAAATTTTTTTTAAATGACTTCATCTAAAAATGTGTGACTTTTAAATGATTTTACAAAAGGGATATACCTCTCAAAAAGTTTTATTGATCATTTTCAACTATGTCAACATCCTTTACTGTATATTATTCTTCATTGATGTTGATTTATTATAATACAATATTCTATATTTTTTTGAATGAGTTATTATATATTTGACTATGGATGTGTTATTTTTATACAATTCTTGGTTTATGGTTAATGTATTAACATGTTGTATTTTAGTTTTAATATGAATATTTATGTCATGTTTCAAAATTTTCGATATGATGAATACATTGGACATAGTACGTGATGGGTGGAGCCCACTATTACTCCTCGATGCATCGTTAGTTTTAATTTGACAAACTAGTGTCTTGGAATAAGGCCATAACAAAATCCTATTTTTAGTCTGGGAATGATGCCTTGACTATGTGGTTATGATGATTGGTATTATGCATTCCATAATTTGGAAATTATCTATTGATATTACATGTGATTATTCGACTATTAGAATATCCATGTGAATAAGTAAATGGAATTATTTTATTTATCTTTTCAATATTATGTTGAAGTTTAATTTTAAAAGGATTTTGTTTTATTTTTATACATTTCCTTAAATTTTTATAATTATTGATGATTGTTTAAGGTATATTTTTATCCTTACTGAGCATTTGAGCTCACCCCTTTCTAAGTTTTCTTTTTCCCAGGATTCCATGAATTGTATAATGTTTGATATGCAGGGTTAATTTAGGTGAATAATCGAATTCACAATGGATTATTTATATTGTGTTTTATGATTGAATGTGTAATGTAACTTTCATGTATGTAATCTATTTTCCAAGACTGCTAAACTGATCGGACCTTTAAGACATTGATTCTTTGTAATCATTCCAATTTATTAAAATAAAGCACTGACTCTGGGTAATTATGGTTGGGAATTATAGAGCATGGATTACAATGTCCATAAACTATTGTCCTTGATGAAAGTAGAGTCTCGTGCTATGTTAGGGGAAATATTTTAATTCAAATCTATTGAAGGGAAATACATGTCGATAAACTGATTCTGACTTCTCTTAATGTAGTGAGAGAGGAAGAGTCAACAGAATTTTTCTGTGGGACAGAATTAGATGTCCCAGAATTATTGTAAAGGATGTTTGCCTCGCACAGAGTGAATGTGATCGATCCATTGTATTCCAATGCTAGGTAAGATTAGTATATTTTGATACAATTGACACACTATCAGGGTATTCTCCATGGATGTTTCCCATAGTGGTGAACTAAGTAATATTTCCATTTATACTCTTTTCATGTGAATGTTTGATTGATAATCATTTCCATTATACGTGATTAATGATTTCCCACCAACATGGGAACAATATCCATCTCAATAAAATAAAAATTTGAAACACTGATTCACCCCTCCCCTATAAGGGTGTCCTTGTGTCCTACAGATGGTATCAGAGGGAGGTTTCTAGGGTTAAATATATCCTTTGTTTCTATAGAGAATTCAGTCAATGTTTGGGGTGTCCCCCTCTTAGATGGAATGTAAAAATTTGGATGAAAATGATGAGATATCATCTATGATCTCCAGGAATGGATGGCCATTTTTCTAATGAAAAAGTAATACAAGTAACTAATCCAACATTGTTGTCTTTGACTGAAACATATTGAAAAAATGATTGATTTAGATGCTAAAGCCTAGAATGATCTCACTGCATCACTTTCTATTCATATCTATCTGAAGGTGATGAGCTTCAGCCCAACAATGACTGTTTGAAAAAAACATGAAAACATATATGAAAGAGATATTAATGTAAAGGAGGCTAAACTCCATGTTTTTAAATAGGTTTTATGATCTTATGATACACCCTGATGAAAGTATATATCACTTATTAAATTGAATTATTCATGTTGTTAGAGAAATTCAAGGTCTTGATGAAGAGATGAAAGAAATTAATATTGTAAAGAAAATATTTAGAATAATTTTCAAACGTTATATTCCAAAGCTGTCAGTTATTGAGAAAAGGGATCTCTCAAAAGGTTCTATGGATGATCTGATGAACAACCTAGTGGAATATGTGATGAGAGTCATACCAGAAGGTGCAACGACTCGAGTAATTCAGGAAATGAAATTCAAATCCATGGAAAAACATGAAATTTCATAATATAGTTCTGATGAAGATAATGATGAAAACAAAATTATTTCTCCCATTTAAAAGATATTCAATAAGTGAAAAGGAAAATTTAATGTTATGTTACCTATAGATTTTTTACTATGTAGATGATTTGGATAAATTTGCACTCAGTGAACAAGAATGTTTGATGATTAAGGAATGGAAGTGAAACATTGAGAAGCCTAAGAAAGGTTTTTGAAAAAGGGAGTCTTCAAATCTGGAAATAAAGTGGAGAGGAAGATTTTTTTATTCGAAGAGGAAGATGATGATAGTTAATTCCATGTAGAATAAGAACCATGACTTATATTTGGAACCCATGCATCTATGATGGATAACTTTGAAAAATTAAAACCATAGAGAGATAAAACTAGAGATAATTAGGTGACAACTGATGTCGATCTCTTGTTAAAACATAATAATTCTCTATGAAATCTTGAGAATCAATGTAAGAGATAAAAAATTGGGAAGAAATTATAGAAGAATCATCAGAATATATTTACCAACATGAAAGTAAAATTGATCGACTGGAAGAAATAGTGAAATTAAATTCATCAATCCATGAAACCGTAGATGATATAGTAAAACTAAAGCACAAAAATGAATAATCAGAAAAGGTCATCAATGACATTACCTATTGAATCGAAGAGAAGTCCAATACCATTGAGGCAATCTAAGAAGATTTTTTTACTCTTAGGTGTAAACATAGAAGTGAATCAAATTAAAAAGAAGCAAAGAAGAAAATACATTTGGGAAAATTTATAGATACTGAGTTGTTGGAAAAAAGAAAAGTGTGGTTATGATGAAGTTGAATATATTTTGAATGATCATAAACCTATATGAATGGGTAGTAGTGGAATAAGTTGTGATGCCGAGACAACAAATTTTTAAAATAAAGTGAGCCAAAATAAAGGCAAGATGAAAGTTGGACATGTTGAAAATTTAGTTGAAGTGTGGGAAATAGAACCCTCAATTCATACTAATAGAAGTACCAAAAAACTATTCTTAGGACTCTATAAATTATTGGCATCCATATTATATTACCATATAATGATACAAGAGGAGGAAAATAAATGAGTAGACATATCCCTATAAGAAATGTAAATTTTATGCCTGTCTGGGCCATACCACTTCATACTACTAAGACACATCGAGCTATTTAAATGAGAATATCATGGAAGTCAATAAAGAAGAAAAAATCCATATCCTACTTCTTATAGAAGGAATTATTTCTAGGGATATTGTTTTCCTTATTATAACTTTTCCCATAGAATTATGTTTTTCCATCAAAGGAATGGTGAGAGAAATTCATACAAAACTCAAAGATAGGTTAATATTTGTCGGCCAAACAATGTTTCTATTTCAAATAAGTATTATATTTTATAATAAGATTATGAATATGTAGAACACATGCATGAAGAAAATAGATATGAAAGGCCTCCCTTAACCTCCTATCAATCTAATATTTCATGGAAGGAAAATATGAAAAATGAAAAATACCACATTGCATAAGTTTCTTTCAAATCTACAATGAACAACACCACTTGGATTAACGATAGGGGGTGTACATCCCAAATGATGGGAAATGAATACATGTTAAAAAATTTTATTAAAAAAGATGATGTAATTGTAAGGTTTGGTAATGATGACATGTTGAAGTTATAGGTAGTGGAAGTACTGAGCTATCTAATTGAGAGTTAAAGAAAACTGGGGTTCATTTTATGGATGGTGTGCATTAAAATCTCCTTAGTGTGAGTGAACTCGGTGAAAGAGGACTTATAGAGACATTCACTCAAAAAGGCAACAATATAAAGATAAAGATAGATATTTCACTAATGAAAGGCTGCAAAATAGATGGAATCTTTTACAATATTGATAGTAGAGAGAATATTTGATATCCAGCTGTTGAAGAATTACATGATTTTGGGAAATGAAGGATGTGAAACATTAAGAAACAAGACATGTAAAAGATATCTTAAATAAAGATAGTCATGGATATCTCCAATCTGAAACCTAAACTAGAAAATACATGGTATTCCTACATAAGAGGAAAGTGGGTCTGTAGTTCATATCAATTGAAGAAGAAAATGGCATAAAATCATCTTTATCTCATCCATACGGATGTATGTGGCCCGATTAATGTTTTTAGAACACATGGATAAAGGTAATTTGTTCTTTTAATTTTTTATTATATTATAATGGATTATGTGGTGGTTTTAGAAAGTAAATTAAAGGTTCTTGACTGCATGAAAACATACCTCCAAATCACTGAGAATGATATCATATGGACAATCAAAGTTCTACAGTCTTAAATGGAGGGGAATACACATCCATTATGTTTAAAAATTACATGGAGAAGCATTTATTACAACATAAGGTTGATAATCTGAGAACCCCATAGAATAATGGAGTAGTTGAGTGAAGGAATCAACATGTATACAATATGTCCAGGACTAAGCTGATTGCTTGTTTTATCCCATGACATTACTGGAAGTAGGAAATTTAGTCTACGTTGTATATTCAAAATTGTACAGGGATATATTTGGGGGAAACCATGAAACCATATGAGTTTTGGCATGGAAGGAATCCCTCGTGGATGAATTGAAATGTTTTTAGAGGTAACCATTTTATCAAAAAAAGAAGGAAATTGTGGAAAATATAGTGATGTGGTTGATAAAGAAATATTCCTCAGATATTCAATAAAAATAAATCCCTACAATTTTTTCAATAAAAATATCAAAAAATTATAGAAATCATTGATTTTAGGATATTTGAAGATAATACCATAAATACCATTTTGGGATCACATGTTGACGTGATTGAAGATGAAGAAGACATGGGAAATAGAATAGATTTCAATGAAGAAGATGAGGAAAGATTGAAATACATTAAGAGGTCATAAAATGATGCAGATTCAGATGAAGATTCGAAAAAAGAAAACATTTCTGAAAAAAAATGTTATTGAACATCACATGAGAAGTCAAGGTGCATAAATTTACCAACCCAATATTATTCGGGAGTGAAATAAAACTATAAAAAAGGATTGTTGGGAATAATTCATATTCTTCATTCCTTTTAGTAGTGGAACCATCTTCATTTTAAGAAGCTGCAAATGATGAATAATGGGTTAAATACATGAATGATGAGTTGGGCTAGATCGACAAAAAAATATTTGATATAGTCAAGAGACCCAAAGGTACCAATTTTATTGGTACGAAGTGGAATTTTAAGTAAAAATATGATGATCATGGTAATGTGATCAGAAATATGGTGTGGTTCATTTATAAAGGATATTCAAAAATTGAAGGTCTGGATGTCAAAGAGACATTTTCTCCTCTAGCATGATTTGAGTCAATCTGACTTTATCTTTCTGTGGAAATTCAAATAGGATACAAAGAGTTTCAAATGGATGTAAAAGCCTCTGTATAAAATGTTGTTCATAAATAAAAAGTTTATATAGAAAAACCAATAGGGTTTCATATTGTAAATGATGAAATAATGTTCTGCAAACTAAAGACATATTAATATGGATTAATGTAGGAACCATGGGAATACTACTCTTTGCTAGATTCTTATCGGGGAAGTATTTAATTCAAAAGAGTAGGAGTTGATCAAAATATCTATGTTAATAATTCACAATAGATAAGTTCTTAGTACTATTGTATGTTGATGATTTTATTTTTGATAGATGTATGCAGGGGTCAGTGGATGAATTTTCCAATGACATGAAAGACAAATTTGAATGGTTCGTGATTGTAGAACTCACATATTTTTTAGGGCAGCAAGTGATTCCTTGGAAATATTTCAATTTTATCTCTTAGTATATGTATGAAAAAGAGTTGATGAAGAGATTAAATATGCATGAATACTAACAAGTGTTGAATCTAGTTGTGGTTGGAGCTAAACTGGGAAATCATGAAGATGAGACATCTGTAGATCCCACACTATATAGGAGAATCATTGGAAGTTTATTGTATTTGATTGTGACACTTCCAAATATTGTCTTTGTAACATTCTTATCATTCTGATTTCTATGTAATACAAAATAATAACATATAGAAATAGTTAAAAGTATCGTGAGGTACATTCAAGGTACTCACAATTATGGGTTATACATTACTGTCAGAAAAGATAATGACTTATCAGATTTTTCTGATACTGAATGGGATGGATATGTGATTGATATAAAGTCTATATTTGGGGGAGAATTTATATTGGAAAGTAATGTATATGATGTTTGAGTAAAAAATAATAAATCACTTCTCTCAATACTACTGGAGCAGAGTATATCTCTGTAAAAAAGGCTTGCACTCAACTGTTGTGGATGAAGCAACAATTGAAAGAAATTGGAAAAGATGTGAAGTAGCTAATAGTGATTCAATGTGATAACAAGAGCGCAATTGATCTTACGAGTATTATTTTCCATCATTCTCTTACAAAACACTTTGAAATATGATATCACTTTATCATGGAAAATGTTTTATAAGGTTTGATTAAAATAGATCATCTTTGAACTGATGATCAAGTGGCTGACATGCTGAAAAATCCATTAATAGCAGAGGTGTTTGAAAAGAATAGGATGAACTTTACTTTTCAACCACCTCATAGTACATGAAGAGGTTGCAAGTGTTCTCCTCTCCCCAGTTGAATTAAGTAGTTTTAATCTATTTCTGGAAGTGATGTAGGTTTATGGGGGAGATAAAATCTAGTGTGATTGTGTTTTGAGATCTATAGTGTGAAATTATTAATCATTTGGTTTATTTATAATGGGGGAGAATGGATAAATTTAGTGGTACAAAGGTGATGAGGAAACAATTTAGGGCATGTAATGCTTATGTGACATAGTGATAGAATATCTTAGACATGTTTAAGAATTCCAAAATATGAGAACCCAATTCAAGATTCCCCTCTTATTTAATAAATCTATCATTTCTCATGTAGACATTTAGTGTTGAATGAGATAATTATTTTGTTTCCTGTTTTGATATTGGCTGGTGTTCAGTTAAATTTATCTGGTCATTTCAAACAAACCCAACTGGGGAGAATTCTAGATCCAATGTTCTTCTTTATAAGAAATGAATCATGGTTTTTGTTTTTTTCAATCCTCTCATGGATGATCAAGGATATTATAAGGAAATATATCACATATTTCAAGCCAAACGTAATATTGTAGGGGGATTTGATCACTAGTTTTTTATAAAAACATTTGTGGTCCAAATTTTTTATGTTGTCTTTCAATGTGAAAAGTTTTTTTTCTGTAATGTCTTATTAAATTATTAACATGGCATGAGCTTTGCGAAGAGTGGCTACATGAATTGGGTTTTGAAAATGAGTAAATTTTTTTGATGGTGTGCTCTACGAATATAATGGGCTTCATAATCGGTGAAGGAGATCTCTGTGATCGCTGACCGAACAGTTTGGCATTAAAATGGGAACCATGAAGTCTTTCTGTGGAAAACTCTATGGTTACGATGATATTTGAATAATAATAATTTCCAAGGTTCCTTATAAAGGGAGGATCATCATGGAGATTTTTTTAAAACCTCTAGAAAATATTTGATGAGGTGGTGGAGCTTCGTGAATGGATGAGCCTATAAATATGAGGCTACCCCCACCTCATTCAAACAGAGTTTTGAAGGAAAATCAAAAAACACATTGAGTTCATGAAGAGGATTCTGAAATGGTATTTCTCTATGATCATGAGAATCTGGAAATGACTATAAGTCATTAATAATTTTCAAGGATTTTGTTTAAAGGGTACTTTAATCTGATGGGTATTCTGCATTGACTAAGTGAGATTCGTGAAGACAGTTTTCTCCCTGATGTCAAGGGAGATTTGTGGTGAATGTTTATTATGTGATGGAAAAGATTCTTAATGACATAAGTGTATTCCATGAAGGAATTTATTCTTTGTGATGGTAGTGTATTCCCCAATTGAAGGGGTTTCTTTGTGATGGAGCTTTGTGAAAGGCATTATTGAATATCAGCTTTAAGTAAACAGTGATTCTAAAGTGCATCAGCTCAGGTCCATGATGCAAGACGAGTCTCGTGATAAGACATGGAAAAATAATTTAATTAAAATAAATTGAAGTGGCCTTCAATTTGATAAATTGTGTTTGACATCTATTAGAGAAGTGATAAAGTGGGAGTGAATGAAAGTGTTCCTAGGGACGTAGGGAGCTCTCCCTAAAATTCTTGTAAAGGTTGTGCACCGGGAATAATGCAAATGTGACCCAACTTTTTTATTCCATATCTAGTGATGATGAGTGGATTTTGGAATGACTGACACACTGTCGGTGTATTCTCCATAGAAATATCTCTTAGTGGTGGACCATGTAAAAGTTCTATGTTGACTCATTGAGTGTCAATGTTTGATTTCTGATCATATCCATCATATGGTTTTAACGAGTTACAACCTACGTGGGAACATGATCCATCTCATTAACAGAAATAGTTGATGCCCTAATTTGAAGAAATATTATGAATTAGAAGAATGTAATATCAATATATTGAAAGATTCTAATAAAATATTATGAAAATTTTGACCCTTAAAACAAACATTTCATGACCCATCCTAGTGGGGAATGTGTTGTGACTCCCCAAGACCACCTCTAATAAGCCTATGGTTGGTGACTATCACCTAGTACGCATATCACTAACATGGGAGGAATTTAATAAGTACACATACATGCACACGTCTCCAAGAAACTAATGTAGAAATATTAAAAAACACTAAGAAACAAAATGCATGTATACCACATAACCCAACCAATAGAGTAAGACGGGAATACAAAGTGCAGTAAAGTAGACTAGGCTCGAATAAAATCCCACCAAAATAATGAGTCTATAAACTACAAATTCCAACCTATAAACTAAACAGGTACTAGGACTAATAATTGAAGTAGTAGGAACACCTCATCCTACCAAAACTCACAATGATCTATTCGGTCCGGATATTCAATAGACTTTTTCAAAAGGTCACTTGTTTTCACAAGATGCGACACATTTAGGAATATACTGTACAGGGGTTAGTATATCAATACTTAGTTGGACATCCCAAAACTAAAAAATAAATAGAAAAAGAAAGATACAGTTAGTTCTACATAGTATATTTCTAAGGAAAATATAAAGATAATATCTAGATACACTCAATACCATACTCATAGTCTAGAGGTATGTCAAAAATACCACATACCATCACTTGGGATTTAGTATAAAGATTCAACAATGCACTCATTCAGAAGATCACACTCTTGAGTCATATAGAACTGATGACGTCCACACGAGTAGTACTATTCATTGAGAACCACTATGGGAGAGATAAAATGATATATTTGAATAGATAATTTGATACACTCTATCTAGGAGAACTCACTCCACAAGTGGGTAAGATCTCGATAAATGGAAGAGGATAACTACCAGGTCCACAGACCGATACCATGACCCATTCAAATTATCCTACTAAGTATTTGATCAATGTCTTGATGGATGGGTCATGATGATACCAGGACTCTACATAGGCCACATGAATGGATATTGGATCTTACTATGGGCCTCTCTTTGGGGATTCCAGAATCTACCCAGAAAGTCATGCTAAATGGATCATACTCCTGTGAATACGAAACAATACCAATTGACCTTCAGGGGAACAATAAAGGGAATCAACCCTAATAGAACTTTACCATAATAAGGTGGACCTTATATTCAAGACATGTAAAATAGAATACATGGTGTGTGTTAGAGTCACGTATTGTGTCCTTTGACCCTTGGTACTGCTCATGTACAACGACTCATGTCAAAAGTATATGTCGTGTATAAGTGGTATACATAGTTTGTAAAAAATTTCACACATTGTGTCTTACTCTCTTGGCTCCACTATATTAATGATTTCCAGGTTCCAATACAGGGCTTCAACCTATGTCCTATGCCTATGTAAAAGTACATGGGGTTATCTGTGTAACTTGCTACACAATGTCGTGTGGTGGGGTACACACCATGTATTCAAGTCATGCACTCCACCACATATATGTGTACAATAATTGTACACACCACATCTTTGGGAAGGGTCATCATGCTATGTTCTAGGGTTCACACCCTGTGTGAAACTTGATTTCCTCTCGAAACCATAGCCACCATTCAGTGGGGTCCATGCATCATGTAGTATGGACTACACGTCGTGTTCTTTGGAATTTTCCAAAATGATGGTTCATCCTCTTACTACCTCATTTGATCCTCAAGTGTTCAGTACGATGGTCCATTAAACTTGAAACTGATGATTCTGAGTTTTCTCTCTAATGAAATATCAAATTTTTGTGTTTTAGGCCATCAATTGGCTCTAAAAACCAATTTTGATCATCCACACAACTGTTTTTTGAAGCTCTATATCCCCATAAATACGTCAATACATCCAATTCCATCATCTTTTCTCCTCCTCTATCTCTTCACAAGGTTGGATCTCTAATTTTGGAATGTTGTGCCAAGAATCAGATGCACAACGACCATTCGTTCATATCCTTCGAAGAATGCGACGAACGTAGAGAACATAGGGGGAGCAAAGAAAAACTGAAAAACCGAATCAATGAAACTCATATGTTTTTTTTCAGCGTCAATCCATTCTTTAATATTTATCCAGATAAAAAAACAGCAATATAATTATAATCACCCCCAAATTCACTTAATTAAACACTCCCTCAAGAAAAATTGAACCATAGGTCGTTTTTTTGTGGGTTGATCTTCATTCATCGGAAATTCTATCAAAGGGGAAATAAGAAATTGAAATACAACACCCTACCTCAAGGTTCGATCATTTTATTATGATGTTTCATCTTCATGTCATAGCTATTGTTGAGATTCACCAAGAACGACACCCATCGAGCTCCGATCCAAGATTCATCATCGTCTACTTCTAAGAGAATAATTTAAATTCCACGCTAGAGCCTCCAGGATGTTCTGGGGTTATGATCATAACACAAGATCCCTTATTAAAAGAATAATTAAAATAAACATCCCAGTGTCGCAACAAAATGAAAAAATTAAAATAAATTATTAATTTATTTTATCCATTAAGATGTCTAACAATTAACTTACATAGTCTACTCACGCCGGCCCATGTTAAGCCTCACCTAGGATAAAGACACTGCCTTGAACTCAATCGTGACCTCATATTTCTAAACTGGGACCTATTTAAAAGTTATTCCACTTTTTCAAGAAACCATGCATGAGTTATATTTTAATACTTTAATATATTTCAAACATTTATTCTAGGAACACCAGGCCATATAATTGAATGCCATATCAGATTAGGGTCACAAATTAATTCCATGTAATGTATAAAAATAATACATGGAAAAATTCCGAGACATTTCATTATCCCTAACTTCATGATTTACGTCCCCGAAAATCCAAAAAAAAATACTATACAAAAAGATATGGGTACAGGGCATGAATCTAAGCCTCCTTCTCCCATGTACTCTAATGAAGATTCTTGTGCTTCCCCCAAACACATCCCAAGGGAACCACTCACCCACATAGGATCCTCTCTTACTGATCTTTAATATTCACTTGGTACTCAGGAATGTTCTCTCCAACAACAATGTCCAGATCACCCTCGTCAATAAAGTATGATGGGCAATGCATGTACATCCTCAGTTGTGAGACATGGCAGATGTCTTGTACCAAGTCCAACTACATTGGTAGAGATAAGGGATATTACACCTCCCCAACTCTACACAAAATCTGAATGGGGGCGATAAACCCCAAAGACAACATGTTGCCCGGGACAAATATAAGTAACACTCATCGAGGTGGGACCCAAAATAAGACATGGTATCCTTCAACGAACTCCAAATGTCTCTCAAGTCTATAATCATAAGATTTATGACTGCTCCGTGTAGTTTTCATCACTTTTGGATGATCTTCACCTTCCTGGTAGTAGCTCACAGAAGCTTCGGGCCCATGATTGTTGACTATCCGAGGACAGTCTAGTGAAGTGGTGACCGATAGGGTCTCCCCTTAAAATCCTTGTATGTTTCAATACTAATAGTGTAATGATAACTGTTTTTGTATGAAAACTACATCATAGGTAGTCGATCCTCCCAACTATGGTCAATTTCCAATAGGCAAGACTATATCATGTCCTCCATGACCTGAATGGTCTGATCCATCTGGTCTCCTGTTTTGGGTGACATGTTGTCCTCAAGTGTTAAGGGGTCCCAAATCCCTCTTGTAATCCATTTCAAAAAAGGGACATAAAACATGCATCATCATTAGAAACAATCATCGATGATACTCCATGGAGACTAACTATCTCATGCATGTAGAGGCATCCCAATATCTCTACTGAACATGGTTGTTAGATAGCTTGGAAGTGGGACGACTTCACCAGTCGGTCAATGATCAACCAGATGGAATCGTGTCTTCTACACATACATGGTAAACCTACCATGAAGTCAACCAATATACCATCCCACTTCCATTATGGAACCTCTAGGTGTTGAGTCAAACCCCCAAGAACCAGGTGCTCATCCTTGACCTTCTACCATATAAATAATCAATAAATTAATTTTTCCACTACCTTCTTCTCCCCTATCCACTAAAAATAATTATGAAGGTCCTTCTACATCTTCAGCACCCCACAGTCTACCACAAAATTGTATGTATGAAACTCACTCAAAACCTCCTCCTATAATTCTTTCAGTAATACTCTGTATCCCTTGAAGAGAACAACTTGATCCCCACCTTGTGAATTTCCATTAAGAGCATGCCCTATAAACATCTATGCATTCTGGGTCTCATAGTCAGTATCCCCAACTCTTGACTCCACAACTCACTATAATAGTATATGTTTTACAACCATCAACATAATTCAAGTTTCATCTCCTCCATCCATGAAGTTTTCATACAATGAGTCCAACTTATATGACACATCGTTCCACAACTGCGAACTGTATCTTCTACTGAGAACATCTGCCACCACGTTCCCCTTCCAGAGAATATAGAAAATCTCAAAGTCATAATCCTGGAGGAACTCTAGCCATCTCCTCTATCTCAATTTCAGATCCTTCTCGGAGAAGACATACTTGAGACTCCTATGTTCAATGTAGTTGTTAAATCACGTGCCCATCTTATAGTGTTTTCACATCTTCAATGTGAAGACTACCACTACCAACTCATTATCATGGGTCACATAGTTATTCTCATGTGGTTTTACCATATGTGAACTATAGGAAATCACCAAATTCCTATGTATTAAAACATAACCATGTCCTTCCCCCGATGCATTGAAGAACACTAGTTACTCCACACCCTCCATCGACAATCTCAATATCCAAGTGCTCGTCCAACCCAGCCTCAACTAATGAAAAGCCTACTAGATCTTCTTCATCAACATTAAAGGATTTCCCTTTCAATTCAAAGCCATTATAAGTGATGATATCCTATATAAATCATTGATAAATCTTCGGTAATAAATTTCCAAGCCATGAAATCTTTGCATTTCCAACAGGCTCCTTGGTGGCTCCAATTCAATCACTTCCCTGACCTTGGTCGGGTCCACCACCACTCCATCCACTGGGATAAAATTCCCTAGATAGTGAACTTACTGAATCTAGAATTGTAACATCACGAGTTTCCTATAGATATGGTTCTCTTAGAGTACGTCTAGAACAATTTGTATCTATCTCGTGTGCACCTCCTCAGACACCGAGTACACAAGGACATCGTCGAGGAAGACTACCACGAACTAGTATATGTAATGATGAATTATATTATTCATGAGTCCCATTAACACTACTAGGGTGTCCATCAAGATAAATGTCATCACAAAGTAATAATATTGACTGTTGGAGCATCATGAAGTTGTATTTTGTATCTTCTCATCGGGTACTCGCAACTCGTGATAGCTTGATCGAAGGTCAACCTTCCAAAACCATTGTTCCCCTATTAACTAAATGATGATGTAATCGATCCTTGGTAGTGGATAATTATTCTTCATGATCAATAGGTTCATGAAATGTTACTCTAAAGACAAACTCATTCCCCCATCTATATTTTTGGAAAACAAAACTGGGACCTCCCATGTTGAAACCTTGGTTCTCACAAATCCTTTCCTCTACAAGTCCTTGAGCTACACCCTCGGCTCATGAATCATTGATGGAACCATCTGATATGTTGGTGATGATATGGATTTCATCCTAGGGTGTAAATTGAATCTGATGATGATATCTCTATGGGGATTAAATCCAAGAACATCTTCTGGAAAGACATCCTTGTACACCACCACTATTGCTAGGAACTGAAATCTCATAACATTTGTTGCTCTAGGGTAAGGCTATGAAACTCATGAGTGATCGGCTGCACCCTCCTATGCATGAGTCCATCTTATGTTATCTGGGTTTCCCTTTCACCGAAAAATGAAAAACATCGTCGCATGACATCATAAAAACCTCACTATTCTCCTAAAATAGTCAATATGGGTATGGAATGAAGATATCAAATCCATACCAAGAATGATGTCGTAAGGACTCGATGCTACCACTAATAGGTTATAATGGAAACTCTCTCCTCCAAAGTTCAAATCACACTTTTGGCCCTAGTGTGTGATCATCATGTCTCCTCTCATAGGTGTCTCTAAGTGTAAGGGTTGATTCAATGGTTCCACTAGAATCTCAAGGTCTCATACATAGAATGTGTAAAAATCATGAATGCCATGGACCTGTGTCTATAATTAAAATAGTTAAGGTATAAAAGACATAGATCATACCTCAAATCATCCCTAGTTTCCATGGGTCACACGACTCAACCACAAGTAGTTGTCATCACCCCAGTCCTTTAGCTCACTGATCCTAGTGTGCACCTCCTGGGGTAGTGGTGGTAATATATCAAAACTTATGCCATCTCATTCATGTATCCTAGCTCCTCTTCCACATCCACCACTTAGAGAATATTTCTATTCCACTCATTACCTATAGCTTAGTGGCCTATCCACCATCTCCCTATCAGCATATCGATAGGTTTGGAAATCTCTAGAGAGATGTCTCCACCTAATTCTTTGTGGCATTGCCTCTCCATTGGATGACTAGATACAGATTGAGAGTCATGAACCATAGATCCCCTATCCTGGGTCCTCTTCTAACATTACCCACATCAACTCTATTATTCTCATGTTGGCACCAAGTTGTAGATATCTCGACACCTGTCTACCTTATGGTGACTATCATTGGAAATATACTGAACCAAGAAGCACTCGACCACCAAAGCTCAATCTATCAGTCCGGTATAAGTTGTAATACATAGAGGTATAATGCTGGAAAATATTTCTCAATGTATTCCCCACTCAAAGGTCCAACCCTTTATTTATTTATCTATGACCATGTCCATCGAGTACCTCAAGAGGTTCTAGAACCTCGATGAATATTCAACCACTATTAATCTACCATGTCAGAGCTAAAGAAGCACCTATATAAACACTACTCTTAGCACAACTGGTGAGAAATCCTCTATAAAGAGATCCTAAAACTCAATCTGTGAAATATTCTCCTCATCATGAGTTTGGATAGCCAATCCCTACCATCACCCTGCGAAACCCTAAAGAAGGCTCACCATCAGGATCACTATCTGGTATACTAGTGTCTTGACTAGATGGAAAACTCTGGTCACTACCTCAATCTAGTCCTCATCATCCTAAGTGTCAAGATTTCTTCGGAACCTAATGATGTCTATGTATCTGAAATTCATTGAGCACTCTCATACTACACTCTTCGTTTTCTAGTACTTTAGGTGCCACATGATGCGCTATTGGTGGTGGTACAGATGGTGCACCACATCGAGGTAACATTTGGGGAGCTTGCCCATGTATCGAAGCCTCATCATTGAGGGAGTCATCCTCCTAATTGAGCTACTAATCCAAACTGGTCTGTCTCATGGAGGCATCCTATAAGGAAACAAGATGTACCCCAGTCACTGAGTATAACTAGATAGCTAACTCAATAAAGATGTGGAAAACATAACCCATTTTTATATAATGCATGTAACATTATTGTTTCCTTACAACCATTATTCCCATCTACCAAGTGAAAAAGAAAGTAATCAGAGTATGGATGTATGGATACGTCAGTCACCTCACCACCACTGGAGCCCATATCCTGAAATCCAAACTCATAACACTTAACAATGTTTCCCCTAACCAATCTCACAGATTCTCAATCCAGAGGTATAACCAACCCATCTTATACAACTATTTCATGACCCATCCCAGTGGGTCCCATGCCGCGACTCCCCAATCCAACCTTCAATAGGCCATAAGATGGTGACAAGCACCGAGTAGGCATATCACTAACATTAGAGTGATTTCCATAGTGCATGTACAGAAGCACACAACTCCAGGACAAAAATATTGAAATGTAAAAAAATAATTAGGAACAAAATGCATGCATACCACTAAACCCATCCAACAGAATACAATAGGAAAGTAATGTATAGTAAATTAAACAAGGCTAAAATACATGTAACATCCCAGGTAAATAAATAACATTAAATTTTTCATATTTATTAATATTTTTGAATTAAATATTAATTCTACATTAAAGGGTACACTATTTTTGATGATGTACCTGATACACAACAATGGGTTACTTTTAAATGTTATGTTGCACACTAATAATATTATATTGTTATTTTAAATGATAGTTAACGCATTGAAGTTCTATAGGAGGCAATAAAAATAAATAAAAAAAATATTATTATACATGTTTGTTAAATGTTTTTACATTTATCGAATAATATTTAGAGGATTAAAATAAGAAAAAAATTGGATTTTAAGCATAAATAATCTTATATTCACTAAAAGATCGATATACTGCCTTTTAATGGAGAAACCTATTTAAATATAGTTTTTTAAGTTTTATATAATCTATTTGAACAAATAATATTCTTCTTTAGAATCAGGGAACCACAACATACTTTGGAAATATTTTTGGTATTTTTCTGATAAAATACATTTTTTAATGAATAGTTAAAAATACTGTATTTTAATTCAAAGCTGCTTTTTAATATAATTTATTTATATAGTTACATTATCAATTTAATAGGTTTTAAAGTGTAATTATATTATATTTTTACCATTTAATCCAATGTTGGCCATTGGAATAAAATTCACTTTGAAATTGGACATAAACAAGTGTCAATCTTTTGAGAGATATTATTTCTTAAAAACACGCTATTTGTTTTAACAACAGGAATTAATTTTAAATTAATTAATTCAACTTATATGTTTTGAATTTTTCAAAAACGAAAATATTTTTGAATTCGAAATATCAAATATATCTTGGCTGAATATTTGGTATTTTTCTGGAAAACATCAATTTTTGATAAATAGTGAAACCACTAAGTAGTAGTTAAAAAAGAATTGTTCATTTAAATGAACCTTTACCACTTCTTTGAAATGAATTTTGTATATCCTACATACATGGTAGTTATTAATATGTAAAATGGGGTTAAATAAGATGAAAATAATTATTGGTGAATAGTTACTTTTGACTTTTATTTACCGAAGTTAATGTTAAATAGGGTAATTCAAGGTAAAAAGAATATTATAATAATAAAAAATTACCTCAACACTTGTATAAGACTTATTGGATGAGTCATGGCTGACCATGGTCATCCTAGGGTCGATTTTGGGGCCCCATGGAGCCACTTAATTGTTAAAATGACACTTTATTTTTATTAACATAAAGTAAAGACAAAAATTACATTAACGAATATCTTCTAGTGTATCAATTTTTACATGGGGTTATATATGTCATCTATTCAACTATAAATATTAATTTCAAGGATAAAAATATTTAATACATTATTGTATTTTTTTTATAATTTTTGGACATCAAATAAATTAAGTTATAAATGACGCAATAATGATGCAGTATTCACCTCATTAATAAATGATTTAAATAAATAAGAATATTAATATAAAAAATATATCCAAAACCTGTCCAATTATCAATGGATGATTTTATTTTGAACATTAGTCAACTTATATTCGTCTTTAATGTGTTTTGGACCATTTTAAATTGAAGATGTGTTTATAATAAAATAACATTTTCAATCTTTCCTAAAGAGACCCTCATCTCCCTTATAAAAGGACACCACTTCTAACCCATTCCTCACACCTCTAAATCCCATTGAATCATCCAACCCCTACCCAAATAATATCTCAAGATCCCTATCATCCACCTAGATTCCTTACCCTATATAGAAGTCACATCTAGAATCCTTTTTGTTCACACCAAAGGGAGTTACCCAAATTAAAGGTAATGGTTTCTCTCAACTTCTTTTATTTTATTTTACTTCTATGACACCTAAAATCTTTTTATTTCTTTATTTTATAACAACACAAGTATCATAAATATAATGTGATGTATTTATGAGATGTATTCGAACTACACTTACACAGAACTCCATATATTGGGTATCGAACACATTGTTTCTGTGTATGGAAAACTAACATCTCACGAAATGATGATTGTTCAATTATCTCCTACCACCTCGCATGGTGGAAATTAATATGGAACTATATTTATATATGATATATATTATGTTTATGTTTTCTTTATGCTTCTGTATTTACCATTTACATCTTACCTTTATGGTTTCCATTATGGGTAAGGGTGATAATTTCATTTGATGAAGTGAGGACTACCGCCCCCCTCAAAGTGATATGACTTGTTGATGCCTTATGTGGGACATATAAAGGATGGAGTTAATTATATATTATATGATATTATTCTGGAATTATAATATACCTATGTATCATTATTTTTTAATTATCTTAAAATAAAAAATAGAAATGAATGTAGCGTTCATGAGTACGTACTTCTTACCATCTCCAAGAACGGTGCATTTCATTTATTATCTCCAAATATTATGTACTATTATAAATACATATATATTGGATATAATATATATATATATGATATATAAATCATTTATATCCTTCTGGAGATAATTTAATTTTGACCACATTGAGAAATTGTAATTATAACAAGTTTATTTTTGACTTTATTTCCGAACATCGATAAAATATCCAATATGAACTAAAATAATAAACTAATTGTTATAGAAAGGTAATAAGTGATATAAAAGAGATAATAAATTTGAAAAAATTTCTTAATCAAGTTGAAATTAACTTAATTTTATTATTTTGGAAAAATAAGGAACATACGTGACAAGTCAGACTTGATGTAAGGGGTTTCTTATCTCACATTTAATTCCGTTAGATTTCCATTATTCGCAACTAATTTTTTTGCATGTGGGGTATTGTGTACTTCCATATGATGTATATTATATTGATTATATTTATAGAATTATTATTATGTAAATCATTTGGTGTTTATTATTTATTTTTTCAAATGACTCGATTGATTATAATGTGGTAAGGGGTTTTCATCTCACTTTTATTCTCGTGAGATTCATGCTATATTTTCCACTATTACCTTATTTGTGGTGTATGTACTTCCCATGATTGTATTTTTTTCATAATATAGATTAATTTATTGGTATTTAAATCATAATTTTTCGATCTTTCATACATGGGGTGAATGTTTCATAAGATACCAAATTGGTAAGGGAATTTCAAATTTCAATTTCCACTCAGTCGGTCTTACAAAAACTTCATCGATTACTATACTCCATTATTATGTGTGAAATCATTATTTATTTTCTTACGTATTAACTTCCAATCTTCTTTATGTGGATATACATTTGGTACACATAATCACTCCATTGATAAATTCTCAAGTCATTGATATAAATTTCATAAGATTAATATTAACTCAATTTTTATTCATTGAGTTAAACATCCATGTCATTTGTGTTGTTCTTTCAATAATATGTGTGAATGTACCCTGATTGATTTACAAAATATATCCTATCATATTGAGTGTATTTATATTTTTCACACATAATTATGTCATTGATTTATCCTTAACCCATGGACATGGTCTTTATAATGAAATTCATCTCAACTTGCATTCCAATGAGACATCTCTGTTGTTATGCGCCAAATTAAATTTAGTTGGGGTATATATTGTACATTGAAATTGTATATCAGGAATCCCTTTATTCTCATTATATTATAAAGTTTTTATTTCCACAATTATTTGTGTTAAATCATCTCTCATTTGGTTAAGAACTCTATCTAAAATATCATTTTAAATGTTTTAAAGATTTATTCTTCTGAACCTTTCTCATTAATGTCTATGTTTTCAAAAAAAATTAAGGATTTATTTATATGGAAATGAATGTTTTAAAATGTTAATTAATTTCGAATGTTTCAAAGTGGTATGGGACACGTTGACTCAAAACTATCTTTTAAATGACTTTCTTTAGAAATTATGTGACTTTTACATGATTTCAAGAAAAAATGATATTTCTCTCTAAGATGTTTAATAATAATTTTAAATTATGTAAAATTTATTTAAGTTATATTATTCTTGATCAATGTTAATTTATTATTATACAAATATTATGTATTTTATTGATGGTTTTTTGATATGTTTGACTGTGGATGTGTTATTTTTATACCATTCATGGTTTGTGGATAAATTATTTACATTTCGTAAGCTAGTTTTAATATGAATGTTTATGTTATGTTTAGACCTTTTCATATGATGAATGAATTGGACTTAGTACGTGAAGGGTGGAGCTCGCTATAGCTCCTGAATGTAGTGGTAGGTATTATTAGACAAACTAGTGTCTTTGAATAAGGCCTTAACAAAATCTTATTTGTAGTCTTAGCACAAGGCCTTGGCTATGTGGTTATGAAGTCTAGCATTATGAGTTACATCATTATGAAATTGGATATTGATATTACATGTGATTATTTAACTATTAGAATATCCATGTGAATACGTATATGGAAATATTTGATTTATATTTTCCCTATTATATAGCAGTTTAAGTTCAAAAGGCTTGTGTTCTAATATTATACATTTCCTTAAATGTTCATTCTTATTTATAAGAGCTTCTGCCATATTGTTATCTTTACTGAGCATCTGAGCTCACCCATTTCTTATATTTTATTTTTCCCAGGATGCAACGAAGTATATTATGATTAACCTGTAGGTATAGGATAAGGCATATAATATTGTTAAAAGGGGACACAATGTAGTTGTTTTATTTCATGATGTAATGTAAAACATATGTATATATCTGGTACTTAAAAGGCTACTAAACTCATCGGTATTTTGGGACTTGATTCCTTGTATCATGCCAATGTTATGTAATAATGCACCAATTATGGGTAACTAGGGTCTATGCATTAGAGGTGGTATTAGAGGATGTTTATTACAAACCTTGGAAACTAGATTTAGATAAACTCTATTTTGAGCACATTATTCTATGATAGACTTTGAGGATTAGTATAGAAGAACTTCCCAGAATTTTGGTAATGTAGAGATTTTGCATATTTTCCAAGCAATACATCCTCATCTGAATACGATTAGGTAGAGGCTGCTCTAGCATAGATGTACCTAAGAGTGAAAACACCAACAAAGAGCTTTGGGCTTGACCCAGGGTATCCTGGTACACACCAACGGGCCTTGTTGGACTCTTGGTTATGACACACCCAGGGAATATTTTTAAGATAATTTACATTTTCATTACAAACTGATTTGAAGGATTTAAATATAAGATGAGAATAAATGGCCATGGTTAATCCTAAGGTGTTTCAAATTAAAAATAAGGTGTCATGATATTCTCTAAATGATTTTATGACTATTTTTACTCAAACAATACTTTCTGGTTTTAGTCAATGTCTGGATTCTAAAGAAGAGAAAGGCGGTGAATGATAATAGCTCCAGTACTGGAGACCATAAAGAAAAGTTACATGAATTTCCATTTTGCAGGAAATGTGGATGGGGACACCTAGGAATGTGTCTCAATGGAACAATGAAATCCTTTATGTGTGGGAAAGAAGGACATAAAGTAAATAATTGTCGTGGGTAAATGTAGTGTACTATTATTGAAAATAAAAATAGTCCAAAGAATCCATTTACAGTCATGTTGTGAAATGTAGGGGACCTAGACATTACCCAATTGAATGACCTATTATATATTATATCCTCTTAGTCAAAGAAGAATCTATGTGGAAATAAATGGTTGGCGAAATGTTTACAATTATTAGTGCTATTTGTTTATGGGATTACTTTAGAAGAATTTTATATTGTATCTATCACCCTATAGTCTGTCATGTGAAAATGATATTTGTGGACGAATTATATTTTCATTTGTGTATATAGTTATAAATAACCATTTTGTTTTATATGATCCTTGAATTTTGGGAAATTACAAGTTATTAAATTTTTTCATTAAAATTAGAGGTATGAGATTAAATTTGTGGTTAAATGAAGTTATGTTTATTTTGGGGAATTTATCTCATTTTGGTAATGTAATAAAATATTGTTTTTGAAAAAGGACAACACACAGACTGTGTGACAACCTGTCGCATCTGATAAAGCTGTGGGAATCAAACCCACAACCAGAGTGCGATTGAGATTTATCGCCTACCACTGGACTATGAGAAGTCCCTGGTTAGAGTGACTAATTCTTTTTAGTTTAATGACTTTATTATATTAATTTGGGACATTATGTATTATCATATGGAAATCCGTAGTTTATGAAAATGATTTGGTGATCATGTGATAAATGTTATTTTAGAAGACTTTCACTCTGTTGGGAACACTATATGCCAAATTAAAATAGAATACTATGGGATTTAATTTTAGGAGTAATGATGGATATTTATCAATTTTTTTATTTTCGACTTATAGAGAACTGGGTTGCTTATGTAAATTATTAACCTATCATAGAGAATATGTGATTAGGTAAATTAATTTTAAGTTTGTGACTTTAAGAGTTATCGATGTTATTTGGAGATACAATTTAACGTAGAAGACTATGTAATCAAATTCTTCTTTGTTTTGGGTTTCTATCTTAGGTTGGATTATATTGATGGATATTAAGGAAAATTGTTCATTGAAGGTTTTTTTTAACTTTGGGTATTGTTTGTTTAAATTTTGGGGATTAAGAGCATTATTTATTTCAATAAAGGATTTCCCATTTTGGCGATCATATGATCATGTACTAACCATTTTGGGGTTGTTTAATGTTTAATGACAAGTAAAATATATAGGTTATCCTTTAAGGATTATTTTATTCTCTATAATTTTATTATAGCGCTTCAAGTGTATCCAAGTCATCTTGAATACTCATTATTTGGAGAACATATGAGTTTTTCGTAGAAATTTATTAATAAATGAAAATCTACTTGTAAAGTAAGTATATCGTCTTATAATATTAGTAAATATAATAAATAAATTTATCTGCATTATGGAAAGTTACTTAAAACAATAATTTTGTTCATTTACATTTCTTACTGGGTAATAAAAGACCGTTTAACACATCATAAGTTTGCGATTTCTTGGTGGTTAACTTTCTTCTAATCAAGTTTCCTATCACTATCCATCAAAACATGATTATTTGTTTTCTATTCCATATCCTTGTTTTCCTACATGGAATCCTTGAATGGGTTATCTCAGGTGACCTTTATACTTCTCTTTTGTAATTTCAAAGTGATAGTTTTTTTTTGACTATTTTCCAATGTGGGACTTATAATGATGTTTTTAAGCCGAGGTTTAAAATTTTGAGGATGCAATTCTCAAAAGGGGGGAAAGATGTAACATCCTAGGTAAATAAATAAAATGACATATTTCATATTTATTATGATTTTTTAATTAAATATTAATTCTACTTTAAATGGGATTCTATGTTCGATGGCGTACCCAATAAGAAACAATGGTTTTCTTTGAAATCTTATGTTGCACACTAATAATATAATATTATTATTTTAAATGGTAGTTAACACCTAGACATTTTATTGGTGGGAATTAACAAAACTAACTAAATTATGATTATAAATGTTTGTAAAATGTTTAATCCAATAAAATTTAGAGGCATAAAATAAGAAAAGAATTCGATATTAAGCATAAATACTCTAATATTCACTAAAAGGTTGATTTTTTGCTGTTTGATGGCGAACCCTCATTAAATCTAATTTTGGCCACTTCTATTAATTATATTTTACCAAATAGAATTATTCATTAGAATCAAGACACTAAAATTTAATTTGGGAAATTTTTTGATATTCTTTTTGATAAAATTATTTTTTATAATGAATTCTGAAAAATAAAACATTTTAATTTAAATTTTCTTCTTAATATAATTTATTTTTATGGATATATTATCTTTTTAAATTGTTTTAAAGTGTAATTAGATTATATTTTTACAATTTAATCAAATGGTGGTCATTGGAATAAATTTCTCTTTTAAATTTGACATAAACAAGTGTCAATCGTTTGGCATGTATTATTTCTTAAAAACACTCTATTTGTTTTGACAATGATAATTAATTTTAAATTAATTAATGAAACTTCTATGTTCTTAATTTTGTTAAATAGACATCATTTTTTAAATTGGAATATCAAATATAGCATAGTCATAATTTTTGGTATTTTTCTAAGAAACAACAATTTTGATGAATAGTGAAACCACTAAGTAGTAGATAAAAACTGCCTTTTTCATTTAAATGAAATATTTCCGCTTCTATGAATTGAATTTTGAAAATCCGATATAAATGGTAGTTATTAAAAAGTAAAATGTGGTTCATCATGATGAAAATATTTTTTGTTTAATAGTAACTTCTATATTTTATTTACCGCGATTATTGGTAAATAGGGTAATTCAAGGTAAAAAGAATATTAGAATAATAAAAAATTACCTTATAACTGGTATTAACCTTATTGGATGAGTCATGGCCCACCATGGGTATCCTTGTATTGATTTAAGGACCACATGGATCCACTTAAGAGATATAATGACCTTTATTTTAATTTACTTAAAGTAAAGACAAAAATTATACTAACCAATATCGTTTAGTATATAAATTTTTAAATGGGGTTATATTAGTCATATTTTTGACAATAAATATTCATTGGAAGGATAAAAAAGATTTCCTAAATTATGGTATTTTTTTAAAATTCTTAGATATCAAATAAATTAAATTATTTATGACAAAATAATGATGCAGTATTCACCTGATTAAAAAATGATTTAAATAAATAATATTATTAATATAAAAAAATATACAAAACCCATCAAATTATTTATAGATGATTTTATTTTGAACATGAGTCATATTATCTTCGACATTGAAGAGTTTTAGACCTTCTAAAATGGAAGATATGTTTATAATAAAAGAAGATTTTAAATCTTTCTTAAAGAGCCCCTCCCCTCCCTTATAAAATGACACCACTTTTAACACATTCCTCACACCTCTCAAGCCATTGGCTCATACAATACCTACCCAAATAATCTCTCATGATCCCTCTCTTCCACCTATAATACTTACCTTAGGAATAAGTCACATCAAGATTCCTTTTGGTCCAATACAAAGGGAGTTACCCAAATTAAAGATAATGGTTTCTCTTAACTTCTTTTCTTTTATTTTAGTCCCCCAACACAAAACACTTTTTATTACTTTTTTTCTAATGACACAAGTATTCCGAATATACTAGGATGTTTTTATGAGAAGGATTCAAACTACACTTACACACACGTCCATCTAATAGGTAAAGAACACACTGTTTCTGTGGATGGCAAACTAACGCCACACGAAACGACGATTGTTCAATTAACTCCTAACGCCTCATTTTCTTATTTTCCCTTCATTATGCGCATATCATCTTATTTCCAAAAATATCTCAATCACTTTGAATACCACATTAAACCAATACATAAATATTCCAATACTCCATGATACAACATTATTTTGGAATCCCATTACATAAACACTTAATCATTCCACCACATCGTTATCATATTCAACATTTCCAATAGTGATCGCATGTGATTTCCCTTTGTCCTTTGCCTTCAGTGGTTGCTCATGTTGATCATCACTAACCCTTGGATTAGGGAAATTATTAGCATAATGCCCCATTTCCTTGCACTTGAAGCATTGAAGTGTTGGTGGTGCGTTCTCTGCAGTGTTTGCTTTATTCACATCATTAGAAACCCTTTTTCCATTACTTCGACACTCAGCTGCTCGATGACCTTCTTTTCCACACTTAAAACATTTTCTAGTCCCTTTAAGACAATCTCCACCATGCTTCTTTCCACACTTTGTGCATAAGGAAACATTCATCTTCTTTTCACCATTATTCTGAGATTTCTCCTTGAACTCCATCTTTCGTTTCTTGTCAAAACCATGAGATGGATATGTAACACCAACTTCCATTTCTACCTTGATAGCACAACGCACAATTTCTTCATAGCTACTGAAGTCTCTTATAGCTAATGCCCTTCGAAGACTTGGTTTTAAGCCACTGAAAAATCGATCAACTTTACTTTCAGGTTGGATGATAATGCCAGATGCATACCTTGCAAGTCTTGTAAAATTTGCTTCGTATATACCAACAGATTCATCATCCTTCTGTTTCAGCTCAAGAAACTCCTTTTCCATCTTCGTTCGAAGAATACGAGGGAAGTACTTACTGAAAAACAAGTTCTTGAACTCGTCCCATTCCATGGACTCAATTTCATCTCTTCGCCTCGTATTCTTGATAAGATTCCACCATTTATCAGCTTCACCTTCCAAACGATATACTGCTAAGATGACTTTATCATGTTCAGAACATTGAAGAACTGAAAATATCTTTTCAGTAGTACTAATCCATTGTTCAGCAACTAATGGATCAGTAGACCCACTGAAAGAAGGCGGACGCTGCCTCATGAAGGATTCAACGGAATGTTGCTCCTTCCTTTGCTCGTTTGGAAGTCCTGCATGATTCATAGCTTGAGAAAGTTGTGTGAGCATGGCTACAAGATTTTTCATTCCAGATCCCATATCGTTTGGTTGCTCAGGGGGACAATCATTGCATTGTCCATTGCATTGATCAACACGGTTCCTTCGGGTTCCAGCCATCGTCTAAAACCCCAAAAGAATAGTGTGAGAGGCAAAAATAATGCTAGGGAAAACAACATAATAAAGGGGTAGTACCCTCAATATCTAACATCTTAGGTTAAATTCTAAGATCGTTAGCGCAATTCTAGGACTATAACCTATACGTATACTTAACCTTAGAGACATCCCTAGACATACCTTAGAAATATCTCTAGGGATCTCACTAACGTTTTCGCATCCTAGTTTCCAAAGGTTGACTAAACCTTTCCTCTGATACCAACTGTAGAGACCCGTATCCTGACGTACATAGACTTTACATTACTTTTGCAGAATACTTAGTACATAACAAAAACACACACACAAGGATCGTAATAGTTTAGTGTCTTTGGAAACTCGGAACGTAATCTTCTAATCCTGGTGAAAGATCTTCAATATCTCCCATAAAGATCTTCCCTTTTTTTTCTTACCTAAAACCTTTCTTTATATCCTGGGGAAAAGAAAACATAAAAGGGTGAGCTCAAATGCTCAGTAAGGGTATACAAAAGAAATAAAAATCATATCATATCTTTTTGAAAATCATAACCTGCAAAAGAGATCATAATATCTTAACATGGAAAAAATCATAGAAGTGAAAATGAGATCACCATAATCATAACATGAAACTTGAAACTTTGTGGCATGCACACATAATCATAGAAAATCATTTCTTGTTAGTCATGACTCATTGCCAAGACTATCTTAGTGGACAAAGTCCCTTTCTGAATCGAGTAACCCTCGTTTCAATCCTGTTTCACTGAACCGGTATAACCTACCATTTCAGCCATGTATATCTCATGAGATATAAAATCTTTACCCAATGCATTGGAGGGAGATATAGGTCCCACCCATCTCTTAATGAATCCTTTCTTATGTGTGCCACAAAATCATAAATCATACATCATTTCATAACCCATGTAATAAAAATGGGATTCTTAAACAACATGACATCATAAAACCATTCATATAAGATAAAGGAATTCATAAACATAATTCCATCACAACATAGTCAAATCAATGTAAAAATATAGATAGAAACAGAACTCTTTATTATCTTAGATGGAAAATAATTTTGATAAAACACTTGAATTGAATTCTTGAGGAAAATATCCTTTCTTCTTCAAAATCAATTTCTTTTCACAAAACATCATGCAACTTTAAAAGAAAGAGATTTTATTGAAAATAGTCATGAAATATTTTAGAGGAAGCTTCATGAAAATAAGGCTTTATAAAACAGTAGAAATCCGTTCGTGCCGTATAAGTTAAAAAAAACATTCTTCGTACTTTTGTCGGAAAAGTCAAAAAGTACCTCGTACGACAAAAGATTCCTTTCATACATATTACTAAAAACTCACCGAAGGGTAAAAATGGATTTAAACAATTGTAGGTGGATGGAAATAATATTACATTTTGATGAAACATGGATGTGGATGATAAAATACACCCCAGTAAATACTTACGAATAAACAATCTCGGATAAAAATGAGATTGTGATATTTCCCTTACCTTAGGTCCAATTTGCTTCGTATGTGTCCGAACCTCCTGTATAATGATTTAAATAATGTCATTGACTTATTACAGAATCATATTCATTGTTATGATATCATATATGGTTCACTTATGACATTATATTACCCGTTCTTTTGTAAATTCCATGTTAAAGAAGCGTTTTGGGTAAAATCGTTTCATTTATCGTAGGTGTTTTGACTTGTTGTTCTTGACATCATTATTACTTATATCATGATTTACTTACTTCCAGAATATAAAATATGATTTATATATCATATATATTCAGTATATATATATATATAATAGATAGATAAATAAAATGAAAAACACCGTTCATGGAGACGGTAGTCCGTACGTACGCATGAACGCTGTTTTTCTTTCCTTATTGTCTTGAAATGGAAGTAAGTAGATGACATACATATGTATATATATATACATAAATCCAGTAGCTTTATAATGTCATGTATTTCATTATTATTTCTTATATATACATTATAATCATTCTTAAATGGTTAACATGGAGAATGAATCTCATCGCGTCGTGGAGACGGTATTCCGTACGTACGCACGAGCGATGATATCATTTCTATAAATATTGAATTGAATTGGAGTGGATTATAAAATATATCAGAATCATTATTATGTTGTAATAACTATGTATAGTTATTCTTTACACCATTATACCCATCCATGTAAGGTGGTGGTGGAAAATAGATTACACCACGGCGTGGAGACGGTATTCCGTACGTACGCACGCGCGGTGATTTCATTTTTCCGTAGGCTGGATAGAAGGTGAATTAGGGTTTTTTCATATTTATAATAACATATCAGTATGTAAGTAATACTGATGTTATTACTTTATCATGAAACAACTAAAGAAGAAGAAGTTGAAGAAGAATGAAATTGAAAAGATCGGTAATGGATATTACCTCTTCTTTGGAACGCCTCTTTGAATCCTCCACTTAAGGAACTAAGATTGGTCTTTGGAGAAGACCAGGACCTCTAGGATTATTCTAGGGAAGTGGAGAGGATAAAATGGCAGGGGTTGGCCGAGCTTGAGTGCTCAAATTAGTGTGAAGAGGAGGGGGAGGAGGTGTCCTTTTATAAGGGAGGAGAGGGGCACCTTAGGAATTCTTAAAAATATTAATTTATAATAAATATAACCCCACTTAAAAACCTCCAAAAATGACTCATATTCTAATCTTAGATGAGATAGGGTTGTAATCTCATCAACCAATCAAATTTATACATGTTTGGATCTTATTTTAAACCTTATCAATTAGATTTAACTCTAAGTTAAATAATTTAACTTTTACCGTGTCTTTTTGTTTTCTTTCACTATATGGTTAATACACTTACTATAACATGCCAAACGAACCCCAAATTGTATATTATTAATACATATATCCTTATCTAAGTCATTTGGCCGAACCTTAGATTTTTAGGAATAAAATAACAATTAATAATATAATATTTGATTTAAAAACTATTTTGTGTCAATTTTGACACTATTTGATATATGATTTTTTTGAAAGTCATAAAAGAATTATATATTCGAACCAAGTTGATTAAATCAACACTAATATATCATAGTAACCTAGAAAATTAGTGGAATTCATAAAAAGTCTTAAATTACATTTATTTTGGTATTTATATTATCAATTATGTCAATATTTCATTAATAAGATAATTACTGCATCATCTTTGTGTCATAAATAAATTATATTATATGCTGTCTAAAAATTACAAATAAAATCCCATCATGTAGGAAATCTTTTTAGCTTTCTAATGAATATTTATAGTCGAATTTATCTTATGTATAACCCCATATTAAAAATGATTTACTTATTAAACTTTGATTTTAACTATTTTAACCCTTCTTTAAATAAATTAATAATAAATGTCCTAATCTAATCCAAGTGGGCCTAAATGGTCATATTTTATTCCTAAGTTTGTTTTTGGTCGAATTACACTTGTCCAATAGAATTAGGACATGTGTTAGGGTAATATTAATATCATATTTACCCTTAGTTACCCTATTTACTATTAACCGTGGTAAAAAAAGTAAAAAGTTACTATTCACCAAAAAATTATTTTCATCTCATTGAACCAAATTTTAGTCCTTGATATTAACCGTGTCTCTCGGATTTTCGAAATTCCATTCACAGAAGCGGTAAAATTAAGTTTTATGCAAAATTCCGTTTTTAACCTACCACTTAGTGGTTTCACTATTCATCAAAAATTGAAAGTTTTCAGAAAAATGCCAAAATTTCATCCTAAGCTATATTTCATATTCCGAATTCAAAAATGAAGTCTATTTTACCAAATTCATAACATAGAAGTTGCATTAATTAATTTTATAATTAAATCCCGCTGTTAAAACAAATAGCGTGTTTTTTAAGAAACAAAATCTATCAAAAGATTGACACTTGATTATGTCTGGTTTAAATGTGAAATTACAAACAATGACCAACATTGTATTAAATTGTAAAAATATATTCTAAATATACTTTAAAACCACTCAAATTAATAATTTATCACTATTAATTATTTCGATTAAAAAAGTTGTTTTTAATTATAATTTAGTAATTTTCACTATTCATTAGAATATGAAAGTTATCCGAAAAGTACCAAAATTTCACCTTAGGCTAAATTCGATACTCCGAATCCAAAAATGAATTCCATTTTGAAAAATAAAATTTACAAAATTTCCAAAAAGTGGTTATTACTATTCATAACGGCTAGTTTTAATAATATTTTAATAGCATATCGTTGTTTCGTGAAACTCAGTATTGCGTACTACACACGCTATCGAGGAAGGTCGCGATTGCGTGTAACGGAAGGAAAGTCAAGGATGCGTATTGTGAAAGCTTCTTTTGTTGTAGCGTACAACACAAGACATTAATGAAATTAAAAAGAATATTTTTCATAAAATCTTGGGGCTTTACAATAACCTCTCATGGGAGGTTAGTTCAGGTGGTCCCCACCACCATAACCTTTTAAGGGAGGTTTAGTTCATGTGGTCCCCACCTATGAAACATCCACAAGGAGTTTAAAATCGAAATAAAAATAAATGTTACAAAATTATATTTTCATTTTATTCTTTCACTAATATGTGAAAAGATAACTTCCACACTCGACCTAATGCGGTCGAGATGAAGGTCTTCTTAAAAGAATACCAGCACTATGGGTTCAATGGTTCTCTTAGATTATAATTTCGAGCAACATTTATATTGATAGAAAACACCGCTTGCGCATTTAGTGAACATACCCGAAAAAAAGTTCGGAAAATTACTAATAGTCACCCTTTAACCACGCCGGTCGAGGTTAGGCTCTGACCATGTGAAACACACCCCAGTGAACCAGTGGAACTCGTGGATTTCGAATCCAAGTTACCATTTAAATGTTATGAATTTTTTCGAATAAAAAAACGTCACTTAATTATTTTATTTACTGCCAAAAACTAACATTCACTGGTGGCCTGTGCCATCCAAAGTTAGTATCTTCTTAAATAAAGCATGCCCTTCGGTGGTGGTCTCAGTTATTAAATCTGAGCTATAGTTTGTGAGTTATAATCATTTTCAAAATAAAATAATTTATTTAAATATTTAATTTAGAGTTATGCCATTTTTTGGATTTTCTCACAGGAGGCATGTGTTAAATAAACATAAGTCATGCCTAGGGTAAACCCACCATCCTGAACACAACACAGACCTCTGATTTCTAATCCGAGTAACCGTTTTGGAGTTATTAAACTTTTTTCGAAAAACTACTTACTCGTGCAATATAAATTTAACAAAACTTCCACGACCCATTCCGGGCACTCCGGGCCTCGGAATCATGTGCCGTCAGATTTTGTGGTCATGAAATAATTACATATAATTAAAACAATTATAAAGAATTTCCAAGACATTACATTCTCCCCATCAATGGGATTTATGTCCTCAAAAACCAAAATAAAGGCAAAATAGCCAAAAGAGGGTATTAAGCAAAAATATGAGCCTCCTACTCCCATGAGCTCTCCTATTGGTTCCTGTGCTGCTAGCATACGTGCACCAGAGGTATCTAAAGCCCCCAAAGGTCACACTCCTGCCGATCCTCAATATTCACTGTAACCTTTGTAAATGACGCCCCATCATCTAAGTCCAGCTCGACATGGTCGATGATGTGATATGGGTCGTGCACATATCCCCTCAGCTGGGATATGTGGAAGATGTCGCACACCCTCTCCAACTGTGGTGGAAGAGACAAACGATATGCTACCTCACCTATCCTCCAAAGGATCATGAAAAGGCTGATAAACCTCGGTGATAACTTTCCCCCCTTAGCTAAAACACTACAAACCTCATCGAGGTGCGACCCGTAGGAGGACATGGTCTCCCTCCTCCAATCGGAAAAAGACCTCTGCTAGCTATGAGTAGTTTCCACTTTCTAACATGTGAGGCATCGTGATATAAAATATGACACTACTTTTTCATCCCTTTCCACCAGTGCTGATGCTGAAGGTCCTGTTACATCTTCACCACAACAGGATATGCTGCTAGAGGGGATGTGTGGAACGGACACAACACTTCCTCCCGAAGATACACTGGTACCATGGTACATCCTCTTAAGAGAGTGACCTACTCCCCACCTTTAGAAAATAAATCAGGTGCATGTACTATGGATATCTGAGCACGTCGAGTCTTGCAGTTAGTGTCCTAATGTTGCGCCTCCCTGACTCGATGAAGAAGAGGCGGAGTGACTGTAAGAGATTGAAGAAAATATAATCCATCCAGATCCACAAAGGATATCTACAAATCGTCCAGCTACTCCGTCACCTCGCCTAGCAGCTATATACCAGTCATCTGGCTTAGTGCATCTACTACAATGTTCCCATTACAAGGAGTATAGACTATCTCAAAGTCATAGTCCTCGAGGAACTCAATAAAATGTCTATGTCGCATGATCAGGTCCTTCTGGGGGAAGATATACCTGAGACTCTTGTGAACCGAGTAGACTGTACGGAGTTCACCCATCAGATTATACCGCCAAATCATCAAGGAAAATATCATTGCTGCTAATTCTAGGACATTGGTAGCATAGTTCTTCTTGTGTTGTCTCAGATATAGAAAACCATATGTGATCACTGCTCAATCCTACATCAAGATACATCCGAACCTGGTTCCTGATGTGTCTCAGTAGACTACGTACCCTACACCCTCCTCTGGTAGCCTCAAGATGGGTTCACTAGTAATCTTCTACATCAGCTCCTGGAAACTCCTCTAGCATCTCTCCAACCAAACAAATGGTTTCGCCTTCTTTTTCAATACTGATAAAGGTGTCGCTACCCTGGAGAAGTCAGGTATAAATCTTTGGTAGTAGCTAGCCAAAGTTGACATCCATCTCCATTCAGGGAGGTATTCCTAGATACGTCTTTTGAAAAGATGTCACCATGTTCTGCCACTCTTTTTTGGAACTCAAAACTCTTATGCATGATTTTATCTTGTGCTCCCCGGGTTTCCTTTTTCTCCGACCAAGGAAATCCTCATTCCAATGTTGTAGGTAAAACACAACCTTTTTGCCTAATACATGCAATATGTGAATGAACTGTGGATGTCCAGTCCATACCCAATCCATCATCATAAGGCCTCGATGCTGCCACCAAGAGGTTCCAACCGAAACTCTCACCTCAAGGATCTGATCACACTATCAGAGTATGTGTGATGATCGAGTCTCCCCACAAATATATCTCCATATGTGAGGGTAAAGTCAATGGTTTAACTAGAAACTCTATGTCTTGGACAAGATTCTTGGAAGGAAGGAATGATTGGTACCTATTTCAATTAATACAGCAGCTAGTAGAAGACACAGACTGTACCTCAAATCATTCATAGAGCCCTTTGGTCGCACTCCTTGACTGCATGCAGCTACTCTCTTCCCATGTCCTCTAGCTCCCTAAGCCTGGTGGGTCCACAAAAAGGGGGTGGTTGTGACATGTCGAAATGTACACCACCTCATGCTGCTCTCTTAGATATTCATCCACATCTACTTCCCTTAAGATTTATCTATACCTATGACATCCTCTTCCTGAAACATCATACATTCCCAAGTCTTTGAGACTCGTGACATTTTCATGCTTTCCCACTGCTAACATTCACTTGTTGTGTCTCCTCATCCAAAGAACATTCAACCAAAAAGGTTATCTCTAGCACCCTAACATAAGTAGAAATGAATAGAAGAATATTTCTAGCTTGGAAATCCTTAAACACACTGCGCTCAAAAGTCCGAGCCCCGAAGCTATATTCATATCATATTCATCGAGTACTAGGAATGATCGGTATGCCTCGATGAATACTGAGCTACCGACATGTCGTCCTGCCGAATCTGTAGAGGCTCTACAGAACTCACTGCCACCTCCTCAAGTCCGACCTCAGCCGCCTATGAGTGGGGATCTCCTCAAAACCTGAAGTGTATCTGATGCGGAATCATGCATAAGTCACTATGACTATAAGTGTCCTCTACCAATACCGTTGGTTGTAACTGTTGACCAATGGGCAGTGATATAGTTGACACACTACCTGAAAGTACTATCTCGGGTAATGGTCCATGTACCTAAGCCTCATCAATATACAGACCATCCTCATTGTCATTCACTGAAAAATATGAGTAGCTAAGATCACAATATTCTCTACTTGTGTCTCAACTAGGTGGAAAACTCTAGAAACCGCCTCCAGCCTACCCTCATCAATGCTGGAATCATTATTGCCTCGAAACCTCAGAGGCCTCTGCTACTAGAACTCGTGCAACGTGCTGATTCATCATGCACCATCCACCAGTGCAGCTAGTGGTATCTGCTACCCAACGGGTGGGGCTACTACTGGTACACCACCCAAAGATGCCAACATAGTAATAGGTCCCTACATCGGAGCATCGTCGCTCGGTGGCCGTCATCATGTACTCTCTAGGGAATCCTAGATGGCTATCTACGTAGCGGCATGCAAATAAGGAACAGGTGCACCATGGTCATTTAGTTATACCTGTTGAGCTGATTCAAGGAAACACAAAAAAGTTTTTCAAAACACACACGCAATCAGTGTTTTTGTGCACTGAGTCATAAATCCAAAGTTAGGGTCCTAGTTTATAGAGACGTCAGACGCCGCACCGAAACTAGATTCACTAGCATAATAACCACACACACAACACTTAACACTAATTTTATTAAAAAGAAAGATCATAATGTTATGATCTATGGTGAAAGCGACTTATTTGATACCAATTTGTCACATTCCGTCCCCCGGGGCCCATGCTGTGACAAACCCAAAGCCCACCTTCCATATGCCAGGGGCTGGAGACTAGAACCAAAAGTGTATTCCCTTAAACTAGGAGGGAATTTTATATATAACCTATAAAAACTTGCAACCAAACACACAGAATGATATGAACACAAGTCAACTATATAGAAAATAGAGTGCTAAAAGTAAAAAGGGGCCAGAATACAAGACCAACTTGAAAGTACAAGGAAAAATTGGAAGGAACAAGATAGGTGAAAGTACAAGTAAACTGGAACTGCTCCTGTGATCACCCACCAAGGATCCTACCTGAAGGGTATGTACAAATATCGAATGGTCTTCTCTGTGGTATGCCTCGTCAAAGTCCACTTCCGATCTACCTCCAGTCCTGGTACCCTCGTCCTTAGTCAGTGTTGTCCGTCGTCTGCATCCAACACAAAAAGGTGAAAATATAGCCCGTGCAAGGATGAGTATAACGACACTCAGTAGGGACCCTGAGGCCCTCAAGGTCTCACAAAATCCACGAAGGATAAACCAAAATGTATGAAATCAATAGATAACCCTACTTAGGAATATTCCCATACTTATACATAAGTTATCATGTATCCATCTCAGTTATGAGGAAACATAGAGGTACTGACTCAACTCACACAAGGTATATCTTGAGGTATAGTAGTAGAAATTATTAGATGTAACTACTAAATCATATTACTCCGTTATGTTGCTCTACCACTAACCTGTACAGAATTGCTAGGAGATGACCCGCACATGATCGCTAGGAGCGGACCCACTGAGGATCGCTGGAGCTGACCCACACAAGATCGCTAGGAGTGGACCCACATAGGATCACTAGGAGCTGACCCACATAGGATCGCTGGAGCTGGCGCACACAGTTTCGTTAGGAGCTGGCCCAGACTGGATCCTAGCAGCTGACCCACATAGGATCGCTAGAAGCTGACCCAAATAGGATCACTGGAGCTGACCTACACAAGACTGCTAGGAGCTAACCCACACATTATCGCTATGAGTTGACCCACATTGTATCATTGGAGCTGACCCACACAGGATCACTAGGAACTTACAAAAATAGGATCGCTAGATGAGGACCCCCATAGGATCACTAGGAGCTGACCCACATAGGATCACTAGGAGCTGACCCACATAGGATAGCCAGGAGCACACTTCTCGTCACAACCATCTACTGGGTTTCCGTAGTAGGCTTGTTTGTCTATGGAAGATTATGCTCCCCAAGACACTGGTCGATTCTCCAACTGCCACGATGTCCCACGTATAATTATCTCAAAGAACCTCCACATGAAATGGGTTTCAACGTAATAGACGGTGCATCAATCGGACGCCCGATCTGTGAGTTATTAGTCTTTTAGTCTCGGGGGCCCAGTTGGATTCATGCTCAATCAATCCTTACCATACCCCATCTTAATCCAAAACTGTAGTGGGTATACTCAAAGGGACTGTCTCACTCCACGATTTCTAGCGCCATTGAAGGTTCATCCAACGGATGTCTGGTGACAACGTTATGTCCAAAAGAGCGTAAATGGGTCGTAGTGGGTCCGGGTCTGGTCCGACCAAGTCAGACTGACCCTACTCGACCCGGTCTTGGCTAACCTGGTTCAGGTCAACCCGTCCTAACCCACTGGGTCCGGCCCGGCCTGTTGGGCAGCCTGGCCTGTTGGTTTTGGCCTGGTCCGATGGGCGGCCCGACAGGCCACGAGGGACGGCGGAGGGTCGCGGGTGGCAATGAGGCCACGAAGGGTGCTTCAAGGGCGTGAGGCCATATAGCGTCTAACCGGGGGGTAACCGTGAGGGCGCAAGGTCATGGGGCGGCTCAGCCAGGGTGGTTCGACATGTAAGATAGGGGCATATCGGGCGACAGCTCAGCCTGGACGGTGGTGGTGGCTCGTCCTGGAGGTGGCGGCTTGGGAGGCAACTCAGCATGTATGGCGGCTGAGGCTCAGCCAGGATGGTGGTGGCGGCTCAGCCCAGACGGCGGCGGCAGCTCGAACGGCGGAGGAAGAGCATCCCGGATGGTGGTGGTGGCTCGGATGGCGGCGGCCACTCGTCCCGGATGGCTACAGCCGCTCGGACGGCAGCGGAGGCTCAGGTCGGCTCGGTTGTGGACAACAGGGAGTGGTGGCGGCCACGGGGCGGCGAGGGCCGCGGGGTGACAAGGGTCACAGGGCAGTGTGGGACGTGGATGGAGGAGCGCCACGGGGCACAGAGGCCGCGGGGTGGTGGAGCATCTTTCCTTCATCGGCGGTTCTCGTGTTCCATCGGTGCCGACCACCGGTACCTGTCGCAATCACCAAAGTCGCCATCTTCCATAACGAAGGATACACAATTCAAGAAGAACGACGGATGGGTCGAGACATCTTTGTTTCGGCCCACACCCTCCGCGTTAGAGTGGTAGCAACCGTCTCAATAGAACAAGTACCTATATGGAATATATTTAAGAACATCAATCCCCACAACAGTCGTCAATCAGTAATCCCATTCCCACAAAAGAAACATAGAAGGGAAGAACATGGGAACAAAAACCCTACCTCTTTTGATTGGTCGACGGAGATCACAAAGGAGAATATGACGTCATTGGGGAGGTGAAGACATTCGCTGATTGAAGACATCCCACATTGGTGGATGTCCCGAGGAAGAAAGTCGAAGTCAAGGTCAGCATTCTTCTTTAGCATTCTTTGTTGGAGAGCATTCTCCCATGTTCTCCAATGCTCTCTCCTTTGCCAATCCTTTTCCCCAATTCAACCAAAAAATGAAATACATGCCAATATAATTAACTTAAGAAGAATATATGTTGGCACACTCACACAAGTTGGAAAAAATCAATGTGGTGTGTTGGCATAATTAATGTGGAGGAAGCTCAAGAGGCTCCTCCACATTAAAGGGTGAGTTGAGAGGTTTCTCCTCCATTAAGAGGGGAGTTAAAGGGGTTTTAGCTACAAGTGGTCACCAACCCCATAACCACTCATGGGAGGTTAGTTCAGGTGGTCCCCACCACCATAATCTCTCATGGGAGGTTTAGTTTAGGTGGTCCCCACCTATGAAACATCCACAATGAGTTTAAAATAAAAATAAAAATAAATGTTACAAAATTTTATTTTTATTTTATGCTTTCACAAATATGAAAAAAGCTAACATCCACCCTTGACCTACTGCGGTCGAGGTGAAGGTATCCTTAAGTTAATACCAGCACTACGAGTTCAACGATGCCTTCAGATATCAATTCCGAGCACCAGTTCAAAAGTTAGAAAATGCTGCTTGCACGTTCATTGAACGTACATGAAAAAAAGTTTGAAAAATTATTAATAGTCACCCTAAAATCGCGCCGGTTGTGGTTAGGATTTTCCCAAGTGAAATATTCCCCAAAAAACCCAACTGTACTCTCATATTTCCTATCTTAGATACCATTTAAATGCTATGTATTTTTACAATAAAATAATTCTCACTTAATTATTTTAATTTAGAAAAAACTAACGTTCACTGGTGGCCCATGCTGGAAAACATTAGTACCTTCATTAATAAAGAATTTCCTCAAGAGTTCATCGGGGGTCTCAGATTTTAAATCTGAGCTACGGTTTGTGAGTTATAAGCATTTAAAAAACAAAATAATTTATTTAATTATTCTCTATACAGTTATGCCATTTTTTGTGTTTTCTCACAGGAGGCCCATACTGACTAAACTTATGTCCCACCTAGGGTAAACCCACCATCCTGAACGCGAGGGTGACCTAAGGTTTCTGTTCTAAGTCACCGTTTAAGAGTTATTACACTTTTTCAAAAAAAAAATAGCTTACGCGCGCTATTTAATGTTTAACAAAACAACAACGAACTATTCCGGGCACTCCAGGCCTCAAAATCATGCCCTGTCAAATTTCGTGGTCTCAAAATAATTCAATATAATTAAAAAATATATACAAAATCTCTAGGACATTAAAAAAATCCATTGTACATGATGTATACGAGCTTAGTCTTATGGACCCAAGGATCAACTACTGTTATGGTTTCATGTTTTCTGATACACATACCATTGAATATTCATATTTATGTATATATGTAAAGGTATGGGACTATACATGTGTACATATGTAGATATGTACATCCATGGTGTCACTATCTAGTTGATAGGGATTACAGACCCTGAGTTTGACTATGATTTCACTTTTGGTTTTAATACCTTTTTGTTATGTCACAACTAGACCGAGTACGTTTCTTTTGCATACACTTTTAGCAGTACTGTTATAGGTTTCATGTTGGGGTGACCTACTAAGATTATTTTTCACCCCTATATGTTCACATTAGTGTACCTGTACACCATTTCCTTCTTTTAGGTTGAGTATTATTTTCATGGTGGATAGGGTGGAGGGTGAGTTCTTCATGATCGAGCGGAGCTTCTCAAGTAGTTCTACAACTTTGGTGGGTGAAGTTCGACAGTGTCAATCGATTGGGTATGTGAGTTGGCTCAGAGTTAGTAATAGAGCCCTGTAATTATACTTTCAATTTCATTTTTACTGGTATCTATATGGTCGGCCTAGTAGGTGACCAATGGTGTATTGTGTAACTCAGTGGTTCAGGCTTTTACATCATTTAACTACTAAATATTGTTCTATTTAAGTTGTTTGTTTCTTTAGAAATCTGTTTAATTTCCACTGTGAATTATAATTTTCTATCTGAACTATTTTATTACTATAATATGAGATAATAGTCTCTCCATTATCACCTCCAAGGACCTCATTATGAGTCTACAGCCTATGGAGTACGGGGGTGCGCTTGAGGCCTTGTATCCCACCGTCTCGGAGCACCGGTTTAGTGGCTTCTGAGTTAGGAAGTTACAAATTGGTATCATAGGATTTTATTTTTCTGCTCTTTAATATAAGTAATATAGTAGATAAAAGTATTAATAATGTGTTGGGACCTGTGATGGATATCTGACCGGTGCATCATGAACACTTGTTCTAGTAGTAAGTCCTAGTTGTAAGTGTATGGGATTGTTGTTAATATTTTAGATGTTACAGTTGTATATGATTTTCACCTTGATAGATGAAAATTTTATTTGTGGGTTTTTTGATTTACTATGGATCTCTAGCTCTTGGCCATTGGTAAGATGCCAAAGATTGATTTTGAATACTAGAGGACAAAGGCAAGAGGCATCTGTTGCATCATACTAGGCACATAAGATTCAAAGCATATAGACCTTCCATTGTATGTTTTTCCTCATGAATGAGACCTTTGTGTTTTATTACACATACATTTTACTCTAATGTAAGGTTATGTTGATATTTGTTGGGGCATTTTGTTTTTTATAGGCTGAAGACTCCATCCTCTTGAACATCCTATCTAACACCCTAGTAGGTCCATATGGCACGTGATGCCTTTCTATTTAACCAAGTGATGGGTGTTGTTTCTCATGTATAAAGTTTTATAGTTGGATCACTGAGTACGATGAAAATATATACCAAGTATTTTCATGTGAACTTGACCTCCTTGGGGTATTTCCATATACAGATACCTGATGAGTGTCAGTTCAGCCTTTCTCTTTTTCTTTGGTTGTGACCTCCAAGGAGTAGTTTCTTTTATGAATGCCTAGAGGGGATTGAGGCCCATGTAAGCTATGGTTTTAGTTTTTTTTCCTTTGTGGTCATTTTGATCATTACTTTTTTTCAAATTGTTGTCCCATGATTTAATTCCTTTTTTTGTAGTGATATTGGTTTAATTCTCACTTCGAGATCATCTAACGGTAGGTGCTCGAGTTTTACGTTAGGCATGTTGATGAATTCAGCTTTTAACTGAGCACATGGTGTGCTTGTTTTCTGAGACTTGATTCAATCGACCGAAATTTTCATGTGCCCAGAATAGTCAAGTATTGTTTCTGCTGTTGCTAATGTAGTCAGTGTGTGGGTAGATTCTAAAAAAAGGAATGGTGTTGTGTGTGTGAGTCGGGTGTTTAAGGATACAAATTTGTTGCATGTGATATCCTTTGAATCTAAATCAGCGTGTTCCTGGGTGGGAGAAAAGGACTGATGCTTCAAGACATGTCATGGGCTTGGATCCTAGAATTTTTGTTGTAATATACCACTGTGGTCGAGCTGACATCATGAAATAAATCAGGTAACATGAGATGGTTGACACATCCTTGAATACTTGTCAGGTTTTGATAGGATGTGACAATGGATCAAAGAGAGCTGTAAACACCTTTTGTAGAATCTTAATTTACTCCTGTAAGAGATGATCATTCCATATCATGATTCATCTAGAGTATGTTGAGTGATATTTGGCCCCATCCCAAGCTCCTTTTTTTCTCAATGTCCTTCCCTATTACGGTAGTAACTTATTTTGGTTGCACTCTATGACCAGTGTAAGGTAAGAGATATGGTGGGGAGTGTACCATTAGTCTTTTAAGGTTAATATTCCTCATTTTCATTTGATCTTTAGTGATTTCATTGAGATTTTGATCTCAGGGTTTTTTGGAGATTACGATAAAGGTATTCTGATGGTGGGGAGTACCATATCGGTCTTAGATAAGTGTCCTCCATGTGGGAGATAGTTTTTATGCTACATGACTGGTCATTGGACAGTCTAGATAGATTAGTTGTGTATATGTTCAGTTTTTGAGCATGGCTTCTGGTTTATTGAATAGGCTTCTTGGGGAAAAGAGGTTTATAGTGAGGAGTTTGTAAGGACCTGTGGTTTTCCAGACTACATTTTGAAGAATAATTTTTTATTGTTGTTCGATAATAGTGAGGGCTAAAATGGTATTTTTACCATCAAATTTTTTTCTAACCACCCTATTGGCCCTAAAATATGGTGTTTACCCTATCACAATAGTTTGGTGGAAATATGAGCTACATAAATTTCTATGAAATAATTAATAATTAATACTATAAAATTAAATATAAATTTATTTATGTAGGTTCATTCATTGATAATATTTAAATAGTTTGTCGTATTTAGATTCCTCTTTTATCCTTTAATCTGTAATGGGGAGTTTATTCTAGTATAGCTATAAACTCAAGTGAGGCAATGGGGTTGGCATATGCCCCTATTTCCTTTGTTTCATTTTCTTCTTTTCTATCTTTTCATTTCCCTCCTCCTCCTTCTTATGAAAACTCCTTTTTCTAATCTTCCTTTATCTTGACCTATGGGATAAAATGGAAATTTAGAAAAAGGGTGATAAATAAGGAAAGAGTTGTGCGGTTGTGATGCCCTCGATGTGTTGAGTCAGCGTATGGTGACCATGAATAGTGAAATCAAGAGAAGCTTCAGCAGTTTCTGCCCAAAGGTAGTCCCATTTACATTTTCATCATATATAACCTTTAAATTTTATGTTCCTAGTTTTTATATCCACATAATTCTTTCTTGAGGCTTTTGAGTCCTGATCTCTTCTTTTTTAGGCTAAAACAAGGGTTTCGGGCTATCCGTGGGTTCTCCCATCGAGAAACCTAGGTTACACAGTCTCTAATCTCGGGGAGCATGCCTTGTGTTATACTATTTCAGGGGAGAAGTTGGTTTCTTGAGTACACATTGGGTACTCTTATTACACATCATGTGGGGGTACATTGTCATATCTCTAACTGTGTGAAAAGGACACAATTTTTTGGTTTTTAGACAGTACACGATGTGTACAATAATGTACACTCTGTGCACTTTTACACAGGAAGAACCCATGTTTTTATGGCCATGTCTAAGCAAACAACTAGGCGTAGGGATAATATTACACATCATGTACTCAAAATAACACTCAATATACTTTTCCATCTAAGATGTTTGGGGTATTTTGTGCCCTAGATGTCAGAATTGGGAGTGTTAGTAGTCCATTCTAATGATTGTTTTTGCAGTTTACAATAGTGGAATCATATTACCATTTAGTGTTCATATATATGGTGTTATGGATATTTATATCTAAATGGAGAGGTTATTCCAACTATTATCGAGTCCAATTTTCATTTGAGGAAAAGACCAGTCATTGATGATAGATTGAGTGTTCATACCAACCTAGTCGATACATTTGATCTGAGATGAGCTCTCAGCTATCTCTTGTGAATAATGCTTTTGAGGACATTCCCCATGCGAGAGGTTCCCTTCTAACCAACGATGCCATGAGACCGGATGCTTCCAATGATTCGTTGAGGGATTCATTTTCTTATGTGCTGACCTAGGGAGTCCCTTAAATGATCTCTATCCTTTTTTCCTTTAAGATGATCCCTATTGTAGGATGAATATGTTATACTTCATTTGAGGATCCAATGTAGTATTCCATCACCCCTGTTTACCTAGAGGATCCGGAGTAGGATTCCTCTTAGTGATTGACTTGAGTGACTCTATGGGTGTTCGTTTTTTGACCGGCCCTGATCTGTTACGTCAGGTTTGGGTAGAGATTTTGTTTAGGTGTCACCTAGAACCCATTCCAAACTAATAATCCCATGGGGATATGACTGAAGTGTTGGGTTGGGCATTCGGGTCACCCTCAATCTTTGTTATGTTTCTCCTGTTTATTTCTGATGTAGTGATGTTCACAATAGGTGATTCCTTCCTAGTGTCTATTGATCCTGAAGTGAGGAATCTTTTTATTTTTGGTATACCCAGAAGTTCTTCTTGGGATTTGTATTGCTTATTGGGATGTACAGACAAGATTTCCAGTGATACTGCTCCAGAACCATGTAATTTCTGATATTTACTGTATACCCATTGGTACTACCGAGGAGATAACTATTGAGCCAGATTTAATACATTGTGATATATTTTTCATTTGGATGGTCAGAAGTCTTTCCTGGTATCTCTCTATTGATATTTACTTTATGATATTTGATGGGGATGATTACACTCTAAATAGCCTTTGAACAAAATGATCTTGCACTTCTGGATCAATTAAGAGACACTTGTGGTGTATCATTACTTCTCACCGGAGAGTTATCTCATTATACATGCATGGATACCCAAGAATCATGGTAGATAACACACTCCTGTGTAGCAGGGATGATTACCCTCTCCTTGGACCATGATCAAAATGATTCTACTCTTCATATTAGTTATGTGACCCCAAGGGTGTTGCATGGAAGCTCACTAGAGATTTCTATCTTTATAGATCACCTAAGGGTACCCCTCTTGGGGATTATCCTAGTTCCAAATGTCATGGATACCTATAGATCGAGACCTAAGCCTCAGATATTTGACTAGATTCAGAGGGCTTAATTTCATGGCAACTGACTCAATAAACTTTTCTTTGATATCTGATCATGCATCCTAAAATATTTCGATTTTGGTGCGGTTGATTAAGATCTCCCCAACCTATGACCAGAATGGTTATTCTCTTCTCGATCAGTCAGGATTGGCCATCAGTATACAATATCCTATATTTTTATTGGAGACGAGTATGGATGATCCCATGTATAGGACGAGAATACCCCTATGTTGAATTAGTTTCCTTAGAGATATAATTCTAGAATTGGCCAAATCAAATACATGTCGATGGGATTACAGACCCATAGATCAACGTAATGATACACGACTTGAGTGGATATAATTCCAGCTCAATTCCCTTTCACATGATTTCTAGGTGACCGGGATAATGGACCCAAGGATCACCTTTTATTTTGGATTCATGTTATTGGATACACATACCAATGAATATTCATATTCATGTATATATGTATATGTTAGGGACTATACATGTGTACGTATACAGAGATGGACATCCATAGTGGCACTTTCCATTTGATAGGGATTACGGACTAGGAGTTCGACTGTAGTTTCACGTTTGGTTTTTACTACCTTTTGGTGGTGTCTCAGTTAGGTTGAGTAAATTCCTTTTTCATACACATTTAGCAGCACAGTTATAGGTTTCTTTTCACGGTGGCCTAGAAAGATTGTTTCTCACCCCTTCAGGTGCACCTCGGTGTACATGTAGACCTTATATCTTCATTTAAGGTTGTTCTCGAGTTGCATCATGGATAGTGATGAGATATAGTGTTGCATGATCGAGTGGAGATGTTCGAGTGGTTCTAAGGATCAGGCTTGTGTAGTTTAACTGTGTCTGGAGATCGGGTATGTATGTTGGGTTGGAGTTAGTATTAGAGCCATGTACTTTTACTTTTGGTTTCTTTTGTACTTGTATCTAAATGGTCATCCTAGTGGGTGACCAGAGTTGTATTTAATTATATTTATGTTCAAGCTTTTACATCATTTTACTGTGACATCTTGTTCTATTTCAGTTGTTTATTTCCTTTACACTCTGTTTACTTTCTTCTGTGTATGATACTTTTCTATTTTTATTGTTTCCATACTCTTATATGAGGTCATAGTCTCCAAATATCACCTCTTAGGCCCTCGCTTCTACTCGAAAACCTCTAGTGTATGAGGAGGCATGTTTGAGGTCTCGTAACCCACCATCTCATAGCACAAATTTAGTGGAATCTGGGTCCGGACGCCACAAGTATATCATGGTGCGACTAATATTGAATATAACATGTTATTAATATAGTTCTTATCAATATATATTACATATATAATGTGAAAAAGTATTAATTCATATCAATATGTAAGATCATAAAAAATAATTCACGTTATCCAATTATGATCCTTCTCAAAAACACATATTTTTATTGTATTAAGTTGGTCCAAAAGTAAAAAGTGGTAATTATGAGATTACATTTTTCTCCAAAATTAACATAACCTCCACCACTCAAGCCCCATGTAGGCTGATAGTAATCTGATATTCCACTCAAATCCCACTTCTTATAGTCTTTTGTCTAGTGACTGACACCCGGAAGACAAAATTCTCATGGGTGGATTTGTCCTATGTATATATATAACAAATATTCATATCTAATAAATAATATATTTCAAAAAATAATCATCTACTTATATATATAAAACATTAATCCATATAATAGTGCTTGAATGAAGCTATAGCTATCTTGTAATAAAACACAGACAAAACCCTAATAATGAGTAAATACATAACTATTATACATCTATACCACATTCACATCTCAAGAACACTTGGGAAGAGAACATTGAAAAATACCATCTTCACTATATACCACAAAAGGGAACATTTCTCTAGCTCTACCTTCTCTACTACTCTACATCCATAAAACTAACTACTTAACTATGAAATATATTCATGGAGAAACATTTTTTAGGTTCAAAGATCATGCAAGGGAGAATAAAAATATACTAAGTATAATTCTCTAAAAACATAATGTATTTATAAAATATCGAGGCAACTCAATAACCTGACTCTAAGGAAACTAGTAGAAGAAAACTTTATATTCTCAATGCTCTATGAAACCAAATATCGTTTAATGATCTAGTATTCATTTCATATATACGTAAATGATAGGATCTCGTAAGTTTCCAATGAAACTCGTAATATCAAAAGACACATAATGTTCAATGTCGACGGACTAATTGTCTGTTTTATCGTAATGATCGATGGGGTTTCAAGAAAAGTTCCAAATCACTAGGTAATTGTTCGACACAGCATTCCAAAGACCTATTCCTCTTCGAAATATGATACCTCTACGTAATCATTGTGGGGTACACGTGCCTCACTGTGGTGTGCAAGACTTTTGATAGGGTAGTATAATAACCCAATGAATCTTGAGAGAGTGGTTTGATAAAAGAAACAATATAATTAATCATATTTACCTCATATCGTATCCCTTTGTATTTTTTTCCTTTTATAAGGAACACTAATACACATTTTATTAATTCATAGAAAACTCATTTATTTCAAATATCATGAATATATGAAGAATGTAATGCATGTAATAACAAATAGATTTTACTTAGTTCATCTTCACTAGGTGATATCCTGGGATCACAGACTCAAAAATGGGTTAGAAGACAAAATATACTATAAATAACTGTTTTCATATGTATAATGTTTAGTTAAGGTATATCCGGACCCAAATCACTACCTAAATCAGTGCAGGTAAGTTAACAGTTCATCAAGGATTGTTTCCTAATGATTGTCCTAGGAACTAGCTCATTTCCTCTCAAGGGTAACTCCCACTAATCCCCCATTGTGAATTGATATAGAAAACAAAAATTTATCAACATGTAGTTATCTTCTCTATTTATTGACATGAAGAATACACCTTTTTTAGAATTTTAATCTGAATCATATTTTCAATAATGATTCTCTGACCTATACTAGTGTATTGCCTTCAAATTCCACATCTAAATATAAAAAATTATTTAAAAAATGTGTCGAGTATTAAATGTTCAGTTGACCATCACAAAATAAAAAATACACCATATATAATAATTCTAAAATGTGAATTATCATTCAAAATAATTTTTCATTCATACTATATTAATACAGATATATACATGATATTTCCCACATAGGATTTTCATAGATATTCACATCAACATTACATTTCCAAAAAGGTTCATAAATTTAATTCAATCAATTAGAAACACAATTCTATTTTAAATAAAATATACAACAATGCCTATGTTTATGTCTTCCGTATTCCCACTAAGAACACATAGTTCCACCTATTTTATATTCTCTCTATTATTTATCTATCAAATCTATGTAGAAATATCTATGTTATTCGAATTATTCATAATTTAAAATTCAAATAACAAGCTACCTTTCAACATTAAAATTCATCGAACTCAATTCCATACCTTGTATCTCATTTAAATATATCTCAATCATTGGAATTTTAATGATCATTTAATGGATATCTTGAAAATAACAAAACCTATTTTAGTTTTCAAAATCATAAAGATTGTTCAAATTTATCTATAATATATAAATCAAATCATGAAAGCTTACATTATTGAATGACTGATCAGTTTCTACCTTAATGTTCTTGAACATTCAGATATTTCATGAAATGATATATGGATTTTTGGTGACAACCTATTTCCTGATACAAAATGCCCAAAAATATAAGAATACTGGCCCTATATCATTTCGACTACATGAAATCAGCACATGATTCCTTCAATCATATTTTATTACTGAACCTATCCTGGTGGAACCATTTTATCCCAACATATGAATCGTGAAATTCAATGATTTACTAAATTCACCCAAGTCATATCCCTGGTGTACCAATGTGTATCTCTAAGACACATGTTATTTAGATTTGCTAAATTAATAAACCATATACAAAAACTTTGTATAATATATCTTTTACTCTTTTAATCCCAAATAATAACCTTATATATGAAGATAATTTTCTACTTTACTATAATTTAATACCATTTTAAAAGTGACCCATAATCTCCCAACAAGAATTGTTCTTTTATAATTCTAAAATCATTAGGATATAATTATGGCCTTCTTGAATATAATTCCATCCATGTCCACTAAACCCCAAATATCATTACACCTTCTCACACATATTAATTGAACTAAATCTTGAAACACCAATTCCAAATATCTCAATGAAACGAATACTAACATCAGAATCACCTTAAATAGTTACCGTATTCAACAAAAACAAACTAAAAACATCATCATTATTTATAAGAATGAAATTGTTTTCAATAAACAACGATATTAAACAAAGATGACACACAACCAAATGGTTTTAGCAATATCTCTCTTTTTATTTTTTTACATTTCTTCTGAAGTGACGATGCATCATGTAGATGGATATAACCCCTCATTCAATCTATTTTAATCCATGATCCCATGAATAAATGTATTTTATGGAATTATTTTTATCACCCTTCATAATAAAATTATAAATGTTCATATTTAATCAAGTAATTTTAGAATATAATAGAATTTGATCACCATTAATATTCACTTCAATTCACTATTTGAAGCCACATCATTGAAAATCCAAGTGACAAAGAAATGTAGATTGGGAAATTTAAAATCGTAAACTTTTATAATATACGTATTTATATATCTTTTTCACTCTCATTATCCTCTATATATATATATATATATATATCTTTCATCATATTATAAAATATCAACATAACCTTGATCTTTTTTCAATCATCCTATCTATTCTATTCTATTTTAAAACAATTTTCAGATATACCTGTATTCTTTTGAAGGAGTTATAGTATGTGAAATTAACTACAAGGATATGAGTCAATAAAAAATACACTGAGCCTAATAATTCAGAACTCGGTGTAGGAAACATGTTTGTGGGTTCATAGCTACAATGTTTTTAATGTTACTCAATTATTTCTATAAACACTTACATCTTGATAAATCACATTCTTAAAAAATCCAACTACAAGGGATCTTAGTCACACTAAAATATAGAATCCAATGTATATCACTTAAATAAAAACACAATAAAATATGTTAACATAACTGATCTCCTTTATTAAATATAAACCACTTATATTAATTTATATCAACTGTCTCTATTTATTCATGGGAATTGTCCATTCACATATAAGTAAAATCATCGATTAAAAGTTCATAACAAACTCTCAACCACTTATTATTCATAATTGATTCTTTTCAGAAGCGTTAAGTATCATAAAAAGATAGTTGTTGGAATTTTTTGGTTACCTTTTATAAAAAACACTAACATTAAAAATTTAGTTATAACTTCGTCAATTTGTCCATATTCATCATTAGTGACATCCAAAACTTAGAATAAACCTAATAACCAATTTTAAATTCAAAAAAAATATCATAATTTCATATTGAAAATTCAAAAATGGTTTTGAAACCTGTTTCACTCCAAATATGGATACATATATCTTTTAATTAATCATTTAAGCATGTATAACTGTATTCATCTTTCATTCTTCACAGTTGATACTTTATATCACTTACAGAACTTGTTTTCATTACCAACCATTTATTTTTTTAAATATTGAATATATCTTTATATTTCATAAGTACAATCATTTAATATCTCAATAAAATTGAAATAAGAGCCTTTGGAACATTTACCACTAGTGATACAATTTTTTGGAATAGTTTTCTTGTTTTTTATAAATAATGGCTACTTCATGTACCTCTTGTTTCATTTTATATATAGTCACTATAATTAATTTTTCATAATGAACATTCACCCTAGTATTCTATATTCATCTCCTTCTAATTCATATACCTCATTGCTTATGTCTCCTCCAAAATACAACATCACCCCAATCATCAAATATGGAAATTATGTGCATGGGGAAAGGTATAACTTTGACATAATTAAGTAGAGGAATATAGTTGGACATGGCTCACCAAACCATTGTTCCCATTTGTCTTCCAAGGCCACATAGTGATTTTATTTTGTTTTTCACCACAATTTAAACTTTCATATTTCTAGTAGACAATAATAGTGGTATTTCATTCAATGATACTAATAATACATAATTTCCATTGAGATTTTGTTTTTTAACTCTTATTTTAAAATTTCTTCATTAAAATTCCCTATATTGGAATCTTTTCAAATATTTTACTTATGAATGTTTCAAAACATTGTATAAAAATACATACTTCTGTAGTTATATATTTTTATCCATGATCTTTCCATTTCATAATTTAGAGAGGCTTCTTTCTCACTATATCTTTTATTCTAGCTATGAGTACAAAAAACCCTTTCTTCATAGCATTCCAAAAATTATTATTTCCCTTCCATAAGGACTATTATTTAATTATATACTTTGATTCATAACTCACAACCCTTTAATTTTATATATCATCTTTCCTTAAGAACATAAATAGATTTTTTAATGTAATATAGTTTCCTTAAGCACATGAATATATTTTATCTTCTTATGCAAGTTAGAAGTTTAAAAGTTATAGGAGAAGTGGTTTCCCAAATATTATGTACATTGTTCTCCTATTACACTATATTTCATTATGTCCTTTGGAACAATATTGAAATAGAATCATATCATAATGTTCAACACTTATTATTTTCATCAATGGTTTTCGTCAAACACTTGAAATTCATTACTTATTCATTATATGGTCACGTCATCTAAAACAAAAATATATGATTTATAAGATATAGATTGAATGCCTTTGAATTGGAACAACCTTACATTTATATTTATATTTTTTTCAAAACAGCTATACAACAATTTAAAGGAGAAAAAATCAATGGAATGTAAATTGTACCTCCTTTATTATAGAATTAAATACATATATATTATCTTCTCTCAATAGCCTGAAATCACTCATATTAAATATTTACAAATACATATTATATGACTAATAATTTCAGAATAAAAACACATTAGGTCATACTTCTATATTTGGATTCACTAGTATGATTCAATTACTTTATTCACTTTCATACTTTTATTCCATCCTTAATTTCTTGAACACCTTTTATTTCATTTATTTTATTATATATTGATATATTGATACCTTTGTAAGATTATGTATCCAACCATAAACATGCTCATTCCAAAAAAAAACATTCTATTGAAACTTCAAGGTACTCCCCAAAAATTATTCATATCTGAGAAAATACATATTGAGTTTTCTTCTTCATTTCCTAACATAACATTACTAACAAATTACTTTATATTTAATAGATATCCTTAATTTTAAAAAATATTTTTATTTTAATTCATATACCATTTTTAGGATCCTCAATTGATATTTATTTACTTCTTATAAAGATACTAAAATATATATAAAATCTATTATTATCTTTTATTTTATATGTAAATATGTATTCATGATTGACATGCCTTATTTTAATCTCCTTCAACAATATTTAATTGTTATTAACGATTTTTGACTGGAAATTTATCTCAAACTCCATTATTCCATATAATTGAATGACCATGGATACATGGCCCTTGAAATTATTTCACAATGAGATAATTTGAAATCATTTTAATAGTATCATAATATTATCTAAATGTTTTATCTGAATATTCATTATTTTTATGAATCTCTTCCTTATATACCTTTGATAAAACCTAGTCTATCACTTCTTTATTTCTAATTTCATTAAAAATGTGTGACTATTCTATATTATTAAACACTCACAGGTCATTATATTCAAATAAATCATTATGAAATAAATATATGGATGTATTATTTAAAAAAACATCTTATTCAATAGAATCAATTCTATCATATGATTCTTTAATTGAATCACTGGGACTTTTGATCACCTTGTCTTTTTCTTCAGCCTTTTGATTCAAGTAAATACATGATTTTAATTCTTCACGAATTGAATTTCTTCAACTACTTGTTAAATTTGGTTTATCTCCCCCTTAATTTGGCCAACATACTTATATAACTATTTCAAAAGTCTTCTAATATTCTGATTCTTTTTAATTTGAATAACTAATTGTATAAGAGTAACAAAAGTTTTTAAATCATTGTAGAGACGCCCTTTTAATTTATTATTATATCGATAAACATGATCCATTATAATTTGATAACATAAATCAAGTTTAAAAATAGAAAAAAAATATTAGTATTAGATGAAAAATATTCATAAGAAAAAAAATTAGGATGAATCCAAAATTGAACTTGAATATGATACCACATATAATAACCTAAGGCTCCCTTGGAAGGGAGGGGAAAATCATGGAGAAAAAATATTTAAAAATTATCACCTCTATCATTTTCCCTTTTGAACATGTTCTCTTGACATAACAAATACTAATAATCCTTTTATTACTTTTTGATTAACAACTCATCAACATAAAATATCATGCATATTTGAAGAATGCAAAGAGTTAAAGGATGTATAGTTTAACATGATTCACCCACACTAGGATACACCTAAAGAGTATACAATCATAATTATTTGGGAGTCCCAAATCTATAATAACTCATTATTCTTATAGATTCAATATTTTAGTGACATCACTCCTCACTGAGGATCACTAATTGTACAAGTTAATGAAAGGTCTCTACTCACCAGAACTCACTACCTATAGTGTATTAGTTATGGTTAATCCTTACTAAGGCACTTTGTTTACTAAATTGTTTAGGGAATAGATCATAGCTTCCTATGGGTCGCTTCCTTTTATCGTGAATTTAACATTACTGTAGATAATAGTTGTTAATAAGCTCATAGAACACTTCATAGTTTGTTGATTTAATGTTTTCTAATTGATTATAATTTGAAATATAAATCAAATTTTCAGTTGTTACCCTTCGTTGTATACTCGTGTGCTACTTCCAAATTCAACTATCATATATGAACATTTATATTTGATATAATACATGTGTATTTTATATTTAGTCTACCTTCACACATAAATAAATATTTCAAATATAATAATTCCTGTAATTTAATTTTCCTTGAATATAATCTATCCCCCTCGCTTTAGTAATCCCTATGTATATATGATATTTCAAAAATTTGTTCTTTTTGGATATGAACATCATCTTCCATTTCCAACACTAATCTTAAATGTAATTCAAATAAGTAGAGTATAATTAATCTTATAAGTTTAATTTACAGTGAATAACATTTTTCTATATTTATCTTTCCCATTTAAAACACACAGCTCCAATTATTCAATATTTTATCAATTGTTTTTCTATTAAATCTTCATAAAAATCTCACATAAATCATGATAATTTGAAATTTGAAATTGAATAAACTAACTTCATATAAACATAAAAAATATTATAGTAAAAATATATACATTAGATATTTTTAAAATAGATCTATATCATTTAAAATTGAAATGAGTTGTTAATGAATGTCCGAAAAACCACCAAATGTTCTTGAGGTTTTAAAATTATAATGTCTATTAGAATTTCTCTAGATGACATAAATCATGATGTGACGTCATATTTTATAGCATGATTGATCAATTAATTACTAATATTTCAACAACCTACAGTTTCATTTAAGCATAGCATAAGACTATGAAAAAAATGTATTTTTAGATTCATAAAAAACTAAAATTCAATAATCAAAATCATCTATATGTTTTATGAAAGAAACTTATGATTTGATTACATAAATTGTATTTTATGATTGAGATATTTTGGCATGACACTCCTTTAATAATATAGATATCATTGAATTCAAATATTTATTGAATTCCCCCATGTCTTCTTCATGTAATTTCCACTAGGTCAAGGCATGATATAATTGGATCATATTTTATAATGTTGGAAACATCAATCATGTCACATAAGAAATATTTCAATTATTGTACAATAAAAAATAATAACCTTATTCTTGGAGATATATTTCCTATTTCCCAGACAGAAATTTCATTCATGGAATAACCAATGTTCCCATACTGTGACTTATTCTAACTAATTCTATAATCATAATCATATTTTTATAGTCATCTCCTATATAATTCAATCGATTTCCACTTGAATCCAAATATCATAACACCTTCTCGGACTTATTTTATGAACTGTATCTTAAAACTCTAATTCCATTATCATAATGATAAGCATGCTCAAATCACCATCACTATGTATGGTTACTTCATTCAATCAAACCAACTCTCAATATATAAAAACATTATCAGTGTTGAGTGAATTTCAACCTTCAATGATTTACAACAAATTCAACTTGCATCATCATTATTGTAACAATTATCATACCTGATATTGGACCAAGTCCAAATTTTGTGGTGTATGAATCAGTTAATGGGGTTTCTAACTCTATTTATATAGGAACCACCATACATCGTTCTGTGTTGTTACCAACTCCAGTTTTTGTATGAATTAATTGCACCTTGAAACATGTATGCCTCTGGAATATACTGACCTTATTTATGCTACAACTGTCTTTCTCAACCCCCCCATTATTTTTGGGTATGAACTACAAAAGATTATATACTAAATAAATAATGTAAAATCCCTTTATTTTGAATAGATATGCTTCATCGCATTTTACGATGAAAATTCTACAAAAAGGGAAATATATGTGTTGACCTCAGTAGTATCCAACCATAAAATACTACAAATCATTTCATGAAAAGTCAAATCACATGTCTGGTACAATAGTGTATGAAATATGTGGGAATCATTGATTCATGTAGTTTTGTACCACTAGTACATGTTTAGCTATAACATCTGAGTATACGACATGTACTTCGAATTATATTATGTTTATTTCTATTGAATAGTTCAGCTGGGTTCAACCTACACAGTATGTGCATTAGGGTACATGATTTGTGGGACCCAAGGGCCAATCATATGTCTATTGTAAGAATTTCTTGAGTCGTGTTAACAAAATACATGATATATACCTTATACCATATACTTATGGGTCCCATTTGGTTAGCTAAGATGGTGCTCTAATACAATCCAAAGCCACATGGTTTGATTTATACAATATGGGATCCATATTCAAACCACATGTATTATTTTTTAAAATATAGAAACCCTAGTTTAATAGGAGGATAAGGATAAATTATTTTTCACCCAATGTACTACAGTTAATGTAGTGTAAAATTCTAGATCTAAATTCCTTGTCCATCTGTATTTCACATTATGGATTTTATTTCCTCCCCTACATCATGGCATGCCTTTCCTACCACCCAATGCTGACACCCCGGGGAGTCACCTTCATTCCATCAGCAACCCACTACGCTCACTTCCATCATTTTTTTCACTATTGGGTTAATATTTCTTTCCCAAAAACACTATTTACACTTCACTTAATCCCCAAAAATAATCTTTTTCGCAACTACTATGTCAGCCTGACACCATCTCTTCATGTTTCTTAATAATTTTTCATCTTGACCACTAAATTTCAACATATCAGTCATTGGAATATAATGTGAAGAAAAAATTCACAATATGATCATAAGGAGGGCGTGAATAAATAATTATTCATTTATTTCTCAATGTGTTGTTATTTTTTTATTTTTATTCAAAAAAATGTGATATTATGAAAATGTTTGGAACATGATTTTTTTTCAAAATACCAATTAATATAATGGATAGAAAATAAATACAAAAAAATATTACATATATAATAATAATTTTCCATTATTAATTAATTATTAGCATAAATATTCTAAAAAAATTTCCTATAACTACGCAAATTAAGAATGTATCATTAAATTTTGTGAATGATTATTTAAGTATAAAAACATTAAAATAATTATTTCTTGAAATAAATTATAAATATTAGGATTTATTAAAATAATAATAATGTTGAACATTTCATTTATATTAATTTTTAAACTTCCCAGTTTTCAATAGATAATCATTTTGATTACACCGTGGAAATAATTCACAACTATAATAAAGTCAAATATTTAATGAAAATTTTAAATGAAAATATAGATTAATTATTTTCATTATTTCATCAATAAAATATATGATTTTAATATGAGGGAAAAAGAATATAAATACCTTCTTAATAATTTATGATGAATGTTATAGATTTAAAACATATAGTTATTAAACCTGAGCATTAAAAATCATCCATTGTTGAAATTTGAATCCTCCTTTTCTTCATGATATAATTTATCGTTATAAATTATATACAGGAAATGAAATTCAATCCTAGAATATATCTATCCTATGGTTCCATCATTAGTGGTAGATCAACCTCTAATTAGATAACTAAAATAACTATTTATAATAGAGGATTAGGTAAATCGAATAAAATAATGAAATGCTTAAAAAGGTTTTGTATAAGGCATTATACTAAAAATCACAATTCATGCCCCTCCTTCGGAAAACAAATTATAGAAAAAAACCAAGATGTTATATTTTTCACCACAGTTTCTTATAAAGAGATTATATCATCTATATTCATGGGGATAAATATTAATTTACTTAATAATGATCAAATATCCCTAAAACCCCAACCAGATTAGAATTTCATAAAAAATTATTCCAGGGAAAAACATTTTTTTGGTTCAATAGATTGATTGGAATGTCTTCCCCAAGGCCATTATCTTGTGTAAATTTACCATTTTACCCTTTTAAATTAAATGGGTCTTGGTAACACATAATTGGGTTATTCCCTAAAAGAGAAAAACACTTGTCACTACATAAATTTCACCTTTAAATTTTTTCCCTATAAGAAGTAAATTTCATTAGATATTAAACCATTAATATTTTAAATTAACAACATATATAAAAAAACCATCATAACATGACCTTCAATCAACTCTAGAGATCTGAGCTCTTTGAAAACCTTGGACGCATCAAATTTTGGAATAATCCTCCCTTAATATTACATTCATTAAATATAACTTACTCATATTTAAACCACTTCATAGGATTCATTTACCTCAATCTCATTCAATAAAATCCTCAACAAATACGTAATCATTCATTTCATGAATCCCACTAAGATTACGAACTAAATTATTTTTCACCCTTAGTTCACCCATCATAAAAGCAAAAGTAAAAAACCATAAAACATCAACATGAACCTTATTATGGATTTTTATCATGTTTGAAACACCCTAATATTTTGTGAATTATTTTTTTTGAAAAAATTTAAACTTATTTATATTTTTTAACTTACGCAACACTATAGATAGATTATTTAATATTAAAGAACTATTCGTGTCTTTTGGGTTCATGAATCACCAAGTTATTCATGAAAAACAAACAATATAAAATTTATTTATCTATATGTGGAACATTGAGGTTATATTTCATTGTGTGCAATAATGACTTTCCTTGATGGCTTGTGAAACACGCAGGGAAAAGTTTTACCGAACAATTGAATGTCATTAAAATGTTATTACATAATATTGTAAAATGTAACCAATCCAATAATTTATGAAATTTAAATATTATTAACTAATTTATGAAAATATATGGTTTACGAAAAATATAAAATGAATTTATATGTTACCAATTAATTATAAATAATTATGATAACTGGTTGAATATAGAAGAAAATGTTATTATTATAAGTTGTTCAACCGTAAAAAAATACTTTTTTTATAATTAGTCAGATATATAAATTTAATGTGTATATTTTATAATCAATCATATATTTTTGATATTAATTCATTAGATTTTATTTAAATAATGTAATAAAAAACCCATTTTTTGCATAAAAACCTTATTTTAAAATCAAATTAGATAGTTTTCCCACCCTTTAATGGATAACCCAATATAAATCCAATATTTGGAAGTTTTATAGATTTAATATGTCAATATAAAAATTATATTTTTAATATAAACATAAAAAATAACTTTGGATATATTTTGGATACCTTTCTCTAGTGTTTCAGTTTTTAATAAATTGCTAAAAAGTTTGATTTTTTTTCAAAAGTACTTTATCATCAAATTTATTTAAAGGATAATTTATAATTAAAATTTGTTTAAAAGTTTAATTATATTCTAATTTAATAATTTAATACAATTTATTTCATCAGAACCAATTTTACATTGAAATTGGATGTAAAAATGTTGTAAATTGTTAAATGTTTTAACATTAAAAACCCGCATTGTACACCCAACTGCGTGACTAATTTCAAATTAATTTATGCCACTTATGTGATAGGAGTTTGAAAATTTATATTGTATATATGGAATCATTATAATTTACAATTTTTAATAAGTTTAACTTTTTTTATGACCAAATATATTAGTGATGTAATTAATATTAATTACATATATTAAGGTAAAATCAAGATTTACCAAGGACTAAACATTATATTTAAGACCCAAAATGACACAAAAACTTGTCCAAAACCAATTTTATGGGAAATAATAGGCCATTAACCTTAAATTATTTATTTTGGTTTTTTTAATTATTTAGGAAAAATGTTGGTACACCTAACTTGTTTTCAAAAATTCTAATTATGTCCTTTCCCTTCCTTATAAAAGGCCACAACCTATCCCTCTTCTTAACACCTCCATAAACACATAATATTAGGAAATATATGACCAAAACCAATTAAAACATCCGTCCATTAATCCTATAGTTTTATTTTTATGCATAAATTCTTCCAAGGAAGCCTTTCAACACAAAATAAAAGCAGTTACCCGATTAAGGGGTAACGCTTTCTCACAGACTTTTTTCTTTTATTTTCCTTATCATACACATAAAATATCTTTACTAAAATGTTCTATAAAATACCTATATCATAAATATACTATAATGTTTTTATTCTATATTTTAAACCTAAACCTATACTCACCTCCATCTAATGGGTAACAAACATACAGCTTATGTGTACGGCGAACTACTGCCACACTAAATGATGATTGTTCATTTTTCCTTTACTGGCACTCATGGTTGATATTATGATGGACACTATATTTATATATGTTATGTATTATAATTTTTATGGATATAATATTCTATAATTATTTTAAAAAATATATATCTGTATACATTCCATTTGATCTTAATATTATAATTCCATTTAAGGATGTCTGGACAACCACCCCTTCAAACCAATATGATTCGTTGACACACTACATGGAATGTATTAATGATTTAGTGAAATTATATGATATATATAAAACTATAATTCTATTCTAATTATATTATATAATTATACACATATATGTCATTTTCTATATTTCATTCAATATAACAATAGACACAGAAACAACATTCATGCATATGTATGGCTTACCGTCTCTAGGAACGATGTCTAACATTTCATACTTCAATATTATATAGATTAATATATTAAAAATATAATACATATAAATGATATTTATATCATGTATTAAATTATGGAATAACGATATAATTATAAGGACCAACAATATAACAAAATAAGACACATCCTAATTACAAAGAGAATATTATCCGAAATGAAGCCATAATATAGGATAGTTAACTAATTGGTACTATAATCCTATAATCAAACCTTATATGGTCTTAAATATAATAATATAATTCTATAAAATATTTATAATAAATTTATGTTTATTATGAAGATTTATTGAATGAGTATGACAACATTCATGATACAAAGTACGAGATATTTCATTTCAATATAATTTCTGTGAGATACACGCCTTTTTCACCACTCACTTACATTTTATGGTGTATGTGCTACACATGAATGTATTTTATGTATAGTATACTTTTATTTGTGGGTATTTACATATCCATTTTATGTACATTGTTTCATGAGGTTTATGTTTTAGAAGTTACCAAATCACTAAGAGAGTTTTGTCTGAATTTTCCATCTTTGAGACTATTATTTTGTTATGCAGCTAAATTCATTTTTGAGGTGTATATAATTCCATTTTACATGATATATCTTTAATCAAATTATTCTCATGATATTATATTCTTAATTTTATTTTATTTTCTTACATGGAGATTGTGATCCAAAGTTACAAAGTAGTAAGTGTTTATGGAAACAATCTCATCATTATTCAATATTATAAATGATTATGCTTCCATTGATAAAATATTGTGATCTACTAATCTAGATATATCGTTAGTTTATTTTTCATTTTTATTTCATGTTGAATTCATACATTCATACAATTATTTCACCCTTTGGTGTATAAGATAATTAAAAATGTTATATTATGAAATCCCGACTCTACCCACACTTTAGTTAGAAATTTGTGTTCCATCAAAACTAAGTTTTATAAAAATAGTTTCTAAGAATATTATAATATTATCCTATAATAATTAAAATAAATTTTTCCCTTTTTATCTTTTACTAATTTTTTCAAAGGATTTTTTTTATATTTACAAAAAAAATCATTTTTTACCCTTTTACCATGAAAAATAAATGTTCTTTTTACCTCGTATGGGATGTACAAATTTACCCACTATATTTTCAGTAAAGCATATTTTTAATATATTAAAAGTAAAAAATTTATAATTTTTTTTAAAATTATTTAAAAAATGGTTTTCAAATGATTATCAATCTTCTTTCAAAATTTATCAAGTAAGAGTTTTTTCAAAAAAAAATCAATATTTCAATGTAATTTTTCAAATTTATTTTCAATGAAATTTTTTCAAAATGTATTAAATATTTGTTTGTAAGTTTTCAAATATTCTTGAAATAAAATTTATTTTCAAAAGTTTTGGATCTTATTTTATATATCATCAAGGAAAATTATATTCGAAATGTTTTTATTCATCTTTTATGTTTTTTCAAGGGAAAAGGATTTAAAAAAGATTTCAAGTATTCTTTATATGTTTTCAAAGTTTTTTATAAACTTTTTTTTTAAATGGTCTTATGTATTAATGAATCCTTTTTAAAATAAGAACAGATTTTTTTAATCAATAAAAACTTTTGAATGATATTTCAAAAAAAAAAATTCATCTATGATGCAATATATTGATGTTAATCATTCCTTTGTAGAAAATTATCTTAAGTTTCCATTATGTTTTTTGGAATGGGTTATTCTTAATGTCATGGTCTTTGTGAAACTCAATCCTCTTTCACATTCAATTTTTTATGAAATCGGTTTATCTTTCAAGGCTTATATGTTTATTAAAAATATTTCTCTTTCATGTGTTATATTTTTTTAAAACCTGTATATCTTTCATTTTTTATGATTCTCATGAAATGATTATGGAATACGTATCTTTTTCCTAAAGTAATGATATTATTTCCTACAATACTGAAAAACTAGCCTTTAATAGCCTTATAAATGAATTTTTTCAGTGCTAGAAAAATGCATACTACATGAATGAGGCTAAAAGCCATTGTATTTTATTAGTTCTAGAAAAGCACTAAGAAATAGGAACCTTATCAATGCATTAATTTAGCACCACCAGAGGAACCATTTATCAATGCCTATAAAAGCAATGAAAAAAGGTCTTTTATCATCACTTTTATGAGAACTAATAAAATTGACCTTTAAAAGAGCTTATAGAAGCACTGATAAAGTAGATATTTATCATCACTTTTAAAAATTCATGATAAAAGGCCATACTGTTGAGTGTTGTAACTGAACAACTATAGTGTTCAATAAGAGCACACCGTAGCACCAGACACACCCGATATCAACAAAAACAAGTCCCAATACATGATTAAAATGAAATTAAATCTACAACACAAACACAAATAAAACACTATACTATATACATTTTAAACATTGTTTCATACAATTACATTAATACAAATTATGAAATACATGAAAAAACATCAATGTTCCTTTTAATATTGACCTGAAACATGTTGTTTCCCCAAAAACCACACAAGATCGGGTAAAATAACGCACGTTCAGAAGAAAAAAAATCATTGGTTAATAATAATATAATGAAATAAATAAACATAAAGTGTTAATTTTAATAAAATTGATGTCAATTTAGAATAAAAATATTCACTTGGAGTCATACCAATCACACTGTGCATCAGATTGATGTTCAGATTGTAATAAAATGAATAGTTGTGAATAAAATTATTTTTATTTTATTTAAATGACATTTATGTATCCTTACCGATTATAATATATTCATTGAACAATGATCACAAGACTAGTATAAATGTAGGGTTTTAACAAATCCATTTGGCATAGACAAAGGAAGTGATGAACTCAAATAGTAGTATCATAACCTATAAAGCCCATTTATCGATGATTCTAAGGCATATTGTTTTTTGGGTATTTTCATAAGACCAAGCCCATGTGGATATCAAACAACTTAAGCATGAGAAAACCCATTTATGGGAGAGGTTCAATATCATTGAGATCATGGCCCAACCCATGTTCACCGAACTACCCCGTGAAAGCCCCACAATCACACAGCTTACTCTCAAGGTGTATTCTTGTGTAATAAAGGGACATGTAATAATACACGAGCATCATGGATTTTCAAAAATATTTTATAGAGAACAATTAATATATTTTTACTATTATTGTTACTTTGTAAATCCTTTTTATAGTAAAAATGGTATTTTTGGATAATACTGAAATTCAATTAAGAAATCTATTTTGACGTATTAATAAATAATATATTAATTTTTTTATCTATAAAATTATTTTTATTAAATATAAATGGCCTTATAATTTTTATTAAGTCATATATAATTTTTATTAAGTCATATATATTTTTTATTATAGTTTTAAAACTATTTTTGACAAAATCGTTCAATTTTCAATAAATGTCGGTTCTTATTTTAAAAGTAAAAAATTACAATATGTTAGAAAAATATTCAGGTAAATTAAATATTATTTTTCAAATTAAGACATCAAAATAATCAAATGGTGAATTTTTCATAATTTTTTGAGACTGTCGAATTTTCTGGTAAAAATTTAACAGTGTATACAAATATAAAGTGTTTCATCACATTATAATTACCCAGTATGGATGAAACAAAATACAATAAAAGAAAAATTCTTCCAAATATATGTTTTTTCTTTAAAATTATGTTATTTTTGTTTATTTAATTTATTTGATAAAGCCTTAGTGAATCCTCCATGATAAATAATATATTTAGAGATTTTAAAATCATTTCCATGAAAGTTTTACTCACCTCCACATAAGGAATATAAATATTTTGATATATTCATCCCATAGACCTAGAAAATAATTTATTCCACCCCCTTTTCTAGAAACAATGGAAAAACCCATGGGATGGTTTGTATTTTTGAATATTTTATTGTGTATTGACAAAACCAAAATAATAAAAAAATCCCCATAATTTCCGATATAAACCCACCCAAGGTCCCATTTATCTTCACTCAAGATATTGAATCTCAAACACCCTCTGAACCCTACTCATAGAGTCCTCTTAAGTCTCCCCCAATCTCCCTAGAATCCTCCTCCATGCCTTTTATATCGAACATCCATGTAAGAGATTCCTCTTCTCCTCTTTTAATTCAAGTGACATTATTGAGAGTAGTTAATTTAATTTCAATATATCCTTTTAAAATTAGTTTTTAGTCATTAAATAACTATCCAATTAATATTATTTCAATGACTGATCATGTATCTCTACCCCCCCCCCATTTGGACCCTTACCTGAGATGGTACTATGCTAAAATTCTGTAAGGGATTTCTTTCTTCTCATTTCCATTCAAGCCTTTATTTTATATTTCACATATAAATTGCATTTAATATATTGGGATATCATATTAAAAGTTCCCCTTACTATCTTTTTCATTCATAAATAATGAAAGACCACATTATCTCTCATAAAAAAAATTTCGAATTAATATTTGAAATTGTTATGCTGTCAAAATTGAACCATGATTTTCCATGACAAAATCATTGTGTAGTGAATTCCATACCAATTTATATATCAATGGTATTCACCTTTATAATCATGTAATTATTTATTGGGGACATACACATTTTTATTAAAAATTCCTTAATCACGAAATAAATTAATAATCCTTGTTGTTTGATATATGTGGCTCACTTATACATTAAAACAAAATGATTATGAATGGTGCTCCCTGATAGCACTCCAATGCATTGGGTAATGTTTAGTATCAATTTACGCCAAGTGAAATAAGGTTTTACTCATGATAATTCATGTTAAATGAGGGTTTTTTTCATTATAATTTGTCTTCAATTACGTTTTACTCAAGAAAATCCTTGGGAAATGAGCCTTGGATGATGATAATATCATGTTGTATGTTGTTGCCACATTTCCATGTTATGAATACAATGCTATAGCATGAAATTAATTTCATGTTTCTTTTGTGCTCCATTGATATGCCTATTGACTAACATGTATTGTCCTCCTTATGTTAGGACATATTTATTCCTCTACTTGGCTTTACAGCTCAAGTAAGAACCTGGTTCTATTTTTTGAGATAAGGGCTTCTTCTTTTCTCTTTTCCTTAAGTTTTTTTGAGAAAATAAGGAAAATGGTGGAAAATCATAAATTTTGGGACTACACCCCAAGTACATTTCCACACGCCATGTACTTTGGCCGTATGGGATGAGTACACAAGGTGTGTAGCCCTGTGGGCGACCAAAGGTGTAAAAATTGACTACAAGACGTGTAGTGGGTATTTACATGTCATGTAGTCAGTCGGTAGGCAAAGAGTAAGGTGGTGGCTAGCTGTGCGGTAGTACACTCTAGGTACCCATGTTTCACACGATGTGTACTCATGTCTACATATGAATAGTGCTACATTGGCGAGAAACCACTGAAGGAACAGTTAGAAAATTAAAACTACATGTCATGAACCCAATAGTACACGCCGTGTTGTCTATTTTTTTCACTTAAAATGGGCACTATCCTCCCATGTTCATAGGGTTGGGTTAGAACTGGAGGATAACATGGGAGGGATGGGCGAAGCTTTGGATATCCCCCGATCATGTACCGGGAATCCGTTTTGGCACCGTCGATCTCCCTGGAACCGCACAGGTGTTTTCTCCCCCCTCTTGGTGTATTTCATAACAATTATTCCCTTAAAGGATGTTATTTGAGTTTGAACGAAGTTTTATTTCACCTTAGATCTTCGTTGTTCATGGGCATTTTTAGAAGCGTCCTTCACATATACCGATCAGGGGATTTTACGGTAGGTGGATTGGTGTTTAATTTCCCACTATTGTGTGTTTGTGTGAATAGTTTTTCCACGAACTCATGTTGGGGTGTCGTGTGGCTGAGGACTTGGCTGTTTTAAATACCTAGAATCATAAAGGTAATTAAATGTGATAATAAATTGTTGTTTGGGATCACTACATTGATCTAGGACCACCCTAGGGGGTGGTTTCCTCTGTTTAGCCATTTGGCTAGGATACCCGAGGGCATGCCTTTATAATAATGATTATAGAATTGACTTGAGAGGAATTTCATGTGTATTTCTTGTTTACATGTTGGGCATGGAACTGTTACTTGTTTATCCCGATGGTAGTGTTTTACATAGCCTGAGGGTAGTGCATCTTTTAGACTGAGGGAAACTTCTTATGTGATTGTGTAAAATAGACTTTGTTCCTAAGGGTGACACTTTGTACCCCTGAGGGCAATATCTATTATTCTTGTGGGCACCTGCCTGTGGGTTATGAATCTGAATACCTTATGGTAAGTGTTCTCTTATCTGAGGACACTAACTGTCACATAGAAAATTCACTGTGGTGGTTTCCTTCTATTGAAAGATTAATTGAATAATAAAATGGTAATATAACTGGTAAAGTTAGTTACTTTTGAGTACTACTTAGTTTATTGTATTTTACTACTACACACTATTGTTGCATATTTTCACAAAGTTGGGCACGAGCCTTTGGTGGGTGCCTACTAGGATGTATTTCTCACTCCCTATTTGGGTCATGACTTCGGCCCAAACAGATTATGTTTCTATAGGTGTGGATAAGGGAAATAGTCTCTATACAGGTACATGATTATTGCTGAGAAGTAGGGGAGCATGGGACCAGCTTAGGCTCGCGATGCTGCTGGCTGTTTTGTTTTTTTTCTGTCGTACATGTACTTTCTATTGTATTGTACTGTAATGTTGTGTAACATGTTCTGGCTGTTTTCTTAGAACTTGTGGCATGTTGCATCATTATCTATATAACTGGTTGGTTATCTTTACTACAGTTGTTTATTTTCAATATGTATGATTTATTGCTTATGCTATTGTTGTATGTTTTATTTATTAATTCCACTGCGCTACACTTTGAAAAATTAGATACTAGTTTTCCCACTATCAGATCTGGGCCGTCACTGCTAGTCGGGAGCCTCTGGCATTTGGGTAAATGCGCTTGAGGTCATTAGACCAACCGAGTTCGGGGCACTCGTTTAGTGGCACCCAGATCCGGGACGTTACAAAGTGGTATCAGAAGAGTTCTTTTCTTTGAATTACTATTTGGAGCCTTAGTCAGGGATTGGATGGAAACGGTAGTTGTTAATGAGCTGTGCATGGGCGTAGCTAACCCATGTACAGGGAAAAGCCAGCCTACATTATATTTTTGCAATTTTTCTGATTTTGAAAATATTACAGTTGATTTGATTTCACCGTTGGTTGACGCACATGTGATTGTGCTATTTATATTTTATCCATGGATTCTATTTAGTTACAACCTGATGAGATGAGGGTATGCCATCTCATGCATCATTTAGGCACATGATAGAAATCACATTCCATGCATAGTTCCATGTCATGTAGGCGCATTAGAAATTGCATGTTATTGTGATTGTTGTTATGCTAGAAAAATCATGCTATTGTGATAGCTGCTTTGATAAATACCTGCTATGTGATAGGGTATTTTTGTGTGATCCTGTTGATAGAATGGACGCCGAACATTGGTTTTTGGGGAGTATGGTCCCTCATTGACTAGAATTTGGTGGATCATTGACTGTTTATCTTTATATAACATAGATAATATGCCAAACTTTTATTTCCTGGGAGTATAGGCCATCACGGATGGGAATTTTTCACTTACGTGTTGTTTTTGGTAATTTCTGGGTTCTGGGATAGTATCTGAGCCTTACTTTCTGGAAAACCCAGGATACACGCCGTGTAGTTCCTCGGACACACGTTGTGTGTTCTTCTGTTCGGGAAGAAAAGAAAACTTTTTGAGTACACATCGTGTAGTCTCTTTCTGTGTCATAGACCATGTGGGCAGGGACACGGGAAAGGGAAATGCGTGGGGAAAACACGTCGTGTACCAGATGTACACTTTCTGTAGTGTTGACCCAGTGTCTTCCCATGTAACAAACAACACGGATGGAGGAGACCTTAAAACATACATGTTGTGTCCATTATGGAACATGCTGTGTAGTCTGACCTGGGATCTGGCTGTGTCACTAACAACATGGGTCGGTGTAATCCTTTCGTATACACACTGTGTGTATATGGAACACGCCGTGTAGTTTGGGCCATGTATCCAGCTATGTAACTAACAACATGGGTCTGTGGAGCTCGTCCAGTACACGCCGTGTGCCTGAGGGACACATCGTGTAGTCTTGACTAGTGGCAGACCATGTGGACCAGACCATGTTGCTGGGGAAATAGGGTGGTGTACATGTTGTGTGCCGGTGTGACGTGCCATGTAGTATCAATCCTAGAAGTCGATCGTGTCAAAAACGACACGGGCAGTTGGAAAATTACACCATACACACCGTGTAGACTATATACACGCCGTGTAGCTTTGTTCAATGAGAGTCGTGTGGCTTAGCTGTGTAGAAGGACCCGAGTAGGGTAAGAAAAGCCATGTACATGTCGTGTAGCCAGTATACACGTCGTGTAGTCTTGTTTTACAAATCTTGAATGCCTTCTTCATCCTGTTCCATTTTTGGTCCCTTAGTTTTTAGGCTTAATAATCTTGATCTAAGGTGTGCATTTGACTTCGTAGAGTCATTCCACCGAGATGACCACACGTTGTTCGCCAGGAGAGCGACAACTATTATACTCCAAAGATGGTGGGCCATGGGCTACCAGTGGATCCTATAGCAGAGACAGATGCAGCGCCGGCCGTTATACCAGACATATGCACAGATTCACAGTTCCGTGAAGGCTTTATGCAGTTCATGCAGACCTTTCAGAGAGAACCGCCGGCTGCCACATCTATTGCTGAGCTGACTCATATCATCCAGCAACAGCGTCCGCCTACGTTTTCAAGGGATGGTGGACCACAGGCTGCGGAGTCTTGGTTGGGGTCTATGCAGACTATTTTCAAGCATCTTAAGACACCTCTAGGACGGATGGTCAATCTCAATACTTATATGTTTCATGATTCTTCCAAGAGGTGGTGGGATGTTTCTACTCAGCCAGAGAATCAAAGGGACATGGCGTGGGATGATTTTTAGACAGCCTTCTATGACTTCTTCTTCCCAGAGATGCTGAGAGCATATAGAGCTCGAGAATTCATGAATCTTCCACAAGGCACTATGTCGGGGATGGATTATTCTGCTCGCTTCACTGAGCTTCATCGTTTTCCACCCATTCTGGTGGGTGAGGAGATGTTGAGGGATATAGGTTTTAAGGATGGTCTTCGTTATGACATCTAAGAACTGGTAAATGTTTTCAGAATGCCTTCAGTACATGCTATTGTAAACCAGTCACTGATTAAAGAGAGGAACCTTCAAGAAGCTTGTGGTGCAGGATAGGGTTGTTCGGCACCAGTTTCTGGTACTATTTATACAGGGAAAAGGAAGTGATAGATGAGTTTCTCTCACAGTGACAGTAATAGCCAGGTGATTGTTTTAGGTGGACAATTCAGGTGCTACCAGTGTGGTAAAGAGGGGCACAAGAGACCGTAGTGTCCACGTGATCTAGTGGAGTGCTGAGCTTGTGGAAAGATGGGTCATCTGCAGTGCATTTGCAGGGTGTTTCGACTAGTGGGTATTGAGAGGGGTTCTGTGCAGACTCCGCATCCAGGAGTGGGACTGGTAGCTTCATTCCATTCGGGAGACTGGAATACGTCAGGCTGTGCAGGCAGAGATAGTGGTCGTGGCTGTGGTAGCCAGACACCAGGATCTCAGAGGCTGCAAGGCGGGATAGCTCAGGGTAGCCATGCTATGTCATAGGGTCGTGGCACTGGGTAGGCATATGCGGTGCAACAAACCCAACAAGAGCAGGATCCTGGACCTTGAACAGTCAGATGAACTATTCTAGTAGCTTCTCTCTTATCTTCAGTACTTTTTGATACGGGTTCTACACATAGTTTCATATATGTGCCCTTTGTGGAGAGCCTTGGGCTCTGTATTTATTCTTCTTATGATGCTATGACGCAAGATACTCCGTTGAGAACTATAACAACATGTGTGCATTAGTGCAAGGAGTGCCGCCTTGAGGTTGTTGGGTGTCACTTTCTATGGGACCTCTATGTCTTAGAGATGAAAGCTTGTGACTTCATTCTCGGGATGGACTGGTTGGTTCCCTTTCAAGCCATTGTAGATTTCTATTATCGCAGGGGGAGTTTCATGTCACCAGAGGGAGGAGAGTTTCTATTCAAGCGCGAATGGGGTGTTCAGGCGAGTCGACCTGGACCAGAACATCGTGGGCGAGGTGGAGTCATAGCCCAGATTGCGAATTTATATCTAGAAGATCAGGGGACTTCTCATACGGATTTCCCTCTAGTGGTTGATCGTTTCAGGGATGTCTTCCCAGATGAATTTCCGTGTCTACCTTTGGAGTGTGAAGTGGATTTCTCCACTGAGCATGTGCCAGGAGCAGCACTGGTGTCCATTCCTCCTTATAAGATAGACACTCATGAGTTGCAAGAGCTCAAGAGGAAGTTAGAGGAGTTACAGACAAAGGGTTTCATCCGACCCAGTACATCTCCTTGGGGTTCCCCAGTCCTCTTTTTTGAAGAAGTCAGACAGTACCCTCAGACATTGTGTGGATTATCGAAAGCTGAACCAGCTGACTGTTAAGAACTGATATCCCTTTCCGAGGATTGATGATCTTTATTATCAAAAATGTGGAGCACGAGTGTTCTCAAAGACTGACTCGAGATCTAGATATCATCAGTTTCATGTGAGACCATCAGATATACTACTTACAGCTCTTCAGAGTAGATTTGGTATGTACGAGTACTTCGTTATGCCGTTCGGACTCACGAACGCGCCAGCAATTTTCATGGAATTGATGAATCGTGTCTTCCATCCATACCTGGATTCTTTTTTGGTAGTATTCGTGGAAGACATCTTAGTGTAATCTCACACTTGAAACGACCATTCCACCCATCATGTGATTGTATTGAGTACACTGAGAGAGCATCAGCTATATGCTAAGCTCTCAAAGTGCCACTTTTAGATGGACAAGATTCACTTCCTCGGTCATATAATCTCAGAGGAAGGAGTTGTCGTAGACCCAGAGAAGGTGAGAGTAGTAGTTTCCTGGGAGCATCCTAAGAATGCGTTTGAGATACGGAGTTTATTAGGGCTTTCTAGTTACTACAAATGCTTTATCCTAGACTTATCCCACTTATAAGCGTCGTTGACCTGTTTGACTAATAAGGGTTTGAAGTTAGTTTGGTTGAAAGCTTGTGAGATAGAATTTCAGGACCTGAAAGGAAGGTTGACATCAGCACCGGTCCTAATACTTCTAGAGCATGGGAAGAGCTATACCTTTTACTGTGATGCATCAGGTAATGGACTGGGAGCAGTGTTGATGTAGGGTGATTGAGTTGTTGCGTACGGGTCTCGGCAGTTGAGGCCACATGAGAGAAATTACCCGACGCATGATCTCGAGTTGGCTATAGTTGATCAGGCGTTACGTTGTAGGAGACATTTTATCTTGGGAGAGCATTTTGTGGTTTTCACTGACCACAAAAGTCTAAAGAACATCTTTACTCAGCATGACTTGAATCTGAGATAGAGAAGGTGGGTTGAATACCTTCAGTCCTTCGATTTTGAGTTTGCCTATACAAATGGTAAAGGTAATACATTAGCCGATGCACTGACCAGGACGAATCAGATATAGGCAGTTCAGGAGGCCAGTGGTTAGTGGCATCTCATGGCCTTGTTCTCTGAGATGCATTTGGAGGTGCATGATAGTCAGGGGAAGACCTATATTTCTTCTTTATATGTGACTTCCACCCTCCTGGATAGTGTGAGGATGAGACTGATATCCGATTCATGAAGGCCTAGTTCTACGGGAGTCAGTGGAAAGTGAGGACCCTTCTCCTGTATGGACGATATGTGATGACGAAATTCTGTGTTTCCATGGAATATTTTGGGTTCCAGGGGATATACGTGATGAGTTGATGCGGGAGATTCATTCATCCTCATGGGAAGTTCATCTCGGGGTTACCAAGATGTACCGTGACTTGAGATGTCGGTACTAGTGGTCGGGTATGAAGAGAGAGATATCTGGTTCAATTACGAGATGTTCTACCTTTTAGCAGGTGAAGGCAGAGCATCAGAGGCCAGCATGACTGTTACAGCAGTTACCCATCCCGGAGTGGAAATGGGATGATGTCGTGATGGACTTCTTGACTTGGTTACTGAGGTCACCTCGAGGAAATGATGTTGTGTTGTTTGTTGTGGACAGACTCACGAAGGTACCTCACTTTTTACCGATCAAGGAAACCTTTGGTGTTGATGATCTCAAAAAAATTTGTATCCGAGAGGTCATACGTCTTCATGGGGTCCCTCATTCTATCGTTTCAAATAGGGAAACACATTTTACATCTCGTTTCTCGTAGAATTTTATGAGGGAACTGGGTACACAGGTGCTTCTGAGCACATCTTACCACCTGCAGACCAATGTCCAGTCAGAGCGTACGATACAGGTGCTTGGGGGCATGCTGCGTGCATGCATCCTAGACATTGGGGACACTTGGGAGAAGCACATACCCCTAGTCGATTTTTCCTATAATAATAGTTTTCAGTAACTATTAAGATAGAACCAAATGAGGCTTTATAAGGTAGGACATGCCAATCACCCTTGTTCTGGTTAAAGGCAGATGAGGAAGCTTTACTGGGACCATGTCTCCTGCAGAAGACTTCTGAGAAGGTCCAGTTGATTCAGAAGCAGATGGCTACCGCATAGTCTCGACAGAAATCTTATGCTGATCACCGTAGATTACCCTTGGAGTTCGTGGGCAGGGTTTTAGGTTTTCTTGCGTGTTTCAACGAGTTTGGGACACAGAAGGATCATGAGACATGGTAAACTTTTACCGAGGTATGTGGGGCCATTTGAGATTTTGGATAGAGTTGGGATGGTTGCCTATCGATTTTGGTTACTATAGAGGTATCGGGCCATGCATGACGTCTTCCATGTATCTCAGTTGTGCCGCTACCATTCAGACGCTTCTCACATCTTTCATCCCGATGAGGTCGAGCTTCAGGTAGATGATTGATTTGATGAGAATCTAATTCGTATCATGGATAAAAGCATGAATATTCTTTGAGGCTGGTTAGTTCCTCTCGTACGAGTGCTATGGATGTATGGCTGAGTGCAGGATGAAACATGGGAGCGGGAGACCGACGTACGTGCTCAGTGGCCAGAGTTGTTCTGAGCTTTATCTTTGCTACACTTTGAAGGAAAATTTGGGGACAAATTGCTTTAAGGGGGGAAGTTTATAAGAACCTGTTTCTTATTTTTGAGGTATGGGATTCTTCTTTTCTCTTTTCCTTATGTGTTTTTAAGAAAATAAAGGGAAATGGGGAAAATCATAAATTTTGGGACTACACGCCGTGTACTTTTCCACACGTCGTGTACTTCGGCCTTGTGGGATGAGTACACTGAGTGTGTAGCCCTGTGGGAGACCAAAGGTGTAAAAACAAACGACATGCCATGTAGTGGGTATTTACACGCCGTATAGTCAGTCGACAAGAAAACAGTAAGTTGGTGGCCCGTTGTGCGGTAGTACACGCTGTGTACCCAGGTTTCACACGTTGTGTACTCATGTCGATAGATGAACAGTGCCACACTGGCGAGAAGCCGCCGAAGGAACAATTAAAAAATGAAAACCACATGCTGTGTACCCAATGGTACACACCGTGTAGTCTGTTTTTGGCATAAAATGGGTAGTATCCTCCCTCGTTCACAAGGAAGGGTTAGAACAGGAGGAGAACTCAGGAGGGATGGTCGATGCTTTAGAGATCCCCCGATCGAGTACTGGGAATCCGTTTTCTGCATCGCCGATCTCCCTGGAACCGCACAGGTGAGTTCTCCATATTCCTAGTGTAGTTCTTGCTAATTATTCCACAAAGGGAACTAATTTTAGTTTGAACAAGGTTTTCTTTTACCTCATATCTTTGTTGTTCTTGGGAGTTTTTAGAAGCGTTGTTCACGTATACCGATCAGGGGATTTTAAGGTAGGTGTCTTGGTGTTTTATTTCCAACTGTTGTGCTTTTATGTGAATAGTTTTTCCAAGAACCCATGTTGGGGTGTCGTGTGGATGAGGCCTTGGCTGTTTTAAATACATAGAATCATAAAGGTAATTAAATGTGATAATAAACTATTGTTTGGGATCACTGCTTGGATCCAGGACAACCCCGGGGGGTGCATTACTCTTTTTATCCATTTGGCCAGGATACCTGAAGGTATGCCTTTATAATAATGATTGTAGAATTTACTTGAGAAGAATTGCATGTGTATTGTTTGTTTACATGTTGGGAATGGCCCGATTACTTGTTTTGCTCTAGAGAAGTGTTTTACGTATCCTTAGGGCAATGCATCTTTTAGCCGGATGGAATATTTTTCCATGCCTATGAGAAATAGACTCTTTGCCTGAGGGCGAAACTTCATATGCCTGAGGGAAATATCTGTTATGCATGTGGGAACTTACCTGTGGGTTACGATTCTGACTACCTGAGGGTAAGGTTTTGTGTGTCTGATGACACTTACTGTCACATAGAAAATTAACTGTGGTGGTTTCCTTTTATTGAATGATTAAATAAATAAAAAAATTGTAATATAAATGGTAAAGTTAGTAACTTTTGAGTACTTCTTAGTTTATTACATTTTACTACTGCACACTGTTGTTGCATATTTTCACACAGTTGGGCATGGGCCTATGGTGGGTCTCTACTGGGATTTATTTCTCACACCATGTTTGGATCATGTCTTCGTCTCAAACAGATTACGTTTTTGTGGGTGTGGATAAGGGAAAGGGTCCATATACAGGTACATGATTGTTTTTGAGGAATAGGGGGATCACGGGACCGTGCTTAGGCTCACGATGTTGTCGGCAGTTTTGTTTTTTTTCTGTCATACCTGTACTTTCTATTGTATTGTATTGTATTGATGTGTAACATGTTCTGGCTGTTTTCATAGAACTTGTGCCATGTTGCATCATTATCTATAAAACTATTTGGTTATTTTTACTGTAGTTTTTTATTTTATATATTTATTGTTTATTTATTCCACTGTTGTTGTATGTTTTATTTAGTAATTCCACTGCTCTACACTTTGACAAATGAGGGCATAGTTTCCCCACTATCAGACCTAGGCCCTCGCTGCTAGTCGGCAGCCTCTGGCGTTTGGGGAAATTCACTTGAGGTCGTGTGACAAACCAAGTTCGGTGCACCCGTTGAGTGGCACCCGGATCTGGGATGTTATAGCTCACTCTTCTCTTAAGTATATCCTCAAGGGATCACATGAAATGCTAAGTATGAATGAATGGTCTTGTAAAATAGTTTTTCAATAAAGATGTGTATTTCATGTTTTATGTTGTTATGTGATGTTCCAAATCCCAAAATACACTATATATCTTGATATTTTTAGTTTTATTAAGTTAATTATTATGTAATAAATCATTTTTAAACAATAAAAAAAGTGAATTGTCATTATAGTTGAAATCAGAGGATAGGAATAATTATTTTAGGGATTAGGAATAGAAAACTCTATTTAAATCCATAGGGAAAAGACTAAGTCTAAGAAAATAATCCTGAATTTTTTTTTGAGTATATTTGCTATTTTTTTTCAATAAAATACATACCATTTTGGATATGAAAAACTAAAGGAGGGTATGGATTTAATGTATCTATGTGTTAAACCTGAAAACACTACTTTGATCTAGTCTTGAACGAGAAATAGTGCACGAAAATGGGTCTTTCTGCACTATTAGTTCAACAGCCCCATTGGATATGTTTTGTAAAATTCATAAGATTAGTAAAAACTATTAAGGAAAAATCCCATAAGAATGTATGATAGAAAATATATCATGGATAACTTAGACTTAAGCCTATAATTAAAAGGTTTAGTAGATAAATGTAATTTATAAGATACCCCTTTATTACCATTGTATTCCCCTTTATGTGTATAACTATTTAAGGGATTCATCCCTAATTTTACTTCTATTCTAGAAAATGGAGGGTAATATAAGGAATCAGGTTAACAACCAGTGTGAAGATCAATGTGATGACTGAAAAAATCAGATTCCTAATTAGGTGGGACCTCAAGAAGGACACATCATGATTATGCCAAACTATCAATCAAAAAAATGATTACTAGTTTGTACATTGTTGAATTTCTAAAGGATTAAATCAAGAGTAAGATGAAAACTCATGAAATTAAATATGATAAAGGTGATAAGAAAAATTAGACACAATTTCCTTCATGGAACATGTGTGGAAAGTGTCACGAAGGGAAAAGTCACTATGTGACCGGGATATGATTTAAGTGTGGAAAGGCACGACACAAATTATCCAATTTCTATGAAAAAAATTATAATATTATGAATGTCAATAATGTTTCATCTAAGTAATCAAACATATTTCTACATCATAAATGTAGATAAGTCGGGAATTATCCAAGAGGATTCTCTATTACAAGTGTTGAGAAGCTTGATGAGCATCAAAAATATCCATGATCAATGGAGCACAGAAAGTCCTTTGCTAATATGGATAATGATTAATGAATTACATGTAACTATTAATTCAAAGTAGTGTATGTCATAATTTATTTCAATTAATTTCCTATTTTAATATCTTTATTATTTTGTAACATCATTAAGTCCCCACTTGAAATTATTTTAATTCATTTTGAAAAAACTTCTATAAGTGTTGTATCATATTTTGATGTTTAGGGGAATGTTTATATTGAAAATATTATAATTCTCCCATTGATGTAATTTGAGGAAAAATGAAACAGTCATTTTCTATGCCTCAATCCAATTGAAAAATAAAGAGTGAAAGTATCCCACGTACGATCTATAGTTGGTTTTTGTGATCTTTACAATCAATATTTGGTTCACTATCTCTTTGGCAAGAAGTATGAAATATATAATAATAAAAATTGTCTCAAATATATATTCACATAGAAATATATGAATATTCACTAATGAATATGGTTATAGCTCATCCAGGATTTTGACTACTCAATCCATTACCTCCATGGGAAAGAGAACAAGGTTGATGATAATATAATCAAAAAAACCAATAAATATATCATTAATGAGGATTAAAAATGATCCAATATTATTATATTTGATAAAGATGTAAATGGGAATCATAAATAAGGGACATCATCAATTCTTTCATAAATTATTTCTCAACCGCCTATTTTGGAAAGGCTAAAGGATGAACAAAAAATGATGTGGAAATTTATAAGAAAGTGGAAACTATCCAAAACAGGAAATCCTAGAAGTTAAATTTTAATAAAGAATTAATTTTATGATTTTGTTTAAGACTATGTGTTCCATAAAATCTAGAGTTAAAGAAATAAATTTTGGATGAGGCACATTATTCTAATATCACCATTCACCGAAGAAACAAAAAGATGCATCGATATTCCTAAGACCACTATTATTGGGATAACATGAGGAAGGAGATCACAAAATATACATCAATGATATTGGTATGTTATCAAGTGATGTTTTTGAGAAATATGTCTAAGTTGATGATGAAACCATTACCATTACAAACATTGAAATCAAAAAACATCACCACAAACATTATCACCATACTTTCTAAGACATCCAAAGGAAACAAATCTATCTAGGTTTCTGTGGATTGTCTTATAAATATTGTACACTTTATTGAAATTCTGGAGGATTTCTCACTAGATCAACTAGAAGGGATATACATCATCAAAGTGGTAAGGCTCCTTGGAGTACCACTATCAGTGCGTTACGATCACCTCTATTTTTGGGAAGAGTATCCAATATTCTCTGAACACTTAGTTGAACTTTGTCACAACCTATCACCCACAAACTGATTTTCAATGTGAGGGGACTATCTAGAAACCTGATTACAAGTTGAGAGTTATCTCAATGAACTCCAAAGGTGGATAGGACCAACATATACCTTTGGTGGGGTTCTCTAATAACAATAGTTTCAACTCAACAATCCTAACGGCTCCTTATGAACCCTTTTATGGGAAGAGGTGTATAAAACTGCTATTTTGGGATGATGTTAGGGAATGAAAACATCTAGGTTGGAAAATGGTCAAAGAAATCCAGATGAAGGTTAAGACCATCCAACATCACATCAAAGATACAAAGAGTTGACAAAGATTTATCCTAAAAATCATTGATGAGACCAAGAGTTTGATGTTGTATACGTGGTATTCATCAACATATATCTATGGAATAGATTTATATGATTTGGGAAGAAGGGGAATATTTTTCCATGGTACATCGTCCCTTTTAAGATCTTTGATCATGTCAGGGTAGTGGCATGTCCACTTTTACTCCCACTAGACATGTTTTAAGTAAATGATGTATTTCATGTATCACTCTTGAAGATTTACATAGCTGACCCATCACATGTACTCAATCTAGAGGTGGTACCATTTTACAATGACCTCTATTATGAGGATAATTTCATGAAGATATTAGATCATAGAGAAAAGTTTCTACAAAATAAAATAATTACACACATCAAAGTATTGAGGAGAAACAAATAGTTTGAACATGTGATTTGTGGACCATAGGAAGTGATGAGGTAGAGTTACCATCCTCTATTTTAGTTTCGGAAAAGGAAATTTCACTAGAGAAATTTCTCAATGGGTGAAGGTCGTAACAACCTGAACAGTTATCAATAAAATTAAATTTATTTTAATTAAATTTCTTCTGGATATAGAAAAAACATTCAATCCTATTGGTTTATTATATAAAATTGGGTTTAAATAACCATTATTTATCTTTACTGTTGATAATATAGACATTGAATAATGATCAGTTAACTGCTGTAAATGTATGGTTTTAAAAAAAAATTGGGAGATACAAAGGAAGTGATGACCTCAACCAATAGGATAGTACCATATAAATCCAATTGTTCAGAGATTTGCACGAAGATAGTATTTCATGAATTTTCCCAATATGAATCAGAATCCTAGATTTAACAACTTAATCATGAACAAAACTGTTTATGGGATAAGTTCAAACTCATTGAGATCACGACCTAAACCATGTTCACCGAACATCCCCACGAAATCCCACCGTCACACACCATACTTTTATGGATTATACTATTATACTAAATGGATATGTTACAATACCCCGGAATTATTTATATGTTAATTATTATAGTATAGAATAATGAATATATTTTTCCTATTGTTGTCACATTGTAAATTCTTTTTAATGTAAAAATAAAATTACTAGTTTATATTAATATTCAATTAAGAAATATATTTTGATGAATTAGTAAATAATTTTTTAATAAAATATTATTATCAAATTAATTTTATTAAATATAAATGATATTATAATTTTTATGAAGTCAAATGTAATTTTTATTATGGTTTGAAAACTGTTTTTGGCAAAACCCGTCAATTTTAAATAAATGTCATCATTTATTTTAAAAGTAAAAATTCACATATTTAGAAAATTATTTAGATAAAATAAATATTGTTTTTGTAATTTTTATGTCGAATTATCCAATGGTGAATTATTCTTAATTTTCTGAGACAATTGAATTTTTGGGTAAAACATTAATATCATGTAAATATATAATGTGATTTATGACATCATAATGTCACAATTGTGAAGTAATAAAATACTATGAATGATATCTTCGTCCTTATATTTTTTTAATAATGTAATTTTTTGCTTATTTTATTTATTTTATAAAACCTTAGTGAATCCTCCGAGACATATAAGATATTTTATGATTTTAAAATCCATTCCAGAAAAGCGTGACTCACCTCCACATAATAAAGGGAAACGTCTTAATATATTAGGACATTATACCTATAAAATAATTTATGACACTCCCATTTTCCATAAATCATAGGCAAAAACCATGTGATGGTTGGTGGTATTGAATATTTTACCCTATTTTTCCAAAACCAAAATAATAATGAAATCCCCATCCTTTTATATATAAACCCTCACAAGCTCCCATTTCTCTTAAAACAAGATCTTTTAATCCATAAAACCCTCTTCAAAAACTCCCTAGATTCCTAAAAAGACTCTCTAATCTCCCATTAAGCCTACCCCAAGCCTTTGGGATCACATATTCAAGTAAGGGACTCTTCTCATCCTCTTTGAATTCAAGCACCTTCTTTGAGAGTAATATTTTAATTTTAATTTATCCTATTGAAATTAGTTTTTAATAATTACCTTACTATCCAATTCATGTTATTTCAATGAGGTATAATTTATCATCCCCCCATGTGGACCCTAACCTAATCTATTACTATACCAAAATACCATAAGGTATTTCACTCTTCTCATTTCCATTCAAGAATTACTTTTATATTATGCATGTAAATTCCATTTCATATGTTGTAGTATTATATTCCCTAATCCCCTTAATATCTATTCTATGTATAAATGATGATAAAATCATTTATCTCTCAAGGAACCATTTTACAAATATCAATTTAATTTCCTTATGATGGCGAAATTACACCATGATTTTCCATGTGAATATCATCATGTAGTGAATACCATGCCAATTTCTCTATCAAGGGTATTCAACTTTATTCTCATGTACTTATTGATTGGGTACTTACTTGTATATATACCACATTCTGTATTCCTATAATAAACAATGAATCCATATTATATGATCTATATGTATCACTTATAATTGAAAAAAAATGATTGTGAAGGGTGTGCCCTGATAACAATCTAATGAATTGGGTAATGTTTACTATCATGAACAGCCATGTGCAATGAGGGATTATTCTGGCTAATTCATGTAAAATTATGGTTTACTAATGATAATTCATGTGAAATGATAGTTTACTCATTCTAATCCATATGAAATGATCCTTGTCTCAATATAATATCACGTTGTGTGTTGTTTACACATTTCCATGTTTTGAATATCATGCTATATATTGCCTTTGTTTTCCAATTTTTTTTGTGTTCCACTGATATTTCTATTTACTAACATGTATTTACTTCCTCATTTTATGACAGGTTTATTCCTTACCTTGTCGTTATTTCTCACCATTTTCTTATGTATTATGTCAGGTTAACCCATGCAATATTTTGTATGAAGGAATGATCGTGTCAAAGTAGTTTTCATTAAATATGTGTACTTAATGTTATATGATATTAGGTATAGTTTATAAGACCCAAATACACTAGGCATATCAATCATATAATTTGTATTGTGTGTAATTTTATGTAATATATCATGTTTAAATATTAAATAAAGAGTAGATTCATTATAATTATAATTCCTACATATCAAAAATGACTTCTGGATCATTTTCTTAAAGTATTTAACAATTTGATTTTTTTTCACAGTTATAAGTAGTTAAATTAGTCATTTTACTAAAATAGATATCAACTTTAAATAAAAACACACAATGTTGTCATATCAGTCACACAATGTGTCAGATTGAGGTGCCTTTGATTCATTCATTTCTGAAATCACTTATGGATCATTGTCATAATGTTTCAAAACCATGTGAATATATTTGTTCTATTTTCCGAAGGTCAGTTTTTTAACTAAAATTGATGTATATTTTATATAAATATACACATAGATTCCTACCTATTTCACAGTGCATCAAATTGAGGTTTGGATGATTTCTACACATTCCAAATCACTGATGCATTTTTGTCCAAAAGTATCATAACAATCTGAATGTCTTTGATCAGTTTTGAATATGTCACATGTCTTTTTTACAAAAATGTCATTTTAAACATAAAACATGCGCTTTGACTCCTATGGATCACATCGTATATTGGTTTCATGTGAGACCGATTCCTATATGTCACAAATGAATTATAAATGGATTACTTAATTTATCAAGAAAATATGAGTGTGTTTGCCATGTTTTCTATGAGTGAGAAATTTAATGTCAACTATTTATTTTATACTCACAATTGACACATTAAGTCAGTGGTATTTTTTTCTAAAATTAATTTCAACTTTAAATAGAAATAATTAGATGGAGTCATACTGGTCAAATTGTCTGTCAAATTTAGGTGTGGCTAATTCCCACATGACACAATGTCTCAAAAAATTCCTCACAATCAATGATACCACAATTTACATTGTTGTTCATTTTCGAAATACCAACACTGCATGATAATCTTTGAACGAAACACATCAACTACAAAAAAATAATAAACCTGCATAAGAAAACATTTATTATTCGAGTAATAATAAAATGAAATAAATTAAATATAAATATGAAAATATAAATTAATTTTATGAAAAATGATTTTATATTAAAAACATCATGATTAACTCTATAATTGAGCATAGGTAACATCATTTCTCTTCCTAAAAATGGAGTTGAGGTAACATAAAAGAAAGTGATAAATGCACAACAGTAGGGGTGAAACAGTTTTAAGGGAGGACAAGCATGAAAGTTCAAAAGAACACCCCAACTCAAAAAAAATAATCCAATTGTTTAATAAAACAATTATTATCTACATAATACTAAAAAAAATTTATCATAAATATGAAAAAATATATTAATTATATGGACAATGATTTTACTTTTAAAAAATCTATATTACCTCTGTAATTGATCATATGTATCATCCTTTCTATTTTGATAAAGGTAGTGGTGGTAACTTTAAAGTAAGAGATAAATTCACCACGACAGGAGTGAAAAGGTTTTATATGAGAAGAAGCATGAAAGTTGGACATAGAACCCCATATCGAACAAAATAATCCATCTGTATAAGAAGAATTTTTTGTGTGAGTAATACTAAAAAGAAATAAATTAAACACAATTATGAAATAATATATTAATTTTATGGACAATGATTTCACTATAAAATCATCAAGATTACCTATGTAATTGAGAAGACACAGCGTCATTACTATTCCTGCCAAGTAGTGGAGGTAACGTGAAAAAAATGACAAATGCACCACTATATGTTGAAAATTATTTAATAGATAAAAATAGTGAATGTTTTATAGAGTACACCAAATCAAACAAATTAATCCACATGTACAGTAAAACAATTATTATGAGATTATTACTAAAAAGAAATAAATTAAACATAAATATTATATAATACATTAATTATTTTGACAATTCATTTGTAGTAAAAACATCATGATTACCTATATATTTGAGCACAGGCATCGTCGTTTCTCTTCTAGTAAAGGCAGTGGAGGTAAATTGAATGAAATTGGTAAATGCACCACTATAGGGGTGACATGGTTTTAAGGGAGAAAAATCAGAAATGTTGGATATATCACTCTAACTATAAAAAATGAATACACCTATATTATAAAACATCTATTATTTGATAAGTACTAAATGAAAATGTTAAATATAAATATGTAACAATGCATTAATTATATGGACAATGATTTTACTATAAAAACATCAAGATTACCTCTTTGATTGAATAGAGATAGCATCATTGCTCATAGAGAAAATGCATTTCACATTGACATGAGTATTTTAAAATAAATGAACATTACAGGGAATAATGAAAATTAAATCAACATTTCATTAGCAGATTTTTAATTTGTAAAATAGATAATGTATATTGTAACATTACCTTAACATATTTCCAAAGGTTTTCTTTAAATATAGTTTTTTCTTCCATACAATGCAGAAGATATTGTCTTCATGAGTAGTCAATGAATTAATTTGTAATATGTTAATTCTGTAGAGAACATATAATATTATGGGGATTAAAATAATATCTTAAAAACAAATTATCATCTCATTGAACCCTATTTATTTTTTTAATGGTTGTAAGGATTAAGTTCATCTATTGAGAATCCATTTCCCCTCTTTGTGGTCCCCTCTAAAGTACAAGACATTGTATATATTGGTACTAGAAATATATTATTGTTATGTCCCAATGAAAGGGTCACCCATAAAAGAATTCTCATCTGACTTAACATTTTTTTAGTTTCTAGAAGGATAATTATCCAATTCTTGTTTGTTTGTTCAAAGTCATAAAATACTTTCAATTCTGGTGATTCCATAATGAACAACTTGTCGTTTTTCTTTTTTATGCAGAAATTCACATTCACAAAGACCATTTCGTCATCTTTTACTCCATTGATATTGTCAAACCTTCTTCAATAGAAAACTGTCACTTGAAATATTTTATAATCCAACTCATATATCTATTCGATAATACTAAAATATGACACATTTCAATAAATTGGATTTTTATCCTTGGAAAAAGATATATACATCACTATAGCCACAAGAAAAACACCATTATTTTAATCATACTTATGTCATAATGCTCTTTTGTATAGGATATATAACCATCAAATACAAAATCAGTGTAACATAATACATTTTCATTTGGTCTTCTGGCTATCCATTGATGTCATTCGACAATTGAATTCATGTTTTCAAATATCTCCTTATAAATTTGATCTTTGAACCATCCTATAAACTATTTATCATGTCTATTTGATATCCATCCCATGTCCCTTGAGGGATTAAATATCTAAAAATTTCATTATAGTGTTCAATGTGTGGGTCGACATCTTCACTATTATGTAATATTTAAATATATGGTTTCTCCTTATCTATTAAGGTAACTCTAATAAGATCTCTTCCATAAATTTATTTCCTCATGAGGAATTTGTTATGACAAGACTTTGGGAGACTGATGCTTTCAATATCTAATTGGTATTCAATGCATAATTCAATATCTCCTTTAACAAAATATTGTCCTTCAATACAACCTTCCAGCTGACTTTGATTATTGACATACCCTTTCAAAAAATTCATATACAGTTCAATGGGGTACATCTATATATAATGGATAGGACCACATAGTTGAACCTCTCTATCCAAGTAGACCATTAGGAGGAATATTATATAAAATAATGATGGTGGGAAGAACATATCTAATTCATATAATATGACTGCAATCTCATTATTCATAAAATGAAACTTCACTGGGTCAATAACATTAATACATATGGATTTGAAAAAGAAGTGAAGTATGGTTAATATATTTCATACATTTTGAGGTAGAATATAATAGAAAGAAACATGCATTAGATCATTCATCATAATATGAAATTCGTGTGATTTTAGTCCTTCTAATAGCAAATAAGTAATTGACACAACATTTTTCATATTTTATAAATACCACTATAGAACTTCTTCACTAGTAAGGAAAAGGAAAATTTTCAATTTTTTTCTTCTTGATAGAGTATATACTACTAGTGGAAGAAAATTATGATTTTATCCTTCTTTGATACCAACTCTTCCTTTATCCCCATTTCAATAGAGTCTAACCTATCGTTGATGAAATATTCTATTTCTTGAGAAACATTTAGTAAGATTCCAATAAAAAACTAAAATATATTTTTTTTCTACTTGTATAACAACAACAAAAATGCTTACATACCAATAATTTCAATACGAAATTTCAAGGAAAATTAATCTCTTCTTATGACCTGGTTTTGTATGGTTTTTTAAGAATGGTTTACTAAAAATAGTTTCAATATTTTTTACTTTTTTTTTGTACAGCTGATCCCTCGTTATTTTAGATGGATTTGTAACTTGTTTGATATTCCCATCGAATACAATCATCTTGAATTAGTATTTATGTTATCGAGGTAATATAATTTGATGTATGAATAACACAGTCTTTGAAGAATGTTTCAACTAATCTATGTATGTGTATTTTTCTAAAATGGGACACCCCAACATTCCTTTATTGTTATAGCCAAATAAATTTCGATAAGTGTGAAAGTCATTTATCAATCTATACAACATGTCCCTCAATGTGAATTCTTTACTTCTATGAGCATTATACATTGTAATATTTGTATCCCACGTCAGTTTCAGACCATCAATCAATGGATCTAATCATATCCCAATATCATAACTAGGTTTCTTTGGTCCAAATATAATAAGATACAACATGATTTATTTTTTCTTCATACATTACCTAGGCTAAAATTTATAATTTAACAACCCGATGGTACATGTACTATGGGTACTACTCTATACACCAAAAGAATTTATTCTGTTTATAGATAATGTATGATGAAAATTTTTAAGATCATCTCAACATTCAGGAAACTCATAATCAATTTTCATCCACTAATGAGAATATACATGATGATGTAGGTTCCCATCGTTTATTAATGTACCTTAATTCCATGTTAATTTTCTCATGGATTCTAGAAATCCATATAGTCTTATAAACCATGGAATAATAGGATGGTACCATATAGATTACAAAGTACATGATTTGTTATTTATGTATCAAATTCTCCACACTAAGAGAATCTTATGAGTGATCCATGGTCCTTGATAAACAATATGCGGTCATTTTGTAAAGAATTTATTTTTTAAAGATCATGCCCATTTAATGTAACATTTTTTAGTGACAGAAGATCTGTTTGGTAGTAAATTTTATATTGGTAACATAACATTTAGAAGCACAAGTAGTTCTGTAATGATGGTCTTACTCCATCAATTTTTAGATTCTAAATTATATAAATTCAATACAGGTGACAATGTTCTGTATTTACAAAAACTGGTATATAATTGTTTCCTGAAACTAAAATTTAACTCCCCATACAACATTGTACAATCAAAAAGGTAATATTTAATTTATACTTTCACTTCCTCAATTAAATATATATCATCTTTTACAAATTCATTCACATTAGTTGATTCATAAACTATTTCATCGTCCCAATTGATTTCCACATTCAGTTTTTTCCTGTTTTTATTCCAACATTTAAAGCATTTATCTATTCTTTGAAAAATAGATTGTTCATCAAAATATTGCTGAAAAACTTTTCATGAATAACAACAATGTAAACCTGGATAGAGGATTTTATAAAGGTTTCATGCATGCTCTCTTTCAAACGTTATGATCTCTTTAACTTGATCTTCATATGTGTTTGTCAAACAATTATCATGGATTCATTTGTAGTTCATATCCATCCTATTGGGTTCATAAAATATTACTTTTATAAAATATATAAACAAATAAACATAAGATATTCATTATAAAAAGTTAAAGTTATACCCAATTCTATTAATGGAAACTCAACATTTGATTGTTTCAAATAAAATCGGTATGTTGAAGAAAAAGGGTAACTGAATTTAAGAATATAATTAATCCACATTAAATCATTCATAAGTCCACTAAACAAATGAAAATATAATATTGGAATTTGAGGAGTAATAAGGAACTCAAATATTATGAACAAGAATAATAAACTGTCATTCAATCAACTAGAATATATGAAAATGTATTGGAAAAGTGATTTACAAACCTAAGGAATTTTTACTTCTAAAATTGAAGGAATATCAATATTTGAAAAAATCTGAATACTCTTGGGATGTTATATCACAACACCAACCCATCCCAAATAAATTTAATGTACTCCAATTAGATGTTAAATTATTATTTACTAGTGGATAACACAAATATGAGGTTTACATCAAACAAACAGATTGTTTTATCATTCGTTAATATGAGAATAACGATTGTAAATTTGGAAAATGTAATGTATGAATAAAAATAAGAAATGAGTTCTTGGTATTTAATGTTATATGTATTATTAAAGAAAATTTAATTCAAAAAATGAGTAATTGATCATAATCTTTAAATAGAAATTAATTATATGGATATATTGAATGTTTTTATCATTTTGGATGACATAATATATAAAGGTCAATAAGATGAATGATGATAATGATTTTCTAAATTAACAATGACCAATTTTTAAATGTTTATTATTAGTGTGTAGAAATTCTCTATACATTATAGGAACCTCATTGAATTCATTAGAAATTTATTTACCAAACCATGTGTTTGAGGGAAGTTTTTAATAGATTTTAGAAAAAATATTGAAAAATCATGTTCACACCCATTCAAAATTGAATAAATTTTTTAAATGTTGTGGATGGAATGTCATTATATATCATTGAGTGTGGGAGATTAGTTATATGTCAACATTCTTGATTTTAAAAGGGTTTGACATTCTATTTTATTACATGTCATATAACAAGGTATCAAAGTGATTCCACGGAAATACACTTGTTATTAGTTAAATAAATAATTAAAAGGGGGGGAAATTCTTGGAAATCTATAATTTAGAGAATGAAATTATAATGTTTTATATTTCTATATTGGTCTCAAAAAAATTTTATAACTAGTAAGGGGTTATATCAAAAAGATAATTTTTTGTAATTTATTATGAGAGGGGGATTTTGATGTTGATGAAAAAAATTAATGTAGTTGGAAAACAGTACATAGAATAAATGTATAATATTTCATATATTATTATTAAAATTATTTATAAATAATGTTGGATTAATCTAAAGAGGGAGAAAAATAAAATTTATTTTTTATAATTTTGGATACATAGGAAGTTTGATTGTTGAGAAAAGGTACAACACATTTAACAATAGATATAGTTTCAAAAACAAGCCCAATACAACCATATATTAAACACCTGATATGGTCAACGATAGTGTCTAAGGTACGTTCTCGATCCCCCTTGTGCTGGTAACAAGCACCATGTCATGAAAAATAACACAATGTGAATGATTTCACCCAATAAATATTTAAAACTAATAGAAAGAAAAATTAAATTCAAACTATCATGATGCATCCACACATCAGATTCCCAAACTAACCTAGATATATAGAAAATAGAATATATGAATCAGTATAATATAAAAGAAATCCATTACCCTACATTCAATTCCCTCACACACTAAATCCCTAGTTTTAGTTTCTAAAAGTTCATATATATGAAATACAATTGATAAAATAAATAATGAAATTTTTTTAAGATAGCGTGGGGTGATCAATTTGAGAAATGTAAAATAAATTAAACAAACAAATAAACTCTATATGACTCTATGTGTCACCATTGAGTCTATAAAAAACAAACCCTCCATTAGTGATCAAGAGTTTAATCAAAATTGAAAACAACGAAAATTAGATGGCATACTTCGCTAGTCTACAAACACCAGATGATTAGTCACTGAAAGTGGATAATATTCATTTATAATATCATTATATTAATTGTTCCAAATTCCATAAACATTGTTTTTAGTGCATTACATAAATAGAACGTCATTTCTCATATTAAATGAAATTCATGTTTAAAATGAAAATATTGGCCCAATCATTCATCTATTTGTGGATAACCTTATATAAATTTTCTGAATTTGATATTTTGGGATATTATTGATCACTTTATTTGGAAAATTGTTTCTTTGAGGATAGATGGATTAATCCCATTGGAAGATGGATATTTATGGGTATGAATGAAGAACGTTTCTTAAGAACGTCTATTGGGCCTAAGGCCCATCAAGCAATTGTGGGGCCCAAAAAAGAATACCAATGAAGATCAAATCTTTTTTTGAAGAAATATGAAAATATGGGGATCATTTTATTCAACAGTGGTAGGAGAAAATTCTGAATTTTTCATGATGATAAAGGTATCTGATGTTGAGATTTAAATGGTGGGCCCGATATGAATGCATATAAAGTCGTACCACCATTTTGACCATACCTTCCAAAAGGTTTCACCATATTTCCTAAACTTTTTATAGCTAACGAAGGATATATGGAAGGGAATATTTCTCTTCTATGACCAATCAGAATTCTGCCACCTTCAATTCCAAATTCACACATCAAAATGGTGGACGAATCTGGATGAATTTATGGGTCAACGTTGAAACGTCAAATTCCCATGATTTTCTCACCCTCCTTTTAACTCTCCCAATTAATGGAGATGTAATTTATTTATGGGGTTATATATATGGTTTTGAATATACCTAAATAAGGAGTTGGTGGTGAAAGAAATTATAATCTAATATTTTTTGTTCAATCTATGTTTTTCTTTCATCCATTTAATTTTATTCAATTGTAATTTTCTGCTTTCAATTTGTAATGGCATCGTCATCTTTTCCCAAGTAATTTTTTCTTTCACATTTATTATTTTAATAAAATTTATTCTTCTTCTTCAATTATTCCTTTATTTTTATTCGCACATTGATACCATTGAATCAAGGTTTGAATTTATTCACACCAGTACTTGTGAATTCAATCACACAACGGTGGAGTATTCGTTATTTTAATAATTTTCTTATTCTTCAATTCCACCCCCATAAGTCTAAATCCCACTTCATTTAGTATAATAGAATCAATGGAGGGATAACCACTTAAGGGTTGATCCATGGGAGTAGCATGGTCCGTTATTGGATGTTATTTCATGTACTTAATATTGAAATCTTTTCGTTATTTTAGGATTTCCATTTTATGAGTTACATTCTTTTTCATCTTCGCCAACCTTAACGATGTCACATTTTGAGTGCTAAAATGATCTATTTACTTCGAGTGCTCAGTAAAGTGATCCTCAATGTGAATTTTTGATTGGCCTTGAAATGTGTATGGTTTAAATTGGTGAATTATTTGGGAGAATTATCTCATTGTTTGGGTACTTCTTCAATTAATCAATGGAAATTTTTAAGAAAATAAATTAATCCAATCCACCCCAACAGAAAATGTAAGATCAACCCATCATCAATAATTGTTTTTTTCACATCATCTTTCTTTTATGTTATTTAAATTATATCCTTAGTTCTCCAATTAAAATCTATCTCAATAATTTCCACTTCATAGCCAATCCATGAAGAAAATTTGAGTGTCTCATGGTTTCTTCTTTGGACCCTGTGGATTTGATCCCGACTTGTACTTCAACGACCGCTTTTACCGGTAGGGCAATTTTGGGCGCAACCACCTTACCACAAGTAATGGAATCATAGAGGAAGAAATTAAAAACAAACCAAAAATACACAATGTAAATCGGAAGGTCTACCTTACTAGGTTGAAGAAAATCTAAAACCCTCTATGGAAACCCTAACATCAATCGAACACCAGATTTAAGGTGAGATGTTCAAGAGGTAGTCAAGTGGTTCGATTCAATGTTTTATTCACTAAGGAGGAGCGATGGCAGTGGGATGCTTCTGTGGAGAGATTCTGATATCTTGACGGGTTCACAAATGGTTAGTGTTTTTTAATTAGATTGGGAAAATTTTATTTGATGTTATAAGTATGTGTTAATAAAGGTAGGTCATTTTCAGCGCTAAAAAAATAAAACTTTATCATCTCTAAAATTATAGTGTAGATAAATGTTTATTTTATCTATTATTCTTTTAGCGCTGCTTAAGATGCATCTATATTAGTCCAAAAAACGTTGATAAATATGATTTTATCAGTACTTATTACTTAAGCACTGATAAAGGATTTATAATTAAAATTATAAATAATATATATATAGATATATTCTTAATAAATATATATAAATATAAATCTATTAAATATATTCCTTTTTTAAATACATTTATTATAATTATGTAATTATTTATTTATAATTGTAGAAATAAAAATAATATTTATATCATTATATATATTTATATAATTATACATAGAAACATATATATATATATATATATATATATATAATATATAAATATATTAAATATATTCATTATTTATGTCAATTTATTATAAATTTAATAAATATTTATAAATATATAATTATTCATTTATAAATATATAAATACTTTTAAAAAATATTTTTTATTTATAATTATAAATATATAATTGAACACTTATAATAAATTTATATTTATAAATATATTTATTCATAAATATTTATTATAAAAATATTTTTAACCATATTAATGAATATCTATTTTAAGTGCATGTATATATGTTAAAAATGAGTGAAATTGAATAAATTAAGAACAAGTACACGTTAATAATTTTTTTAAAAATGGATATATTTTATGTTTGTGAATTTTATATAGAAATGAAATAATTATGTTTCTGTGAAATCAATATAAAAAAGATTTGATCTATATATGATAAATTGAAAAACCAAACGACATTCAATAACATGTCGAGTATTATGTTCCCCCAGGGGTGTAGCATTGTGGAAACATCTTTGAGGGGTCTCATGGGATGCCTTAGGATCGAGTCTCCCATAGTACTTTTTGGTTTAATAGTTTCTTTTTTCTTTGTAATCCCCCACCCCAAACTGTTGTAATATGTTGAGTTCTACGCAATTAGTTAATATATTTAATTGATATTAATTTTTTATTATGAACTATTATTCAATAAATATATGACTACTTAATGCAAAGCACGTAAATATTTTTTAATATATAAATCATATTTATATACATTAATATAAATATCTATATTTAATATATAAAATTTTATAACATTAATTATCATAATTATCAAATTTATAAAATGATTAATATTTAATAATGTATAATCAATTCATTCAATTTTCTCAATCATTATTAAATTAATAAAAATTTTAATACTTTTTTTAATAAACTCATTATTTATTTATTTAATTATATCATTTCATTTTTTCATAATTTTATCTCTGTTAAAAAATAGTTGAAGAAAGAAATATTTTTCAGTGCTAAAAATAAAACACTGATAAAGGGTAACCTTTATCAGTGCTAAAAATAAAGTGTTGATAAAGGATACCATATGTTAGTGTTTAAAATAAAGCACTGATAAAGGTTTCTTATATCAGCACTACAAATAAATCACAGATAAAATGTTAAATTTATCAGCCCTTTCCTTTTTTCTAATAATTAAAAGAGATATTTGACACATGTTTTATAGTAGTGATGTTTTTGATACCCATATTATTTCATGGGTTATGATATTATTGTTTATTATTTTGGAGCACATGTCTATATGATTTCATTATGAGATGGGTGGAACCTATATCTCTCTCCAATGCATTGTGTAAATATTTATATCTCAAGAGAAAGAGAAATATCATATTTTGAAAGAAACATGGATACTAAGATGGCCTTGGGAATGAACAGTAACTACAAATATTGTTTGAGAAGTGCAGTCATGCTACGAAGATGGTCCTGGAGGTGAACCATGACTTCCAATATGGTATTGGGTACGAACCCATGCTACCAAGATGGTCATAGTAGCGAGGGCTTGGCTACTATCAAAATCATATTATATACGTGTATGTGTTTGCCACAATTCCAGGCTTTATTCTTATGTTAAAAATAACATCATTTTTTAATAAATGTGCAAAAGAAATAGTAGAGGTAAAGTACGAAAATATAATGAACAAGATAATGAAATCCAGGGGGTTAAAAATTATGCAAACCTAGTGCGTCATCTCGAACATGTCCTACACATTTTGAGGGAAGGCTGTCCAATTATTCATATTTCATGTTTTCATTGATTTTTTTCATTATTTTCATTTTATTCATGTCTTATTAACAGGAAATATTTATTCCATGATTCGTGTATATGATCTTTGATATTTGGGGTATGATATTCCATTTTCATGATCATGTTCTCATACACATAGGATCATGATTATGCTTACATATCTCCCTTGTTTTTGATTTATGAGATTTTTAGGTCACCCCATTTTATCATTCTTTCGCCGGGATAGGATGATATGTAATATTTTTCATGTTTCTAAAAGGTTTCAAGTCAATAATAACCTAATGGGCAATAATATAGAACATTAATGTATTAGTGTTTGTTTTTCCTTGTTTTCAAATGCACTAGACTATACAGTCTTTGGGTGTCCATTTGTATCATGTTTTCGGTATTATATAAATATAATGTAATGTTAATGTATGAAAAGAAAGGTTGGATATACTGGGTACCACATAAGAGAGTGTTATGATCTCTACCTTTAAAATGAGACACAAAAAAATATATCATGAAAACCATCATTTCAAATCAATAATGAATATATGTTGATTGAACTAAATATTTCACACTAAGTCTATAGGATCTCAATGGGGGAGGCTTTTAGGTTTAATTCAATTTTCTCTCTTCCCCCTATAAGTCACACGTACCAACATTTCCATAACTAAGCTTAATGTAATCACTAGTCTGAAATCAAAATATTTCATTTATAACTAGTGAAAACCACATATAAACTCCTCTCACTATAAACAAACCACATTCACTGCATTAGATAACACTATTTGGTTATTTTCACTCTTAATGAATGTTATTAATTATCACAAACCAACCCATATGTCAACAGTGTTCCATTCTATAATAATTTAACATTGACAATATAACAAATTCCTATAACCTTTCCCTATTGCCTTCAAACCCTCAGACAAAACCATCCAAACCTGTGTTCCTAAAACCACTTCCCTCAATGAAACATTCATCTCCATATAGGTAGAGTTTCCAGTTTATGAATAGTGATAAATGGATATCCCTAAACCAAAAATTTCTTTTATGCACTGGGAGAACATAATTAAAAAAATCCCATCACGACGTCCAATACATGCCTAATAGGAACATACCCCCCCCCCACCAAATTGAAGAAATATTACATACTCTCCACTACTACATGTTTATATCATGTGAAAATCCATTTAATACCTAATCACACATGATATTTGAATCGATGATTCCATACTAGACCTCATATTCTCATTGATATGTGAGTTCTATCACAACTGATGGATAATATACCACATCCACCTCTTACACTAAAAATTAGTGTATTATCACCAATTTTTCAATCATTTAATTCACCCATTGAGAAAAATGTCCCATCTAAGGGTTCCACAAACCACATCACTACTACATAATTCTATTCAAAAAAATCATTAAATATTTAATATTCATGTAATCCTACTAATACTCTACCATTATAAATATATATACAAAGTGGATGGATATCCTGAAAAAACATCCTCTATTTCAAGATCCCAACACACTTTTTTCCCTTTGTAATCCAATAATAACCTCTCCATTTTCAGGATAGTCACCCAATATTTCAGGTCAAATGAGGGTGGAACTAACAAAGACCACCAACAATGATCCATGGGCCATATAAATGTAGCCCGGGTTTTAATTACTCTAAAAAACATCACTCGGATTTCAAAATATTCTAATTGATACCTAATTTAAGGTCACATTTTATCCATCTATTAAAAGTAAATATGATTCACATATGACATAAGATCAACCACCATGAACCTTTTTATTCTTCTCTACATGTAGAAGAGGCCAAACTATTCCCAATGACAACCTTTCTTCAATATTTCTTCCAAATACACCATCATTCCCTGATCTTGTTCCTAATACCATATATATGGTATTAGATATTGGAATATATTAGAAGAAACATAATAGAAAATTAAATCTATCAATGATGAAAACCCTAGAACATCCTATGAAAATCATTATATATTCACCAATGTGGTAAAACAATCATCTGGAATATAAATAATGTGCTAGAAAAAACTCACCAAATTGTGGGTAACCAGCAATTAACCAATGATTATAGACCAAATCACACTAAAAAATGGTCCAATTCATAGTCGAGGGTGATTCACATATGATATACTATGTTTCTTAGAATCATAAAATGAGAAGGCTACCAAGATTACAAATTGAATTTTCATTGTCTCATTTTTAATGACCCTTACATTTTAAATGATATTTGAATCATTAAAATGTGTGCTAAATTATTTTATACACAACAAAACCATATCTCTTTAATAATGAAGTGAATATAAAAATAAATGAAACCACCTAGATTAGAACGTTATATAACGATTGTTCAAATATGACATTCAGTCACTATGAACATTCAAAACTATAATAATGGAAATAAGTTTACCCGTACAATTATATTCTCATAAGAAATAATGGAAAAGTGTATGTGATTTATAAAGTTGAATCGATGGCCTAAACTAGTATAGTAATGAAATTTAAAACCCAACTATTAGAACATGGGAGAGAGGTATCATCCCAAGTGTTTTTCATTTAAAAAGAATAATATGGTCTTCAACATGTGAAGCTTCATCAGAATATCTTATGGGATAATTTCATGTTAGTGAATATTATCACTCGTTCGATGTAAGTCGAAGAACCCCACAAAACTACCATCATCGCACACCTTACTCATAAGACAGGTGTGAGTGTCATATGGGGAAAATTCTCAAATAATTGTAACTTAATGTTTAATTCATTTGTATAAATAATTTTTTTTATTCTGTAAATTTTATTTTAAGAATACTTTTTTAATAAAAATAGGTCATTTTGTGATGGAATTTAATAAATTTACTTTTTCGGATACAAATGATACATTTCAAAAAAGATAAAAAAAATTATAATAAAATACATTAATTTTACTAATAGTTATCCTAATGAAATAGTAAGATAAATAAAAGTTTATTTTAATGTTAATGAAAAAATAATATTATTACATCTTTAAAAAATTTTACGCGTCAAAAATTTACTATTTCAATTCAACCATCTATTTTTAAATAATTAAATATTTTTATAGAAAAAATGTAAAATTATAATATTTAGATAATTATTATGATAAAATATACATAATTTTGGAATCATAACATTTAAAATGTGTTACGTTGAATTTGTGAGAATTTTATAGAATACATTATTTATTTGTGAATAGTAGAAGCACAGTATAGGTTTTTCGAAATGATTAATGACTTCATAAAAATGTAATACTGATTTAATAATTAATTAACCATAATCCATTGTCTAAAATATTTTATTTTATTAATATTAATTAATTTAATTGATTTTATTCAGTTTCCAAACCTTTATGTTTCTTTCCTATGAATAAAATGGAAGCTTGAACATTAAAAAAATTATTTTGTAGAGAAATTATTTTTTCCTATGAAAAAATAATTAATATAATAGGATGTTCAGTTCTTTAAGGTTAATTAATATATATATATATCTCTTAAATTTATAAAACCACGGTAAATACCATGTATTTTTATTTTCCACAACCTAGATTTCCAAGTCCAATGTTTGGAAATTATTAAAAAAATATTTCACTATTTATATAAAAACCCACCCATTTCTCTATTTCCATTAACTCAAAATCAATAATTCAGTAATATTTGGTATTTCCCACTCAAATTTTTCCTACCATGGTATTCTCAATCCCCCAAGGTCCCAACCCTCATGTTATGGGAGATTCTTTTCAGTGTAAAGGAATTATCCTTATTTTCTTTTGGATTCAAGAACCTCTTTTCATATATGTCTTCTAAATGTTTTGGTTACTCTATAATATTACCCTTTTAATAAAACCACTACATCAAAATTAGTTTTATCAATGGGAGTCCCTTGACCCCTCACATTTAACCCTTTTTCAAAACCATGTTTTATACCTATTATGTTTCAGAATTTAACTCTCATAATTTATCTCTTCTCATAAACAAATCCTATTTACATTTCTTTTTTTGATTAACCAAGCCACATTATTTTCCAAGATTAATAAAATAGTTGAAACAAGTTTTTATTTTATTTTTGTATTGACATACATGAAACCAAAATTCCTTTCCCATGAGCAGAAAATAACATAATGATCATTTTAACCACTTTTTTAAATTTCATGATTTTGATATGAAATCCATTTATTTTATTCTCCACTGGTTATTAATGAAATGTATCATTATGATGTATGTGTATCACATGAAATTAATATATATTTAGGGTGTTCCCTGATAATACTCCAATTATTGGGTAAATAATTTAATCTCTATAGATGACATATTTTACAATAACTTGGTACATAACCTTGGTAGTTTTTATTTACAACGCCTTGGTGAATAACCATTTTGTTATTCATATGAATGTTTTATATAAATTTTTTATCCATATTCCTTGTTATGATTCATGTTACTTTTCTCATTATATGCCTCTTTCTTCATTTCACAAGCCCTAATATTATTTCTCATATTCATATTAATATTCCTCACAAATATATGTAAATTATTTCACTTATTGGGCCTTATGATCACCCCTTTCCATTGATGCATGTCCACTGGTTATGAGATTCTATTAATTAACATTGGATGAAACAATACAGATCCTTTCAAGTGGATTAGAATAATTGTTTATGTTTTAATGTATTATGCAACTTATTACTGAGGAAATATACATTAAAATATCATTTGTTCATATAATGTAATTTAAAGATATGTAATTAAAATGTGGATTCCATAGTTAGTGTCAGATTATGGTTTATTCATTTTTGGAAATTAGGAATTGAAAACATTAGTAACGATATTATTGAAATGTTTAAATATTGGAAACATCCTTGTATTTGGGTGAAATATTAAATGGTTTTTAAGCAATGAAATCCCTATCTAGATACGAACAAGTGGATGTAAATATGGAACAGATGTATCTTGGGGTAAATCCAAAAAACATTAGACTACACATTAATGGAAACTTGTGCAGGAAAATGGGCCATGTTTCACTCTTGGTTTGACACTCCTGAGGGATATGATTACTGAATCACAATCTATTTATGAACCATGATGAAAGATTTATAGAAAATGTATTTATTGTTAATGAGTAACATATTTCAGCATGATGTTTTAATACATAAATAATTTTATAATTATAATATTATATAAATAAGACCATTATATTTTAAGGTTATCATGGTTTAAAAAATGGTGTAAAATTGGAGGAACAATTTAAACCTTGATTCTAACAGACCATTCACTGAAAGACCTATAATGGAAGCTGGAATAGAAAACTTTATGAGAATGATGACTGAATAAACATGAGTTATAAAAAATAAATTGAATCGTGGTGTGAGACGTTATTCAACTCAAACATAAAAACATTGAGTGGAGTTTTTTATTCATTAAAGTCCACCTTATTTCAGTGGATCTATTGACCCATTGATTGTTGAACAATGGATAAGATCAATTGCAATGTCATTTTTATAATTCATTCTGTAAGATAATAGAATGTCACCCTCACTATATACCACTTAGAGGTAGAATATTATTACTGGAGGACACTGATAATTATCATGAAGCCAAAAGGGATATAGATGTTATGGCATGGGAAAATATTTGGGTACACTTTTTCAATAAATATTTCCCTAATTAGATGTTAATGAAAATAGAGAAATAATTCTTATAGATGAAGGATAAGGAAAATGTATCTATCGGATGTCACGAAATGAATGTTATGAGCATTTCTTATTTCACCCATAGCATTGAAATGGATCTAAATAGAAATTTTAATAGACTCTTTGGTTGACTAAGACTCCGTCTATAGAGGAATATTTCCAATTGGGACTATAACCACATTGAGGATATATTGTGGAGTGCTGTGGAGGTTAAAATGGTGTTTGAGAAAATTTAGTGGTCACAATAATTGAATGAAAATAATATATATTTGGATCAAAACATGGGTAGGATGTTTGATCATATAATAAGTGGAAATAAAGTGAAACTTTCAAAATAAAAAAATGTAGGAATAAATATTCATGTAACTACATGATCATGAGTGGAAATGCTAAAAAAGTGGAAGATATGTCCAAATATCTCAGATCTGTCATAGTGATGTGATGCCTCGACCTCTCAACACTAACAATAACATGGAGGATGGTGTAGGTCCAACTTTAACTCCAGTTCTATATGTGTGGAAAACATGGGATCCACTCTAATAACTACTCAAATTATAAGGTAATGTAGGGGAGTCACCATCAACCTTATCCAAAGCTATGTGACCAGATTTAGGAAATTGTCATCACCAAATCTGAATTAGATGATCCAAATGATGTGTCGGTGGGTTCTCTCATTGATCTCTGAAAGCTACCAAGTACAATATTTGATTATGGTTCTACACATTCTATTATTTCCTCTATGTTTACAAGGTATATACAATCAATACTAGAACTGATAAATGTATATTTATTAGTCAAGACTCTAGGAGCTATTATCCAAGAATTAATATTGTATAAAAAGAATAGTACTCACATTGCAAAGATTAGTACCATTGAAAATATAGCAGTCATTCTCATGCTGGAATTGAATATTATACTATGGACAGTCTTTCTCTCAATGTATAATGGTATGATCGATAGAAGAAGTAAGGAAATATCAATAGTCTAGAATGGACCACATATAGTTATTTTAAATGAAGATATATCATGGCCATAACATTGTCTAGAAGCACCTCCTATATACATATTTATGGACTTCATTGTTGAAAAGGAAGAAAGAAATGAATGTATAAGTATAAAAAATGTCAACGTCATTTAGTAATACATAGAAATATTCCTGGAAGAGTTACCTGGACCTCCCTCAGAAATAGAGGTAGAGTTCTCAAAAAAAAAAATCATACACGGACCAAAGACAATAGGTGATACCCTACATAGAATAGAATATGTGGAGTTGGATGAATTAATGAAAGAGTTTACACATCATTTTGATAAGGCCTTGGTCAGGGAAAGTGTATCTCCTTAGTGAGAAAATGGTCATTTTTGTAAGAATAAGGATGAATCAATGTGGCTATTCATAGATTATAGAGAACATAATTTAATAATAATGAAGAAAAAGTACCCTATCTCAAGGATTAATTATTTATTTCACCAACATCATAGAACTCATTTCATTTCTAAGATTGATATTCGATTTGTTTATCATCAATTGAGGGTGAAGAGAAAAGATATTCAAAAGACTTTCTTCTGATCAAGATATGGAAATTATGATTTTTTTCCCATCTACCTAACTAGTGTTCTTGATATATTTATGTATTTAATGAATAGAGTCTTTAAGAAAAAACATGATAAATTTATGGTTTTTTATTGATAATAATCGCAAATATTAAAAAACATGTGAAGATCGTAAGGATTATTTAAGGTTTATATTGAAAACTATGATGAAGGATAGAGTATCTGAAATGTTCCAAAAAGGTGAATTTTGGTTTAAAAAAAATTCTTTATTGGGGAACATTATAATCAATTAACGAATCACAGTTGGTACATCCATTAAAATGATTTTGGAGGAGTCGCATCGTCCTATAACAGTAACTAGGATTTGAAGTTTCCTTGGTTTCACAAGATATTATGAGATTTTTTTAATAAAAAATAATGAATTTCTAGTCCACTAACCAAGTTAACTCTAAAAGGGGATAATTTCATCTAGAAAAAGGAATGTGAATAAATTTTTCATGGGCTAAATAATAGATTAGTTAATTCACAAGTGATAAATCAACCTTTTACTGGATATGGTTTTATTATTATTATTAGATATATATATCTTAAATTTCATGGGAGAATCCACATGAAAAATGAAAAGATGATTGCTTATGCATCTCAATAGTCAATGATTCATGAGCTCAATATTCCATTACCTGACATAGAGATGGAATAATTTATTTTCTTCCTAGAGATATAGAAGATCTATATTAATGGGGATAAATGTGATATATATAGAAACTGCCAAATATTATAGTATGTTTTCATGAAAGAGGAATAGAACAATTGACAAATGAGATGGTTGGAACTTTATAAATACTGTGATTTTTTAATTCATTATCACCTTGGAAAAGAAAAAAATCACTGATACATTATGTAGGAAATACCTTATTATGTGGGGTATGATGGGAATTTAAGGAAATAATTTGATCATATAACTAGTAAAAATTGACAAGGGAACCACAAGGGAATAGAAAACATCAACCATATCCCAAAATATTTCATAACCATCATTACTATAAAATATCATGAAATATCTAAGATAAGGTTTTTTGTAACAAAATAAGGTAAATGATCTGAATAATGGTATGTTTCTTGAGTTTAATATTGTTCAATATAGTGTATGAAAATTTCATACAAGTCTATGTGTCCAATATATTCTTGAAATAAAGAAGTATGAGATTGATGAAGCTCATAGATATACTTTCTATATACAACCTGGATGCATGAAAAATTATATGTACCTTTATGGTCATTATTTGTTGGATAATATGAAAAGGGACAGTTGATCACTACACGAAACGGTGCTTGGATGTGAACAGTGAAGGTGGAGTGAAACATTTGTAAAGTGGTTCAGAAACCACTACACAAAACAACAAGGGAGTGGGACAATATAACAACATAAATTGTCCTTGGTCTCTCGATAACATCCAATGAAAATAATGTGATATGTGTTATAGTGTATTGACTCTTCAAGACTACCCAATTTATCACTATTTTGGAAGAATCTCTCTTCAACCAAATTCCATGATTTATATAAATGAATTGGTGAGGTTTCATGTAGTTATACTTTTTATCATTTCTGATCAAGATCTAAGGTTCACATAAAAATTCTTGAGAATTACTCAACATGAGTTGAGTAATGAATTAAATTTTTATATGGCCTATAACCTAGAATTGTTGTCCAATTTGGAAGGACTATTTAAACACTCTAGGACTTGTTGAGAAAATAATCACTGGAATTTAATGGTTGGTGGGTTCAACATCACAAATTATTTGAGTTCTCACCCAAAAATAGCATCCATTTGTTTATTCAAGTGGAATCCGTTGAAGCTCTATATAGTAATTAATGTATAAATACTACTTTTTAGAATGAATATGGAGAGAGAATGTTTCATGGGCCTGATCGTATAGAATTTATAATAGAAAAGGTGCAGGTAATCCAACAACATATAATGGATGATCTGAGTGGGAAGAATGTGTATGCTAAAAATCATCGAAGGGTCATTGTGTTTGATGTTAATGATGATTTAATCCTTCAAATATATCCATGGAAGATATTAATGCAGCTTTTGAAGAAAGGAAGGCTTATCCCCAGGTATATTCCCCCTGTGAAATTATTCATCACATGGAGTAGTGGACTATCATCTTTAACTTCCACCAATTATAGCTCCAGGCCGTGATGAATTCCATGTCTCCCTTGGGGATGTATATATATGATCCTCTAATGTACATAATCTATAGGTCGTACTCCAATAAAATTACCTCTCTTAAGAGGAGAAGCTAGTGGAGATCTTGGACTATGGAGACAAGTTTATACATAAAAATACTACTCATCTATTCAAATTGTTGTAGAGAAACCATAAATATGAAGAAGTTGTGTGGTAACCCAAGGAGACAATGAGACATATGATTCCTCAACATTTCTTAACTGAGAGTACGAGTTGAAATTTTTGAGGATTAAATTTCTTATGGTGGTTTGAAATTAATGACCCATACTTTTTAAATGAATGTTTTTTTCTAAAATGTTGTGTTAAATTATATGTAACAGAAAAAACCGTATTTCATTAATAATTAAGTGAATATAAATGGAAATGCGACCATATGGATTCGATACTTAAATGAAAATCAGTCAAATATGAACTTTGGACAATATAACCATTGGAAACTATACTTTTTCTATTAATGTTACCAATATAATTCAGTTCTTATATGTAATAATGACAAAGGATAATTGATATAGAAAGATTAATTGATGGAATTAACTAGTAGAGACAAATCATGTGCATCCCAAATATCAGAACATGGGAGGGTAGTATCATCACTGGGGTTTATCATTCACCAAATATAAGAAGAGATTAAATAGATAAAGAATGAACAAAATAGCCTATAGAATAATTTTAGGTTACTGAAGATTAGAACTTAATCGATGTTAGCCATCCCAAAAAACAACCACCATGACACACCTTACTTATAGGTTGTGTGTGAGCGGAATAAGGGAATACATTCCCAGTATTTTCTTACATAAAGTGCAATTATTTTGTATAATTAAAATTTTTATTCCATCAATTCTTTTTTAAGAATATTTTTTCTCCACAAAAAATAGGATTATTTGAGATGGAATTTGATAAATTGACATTTTTAGACACAAATTGTACTTTTTAAAAAAGATATAAATCCATATAATAAAATATAGTATTATGATTTATACATATTTTAATTAAATATAATGATCAATGAACTATTATTTAAATATAAATGGTAATGTAATTATATTATGTCCTTGAAAACATTTAAGTGTTAGAAATTTTACAATTTATATTCAACCCACTATTTTTTAATAAATAATGACTTTTATAGTTAAACGTTAAAATCATTATATTTAGTTAATTATTATGATAAAATAATACTAATTTTTTAAATCACAACATTTAAATTATGTTTGCATTAATTTATAATAATTTTCTGAAATACTTTATTTTTGCTGAATTGTAAAAATACAGTTTGGGTTTTTTGGTATGTTTAATGACATCATAAATATGTCATAGTGATGTAATAGTTAATAAACCAAAATATAGGACCTAAAATAAGTTATTTTATTAATATTAATTATTTTAATATATTAAAATCAATTTACAAACCTATAAGCTACTTTCCAAACACTAATATAGATGCTTTAACGTTAAAAATCATATTTTGGGGAAACATTACTTTTCCTTTCCAAAATAAGTCATATAACAATATGTTGGATTATTTTGGGTTAAAATAACATAATATATATCCCAATTTTCTAAAAAATCTCAAAATGGGTATGAAATCCCAATATTTTTCATTTTCCTCATCCTATATTTTCAAGGCCTATATTTAGAAATTATTTTACAAATCCTCCAATTGTAATATAAATTTCAACCCAATTCTCCATTTACATTCCCTAAAAATCCATAATTTACTCATATATGGTATATTTATATCCCAAAAAATCCACACAAAGTGTATTCAATCCTCCAAAGTCCCAATCCTCATGTTTTATGAGTAATTTTTCTTGTAAATGTAATTATACTTCTTTTCTTTTCGATTGAAGAACATCATTTATTATATGTCTATTAAAGGTTATGATTACTATATTATCTTAATATTTTCACAATACCCACACTAACAAATTATTTGTATCAATCGGAGACCCTTGTACCCTCACATTTTAATCTTTTTCCAAACTATGTTTTATACATGTTATGCTACAAAATTTACTTCTCAAAATTTCGCTTTTCTCCTCAAGAAATTTCTGTTTATTTTCTTTTTTTGAATACCCAAGCCAATTTATTTTACAAGGTTATTTATAAATATGTCAAAATTATTTATTTTATTTTTTTATTAATATAAATTCAAACCATTTTTATTTTTTATGGGTAGAAAATGACATAATGATAATGTTTTAACAACTTTTGGAAACAACATGAAATTAATATGAAATATGCTTCTTTTAAAATACATGGGATATTTATGAAATTTATGATTATGATATATGTGGATTTAATGAAATTAAAATAAAATTATGGTTTAACACTAATATCACTCCAATGCATTGGATAAATAATTAAATCTCTAGATATGACATGTTTTACGATACCTTGGTGAATCACCTTGGTCATTTTCATTGACAACACATTGGTGGCATGCTTATGAAAGTATAAAATAAATGTGGAAGAAATAATTCCATGTTATTATTCATGTATTTTTATAATTATATTCAACTTTTTATATATCTCATTCCACAATGATATTACTCATGTTTATATTGATATTTATCACGAATATATGTAAACAATTTCCCTTGCGGGGCCTTATTCTCACCCATATCCTTTGATGTATGTCCCTATGTTGTTAGATATAGTAAATGTAAATAGTATTAACCAATTAAGATAATTTCAAGTGGATTTTAATAATGTTTTAAGTTTCAAGTTGTATGCAAGTTATTTTCAAGAAACATTACATTAAGAGATCCTTTGTTTATATTTTTTTAAAGGTTGGGGCTGAAGCCTCATTTATTATTAAAGCAAAGAAAAGACCTCTCTAACTGGGTAAAGGGAGACCCATTACATATCCCGAAGTCCCAGTGGGAATTTAGTCCATTACATGACCCATAGGCCCATTTTTTTGGCCCAAAGACCATTTTTTGAATAGTAGTGCTACAGTACTCACGCTGCTACAGTACGCACAGTACCTGCCACTGCTATAGTGCTCTGCCGCCGCTACAGCGCCCTGCCACTGCTACAGCTCCCGTCGTAGCTATAGTGCTGCCACTCCTACAATAGTGCTCCAGTACCAGCACCCACTAGGTTTTGAACCCCCATTTTTCAGGTAGATTTAAGCGGTGCTTACCACTAAGCCAAACCCCAACTACATCCTTTTTTTATATAATATAATGAAAAATTATGTAATAAAAATTATGGAAGACATATCAATGATATCATTAACATCGATTTTGTTCCATGAAACCATAATTATAAAATTCATAGAATAATATCTTATCCAAAAACCATGGTTCATCACTGGTTGGAAATATGAAACTTCCAAGACTTGTTTAAAGGCTCTGGTAGTTGTTGGGGATTCATTAAAACATAAACCCAAACTCAAATACAAATAGATGCATCTCTTTATCTCCCCTACATAAATTAATCAATGTAGAGTTTTACCATAGGAGTAACTTAGTCCTAAACTAAAACACATTCTCTTTCATAGTCATACTATACTAAAGAGGGTCCATCATTTTTAGAATTAAACAATCCCAAAAATCACAAGAGAGAACTATCCAAATAGAACATTGAACTAAAAATATGGTAGAGTAAAAATATCCTAGGTTAGTTTATATAATATCAATCAATGTATCATCATTCCACAAAGTAAATTTAAAGAAATAACCAACACAAGGTAGGTAGGTTATTGAAAAAATTGTAAGCTTTAGTCCTAGAATATATGAAATTATCTATTATATTTGGATCATGATCACAATAAAACATCATGGGGTTCTATTAAACGAATGAATTAATTGAATTTAGCTAATGGTTAGTATCCTTATTTATAAATTCAACCCTCTCTATAAGAAAGCATAATAAAATTAGATGTAGTGGTGAATCAACCCTCTATATGTGACAAAAATATACCACACAATCTATTTCCTAAATTGATGCCTCTCCACCCAATTGATTTGTGGTTACAAGATCAATAACTTTTATTGGCTCATCACAACCATAAAAATGTATTATAGTCAGATTTATGTGAGTGTCATATTTCATGGTATCACAAACCCATGTTTATTATAGAATATTTTTTGTGTGATGACATAGGATGTGTATAAGAACATAGATGACCACCATATAATGCGTGAACCATCCTAAATAAACTCAAAACTAGTACATTAGAGCGTTAAAAAATTCAATATAATTTCAAATTCCTATAGAATAGATGCATTACCCACCCCACCAACATTGGGTAACTGGATATAAGAAAAAACTAAAAACCTCATAACACCCATACAATGAATTCCTAAACTGAACCTCAAAAAAAGACTAAATTAAAACTCCAACCCTATAACATGTACGACTGTGATACCATTCTGACATAACCTATCACATCATAGCCTTACATTAGAAGGTACTAGTCTAAGCATTCCACCCTAATCCCATTCCAACTAGACAAATGTATAGGTAATCTAGAACTATGGTGGAATAATACCCATTTGAGGAATTGTCTTATTCAACCCTATTAAAAATATCTACAATGCATAATATATTTATTTAATTACCATACACATATATGTATGATTAAATTTTATAATAATTCATGTAAGAGAAAATAGTTATCCTATTAATCTTCACAAAGAAAAAATATTGAAGGAAAAGATATAATAGATATTAAAACATATGAAAATTGACATGTGATAAAGGAAACACCTTTATAATTTAATAACTCAGTAAATCAAGTTCCATTTTTAAAAATATATACCATGTACCAACATACACCATCATTCTCTATCTCTACCAGCACCACTAGCCCCATGTCCACCTAAGTCACCAATAAACTTTTTAATATCTACATTTTCAAGAAACAAGTGGGAAAAGTCTCTTGTAGGGATGAGTGTGTATATACCCATTTGGACTCCAAAAAAATAGTGTCTAGATAAAATAATAATTCAATTCAGAAATCCAAGACTGAAAAAATAGATACAAGAAATCCAAAATATTCTTAATCGTTTATAAAATTAATGAGGGTCTAAGGGATAGGTTGTTAAAACTTATCTCCTAAAAGGATATTATTTCATAAGAAACTAGAGATACACATAGTAACAAATAACCTAGGTAGTCCAAAGTGGATAACACAGTTATAACTCATATATTTAAGTAAACATAGTTTTCCTAAAATGTTTCAAGGCATATGGTAACTTTTTCACATTTCATTACATCAACCCAGACCTCTTAACTCTATTATGCCTATTTATAATCATAAGGGGGAACATAACCATATTGAGGTGTTCATGTCAGTTGAAAGGATACCCACCCTTATAGAGGACTCGTTTCTTTTCATAATGTGTATGATTAACAAAGGGGATTACTAACACCATATATTGAGGGTCCTCACCCTATTACTATGTTGGGTAACCTACTCCACCTATTTCTAAAGAGGACCAATTCCCTGGATCTAATATAACACCATGGGAATTTCTGACCTTTTGTCTACTCTAGTTATCAGACTCACTCTCCCAATCAACATTTTTACAATCTACAGAACATCATATACTCAAAACACCTAATAAAACCCCCATATGACTAATTTTGATCCATCATCATGTTATATACAGAAAATTATCATGATGTATTTTTCATGTTATAGATTCTAGAATCTATTATGGAGGATAAAAGACTAATGAATACATAGTACACTACATGTTCTATTATTTACCTGATTTGTAGACCCTATTTGGAGTTGGGAATATTCCACTATAATCTAGAACTCGTGATGTTAAACCACATGGAATTTCTAGTAGGTCACATCGAATTTGCGACTCACTTCTACATTTGAGGATGTACTACTAGAAAAAGAGGATATGAAACCTGTGAGTATATAGAATATACACCTAAGTACAATGAATTTTCACTTCCATAAAATAGTTAATGTGGGATCAACCTACATGGAATTTGTAGAATGGAACATGATATGTGGGTCCCATGTACTTCTTTGATGTGAATTTTCATAACTACTTGAGTCAATGTTTTATTATACATTACATGTACCCTAGCACACACAAAATGTGGGGATTATCGGTTGACTAGACATGTTCATCGGTACACTCTCAAGCCATGTGATCCAATATACTTGGTGTATTAATGAAAATAACACTCCATGTAATAAATATAATACCATCTATTTTATACCAATACATGGGGAGGGGGATGCATGGTATGTAATTAAAAGGACAACAATTGGGTAATAGAGAATTCCAGATCCAAACACCATGCCCATCCATGATTCATTTCATGGTTGTATTCACCCCATTTTCCTTGATCACACCTATATTTCCTCCAAATATTGATGATTCTAGTAGTCACTACCTAGCCACCATATTACCACAAAATCAACTACCATCACCTTAATCACCCATAGTTTGAAGTGATTCACTGAAAGCTTCCACTTACACTACACGTAATCCCTAATGAGAAACCATCTATATATTTTTATGACAAACATACCATATCTCAAATGGTTGTCTCCCTTCTTGATTTCTTGATCAGAAAATTAAAAAACTTCTTATCATTGGGAATGCCTTTGGTGAATGAATTTCAAAATAAGTGAAGTAGAAGGACATTATAAAATGGAATGACATCAACAGTTTCTGGTTAAAGGTTATCCATAATTCACCACACATCAAATACAAAATTATGAAATATTAAGAGTAAGATTTACTATTCAAAATACTATTTTCAGTAATGTTTCAAAAGTAAGAACAGCAAATCATCATTATCTTATTTATTAACAGAAATCGTTTTTTACCATTGGTAATCATACTTATTCCCAAAACAATTAAATTTCACCAATGATAACTATCATGAAAATTTTCTGAAATTTAGGGTTTGATTATTTCAAAATAAAAATCAACCAATAATTAATTCTCCAAAAAATATAGAAATTGGGTTTTCTCAATCCATGAATAATGATTAAAAAGAAATTAAAAAAATTCACTTCTCTATTTTTTCAATGATTATCATTAAGATTACAGGTATTGAATAATTAATTATTATAAAGTAATTTAATATTTAATGAAATTAATAATTTTAAATATTTAATAATTTCCATCATGATCTTAGAGAGAAATATTTTTTTATTCAGTTATAGGGGAAATATAGTTATATCACATGATAAATGAGGCTTTAAGAATACTAAATATTCAAACATCATGAATTTTACACTAGTGTTAGAATATTTTATTATGATTTCCACATGGATCCCCATTCTCTCTATAATTTTATATTGACTCCATAAATATCCTATAAAATCATGATATAATTCAAAAATATCTCTAATATTGGTTTTTATCACCAATGGAAGATCTCCCTATAATTATAAGATTAAGATATCTATTTATAATAGATTATTAGGTTGGTTGGTTGACTACATTGTTAGAATTTCTATATGAGTTTCCATGATGAAGATACCAACACTCAGACTCATTGGATATATACATATATATTAAATATTAAATATACATATAAATTCAATCACCTAAATATATCATTAAAATTCACCACAACAATAAATATTGTGATATGATATTTATAAAATCATTAAAAATCATCTAAGATTAATTTAAATGATAATTTTATTATTTTGTTCCTTTTACAGTACATGAGACTTAAAATCCCAAAATTATGATAATTATTGACCTTATAAAACATATATCACTTCATTATTACCTAAGATAATATTTATTGGTCCATCACTTCTTATTCATGTTTTCATTAAAAATATATCTTATATTACGAAGGGTAATAAATTTAAAAAATCATTGATCATAATCAATAAAATGTTTTCTTCCATTGAAATTAATATGTATCACTATCACCCATGTAGTGTGGGAAATATTTAGGACCATGTGTACTCCATCCTAATAATATAAAAAGTTCTTGGATGTCTCTAATTTCCCATAGTAATTCTTCTCTCATTTTGAAAAAATGAAATGTGCAGCTTCATCATATGTTGTTAAACTATTTTTCTATAGAAAAGTTAACTCCTTAATAAATAGTTTCCAATAAGCATTGTTATTATTATTTGTATTCACAAGAACTAAAAAAACCAAATACATATATGGTTCTTCAAAATATCCCAAAATTAGTTGGATACATACATTGGTTAGATTATTAAAATGGAATAAGATACAAGGAATCACATCCTCAATGACCAAATAGTATATTAGTCTTGCTAAACTAAATATCCCTGTATGTCAATCATAAAAACATTCATGGAATCTTGGGGAATGAAAAACTAAGAAATGTGAGAGTAATAATACTCGGTAAGGGTATTTGTACAACAGAATCTATCATGAATACATAAGACATAATCAATATGGAAATATATAAATAACTAAAACATATTCCATTTAATCAATAAATAAAATATGAAGAATAATATTGTTGGAATGTATGATGATTAAATAATTCCATATAAATAATCAAATAAATATAAAACATACCCATGGATATTGTAAAAAAATTTAAAATCAATAACTATTATCATTATGAGGGGATGAATAATTCTGGATATCATAAACATATTGTCACGACCATTCACATGATTGTTTAAAAATATGGGTAAAAATTGATTTAATTTGTCCAAATATTTTTTCACATGAGACCAACCAACACAACGAGGGGCTATGTAATTTTGGGACCCACCTATAACTTGATCAATTCAAAGTAATTCCTCATATGAAAGATATTTATAATAATTATCATAAACATTCATATTGAAAAAATTACATAATAAATGTTTATACTTTCCCCAATCAATAGACATAATCAAAAACCATCTTGAGTAATATGGTGAATGGTGATAAAATTTTACATCCCCTGTGAAACAAATCAGAAACCATCCATAAAAATAATATGGATGGTATTAATAAAACATATTCCTTTGGGATCATTATATTTATAATAATGTTTTTAGGACTTTGCTGAATTTAAATACGGTAAAAATGTTGGTAAAAACATTCTCTGGGAAAATAAAATTTTTTGTTTTCAAAATATTATTTTAAAAATAAAAATCACAAAAAAAATATCAAGATAAATTTCATTTAAATTTCCATGGAATGTTTTAAAATAAGCTTTAAAAAAGTGAGTTTTCATAAAATCATAACATTGTGTTCATGTCGTAAATGTTAAAACAAAGACTCCATTTATATTCCGGGTAAAACCCAAACAATAATTTATTATAAAAAATAAGAATATTAATTTAAAAAAATTATAAAAATTTAATCATGGGTAAAAATTCCATTAATAAATCATTTATAGATGTTTAGAAATATATTTAGAAAACATAGTTTCTCGAGAAAATGGATTTTCAACAGAATATTGAAATAAATTCATATTTTATTAAATATATTTTCACAGTCATTTCAAGTATAAATGAGAATAAAATTGTACTATTATGTAAAATTTTCATGAATAACTAGAGTATATTAAAATTCATTAGTTTTTTGAGTGATATATCATAATATTTCATTATCATAATTTTAATGATAAATAATCCTAAAAAATTATGATATTCTAAAATAAACCCCTACCACATTGTTAAATTTTGAATCATATGACCTCTGAAATAGAGAACATTAAATGAAACATTAAATACCATTAATATAAAGGTAACAAATATGTAACATATTGAAGGGGTATTATATAAACTATAAAAAATAATTAAGTGGTAAATATTACATATGTCTTGTGGGAGTAAAAGAGAACGAGGAACCCTAACCATAGGTTTGATTTCCATTATAGATGTTTGAACCTATTTTATAATAAATATATGTTTATTATAAGCCTATTAAATAACCATACTCATATATTTCATGCCATATATGATTTAAATATAGTCTTTTATGAAAAATTTAGTAACATTTATTTTTTAAAATTATTATTTCAAGTTATAGTTTCATCATTTTCATGTGTGTTTTGTTCAGAAATTTAAGTCCTTTTATATTTATCATAGTTACATCATTTATATAGTTGTAACCATACTATAAATACCATATATAATCATTATAAGTTTATTTTTAGTAGTCTACAAATGTAGTAGATAAAAAATAGATTATATTGTTCCTGGAGACGATATTTCATATATAAGAATGAACATTGTCTCCATTTTTCTTGTTGGATGGAATGAAATGAAAAAAATAGAAATTAACAATAATATAAAAACTATTATTTCAGATATATATATATATATATATATATATATTATCATAACTACATACATCATTATTAGTGTCCATGTAAAAATAAAATGAAAAAACATTTCACATCGTTGCATATAGGCGATTGTCCACATGTACGCACGAGTGATGTTATCATTCCTAAATGGGTGGTAAGGTAGAAATTTATATGGGATATTATAATTCAACATGAATTTTTAGGTATTAAATAATTCATATATTCAATAAAATTATCCTTACTACCTTCTATCCAAAGCGTAACCATAAAATGAATCACACCACTTCGCAAGGAGGTAGTATGTCGAACAGCCAAGAAACAATATTGTATCCCCCACAGAATTGAATGTGTTAAGGTTTCTGTGATATATTTTTTCCAAAAGAATAATAATTTAAAAATATTATATAAAATATTATAAATCCATGATTATATCCATTCTTTATAGGTGGTGATAGAAAATGAATTACATCGATTCGTGAGGATGTAGTCCTCTGTACACACGATCAACGATTTTGCTTCTCATTTTATATAAGTGGAGAGGGATATGTTATATTTAATTAATATAATACAATCTCATTTAAATTGGGATAATGTTTTTATTTTATTATCATATTTGAAGATGTTTTTGAAGATATGGAAGACGATATGAAACAAATATGCATGTTTAATAATTTTATATCATCTTCAGAGAGCCATTTAAGGTGTTCACCTAAAGTATAATTAGGTAATATTCCAAATAAAAATAAGGATAATAGGATTTGGGTATTGATTTAACAAATATATTTTTTTAGGTATTGGCTGATCCAAATGGTTTTGGATGTGTTCCGTGGAGAGGAGATGGCGTGGCCTTTTACGGGTGGGTGGGAAATGCACCAAGAATTTTCAAAACGATTAAGTGACACCCATGTTTTTATAACTAAAAAATACTAAAAATGGTAAAATTTAACCTTGAAAGGGATATGGTCTAAATATGTCAATAAAACAGTTTTTTGTAAATGTGTTAGTTCTTTTTATTATAGTTTTCATCATAGTTTAAACCTTGGTAAAATTATATTTTCTTTAACCTTAGATATTAGTTTTTACTATTCCAGGAATTAATTATGGAAAAAAAATTAAGTTGAAAATTTTATATAATATAAAGATTTATAATTCTCAATATGGATAAAATCTTTAAATTTTTACTGCATATAATATGTATAATTCAATTTAAAATTAAACCGGTTCATGTGTCAAAAAATTGGGTTTCCCAAATAAAAACATTAAAAAATTTAGAACAATTTCATATTATAATTCATTGTGATATTTTATAAATTGTTCTAAATTAGAAAAATTTTAAAATTATTTAAATAATTTTACCTGAAAACTAATTTAAATTATAATTTAACCACGTAAATAATTTCAATGAAAATACATATTCCAATAAATATATGTTCTTTTCATTTTTCATCAATAAAATTAAATGTTTAATAAAATTATAAAACATTCTCCCTAATATGATTTTCACATGCATATTTAAAATAATATGTTTTACTTTTGAAATAATATTTCTAAAAGTGGTAAAAAATAAATTTAAAAAATGTGGGCAAGCATAGAAAAATCACATTTTAGAAAACTATAGTTTTGTAGTGAAATTGTTTTTTTCAAATTATTTTTATTTTATTTATAATCAATATTTAACCATTTTATTTACTTTATAAATGTTTACAAAATATAATTTAAGTAAATAATTTATACATATTAATACCCTCTAACTTAATTTATTATTTATATTAGTCATATTTGAATAATAATTGTTTTATAAGGTATCATGTTTTGTTTAATTTTAATATTTCATGCAATGAAAACTATAAAAGATATTGTATTTATATAAAAATAAATATATCCCAAATTATAGGTGTGTTAAATTATATTATGATATTCTTGATTAATTTTATATAGCCTTTAAAAGTTGATTTTTCTCTTTTAAAAATCTCTGGACATTACATTCCCTCCACCTTCAAAAACGTTTGTCCTAGTAATTTAAATATGATCATAGTAATCAAGGGTTTTATGTTTGAAAATGCCATTATTTAAAAATAAACACTACTAATGGTTTAATAAGAAACACTCTTTATAATAATGAATGTCAAATGTAAATATCATCTAGAATAACACAAAACTGGGTTTCCAAATAAGAGAACATTGTTGGGAAGTGAAGATATATACATGGAAGGAAAGCATAAATGATTATGGATAGTGATAGAGATCATTTAACACGCAAAATTTTTTGATATAGAAAATGATATCAACCAAAAAACAATTAAGGATTAAAAGGTGATAGTATCATTGGTTTATCAAAAATAAATATTTTGTGGTAAAATAATTATTTAATGATCATTTTCCCATAGTTGGGGAATTCTTTTAATGTCTAATAATATAAAAAAATATACTTGATATATTTTTATTTCACAAGAAAAAATGTATCCATTATTTGTGATTGGATAAATTTACACTTCATCTCTTACTCTATGAAATTAATGTGTAGAAAATTTATTTTTTATACCTGATTCACTACAATTAACATATAGAGAATCATAAGTTGGATAAAAGAGTTACAAGGTAATCCTCCTATCATTAAAAAACCAAAGTAGTTAGTAAACGTTATCCAGTATGATAAATTAATTTCTTATAAATCAATGTATCTCTCAAAATTTAACATAATCCAATTCATAAATGGTTAACATTAAGATCCATCCAAAATATTTCCATTAAATTCAAAGTCCAATATTTTTAAAGGAAGGTAACTAAATCATCATAATTTTCCCCAAAAAATATAAAGTCGATCTTAATGTAACATTCCATGTATTTTAATATCTTCCAAATAATAAATTCTTAATGAAAAAATTCATTCTTATAAAAAAAATCGAATATTTTTTAAAATATTCCATAAATCCAAACAACCTATAAACTCCTGAAAATATATTATAAACCATCAAATCACTAACCAATTTAAATGTCACCAATACACTCCCCCAAAAATCTAATTATCATTATTAATTAAATATAAATAAAATATTAAGGGTTATATTCACACAATAATGTCTTATAAAAAATTACCGACATTCCACTAGATCACTTTTCTAGGTCATCATTACCATTCAACATATGATTTAAATTCCTGAAGGAAAGTACTGAACGAAAATACTTATATATTTCATAATTATTATCATGAGAATATCATTGATAAAATATTCATATTAAATAATTCTTCAATCCAATCTACAATAATATTAATATGTCCACTTTATATGTAGTAATATAATAAACTTGACATTGATCCCTTATAACCTTTTGAGGTATATTCTACTTATGCTTCGGGAATTCATTTTCATTGTTCTTCATCTTCTTTTATTTAAATAATAAACATTATAAAATGCATTATTTCCTTTTAAATCATGAGAATAGTGTCCTTTACCTCTATAATTGTATAAAGCTACCATTCCCTTCAAACAATGATCAAGTTGATTCTTTTTAGAAATATTATATATCGTAAAATCATTAATGTCCCTCTTTCCCTAATTTGTATTTTGATATATAGTACTATTCATCCCTCTATTCCCATCTAATCCATAATACTTATAGAATTTTTTCACTTTTTTGATAGAATATGATACCATAACCATGTATTGTGAGATTGTTTTGGAAACTAGTTCACTTTAAATGATTGTATTGGTCCCATCAATTAAATCATCAGTCTTACTCTTTAGATTATGTGAACTGATATGGTTCCCATTAATTACTCTAGGAATCATTTCTAAATAATTTTACACAATATATTAGATTATAACATTATTAAACATATTGTATAATCATAAAACTAGTGAACCACTTAATAAAAACTGAAAAATATATACATGAAATATATGATGGTTATAAGCATGGTTTCACTAGGAATGTGTTCAAAGAATGAAAATATTTTCAAATCAATCTAAATGATTTGTAAATATAATATCATGTATCCTATGAATATCACATTGGTAGTGTCAAACAAGGTGTGAAATAACTCTCATTTCATGTACTAGGTAACTATCAATTGAAATTTTTATCACCCTTCTAAGAGTTACACCCCTATTTGTGTCTGTCCTAAGAACCATGTCCATGTGTATTATCTAGAAAATTATTTATTAATTGAAATAAACACATGATATACACCTTAAAAAACATTATTATGTTATTTTAAACTTATCTCTAATTTCTATCATAGTGTTATGTTCTCAAATCCATGTTCTCCAAAATCTAGTTTTTAATATTTCTATAAAATATTCTTTTAAACCAACTAAAAACACCCTTTCCCTAGTATCCTAGAGTCAGATATTACTTTATTATATTTTCACAATATATATGGAATCACATCCAAATGTCTGAAAAGATTATTAGTATTGGTAAAATAAATACATACATAAATTTCCCATACATTTGAAAGAGAAATTCTTTGAGATAGTTTTTATTACCTCTATCATTTCCCTGTATATTAATCATAAAACACTTCATTTCATCCTGTGGAAAGGAGACAAAATAAATGGGAGAGATATAATGCTCAATAAGAGTAAGTTTATAATGAAATATATTTTTGAATACAAAATTCATAATCAATATGTCAAGGAAAATGATTAAAAAACATTTTATTTAATGAACAACTTGAACATGATTATCAATATGTAAAGAATACAAAATGATCATATAAAACCACATAAATAATTATATGATCTTGAAAAATAACCATGAATATTCTAGATAATAAGATAATCACATTTAATGTCAATAAATAATCTCAGAATGGCATAATTCATAACATTGGACATCATAAAAATATTGTCATGTACTAATACTATATAATTTAAAACTATAGGGAAAAACTATTTAATTTGGCCAACTAATTTGTCTAAGGGGACCTACCAATTCATTGATGGGAAATTTAATTTTTTTCCCCACCCGCCACATAAAAAGTTCAATGAATTCCTCATATTAAAATGGTTAAATTTAGTTTTTATTGAAAAACTAACAAAAGAAATATTAATTATTGCCCCAATCAATATATATAATCATAAAACATCTAGATTACTACCATGAATGGTAATAATAATTTTCAACCCAATTCAAAATGATCATAATCCATAAAAATAAATAATAATTATGATAAAAAATAAAATATCCCATGTGTATCATTAGTACAATGATGGGTTGATTTCGTTCATGAATAGAAATACCATAATAATTCTATTAAAAACATTCTTAAGGAAAATATACGTTTCATTTTAAAAAACACATTTTAGAACTAAATTTTCCAAAAACATATTGAAAATAATTATCTTCTAAAATAACATCATAATCATTTAAAATATGTTTTAAAAAATTGATCAAACTATTCTTTATTACCATGAAGTTGGATATTTCTAAAAATAGTTTCACTATCATTTTAAGTTCCAAATCAAGTAAAATGACACTATTACATAAAAAGTTCTTGAATAACCAAATGGTAATAAATTTTATTATTTTTATATAATTAGATCATAATATTTCATCATCATAAATTTAATTATAAAGAATCCTCATCAATGATGATATTATAAAATCAACCACTACCACATTGGTAACTTGTGAAGTGCAAGCCCCAAGAAACAATTAAATTAAAATTAATTAATAAATACTATTAATATATATCTAATAATGTTATAAATTATCAAATTTATATTATATACACCATACAAAATTACTAAGCGGTGAATATCGAATATGTCTCACAGATGTAAAAGTGAGACGAGAAACCATTAACTTTTGTTTGACTTCCTTCATATGTGTCTGAAACTCAACTATAAAAAATATTTGTTTATTATAAATCTATTAAATAACCATTATAATGTATTTCAAAAAATATATTATTATCTTATAGTGTTTTTGGACTGGTTTATTAACAATTAAATGTTAAAATCACTACTTTAGGTGCTCATTACTTCGTTTTTCATGTATATTTGGTTCATTAAATTTGTCCCATTTATATTTATTGTGGATAAATATTATCAAGAATTACATAATTTATATTAACATCATATATATTAATTATATATGTATTTATAGTGATCTATAAAATTTAGTGATGTAAAATGGAATACACAGTTCATGGAGAGGGTAGATCATATGTACGAATGAGCGACATTTCTATTTTTCTTGAAAATGTAATGAAATTAAAATAAATATTATTTCACTATTGAAGAATTATTATTATGACATATATATAATTTATATTAATAAATGAAATTATTGTTACCATGAATGTAAAAATAAAATGAAAAACATTTCACATCGCTTCATAGATGCGATAATGCACACATACGCACGAGTGACGTTATTATTTTTCAATGGGTTATAAAGAAATATGTTAGATGTGATATAATATTTTAAAAAGTATTTTTATGTATTTAATATTATCTATATTCATTTAATTTATCCTTACTAAATTCTATGTAAAGATTAAGTTAAAAACAAATTACATCACAACGTGAGGCGGTGGTCGGACATACCCACGAGTGGCATTATTATATCCAAAAGTAATAGAAAGTAAGAATTTATTTGTGAAATCATAATTATAAGTATAATAAATTCATAAAAATAATATAAAATGTAAAAATACATTACTATAACATTTATTTAATGTTTTTTAGGTGAAATTAATTACATTAGTTTGAAAGGTAGTAGTCTGTCCTACACATGATCAAGGTTTTGTATTCCCATTTAAAGATAGTGGAGATGTATTTGGGTTATAACATTAAAATAAATACATATTAGTATATATTGGATACTTTTGATATTATATTACCAAATTTTTTAATTCAAAGGTGGTGGGACGAAAAATAAAAAAATACACTCATATGTCAATTTTACCACTTCTTCGAAGATCCAATTTATGTGTACACATAAATCCTTCTTAAATGATATTACTAATAAATTAATGATATAATTATTTTAATACAAAATAGAGTAGGGTATATGGGTAGTATTTAAGGGGAAAAATTGTTTTTGAAGTGTTTATAGTGGAGGATAGGGGGTTACCTTTTATACGTAAGGGAGAGGATTCACATGGAATATTTTTAAAGATAAAGGGTTATTCTGATAAAATAATAAAAAAGGATAAATTGTCAATACATATATGTTATAAGGTATAAATAGGTAAAAATTTTCTTTTGATATGTTTGAGGTTATTTTAAACACTTATCATCGAAGTTTAAACCTGGTAAACCAATTTCTACATTAACCGCAATAATTATTTTTAACTATTTTTACTATTAATTTAGTCTAAAAATACATTGAAATTATTTGATAATATAGATTATTATTATTCCAAATATTGAATATGTTTTTAAAAATTCAATCAACATATCTGGTTCAATTCAATTTAGAATTACACTCAAAAACACATAAAAACATGTTTCCCATAAAAAATTGTAAAAGATTATATTTTTTAAATATCATAATTCAGTATGAAATTGATTAAATTTTTTTAATTTAGTTATGCATTAATATAATTTTAAAAAAATTAATTGAAATAAAATTTAAAAAATAATTTAACTTTGTAAATAATTTAAATGAAAAGATAGTTTTCAACAACAATTTGAAGTTTTCATTATTCGTCGATGAATGAAATATTTTCAAAGATTTATAAAATTTTCACCCAAGGATAATTTTGAAATGTAGATTTAAAAAATATTTTTTTTGGCCAATATATTTTAAAAAATTTGAAAAAATTAGTTATAAATTGTATTTTCAAGCATGATGAAAGTACCGTTTAGAAAAATATTGTTTTTCAGAGATCATTTCTTTTCATTTCAAAATATTATTATCTAATTTATAAAACAAATATAAGTATTGAATTTTTTTATACATGTGTAAACCATATATTTTTCAAAATTGATGTAGTCTTATTCATAATCTCTAACTTAAGGTCTTGATTATAATAGTAAAGTTTAAATAAAAATATTTTTATAGAGTATCTAATTTCATTTAATCCCAGTGTTGTGTGCATCGCAAGATATTGAAGACACTAAAATTATTTTAAAGGAAATATATCACAAAGTTTTAGTGTGTAACATTTCTCTTATTATATTATTTTTACATTTTATATATTCATTAAATGATGATGTTCCTATTCTAAAAATATAAAGGCATTACAGTTCCTTCATCAACATACAAGTGGGTATGTTTTATAAATTAATCAAAATGGTCCAATAAGAAAATTTTTTTATAAGCATCAAAATCATGAAATCCATGTGTTGAAAGAGAATACCATGCATTATTAAAGAAATTATTATTAAATTTATAGATTAGCTCCTATAAATAACCACACAAAGGATAATATAAGATTATATTTATATAATTACTTGATTGAATATATGTAATGAATGAAGTTGTGTGGTTAGAAAAAATAGATTCTCCAATTTAGGAGTAATCAGAAAATATTAAAACTATTTTAATGGAAAAAGAATGTATTTTATATAGCTAATGAAATTATAACTTGATTTTTCACATGTTTTATAATTGAAATTAATCTCATAATCCCAAAAATATAAATTGAAATAATTTAAATAGGGATGAATCTTTTGATAATTAAGACCAAAATTATATAATATTCTTTTTACTATAAATACCTGGAACCTAGTAGTCCGGATCCTATGGTTAATTTATTACATTTACACTATATACAAATGATATCATCCCTAATGAGATGTTAGTTTTTTATCTATATAAACTAGATACATTCTTGAGTCCAATATTATATTTGAAAATAGAAAATAGAAACGATAGTGAGAGTAAATATTCAGCAGACTTGAACTCATTTAATGAGTCCTTCTTTATATCTTAAAAAAGGAAACACAGTAAGGGTAGTCTCATACACTCATTAAGGGTTACATGTAGTGGAATATTTCATTAGTAAATAACATATAACTAATATAGAAAGGTAAATAACTAAAATAGATTTTATTTAACCGATAACTTGGGCATGAAGAATAATATGGAAAGAGTAAATGTAGAAAAAATTATTCTATATAAATAATCAGAGGGGACTGAAACTTGTCATTGTAAATCATAATTAATTAAATAATCACATGGAAATAATTAATTAATTTTTTTATAATGGAATGAATATTTTTTGATATATAAAACTTACCATTGTGGCCTTGTTCCAAGACAGTTTAAGCTATGGGTATGTATAAAGACAAACCCCATTAAATAATTATTTCCAACTGGTTTTTCCCATTAAAACGACTATAGAATTTTGGGGATATGTAATTCTATTCCTTACTCATCACTTAATAAATCCATTTAATTCATTATATAAATAAATCATACAACATAATTGACATCCTTAATTCAAAATCCACAAGTAAACGAATAACTATAATACGGAATGTCAATAACATCCCTAGTAAAACTAATCATAGACCATACCAATAAATAATAAGGATGGTATTGTTATAATATATATCTATTATAGAATAAAAAAGTTTTTATGAATAAAATACTATAAAATTCATTGAATAAATTCTTGAAGAAAATAACATTTTCATATTGAAATTCCCTATTAAAAACAAAAATATTCCAGAAGCTTAGGGAAACATTTTTATTGATATGACTAACATAAAATATTAATTAAATATTTAAGTCAATTTTAGGCCACAATGGAGTCTAATTTCATTCATACCAAGTATGTTAAAATAAATATTCCATTTATATTTGAAGTAAAAGGTCTAAAAGTACCATGTTTGGAAAATGACAATAAGATTAAATTTTGGCCATTTTTTCAAAATTCAGACATGAGTAAAATGAATACCAAAAATAATTTGACAATATTAAATAAAATACATAAATATTTTTTTGTAATATATATATATATATATAATAAAATCATTCGCAGCTGAGTAGAAAAATAAAGTTTATTTTCCTAAAAAACATGATTTTAGTATCTTGAGTACTTAAAGATAGTAAAATTGTATTAAACAATATAATTCCAATAAATAACCATAGGATAAGAAAATATTCCAGGATTTATATATAAAGATCAAATAATTCCCCCATCGATGACTTAAATATAAATAATCCCAAATAATGATGATATTGGGAAATAAACCCAAACCACTTTTGTAAACTTTTAATCATAGACCATGTGAAATAAATAACATAAAATTAAAATTTAAATACCATTAATTTAAATATATTCAAAATATACTTATCTAAATGTAATTATATACACCTCCTAAAAAAATGGTTTATAATACCAAATATGTCTCGATGAGGTGGAAATTGGGATGAAGCCTCTTACAAAGAACATACTGCTGAAGTGATATTTAATCAATAAATTGATTATGCGTACCATATCAAAATCCACATAGAAAAGTGTAAATAAAATAAAAATAATCAAATTCAATTACACTTTTAATTGAATAATATCAAAGATAACATTTATGTAATATATCACAATGAAAATAAATTGAGTTTTGAAACCACTTACCTCATGTGTGAATCATCATGTATATTCATTATCCTCTTAAATAATAGAGTTATGTTAATTATCTAATTTCACAAGGAATTATTATTATTATTAATTTATTTTATTTTATTTAATATAATGTTATATTTTACAACATAATGAGTTATGTTCATTTTAAGAGTTTTGATGATATTCTGTGCATATGTCCAAAATCACTTCTATAGTTTCAAAATGGTACAATTCGTCATTATTAAATCATAACTAGTATATTAATAATGAAATAATTATCAATTTTATACATAAATTATAATTTTTAAACAGTCCTCAGAATATGGTTATGTAAAATGAATAATGTTACAATCATTGAGGCAGTAAGTAATACATACCCATGAGTAAAATTTTCATTTTCCAAATATCATCATGTTAAGAACATAAATATTAATTTATATTTATATAATAATAATTATGACATAAATATAATATTATTTATTTAAATAAATTTTTATATATGATTCTGTTGATGTGGTAATGAAAAATTAATCACATCGCTTCGTGGAGGTGGTACTCCACACTTACGCACGAACGACATTATCCGTTTTAAATGAAGGGAAATGTAATAAATCATATAATATATTATTTTCAAAATATTATAAATACTTAATTAATATCCTATATATATATTAAATCCATCATTATAACTGGTCATGAGTGATCGTGATGGAAAATGAAAAACATATATTTTGGAGGCGTTAGTCCGCCGTACATGAGAGCAACAATTTCTTTTCAATTTATATTGACGAGGATATGTATATATGTTATTACATTAACCTGAAAACATATTAATATATTATAGATACGTATTATATTATATCATAAAGGTTTAAGATTATTTTAATTAGTTATAATAAGAAATAAAGTAAAAATACTCTTTCATAAGGATATATCTTTTTCGGACAACCTCTTTCGGTTTACATCAAAACCATTTTCATGAGAATTTTATAATTAAAACTATTCCTTCATAACATATTAATGGAAATAAGGGAGGATATAGGAATGAATTGGGTGATCCAAAAAAATATGTATGAATAAGAGATGAGTGGAGGTGCCATTTTATATTTGAGGTGATGGTCAATTTGGAATTTAAAAAATATAAATTTATAAATTTTAATTTTACTTGATAAAATGAAACAAAATAATATAATTATAAAATATTAAGATGTTAGATTGAAATAATATCATCAAATAAAATATATTAAAATATATATTAATTTTTTATCACTATATCAGTTTAATTAGTGTTAGCTCTTTTGGAAAATTATAGTGACAAAAATGTTTTTACTCTTTAGTTGTCAATATAGTTACTCTTAAAGAATAATTGGACAACAAATGGATCATGATTTATAGTTCAGACCACATCTCAGACTCTTTCCAAATGATATGATTATTTATAAATTTTAAATTATTCAATAAAATATTTTTTTATAAAGTATCATTAATGTTATTTTTGGTACTATTCTTTTTAGTTGACTTCAAAAAACATGATAGAAATGAAATTTAAATATAATTTTTTTGCACAAAAATATAATTTTAAATTTATCCACATAATATTTGGAATATAATAACTCATTTATTTAATATTATTTTTCATATTTTTAAAATAATTTATTTAATTTCTCTATTGATTGAATAAATAACGTGTTAGTGTTGCAGAAGAATTTAAGGTAATTATTTCATTACTAAAAATTATAAATGAATTAATAGGATTAATAAATATTCAATATTTCAAATTAATGTTTAGAATATAGTTATTATTTTTACCCTTATCATACAATATTATAGTTATTAAAGTAAGAAAGTAAAAATTGAGTCTTTATCTTCAACTTAAATATTATAATGGTCAAAATCAAAGATATATGACCCCAAGTTTCCATATATTTAATAACTATATAGAAATATCAAAAATAAAATCATATAATAGAATAAAGAAAAGTGTTATGGTCTATTTTTTTCCCTTATCATTCTATATTCAACCTTAATTAGCGGATTTACCCTTACTACTGTGATAATTATTTCCAATAGTTACTATTAATAAAAACTAAAAATAAAATGGTGATATTTATTAAATTTAGAAATAATGATTATAAATATGTTATTTATTTTTAATGATTAAAATCTTGTAAGTGGAATGATTTAATTTAAAAAAAGACTTGCAAAGTGAGATGAATTGTTTTTAGGAAAATACATTCTTAAAAGAAAAAAGATTTTACATTGTCTTTATGACTAGTAATATTCATTATATGAATTTAAATTCATATTATTAGATATATAATCTATAAATTTATTTTAAATTATTCCTAATAACGGTTTATTTTAATTATTTAAAATGGAAAAACATTGTCCCCCTGTAATAGTTTTCTTCATAAATGCATTTTTATGCATAGAAACTGATTTATACCAAAATCTATAAAATTATTGATTCAAAAGAAATTAATTATAATATTATAAATATTATGGATTATATTAAACTTTTAAAACAAAATAAAAATATATTCAGACATTAAATTTCATTAATTAATGAAAATAAATTAATTTTTACAAAAATTGATATTTTTCACTATTTGGAGAAAACACAATATTTATTGGAAATTGGGTACTTATATTTTATGTATCAATCAATAAATTTTAATTATATAAAACATTTAAATATATATTTTTTAATATGGTTATTTTTGTTTCTACCAAAAAATTAATGGTTAGGTTTATATAACTATATATCATTGTTCATGTAAACTAGGTGCTGCATACAACACAAATATTATATAAATAAAAATTTATATCAATAGAAATATATAATAAACTCTTGGGATGATACATTTTAACCCATTAAATATATTTTTCCTCAAAATTTTAATTTTCTCTTGGTAATCATGGTTTTTAAAATAGTAAATTTATTTATTTAAAATCTACATACTAAAAAATAGTAAATAAAAATTCCTCTTAAAAAATCGGAAAAGGTAAATATGAAGGTAATACATAATATTAATAATAAACTATGTCTAAAAATACTGGATAACTAGTGAGAGGTGAAAATATTGACTTGGAGGAGATAATGAATTCCCAATGACAAAAATATAGTGACTGAAGTCATGGTTTGGGGAAATTTAATAACCAAAAATCCATTAAACTATGTTTGGTGAAAAAGGTATTTCTTCATCAAAAAAAATACATCTATAAAATTTATATTTCAAGATAATTATTCTAATAGTGTGGGATTATTTTAATATCGAGATATGTTAAACCAATAAAAAATTACTTTTTTAGAATATTTTTATTTCATACGAAAATTTTCATTATTTGGTTATGCTACAATCATTTTTCACTTCCTTTCCTACTCCAAGAAATGAATATCCAAGATTTATTTCTTATTCTTGAAGACTAAAAATAATTTTTAAGGGATCATAGGATCGATAAAATTGTGAAAAAAGTATTTATGATTCTCTAAATATTTAACAAAACTAGAATGTTTTTCCATGTTATCCAATATAATACATTAATCTCTAAAATCATAATAGAAAAACACAATGTTCATATTCATCCATTAATTTGGTATTTATCCTAATAAATCTAAGAAAATACATCTGAAAATCATAAAATTCAACAAATTATAGAAAAGCTTACTAAATTTAAAAAATATCTCATAATTATTCCCTTGAACATTATAAAGTAACTATTAGAATTTCATTAGAAATATTTGAATATATTTGTCACCCTAATACCTCAATGAATTGATAAATTCGTCCAAAATTAACTACATATAAAATCCTTAATAAAAATAACATATAATCAAACATATTTTATGTAACAAAAAAAATTATTAAACCCCATAATAATTCACTTTTTCTCCAAACGACTAATCATTTTCAATGTCACCCGAATTATCTCATTTAATTAATGGATATTATTGATCAATTTGTCTCAGCTAAACATTATTAATTCAACTTCAAACACATATTAATGGTTTTTTCCCCAAATAGTGTTCTTTATATAAAATATCAACTTACATTTAAATATCTTTTCTAGTTCATTGGTACCATTCAATATATACTTTTAAATAATTAAAGAAAACTATTGTGGAAAAATCCGTTGTGTTTCCTAATAATTATAACCAATATATCATTGATGTGACACATCTATAAAATAATAATAAAATCTAAATACATGAACATTTAAATACTTTCAAATTAAATAAATTTATGGGAGAGTTCATTGGTATATGTGTTAACCCATGGATTAAGGTATTGACTCCAATAATTACTATGTTTTTCTAATATAATACATTAAATTCCTCAATAATTCATATCTCAATTTCCACTATTTACAAATATGAAAAATCTTTCCCTTACATTGAGACATTCACTGGTCTGTCTCTTCCCAATTTTCTAACAGTAACAAAATTTTTATTTTTTTCCTCCGTGGTCTCTACTATTCGATCTCTAAGAAAAGTATTCTCTTCCCTTCTTTGGTGAGTCCAAGAGTTTGATAATGTGAAAATTTTTAATCATATATCATGAAAACTATTTATTCATATTCCCAATATCTTTTTCTCCAGTCACAATCTAATTGTGTTCCTCATAGACACAACATATTCCATCATATTTAATGATGACATGATTCTTCTAGGTTCTATCCATTCTCTAAAACAAAAAAAACAAGTATGGGAAACAATAATAGTAGTTTGAAACAGCATAATCATTTATATGATGCCTAAATCATGAAAAATTGTTTTCAATAAAAGACACAATATAGAAAAAAAATTATTCATTGTCATGCTATATTTAAAAACATTATAATGGTTTTTCAGTAAAATTTGAATTAACACAATAATATACATCAGGAGTGAATGTAGTAAGGTCACACTCATAGTGCACCATAATGACGGAAAAAACACTCTCGAAAAACTCTTTTTAGGGCTAATACCCCTAGATTCATCTATTCCCAAACCATTAAACTTTTAGTATCCCGATAGGGATTCATTTCGAGTAAAAACACATAATATTTACCTTTGAAAAAATGGGATTTAATAAAATACTATTAATTATCCTTAAATTCATTAACTGGATTATGTTCCCAAATCTATGTTTTCTTAAATCTAATTACCATTCTTTCTACTAAAATTTCACTAATACCAATTATAAAGTCCCAAACATTATTAGCCTCGATTTGGTAGATTTTTTATTACATTATAACTAGATAAAAGGGATAGCATACCAAAGAAACACTCTTTTTGCTATTATAGGTAAACTAGATACATATTGTAATATTATATTATATATCCAAATGTAAAATAAAAATATTGGGGAGTAAATATTTTTCATCATTGACCTCATCTAATTATTCCTTCTTCAAATCCTTTGATAAGAAAACAAAATAAAGGTGGGTTTATATTCTAAATGAGGGTTAGCGTCATTAGTATATTACATGAGTAAATAAATAATAATCAATATGAAAATATAAAAAACATAAACACAAATAATTTAATCAAAATATTGACCATGAATTATAATATGGGTGGAGTAAATAAATTTCAAATGATTCCATATAAACAATAACATAATCTTGAAACTTATCCATGGATATAATAACTAATAAAATAGTCACATGGAAAACAATAAATGACTCCCTAATGATGGAATTCATAATTGCAAACATTTAAAACTTATTTTTAGGCCTTGTGCTAAGACAGTTTAAACAATGGGTAGGTATTTTTCAAAACCCAATTTAATAAGGCTATCCAATGAGTTTTTCTTATCATTCCTACTGATGCATTGAGGTTATATGTAATTCTAGTCCCTTTAAAATACTTAATAATACAAATACATTAATTATATTAATAAAAAATAGAACATAATCAACATGCCTTGTTCAAACCCCATTTATATAGGAAGAACTATAATATGGAATGTTAATACATTCCCCAGCCAAAAAATCATAAACAAGCCATATTAACAATATGGATATTATCATTATAATATATTCACAGTGGAAAATAAAATTATTTATTGATAATGAATACAATTACCAACAAACAACCATTAAAAACATCCTTGATGAGAATACCAATTTCATTTTGAAACCTGATTTTTAAAACTTCAAATTTCCATAATTTTTGTAAAAATATTTTCGTTGAATATAATTACTGAATCTTCCAGAGGATGATTAAGATAAATTAGAGTTTATAACCTTAGGAGTTTATGTTCATTATTTTCATGTTAAAAAAATTTCCTTTACACTTTCAACAAATGGTTAAAAAGTTTTTTATTCAGAAAGTGAAAAAAGATTCATTTTAATCCGCATTGTCAGAATTCCAAAAAGGGAAAAAAATTTAATAAACCATTTTGATTATTTAAAATACTTAGTAAAATATTTTATATAAAATAATGACATAAAATAAAAATATTCCCAAAAAATTATAAAAAATGTCTACTTTCTTTCAAAACATTATTTTAGTATCTTGGGAACTTAAAGAGTTGAAAATTAAAGGAAAACCTATAATTCTTATAAATAACTATATGAGAATAAAATACTGTGTTCTATAATATAATGATCAAAAACCTCCCCCATCGAATTCTTAAAAAAAATCCAAAATAATGATGGGAGTGTAAAATAAACCCTTACCACTTTGGTAACATTTAAATGATAACACCCATGAAAGAAATAACATCCATTGAAACATTAAATATTATTAATAAAAATATATTCATGATAGAAATTATCAATGGGTTAGTATATTCACCTCATAAAAATAAATAGTTGTATAATACCCAATATATCTCAATATAGTAGAAATTGAGATGGAATCTCTTATAAGGAGCACACTATTGAAGTGATAATTAATCAAATAATTTATTTCATAGTTCAACTATAAATCCTCGTAAAACGATATTAAATTAAAAATACAGTAATTAAAAGTCATTAATCCTTTTATTTTATCTAATACCTTGATATATTTAATTAATCAATATATTATCTTCCAATGGCCCTAAGGCCATTATTTTTAAAATATTTTTGGTAATAAACCTTTCAAGGGGTGAGGTGGAACCCTTACAAGGCCCTTAGGAAAAACTATTACATGGCATGTTGACCTTAGATGAAACATTTCTAGTAGGATTAAAATATTACATTAAACACATACTAACTACATAGAACTGCTTCTCCCCAGAATCTTAATCATGGAATCAGCTCTCCACCTTCGCATGGTTGTTCGTTTAGGCTTTCCCGTTCATGCACAGGCTTGTCCTGATAGCAGGTTCCATACCCTCTCATTCTTTCAATCCGTTTAGCTTCATCTACGGTAAAATCTTCTTGCTCATCCTCCGTCTGGAGTTTGTTCCTTGTATGTTGTCTAGTTTTCATCTGCACTTAAAGTGGCTCGAAGGCCTAGAGATGGTCAAAAATTAATTTGGTAGTTTGAATATGATAAAAGAGTACATTATTCCATAATATAAAAATTAATAAACATGAAATTATTATAATTTTTATAAATCAATTAATGATTTTAAATCATCTATGAATGTTATTATCAAAAAGGAATGACTTAACAATCATTGAGATGGTGAGTAGTAAGTACGCATGAGTAAGGTTTCCATTTTTTAACAATAATATTGAAAAGAAAACACATATAATTTTCTATATATAGAATTATAATTATGAAAAAAATACAATTTGATTTTTTCTAAATAAGCTGATATATATCAGTCAAGGGATGCAGTTATGAAAAAACTGTATCACTTCATATAGATGGTAATCCATGCATACGGTCGAATAACATTATCATTTTAAAATTAATTGAAAGTTATGAAACTATATAATAAATTATATTTACATAAGGATATATATTTATTATTATAAAAAATATATAATAAATCCAACATTAATAAAAGATCTCAGTGGTGGTTGTAGAAAATTAATTACATTTGTTCGGGAGATGGTAGTCTTTCGTACACACGAATGATGGTTTCGTTTCTGATTTTATGGAAGAACATGTGGATATAGGGTATTCAATTAACATAAAAAAATAAATATATGGTAGATAATGATTTTATTATATTGTCATGGATGAAATATATTTGAAGGAGTTGGAATAATTAATAATACAAAAACTCTCGTTTAAGAACAATACCTATTATTTGGAGAATATCTTTTGGTTTATATAAAAATCATTACTATGAGGGACTATAATAAAATAACATACTCTATTATTTGGGAGGGGAATTAATTAATTTATATTTTATTGTATTGTTAGATTCAATGTGATTTTTATGTTTTATGAAAATTAGTTGGAAGGTTCCCTTTTATAAGTGATCAGAGTTGCACTTTTAAAATTTCTAAAAAAATAAAATTAATATAAATTAATTATCATGAAAAAGGGATAAAAATGATATAATTTTAATATATGATGATAATGAGTCAAAATGTTATTCTAAAACTAATTTTTTAAAATTTTAGATTAGTTTTTTACCTTTAGATTTTTTTAATCATATGAACCCTTTTAACCATTACCATGATAACAATGTTTTTACTCATTAGGGGTGCTGATTGTCATAAAAAGGGGTAATTTTATAATAGATTTTAAATGCTATAGAGTTTAACTATGTTCTAATTACGTTACAAATACCATTTTTTGTAGATTTCATATCACTAAATAATATTTTATATATTATAAAAGATCATTAATATAATGTTTTATGTATTAATTTTTTTGACATTGAAAATAAAAAGGCAACCAGATAATTTTAAACTAATCATTTAACACATCACAAAAATTGTCTATTTAACTAAAAAATTCATCTAACCCAATAATTCATTAAATTTGAATTGGTTTTAAAATTTTTAATAAAATATATTTTATTTTTATATTAATTGATTAAATATTACCCAAATATTGTATAATAGGTTAAGGTAATTACTTCATTAATATAAATTATAAATAAATTACCTTGATAAAAAATAATTTATCTTTGAAACTACTATTTTAACCAAACATCAGTTTTTTAATCCCTGACATAGAATATTATAGTTATCAAAATAAGGAAACTAACATTTTTATCATTATATTTACAAAAATATTATAATGGTGAAAATCAAAGCAATATGGAACCATGTGGTCATACATTTGAGACATTGATGGAAATGGATAAACTTAACTAATAAATCAAGGAAAAGGAAAGTGTTAAAGTCTATTTGTAATCATATTCATATTATTCTTAACCATAATCTCCTGATTTACCCTTACTAAGTCAATAATTATTTACCATAATTAATATTTATATTGAATAGTAAATGGTATTATTTAAAAAAATTAGCATGATTCCAAATTTGGAATAAATTTTTTAAGGATCAATTCATATAAGTGGAATAATATAAACCCAGTCATGTTGGTTGGAAAATATGACAAAATTATATACCAATTTAATTTCTTTTCAATTTCAAGTAAGAAGTTTAAATTTTTAGAAAACATTTCCAATCCACTACATTTTCAAAATAGTTCCCAAGCATGAAATAACATCTCAAAATGAAAACAAATCAATTTAGATTAAAATATGATTTTCATAAAATATTGGAAACACAAAAACAACTAAATTGAAAATCACATCACATGAACCTTGGGAAATCTATAACTAGATAGGGTTATATGGGGACCAAGGATCCTTGTACCTCAATGAAACGTCTCTTAGAAACCACAACCATCACCATTCTCATGAATGCTCCACTAGTAGGGGACATTACCAAAACCGAGTTTTATCTAATCATCATAATCATTTAGTTATTATTGTAATCTTCAATACTGCTAGACGAAACTAGGAAGAACCACTTTTGTATCATTTATTTTATTAGTCCTAGACTTCCAACATAGGTACTTAGGGTTTCCAATTTTTCTATTTCAATGGTATGGATGTTTTTTCAAGAAAAAACATATGAAAAATCGTTTTCTTTATCCCAAAACCAATTCAAAATCCCACCACAGATCTCCCTCCCTAAGCGCATTCCCCCTTTTAATCTACAAAATATTTCACATGCCTCTACACTAGTAACAAATCACAAATCACATATTAATACATGAATCACATTTCTCAAACTAGGGGGAATTCCTCAATAGTGGGTTTTCAATTTCTCAAACCATTATCAAAGTACCAAACGGGCCCCATTAATTCATAAAGAACATTATCAATTAGAAAAAAATGTTTCTACACATATTTAATTTCCAGGATCTTCTTAAAAACACTATTTCACAACCAAGGCTCCACACATTTAAAATCATACTAAAAAAATCATAAAACAAATCAAATTCGTTAAGAAAGGAAAATTATCGATTAACCTAAAATTCACACCAAAACCCATATATTTTTTCAAACCAACCAAAACATGAAATTTAACCTTTTTGAAATCTCACACTAACCCATATGCATTCAATCTATCTTGAAACACTATTATACACGTTCCAAATACCCTAGGAAATACTACACACTCTCAAAACCATTTATGTATCCAATTTTAATGTTTTGACATTTAAAACCAATTAAGAATTAGAAATTCAATTCATTTTTTCAATAGGGTGGTGATGATTTAACAATAAAAATGGAACACATTGGAATCTTAGATAAATTATGAAAAAAAAATTAAGAACCAGTTCTAATGATCACAAGAATATCACATAGCATATATATTACTGCACAAATAAAAATATATTTTTAAAATATTAAAGATATTATGAAATTCAAATTAAAGAGTCATGTATAGGGAACCTACATCATGATAGAACCAAACCGAACTTTCAACTCTTGTCAGTTTCTTACTTGACGTTGATGCTTCCCCACGAAGAATATGCAATTTCACATACATATAATGAAACCTATCCTTTATTCACACACCTTCATGGACATGACCATGTGCAAGGGGGTCCTCACTTATATGCTTATATGCATCTACTAGTCTCTACTCAGCTACTCACGCATCTTTCATATGTATACATATGCACACTATTCCCTATACATGTATTTCACTATCATGGGTGAATTTACATGTAAATGGGGAACCTATATATATACACACTTACCTATCCATACGCAGGTGAATCACCTTAGCCCCGGCGGCTTGAAACCACAAAGAAGATACCAAATAATATTAATTAAAATACATGGTATCTATAAATATTTTAATGACCTAAATTAGATGGTGAGAAGAATTAAAGAAAGCGTAAACCCTCACCTTGGATGATGAAGGAAAACAAAATCAGTGTGAACCCACCTCACCATCAATGGAGGTCACTAGAACATGCAATAACACTCCTCGTGAAGTGATTCACACAACCCTAAAGCCAAGGAAAATCGAAATCGGGTCAACCCCTCAAATCCTAGGTTCAGACAAGCCATAATAAGTGATAGATATGCCAAACCAAAACTAGAATTGGATAGAAGGATGGAGGATGATCCATTCCTTGAAGGATAGGATTATGATTGAGTGGAAATTTGGTGAGAATAAAAGTAAGGAGAGGGTCCATAGAAAGAAGTTGTGCGCGTGAGATGGGGGAATTCCTTAGGAGTCATATGAAGTATAGTGGGATGTCGTCCAGGGTGGCTTGTTGGAGGGAGAGAGAGGTACACTAGAAGGGGAGGGAGGCGTGTTGCTGGAGGAGGGAGGGAGGCCACTGGAAACCCTCGGACGACATGGGGACCGCAAGCGGTAAAGGGAAGTGGTGGAATCACATAGGGGGAGAGGGGTGAGGGAGGAAGAAAACAGACACTAAAAATATGAGTAAAGATAATAATAATAAACACAATATTATTATTATTTTCCATAATAATAATAATAATATCATTATTATTGTTTTTAAATAATTTTTCTTTTTTTAATTTAATTTTTAAATATATTTAATAAATTTTAAACTTTTAATAAATACTCAAATAAAAATAAAATAACCACATGTGTAAGGTCTTTAGTCGAGGTGTGACAATTTTCCCCACCATTTATACTTTCTTCCCCTGGAATTATATTCCAAGGTTTAAACAAAACAAAAAAACCAAATATATTTCATAACATAAGGAGATTCCCAATGAATGTTGAATGATAATAGGACTAAAACACTATCAACAAAAAAAGAGACTTATAAATATAACTAAGTAGACCAAAACAGACTCCCCACTATCTTCCACCCACAAAGTATAAACTCTTCTAGTTGATCGGTCTATTCTAAATAATTCACGCCATGAATAATCCAACCCATTAAACCAAAACACATTATATATTATCCACTAATCCCCCACCACTATATTGAAACAAGAAAAAACAATCACCCATTTCCAATTCACATCATAAAAATAACATTATCATCAACACCGGAGGCCCGAATGGACTTCCCACCACAAGGGGTAGGCTAACAAAAATTTACTCCTGAATAATTCAAGTGAGACCTATAGTGGGTAACCCCACTCTTAGAGCCCACATACCTTCCTAACATGTGTAGGAAAGAATTGGGTCCCAACATAGCCTACATGAGAAAAACCCTCACCAACTAACATATACTAACATGAAAATCCGACATAGATCAAACTCCCCCAAAGGTGTCCGATAAAAAGGAATCTGAACCAAATGGAAAACACCACACAATTCTCTAATCCCATGGGGGATCACCATACTTAGACATTCCCAAACATAAACAGAGGTTCGTCTATAAGGTTGGTCAAACAAGGATCACAAAAGAGAGGTCCACATGCGGAAGGTTATAACCACTAAGGTTCAGTAAAAAGAGACAATCATTCCTCCTTATAACCAGTGAAGAACTCTTCCACCAATGCATCACACAACAAAGAAACCAGTTCCCCACATCCTCTTTCACCAAACCTAGTTGCTCGGAATGAGACAACTACATATGATTTTTAAACTACTCCAATTCCAATATTGATGATATACATTAGACCAAGGTTCTTTATGTTTCTTGGGTGTTCATGACTATGTGATAGTGACACTCTGGGGCCTATGACTGCATCCTTGAAGTTTAAAGCATCTTCTTCCTCACTATAAGTCATTAAAGGCTCCCAAAGGGAACTTATCTTTATGGTGCCACATGAAACCACACCACAATTAGAGAACCCCAAAAAATCATCCACATCCTAAGACTCTCTTTTTTTAAACATGATACTTCACCATGATTAGAACATCAAGAATCATCCCTTTCACCCTGAATAAGAAAAATTGAAATAAGGGTCACTTTAAAATTACCTTCATTTAGAATTGATAATTTTAGCAATTCACGGAAGAGGAACATGATTATGTTAATATAGAAACTCTCAAAAGATTCCGAAACATCCCCCTCTACATCTAAAAGAGAACATAACTCTTTAAAACACCACCAGACAAGACCCTTCAACAGATAGAAACATTACAAGTAAGGGACCTTAAATCAAGTCCCAGGTAGCACACAATTATTTTATACACCCATAACATCCTTTTATGACCTAACATTCTACATTGTTGACCTAGAATAGACCCATAATTAAATTAAACCAATGAAAAGTTTGAAGGACCTTTAAGAAAATATCCCACACAAACAACCCAGACTTCTTTCAACTTTCCTCACTAGAATTACCCTCACAACATCTAGGTAGTACATTCAGGATTATAGATGTCCATCTTCGCCTTTCTTGATTCATGAAACTCAATAAATTATTATTCCATTCAAATCCTTCTAAATCCACCCTTCAATTGCAAGAGGATATTCTTGATCCAAAAAATAGAGTTTGTACATTGATTAGTTGGAGGACATGCCAACAGTGAATCACCCTTGAATGGATCTCTAATATCAATCAATTCCATATGGGAGGTGTGCACTACTGAAAATTGAAAAGGCCAAGGACCCTATCAAACTATACCTTTGGTGAAATAATTCCACAAAAACACATCATACTCACAAAATGGAACCCACTCAAAGGTATCCCAAACATTGTTTTTCAGAAAAACAATTAACCATTATCTCAAACCAACTCACCGACAAAACCCAACATCAAAAACCTTCTAATAAGAAGGGTATTGAAACCAGAAACACCTTGAAAGTAACAATCCAAAATCATAAAGATACTCACCACACAACTATGGACTACAAAGCACTCCATATATCCTTTAATACTGCCATTGGAAATAAAATAGGATGGGTTGGTTGGACATTCACCAATGGTAACCCATGAAGTCTCACGCATTCCCTTCCCCAATCCAATCTTGGCACCGATCTACTTTCCACATATATTTCATGCATGTGATCACTCATGAATGTAAAAAGGTCAAAATAAGACCTTTTTAACCATCTGAAATAAACATTCGACCCATAATTCCATTTTATCTAAATTGGTAGTCCCAAAATCAAAACACATGTTTAACCTCACAAAAAAATCAGAAAACACCAATCATTAAAATAAGAATTCATATTAAAATATTGCACATCAATTTTGTAAAAATTAATTTCACTTTAAAAAACTCCCAGTTTCACAAAAAACTCTATTTCACACATACACAATTATTTAAAAAATCATTTATCCTCATTTAGAACAAGTTTTATGAAATTAGTGAAACTTCTCAAAATCCCACCAATTACCAAATCAAAATCCATTTTCAAACCCCAGACATAAATTACAAAAAAAACTCAATCCATTCAAAACACTTTTTTATTTTTTAGAAAATCCCATTTAAAATCGATTTCCAAAACATACTTTAACATAATTCATGATTTCCTAATAATTAATTTCAGTAAACAACATGTTTAAATTATGAAAATACCCACCCAATAAACTCAATACCATTTAGTCTAAACCAATTCCATTTTTTTTAAAAATAGTTTCCACAATTTTCATACAGGAGTTTTCAAAATGATTTTCCTGAACCCATAAATATTCCAAACAAACCAAGGGAAAAATAATTTCGATAGGTGAAACAAACACATGGTTAGTGGCCACACGCAAGCCCCAGTACCATAACCGATAGTACTCAAGGATATTATCCCTAGTTCCACATGGCTTGTCAGGCCCTATTATACAACTGAGACCATTTGACTAACTCCCATTTCATTTCCTGAATATCAATCAACCATTTCGACCAAAATACTCAGATGAAACCAGACGTCCTAGGGTGACTTTGGTCCTATCACAATGAGTGTTGGTAAGGCACCTCACTCATTACTAGAATGACACGTCACAAAAATCATCACTCCTTTCTACCCAGACTCTTCCCTAAAGAATAAGACTCAATAGAGCATTACCTGCCTCTGAATCTTTTTTTTGATTAACCAATATGGGTTTCCATCAAACCCAATTCTTGAGCTGATACATGGCATAACTCGAAGGGCATTCTTGATCTCCATGGGTGGGAATATAGTGCCATGCATCAAAGTAAATGATCATGAATGTTTTAGATTATAAATAAAAGACATATGAATAAACAAAAAATGAAAAAAATAGATAAACTCTAAGAGAAAAAACAGAATAATGTTTCAGAGCTAAATATACCTCTAAGTGACCTCGTGGTTCACCACCCAACATAGAAACAAAATCATTGCAAGGGAGATTCAAAAATAGAACCTAAAACTATAAAGGTAAAGTATGCATGAGCGAAAAGATTTATAGTAAGAATTATAAAGAAAAACAATTCCATATGACCTTACCTTTAAAAATAAACCCAATCAAGCTAGTTTAAAAATATGTAATAATAAAAATAAGATTTGTAATTATTTTCAAATTCATGTCTATATTTCATATTTTTTGAAAAAAAAATTGTATTCCATACATTTTTAAAATTGTTATCAAGCATGAATTAACATTTATAAAGGAAAAATAAATCAATCTATATTACAATATGATTTTCACAAAATATAGGACAAGAAAGAAACAACTGAAATAAAAATCACATCAAATGCAACATGGGAAATCCCTAGGTATCTAGTGATAGATGGGGACCAAGGATTCTCATACCTCGATAGAACATAGAATGGAAACCATGAACATCAATATTATCATTCTAGATCCACTTATAGAGGACACCCCTATAATGCAGTGGTATCCAATCATCATAATAATTTATTTAGTGTTGTAATCATCACTCTGGCTAGAAATAATTAGGATGAACCACTTTTGTATTATCTAGAATACTATTACTAGTCTTCCCACCTTACTATCAGGGGTTACCCGGTTTCTCTATTTAAAATTTGGGTGAGGTTTTATCATGAAGACATGTGTGAAAAAATAACTTTTTTATCCCAAAATAAATTCACCATCCTATCACTGATCTTCCTCCTTAAACACTTTTCCCTTTTTAGCCACATAACATTGTACAAGCCTATACACTAGGAACATATCAAAAATCACCCATTAACACTTGAAAAACATTCCTCAAACTAGGGGGAATGCCTCAAAAATGTTTTTCCAATTTTTCAAACCATTCCCAATTTTTCAAATGGCCCCCCAATAATTTACAATGATCATTATCAATTACAAACACTATTACACAACATCTTTACGTTCCAAAATCTTGTTAAAAATCCAATTACTCAACCAAGACACCACATATTTAAAAGAATTCTAAAAAAACATACATAAAACAAATCTAACCCATTATGAAAGGAAACTAATTAATTAAAATCAAATTCATACCAAAACCCATATATTTTTTCAAACTAACCAAAACATGAAATTTCACCTCTTTAAAATCACACACTAACCCATCTTCATCCAATCCAGCTTACACAACCATTATACACAAGCCAAATACCCTTGTTAATACTTCACACTCTCAAAACCGTTTAGGAATACACATTTAAAGATTGAAAATTTAAAACCAATTGAGCACAAGAAATGCAATTCATCATCCAAACAAGGCTGAGAGCATATATTAACATAAAAATTACACATTAGAAAAATAGATAAATTATGAAAAACAAATTAAGACCCATTTCTTATTGGCACCATCAAATCGCATAACTTATACATATACTCTGTAAATATAATACATATTTAAAAAAATGAAATTAAAATTAAAGGGTTAGGCATAGGGAACTAACCTCAGGGTGGAACCAAACCAAACATTAAACTATTGTCACATTCTAAATAGAATTTATTGCTCCCCCACTAAACATATGCAGTTTTACATACATATTAAGACACATATACCCTATTCACACACTCGCATGTCCATAAACATGTTCAGGGGGATCCTCACATATATGATTATGTGGATCTACCAGCCTCCACTCACCAACGCATGAATCATTCACTTAAATATATAGGAACACCTTTACCATACTTGTATTTCACTACCATGGGTGAATTTACAAGTAACGGGGGAACCTTAATATATATATATATATATATACACATACCCTTGCATACACAGGTGAGTTTTCTTAGACCCCATAACTCGAAAACACAAAGAAGTGGGAAATGCACATTAATTAAAATATCAATAATACATAAACATCATAATACGCTAAATTAGAGGGTGAAATGAAATGAAGAAAGTGTAAACCCTCACCTATGATAATGAAAAAAAATTGAATCGAAGCAAAACCACTTCACCTTCGGTAGCTGGTGCTAGAAAATGCAAGAACACACCACATGAGATGATTTTCACAACCCTAAATAAAGGGGCAACCTGAATCGGGTCAACCCCTAAAACCCTAGGTTTGGACAATCCTTATCTAGCAATGGATAGACCGAACCAAATATGAAAAAGGATATGATGTGGGAGTAGGATCCATAACTTGAAGGATCAGGTGAAGATCCAGCAGAAATCCTGTGAGAAATGAAGGAAAGAGAGGGATTTGTTGGTGAAGGTCGGGCGTTTGAGAGGTGGTAATCCCTTGGGGGTCGCACGTAGGAGTGAAAGATAGTGCAAGGGTGGATCATCATATAGAGTGAGAGGCATGGAAAAAATGGAGGGTGGTAGGATGCCAAAGGATGGAGCGAGGCCGCTGGAAACCCTCATCCAGAAAGTGGGAGCATGAACAGGATAGGGAAGGGGTAGTATCGTAGAGGGGTGAGGGAAGAAGAAAAAATCCTAAAAAATTTATTAATATGAGTAATAATAAACATAATAATCATTATTATAATCAAAATAACAATATTGTTATTATTATTAATAATAATATTATCATTATTATTATTTTTAAATCATTTTTTTTATTTTATTTTCATTCATTTTTATTTAAATTTAATAAATTTTACCTTTTAAAAAATACTGAAATATTAATAAAATAACCATGACTGCAATGTACCAGATCGAGGTTTGACATGTCCATTTGATTTGGATGGAGATAAAAAAAATTCCCTGGACATGGTGTATTCATAGGTTCATTTAAAATAGTGTAAGAAAGATATGTCGATCATATTTTTTGATGACACAAGTATCCAACCTATTTGATGAGATATCTAGAAAATTTAAATATATTATACAAAGTGTTTTTTATGTGGATTTCATCATTATGACATTAAAATCTTCTTACTAGGTTCTTTTACTTGGTGTTAGACACTTTAAACATTAGGAAAACCCACCTAATGTCACCATGGAAGAGTCATGTAGGGTCACACACATTGTGTTCATATTGATATAATTTAAATTATAATTGAATTTAATTGTTGGAATAAATTATATTATCCAGACCATGGAATAGTGTTTATTCTTTGTAAATTGATCTCATTTATTCAGCCACTATTTATATGTGACAGGAATGGATAACTATAATATTTATTCTAAAGACCATGAGTGTGTATACATATAATATTAATTAATTTATCTATTTATCCTTTGAATAATATTTATTATTTTAGGTTTGGTATGTAAATAGGTCGAAAGGAATATCTTAATAATGGGTCAAGTGGAAATGATATATTAAATATAATTTAAAAAAATATTAACTTGAATATTAAAATAAACTGTATTTATTTTATTTATGATAAATTTGTTCATTAAGAAAATAATGAAAATATTTTAATTATTATTAGTTGTGGGATTTGTAAAAAAATTAGGTGAATAATTAAGGTAATGGGTGTAAATATTCATTCCCTAACCTAGCTATATAAATAAGTGGTTATATTATTTCCCATGGTTAAAAAAATTGTGCATAGGGATTTCCTCTCAAGATATTTATCCTCACAAATAACTACTCTATGGATTTCTCTCAAGATAAAGATAATATCATCCACATACCCTATATTTCTCAAGAGTGAGAGAACTATAATAATTCCATCGAACTCAAAGTATTGCATTGTGATCAATGTTGTGTGAAAAAGAAAGTTGATTCCACTATGATAACACCTGGATGTATTATCGATGGTGATTTAATATTATAGGAGTACATATGGATCCCCACTAGAGGGATTCTATTATTGGATCATTAAATTCAATGAAATCACAACCTCAATGTTATTTGGATGATCAACATCTTCTTTAGTGAGATTACTCAAAACTGAGGACATTTTTTATTTTTAAATTATTTATAAAATTAATATGAAAAATACTCTCACATGGTTATAAAGTACTATATTAATTTTTTCAGATAAATTTGATGGTCAGGAAATATGTTTACATGTGACCGGTTGAGTATTGATTCAACTTGATGAAAGAATATTTTGGTATTTCCAAAATATATTATTCTTATACACGTAGAAAATTCAATTTGTATAATATTAGTCACATTAAAAAAATTTATTATTTAGTAATAATTGATCATTATATTCATTTACCATCAGTTTTTCATTTTAATAATTTTTTTAATTAAATCTCAGTTTTGAGAGATTTTCTTCTCCTAAACCGATCAGATTTATAAAATCAAGGAAGATTTATAAATATGTGAATGATATAAAAATAACCCATCATGATATTTTAAGCCTATAGGTCAGATAATTAGGAACTTCACATTATGTGACACTAAGGTACTTTTCTTGTACCAAAATTCATCCCATCTAGGCCAAACCATGAAAACTAGGAATATTCTTGTGGTTGATTATGTGGTATCATAACGTCACAAATGTTAACTAGATCATGGTGGTACATATTATTTTAGACTTCACACTACATAACATCCATAAACATCATATATTTAATTAGTTATCATAGTGTAAATTTTTTAGTCAAAGTCACATTGTGTATTTAATACATGATTAATGTGACTGATAGTCGTGACACAATAGGATCACATAGAGTTTAGTTGTCATATAGGTCATGTAACTCATTAATTTTCAATGTCGATATACATACCTAGATCCCAGTCGTGTGTTACTAACATGGTAATAAGTTTGTATATAGAATTTATCCCTAGTACATTCTATATGACCCATTCTTATCTACATGAAGTAAAATCCAATCCTAGTTCAATGTCTTGTAATGAATTTTATACAGGGAAAAAGTTAATTAAACAATTAAATATTTTCTACTTGTGCCTCTATTCCATTTTTTTAAATTCACAACATGTGATAGGTTATGAATTATATTAAATTATAAATCAATTTCTTTATTAAATTCAGAACTATGCATTTCATATGGTCATAACTCACTACATACACAATGAGAGTTAAAATCATTGCATATTATGTAAATTAACACATGTCTATATGTAAATTTATTATTAGAAAACAAAATTCAATTATGTGACAAGTCATGTATGGTACATTTCTTGTGATTTCATAGTTCAAGAACACATAACAAGCTAGGTAGTGGATACATGTACATGCCATGTTTCATTTATGAACACTCCATGTATATAATAATCATTAAATAAAATTTATTTTTTTAATTTTGTTTTATGTAACTCTCATGGTCTTCTTTGGTGGATATTAATATAAATGAATTAATTAATTGATAAAGATAATTAATTGATTTTTTTCTTTATGTTAATTATTAATGTTTGAAATCAACATTAACTTGGTTTTTAACATGTATTCATTTGATGAACGAATGATAAAGAGATTAACTAACCTGTTTATAGTGTGGATTTAATTTAATTTAATTACTTTATTCTTTTTTAAAGTTATTGTTATTAACATTAAATTAATTTTCTACAGGTCATCTCATCCACTTATAATTTAGGGAATGATGTGTTTGTTGTTTCATTTATATAAACTTCATAACCATTTCATTGGATCCTCTCACATGTGTGTGAGTAAATAATATATAATGATGGACCTCCAAGGATATTTGAAAATTTTCAAGATGAAGATGAGGTAAAATTAACCAAATTGATACACTATAGAGTGGGGGAATTATGAAACTCAATATATGACCATCTCATAAATTTTTCCCCTATGGTCAATCATTATTTATATTATCCAATCAATAATAAAACCTATAAATAAATCTCATCATCATAATCCATATTTTATTCATTCTCATGCGGGTTTATTTATTTTATGGACTCATTAACAAGATCATATAAATAAAATAATTAAATAACATGTATTCTCATATGGAATAAAATAAATATAATCATGTGTAAAGGGTTTATGGACTCAGGGTTAATCACTCAAATAATATCCACTTAATATAAAAAACACATTAAAATGGATTAAATATGAAAATTTTACACATAAAATCACAAAATTCCACCAACCAAGTTTTAAGTTGTAATATGCCTTCAATTATATGATTTTAAGAAAAATATATAGTTAAAGTGTTGGTTCATCTAAAATTTAGGGGCACTTTTAATTATCAGGATGTCTAAATAAGGAATATGGGTCGACTTAACCGAACATCTGTTTTATTTTATAGCCGTAATATTTTCAATAAAAATTTAGAGTGATGTTTAAAGGAAACCCAAAAATAAGGAATGGGGATCTCACTCAAAAGATCAGGGAGATACAAGTTATCAATTAGAATAAATTCCATCTTAAATACCATTTTAGTATTTTAATGTCCATATAAAATGTTATGATAAGGGAGATATGGATCCCTTCCTCTACACTATATATGTGATGTGATATTTTAAGTTCAATGGTGAGGGTTATTTATATGGGATAAAGTAGTGGGAGACTAATAATAAAAAAAAAATCATCTCATTTATTTTACTAATCAAGATAAAGTACATAATTCAGCTTTTATATTATTGAAAAAAGTAATTAAAACCAAAAACACTACAATTTTTACATTCAAAGAACATACTCTTTGGGAAAATTTATTTAGTGTTAAAATAAATTTTGAATTACACTACTACAAAAAAATTATTTTATTTTTTGGAATTCCCAATATTTGAAAACCATTTTCAATAAGCATGAAATTTTGAAAAGAAAGCCTACCGGAGATTCATTAAATATTATTATTCTCTTTATTGCGTAATGATATTATTTATGTTCAGGGTAATTATGATACAACATAATGACATGGATGCTTAAACTATGGAAACTTGTCTCCATGATCATAAAAAACGAAAGGAAAATTATTAAGATAAATGATATTTTCACTACGATTTATCAGTTTAAACTAAACTATACTGACATGGCTAGTGATCATGCCATAAAAGTACTAGAGTGTGTTGAGTAGATAGAAAATTTGGTACTTTATATTGATAAAAAATATCCATTAATCTTATAAGATCATCATTACCACCAATGTTCTAAAAATTCATTGACTTTAATCGAAAGACAAAATTGGATGAGACAATTGGGAATCTTTAACCTCTACTTCATTGGGAAGAAAATGATTTTTTATAGAGTGGTTCCTCATTTCTTAATGTGACCACCCTCTAAATTATTATTATTTAAAATAAAACCCTCTTTTTTTATTTGTGGGAACCTAATCATTTATCAATAATACAAGCCACACCAAAATAATTACAAACTCAATATAGACCCATAATTCAATATTTGAACTAAAATAATCATAATGGGAACTAGGATTTCAAGTTAATCAAATGAGGTATAAATCTAAGGTCAAGGGCCATGATTATTAGTTGGGACTATGTTACATTGAATACCATCGCCATAATAATAAAAAATTCCATTTTCTCTATCGTTATAGTCACCATCTCCTTCTTAAAATCACTGAGATCACTGAAAAATAAAAACGATCGACCCAATAACAAGGAATGTAAAACCTCAAACAAAATCTAATAAAAAACATACATAAGAACAAAATAAACCAAAATTTGCACCATGTGATGATGATGGCATCGCAAAAACATATGGAGAACTACCACTAAATGTTTCAAAGCACCCAAAGAACAATATTTATAAAAAATAAAACCTCCCATCGTATCTAAGAATCATCACTACTCATAAGGTTTCAAATAACTAAAATGAAACTTCTCTAAAGAAAACCCACATGGATGAACCCAAAACATGTATACATTAAGAATACCTCAAAATGACAATATTGTAGTAATTTATGGGGAATATGAATGTGAGTACAAGAGAACCATAAAAATAATAATCTTGTAGAGGATATCTTAAAGGAATATTTAGAAGAAACCCCCCAATGATCATATCTACAATTCCTCCCTTCATCGGAGTCGCCATTTAATTACTTAAAAGGATACGACAAGCTTATTCGAAACCCTAGTCAATAATCTTGATGAAAAAGAATCAATAAGTGAAAACAAACACTACATAGGGATAAATGGTTAACTAAATGGACCTAAAAGCATCACTACTTGTGGTTACCAGGATATCCAAATATTGAAAACTCCATTGTAGGATAGGATCTTCTGAGATTTGAACACTATGGGATCTAAAATCGTGGGGATGAGACTCTAGGGGGGGAGACCATCAGGTTTTATTCAAGTAAAAAATGAAGGATAAAAACTATTGGAGAAGGTATATTAGATATTAGTGGGAAATGATGATTGAATTTATCCATCGATCCCCCACCTCACGTTGTATCCATGGAAATCCGAATGGAAATAACGATGGGAGACATTGTCACTAGGAGTCCATTGACCCCTCTATGTTTAAAATCATATTTTACAATATAAAAAAATCTTTACCAAGGCCTTTTAAGAGTAAATAAATTTAAATGTGGAGTAATTAATAGGAGACTATTTTATTTTCATGGGGTATGAAAAGGAATTGGAATAGAAAACTCTAATTAATCGATTAAGATATAATATATTACATAAAATTCATGTATATAAACCAATGTAATTCAGTTTTATTACTTATTAGGGAATAAATCTAATATCATTAAAAATTTATATATAAAATCAAGGAAGTATAATGAAATAATAAGTAATCTGTTTTACTATTAAAGAATTTGAAGATGGTTAATGCTCGAATTAGTATCGAAGAGCCCTTGACATTATAATTTCTTGATCGTTTCAAGTTAAACTATTTACTTATGATAGTTATTTTTAAATATTTATCTCAATGTATAATTGGTTACAATTCAACATTGTTTCAAATTTTTAAATGGGTGATGTTATGATATTTCATAATCTACCAATAGTTTTGGTATATCCTAAATAATTATTATTATTAATAGGAAATTGAAGATGACTATAAATATTAAGACTTATAATACTTCATTATGGAATAGAAAATTAGTTTCCAAGTAAAAATGAGATTAGTTTAAAATCTTATATCAATAATGGTTTTCATGTCTTATTTTGGTTTCATAAACTTGGTGTACTAAATAATTCATTATCATGTTTCTCAAAATGTAACTCTTATATATAAAGGTAAACCACAAAGCGGCAATAGGATCCTAAGGATTGGCATGTTGAAGTGTATCATAAATATATATTAATAAATCATTAATATGTGCTGTGAAGTTATTCCCAAACTCACATTACCTTATACATCAATTTTATGATTGTACTAAATGGGAATCAATGGAATTCCTCTTACATAAAAATAATATTTTAATGATTTCCTCCAATACATGTTTCATAAATAAAAAAAATATAACAAATTGTGTTCTAATTATATTTACTAATGGATATAATATTTATACCTATATAATAATAAATCCATTAGTTATATCTTTTAGTATTTTATGAAAAACATTTTATAAAATTATTCTTTTCTACCAATGAACATAAAATAAAATTATAAATGATTCTTAGTTAATTATATTATAGAAATTGAGGATATTAACACCTTTTATTAGTCAAATCTGACTAATTTTTGATAGGTAGCATTCATATCCCTTTTGAGGTTGTGTTAGTAGGCTATAATTAAATTACATATAGGTTATGGATGCATATGAGTTGGAAAATAAATTTTCAAAATAACATTATTAGTGGAGAGATTTATTCAAAGTGGAACATGTTGTATAGGAAGTTAAATCCAAAAGTAGTTTTATATTCACCACGATTGATTCCATATTATACAATATTAATAATGAATCATATGATTAAGTAGTGAATACAATCATTTTCAAATTCAAAAGTGTATATGAATTCAGCAATGAAATCCATTTACAAAACATTAGGGGAATTGTGTTTTGGATATTCCTAGACTTATTATTTTTTTTATTATTCAAATGAAACTACATGTATATGGTTAATTTCAGTACCAATAATTCTATATTGACTATAAAACTATTTATATCATATAGTACATAGAAAAAAACAATTACTCTATTCATCATGTTAGAAATACCTTTAAATTAAGCTTAACATAAAAAAGTTCTATGATAATTTCCTTGGTCTGTTAGATGTCAAGGATAGTTTTTATAATGGAGACCATATTAAACAATTTTATATGGTATTTACAAAAAGGTTAGTAACGTGAATAAATTCCTATATGATATCAAAATTTAATATATCCAATTACGGATAGAATCAATAATAATGATCATAAAATATTCAATGTATAAGTACCATGTGACTATAAGAGTGTTATGGTAGTTCTATTGTTTTCAAGATAGATATGAGAATATAATTAAGAGAAAAAAATTATTAGTATTAAGAAATTATTAAGACTTAAATAATCCATAATATTGACTTAAAATGGAGACCAAGTTCTATTGAATATGATCTATAAATGTAGATCTATGGAATTTCTAAATATATCCATGGTATTTACCTTGAAAGGGGGGAACAATTCAAGACTAAACCTTTATTCCAATTCATGTGGTAGAAAATACCTCTAAGATAATTTGTGTTAACATAATAAGATAATATGAATAAACTTTCACCAGTTTAAGTGATATAAATTGATATAATATGTCATGATATGTATTTCTATTTAATATAAATGTTTCATATGTTTAAAATATAAATAAATCAGTAAAATATAATTCATTTTGTTAACTATATAATTGTATGTGAGAAAGTAAACTTGAATGTGTTCCTAGTAAAAGGATAAATGTGGATACTAGTGTTTAGGGGGATTTAGTTCTATCTTTCCTTCAAATAACTACTAATATTAAATCATAGTGAGGCTATGTTAATATGGAACACAAAAATATTACAGAAAACCGTTTTCATGTTTACAGTGTCCAAGCACGTGGGGGAATCCGATGGATCTTAAGATGTAGTTTAGAATAATTTGTATTATTTTTTGTTACAAAAATACTAAGAGTATTATCATTATTAAGAAACAAAATAACTATGGTATTATATAATATTTCAAATCTATTAAAATGGGACAAAAAATTAATACTTGGTTATATTACTATTTGTGTGATTTTCATAAATTAGTGAAGTTGTAGTAAGATGATATTCCACAAAGATATGTTCTCATATAGACCATTTAAATTAAAACATTATTGGCCGAAAATCAATATCCATACATAGTAGAAGCATGTTTACTATGTGTGAAATATACACTCAGTTACAAATTAGCTCAAGTGAAAGATGGAGTCTGTTGTAGTCGCTTCCCTGGAACCAACTACATTACAATTTAGATTTATTATTTATTCATAAACATGAATATTAATAAATTCAATGACATATATTTACTATTATTCTCTATAAAATTAATGTGATAATGTCATATAATATCTATCACATTGAAATGTTCATTGAATTTCACACCTATAATGGGAAACTTATGAACCCACCTTTTATATAAATTGTTCTTATTGCCAATGGTTGTTATAGATTTTCAATTGTTCTCAATGAAATCAAAATAGTTCACTAATATTAATGTTTTTTAGAATTTTATAAGAAAGATTTCTTTAGATATCCGATATATCAAATCTGGAAAGCAATGTGAATGTAACATTGAAAAAATAATGGAGATGAAAGTATGAAAGTCTTTTTATCTTAAGGATGTTCTTTGGATGATTTTGAGAATATGATTCTAAAAAATATTTCACTATTATTAATGTCTATTAAATGTGTTTTTAAGTGATTTTACTTGACACATTGTTACCAATAATGATGAATATGTGAATAATTAATATGATTTGACAATGAATAGTTCTTTAGAATTTATATTCCAAAAAAGAAAAGAATTTTTTTTAATAAAGGTCATGAAAAATATAGTTTTTCGTAATTAAGAAAAGGAAACCTATACAATGATAATATTAATTATATGTGGAATAAGGAAGATAATATATATGTTTTATGAATTTTATATTGATAATATATGTAATGTGTTAAATATTTGGATAAATCTTTTTTGGATTTAATAAAAGGTTAGTGTCCATCCAAGGGGACCCTACAACCACTACATAGGTGGGTAGGGTTAGCCATGATACATCTGTCATAGAAGTAGAGGAGAGTAGGGGAGTGGATAGCACCCACAGAAAGTGAATGAGTATGGTGTAATGGCCGCATAAGGCATGTTATTCATGATTTTGTTAGACTACATTGGGAATGTGGGCCAGTGCAAGTGAAGCACAACACTTGCATCCTATGGGTGAATTTTATTCTAGGTTCCAACCCCGAATCCTTGGCTCAAAGTGATGATGGAGCGGATTTATATATTAAATATTTTTCAAATGACAGATATTTTGATATGGAATGGGATACTACATGAAAATGTTCCTCGATATAAAACCCTACATATATAATTTATGATGCATGATCAAATTGATCTCATTCATTACATCATCATGAGCGATCTTTTTTAACATCTTAATGATCAAAGGGATCATATAAATTAGATATATCATTCTGGACTCTAACATAATCAATGTTGATCTTAAGATTATATCATGGTCAATATAAGAAGAAGAATAAGATGACTTCCCATTATAGAAATCATTATCTCACTTGTACGTTGATCACTTGAACAAGGTGACACTATCAGATTCAAAAAAAAGTTTCAAAGGCTGTTCTTTTGTCCAATATTCATGGATAAAGATCAAAATATGAAGCATAATTCATTTATAATAACATGAAAATTCACTTCATCATGAAAAAATAAGACACCACCACATAAGAAAAGGTGAAATGTTTATCAGTGTCACATAAACTATGTTCAGAGAATATAAATGTTGATATCTTCAATCATTAAAGATTTTGAATTACACGGCACAAAATTCAAAATTTGAGTCGGTGATGTAATGAAGGGATGGTAGAGGAACTAACCTATAAATGGAGAACGTCCAAGGTAGAAAGACGGTGATGTCACTCATGAATCATTCAAGAAATCTCATTTTTTATATAAACGAGCATTTTTTATGATTTCGGTTACATGAGGTGAGATAATCTTTTAAATAGATGACATAGTGTAGAAGGAAGTTTTGTTTACTCATTTTTGTGAAGAATGGTTACCAATAACCAGTTCTTGAGTTATTTTATAGCTATGTTATTTGAAGTAGTTATATGTACAAAAATGTAATTGAAAAATAATTCTTTTGTGTACTTATTAGGATACATAACATATCATTACATTACATAAAGCAATGATGCCTGTATGAATAAACTGAACTAGAAGATATGATATTTTGGAACATAAAAACCGAGATAGAATGTACATGAAAATTATGTATACATAATTTTTTGAGGAGAACTATATCACATGATAAACAAGGATAATGTATCTTAGACATGAACTAACCATTCTATTTTTTTGAAGGATTTTCTGGTAAATTACATTTACATATTTACACAAATAAAAAAGTAAATAAGTTTGCTTCATGAATTTAGTTAAATGAATTCATACATAAAAGATTGACCCATAAATAATATATAGAACAAATAATAATAATGAAATAGATATCATGTTTTATTGTTTATAAATTCAATAATACCAAATGATATTTTATTACATGTTCATGAACACTGAGAAATACACATGAGATATGCTTTTCAAAAATAATATAGAGTGAATTTGAGACTAAATATGGAAAGAGTTTTTTATGATTTCATATTTCGGTTCTGTTTATATTGTGTTTTTTCAAGATAATTATTGCATGAAATAATATTTAATGTTTTGTTTCATTCAGTTGTATAGATTTTTACTCCACTAGGAAGAACATCGGATAACTGATACTACATTCACTGCTGATGTTGTTTCGAAGAAAAGAAAGAATTTGTGATGATACTGACCTAAATATTCACTATTTTTATAATCACAAAGGATTTTTTATATTCAATATAATAAAAAATAGAGTACTATTACTATATATTATCACATGAAGAATAAGAACAAGAAGAAAGCAAATTAACTTTTATTTTACTATATTGATGAATAAAAAGAGATACTTACCTATTGTCACGCATGTGTAAAATTGAAGAAGTGGTAAGTGGAATAAAAAATTATCATTGTGACATCCAATAAAAGTCTCATATGGTTTAAAACATTATTAGTGTTATAAAGTACCCTAAAAATAATCTAAATACGTTATTCAAATAAATTATATATAACCATCCATGAGATCTAAAACAAGTTACATCAATTTGATATAGTCTACTGAAAGTGAATGGTTATTCCCTTCTCTATGTAACCATGTTTAAAGGATTATTTTTTAGTGGTCTTAAGGTATTGTATTATTCCCAATTCATTCCAAGGACTATCTAATCTTTTTTATTAGAGAACCATATATAATTATCATGTTCCACCATTACCTTCTTTTTTATACATTAATATGAAATATAAAATAGAATAAGATAATGAAGGTCCTAATAGGTCAAAGAGGTTAAAGTGATAAAAAAATTAATAGGTGAAATGATTCCCAACACTAATTCACCCCCCCCCCCCCGCTCACTCAGTGTTGAGTGTCATCTGAAGTGGCTGTATAAATTTCTATCATATAAAGGTTCACCACTGTTATATTATCTACATTGTAGTTATTATCTTCTAAGGAATGGATTTTCATTCCTGTTATAATAGAAAATGGTATTTTAGATGAAGATATAGTTACTATTGTTCTGAATTCTTTTCTTCCAAAACAATGTTGAAATTCATAATGATACTGAAAATAAGGCTGAAGATTTATTATCTCTTATCAAAAGGAAAGGAAATATCATATTCTCCATTCATTTCCAATAATGAAGATATATAAACATTGAAAAGTGAATAGTTGGTACCTCAATATTCTACCAACGAGAAGGAAAACATTCTTACCTCAAGTGATCATGAGGTATGTGACAATTATATTACAAACAATCCTCGATAAAAAGAACATATCACAATAGGGGATGTTGATTGATAAATTATTTCTTAAAATATATTACATGATAGATTACGTGATATTCTATATTACATTCTCATGGAAATAGTCATTTGATTTTTTTATAGTCATTCAATGTATATAAGTATAAATTGCCTAGCTAAAAGAAGATTAAAATAATACAGAGAAGTATCTACAAGAAAATTTTTTATAGAATGTTTAAATTCCTCTAGAAAAGTTGTAGGTTTCAATAAATAGGGAGGGAGATTAAAATAAGTCTCTCTAAATGGATCCAAGAATTATATTGGAAATAGTAAGTGAATAAGATTATGGAAGAAAACTTTCATGAACAATAATAGAAATTAAAAAATAGAACTGATGTCAGGGATTTACAATTTGATGTAAAATATAAAAAGATCAAGGAACATGGCTATTTATTACAAAACAAATAAAATATAAATTAAGTGGAAGATAAAATATTATTGAAAATTTGGGTGGAGAAGATGATTATGGTTGAATATTAAAAAACATCCCTAAATATTTAATGTCTAAAAATGGAAGTTTAATTGGACAATATTAAAAAGACACATGTTGAGATTTCACAAAAGAAGGTGATTGTTGTAGTTTGTATTCGATTATCACTATTGGATGATAAGGTTTAAATGCCTACAATATATAATAAGAATATCATTAATGTTTTTTCAATGATATACCTCAATAATATATGAATTAATTGGTATCATCCATACCATCATGTAAAAATGATTCTAAATATTTTTTCATTAAATATATAAATATTCGAAGGAATAAAAATCGTAATAGGATTACCAAAATTACTTGGGTGGGTATGAAAAGGAGAGAGGATTTTTTGTCCCACTAAAGATCCCAACAAGCCATCAATAAGACCCAAAACATTATAAAATGGAAACAATAAGATCCTGGTATGTGGTTCATTTTTAGTGCTAAAACTTATTTTTTCATTATGCATTGGACTGTTAGTTTATCCATTAAAGTAAAATGAAAAAATTAAGCCCATGATAACGGGGATTAATCCAAGATGAAGAAAAAATATCCACAATGTAAAAAAATTTGAAAACTTCCAATCAATTTGGAAGGTTTGAAAATAACTATGATGTTAGTAATATGGTTTTCACAAGAAAGGTGCATTCTCATCTCGACATAAATCGATAGATAACATGAAAATAATAGAATAAAAGTTAGCTAAGACAGAATATGTATCCTTGGGAAGAAATTAGAAACATGTTAAATTAAAAATTTATCATAAATAGTTATAAATAATGAATAGAGATAAGACCTGGGATTCCAAAACCAGTACCTTGAAAAAAATTTCATCCACAAAAATAACTAATGAAAATAATGGGACTCATACAAATATATGTGAAACATATATCATGTGGTAAAATCTCATAATGTTATGTTAGTAATATGGATTAATTTTTTGGAAAGAATAATTAAAATGAAAAAATAACAAAACATGGATAGTGAAAAGGTATATAAAATATTTTACATGAAGATAATGAGGCTCTGTGGGTGTAGTGAAACATGGTTTGTTATATTGTGAGAAATTGTTTTGAAAAAATTCTTACCAAAGAAGAATTATTTAAAGAGATTGAACTTAATCTAGGATATAAATGTTCTTCAAACCCAATTTAATAAATACATTTTATTCACAACGAAATTTAATAAGTGATAATATCCATAAAGCTTCAACTAGAATTAAATTTTATATTTTCATGCATGAAGAATTGACAAAATGGGACAACATTGTTGTGAAAACTATCCAAATATTATTGTTTACAATAATATGAAATGGAGAACCCACTTTATTCCCGTATTATTTGTGTATTATACTTTTATGATAATTTATCTAATTAAAGTTGATTAAATTTATCATTCTGAGAACTTGAGAAGTAGTGAGTGGTTTTATTTCATTACAACAAAGCTGAATATATAATACACTTTAAATGATTCAAAAATTATACTTGAAACAAAAATATGATAGAGGATCAGAATTTGTGAAGTTAATGAATGTGTTTACATATCCTTAAAAATATCATCTTGGTTTGATATTATACTATATATATGGAAGAAAAAGTATTGAAAATGATCATCCTTGCTCAAGTAGCAGATTTTTTCAAATCTGGACAGTCAAAAGTTGAATATCCTTGTTTATGTATTCTAGAAATTTTAATATCATAGAATTTATTAATGAATTTATTCACCATTTCTTATATGTTTTTTTGTGTTTCCCTTGATGGGGATACAACCCAAGAAATATTAATAAGCTAACAAAATATATTTTTCTAGTTAGAGACAAATCTCATCATTCATGAAATTTATTAATGATCAAGTCATTGGAAATTGTGTTTATTTAATAATATCATATTATTTGTTCAGATAATAACTAACATAACACAATGGGTAGTAATTAAATTAATCAATGGTAAAAAATGTGAAATTATAGAATTTATCCATGGATGCATATCACAGTTATTACGCTCAAATTATTTATCTATTTATTGAAATTAGCTCAGGTGTTTTAGGTTGATTATTATAACAAAAAATTCATATATAATTTAATATAATTATGATGAAATAAAATTTGATAACTCTTGAAGATATTTACATGATTTATTATTTGATTATGTATCATTGTTATTATGTAAATGAAGGATTTGTTATCTAAATTAAATCATATTTTTTCAACACCAAGCATGGATCACATAGAAATAGACTGAAATTATGGTTGACACATTCCTTATTTATGAATTTGTACCCTATTCCCAGGAACTTTGTATTTATTTTCAATAAGGGGAAAATATAGATAAATGAAAGTTTAGTAATAATTTTGATAGATTCACATATTTTCATATTCATTTTGAAGAAACAATGAAGGTGTTTCCACCAAATAAAAATGGGTATATTAAAGATCCAATGCTCTATATGAGTTGTATTTATTGTTAATTGTTTTAATTGGTTATCAAAGGTGCTCAATGAATAAAAAATATTTCATTGATGTCAATATGTTAAATAATTTGGAAATAAATAAGTTTCTAAATAATCCAGTATATCAATGATTGATGAAAAGGCGAATTTTTGTTTCATAATTGGATGAAGAAAAAATTACTCAAGTCTTATTATCTTAAGGAAGTATTTTTGAATATTTAAGTTTATGAGACTGATGATTGTTTTGCTGATCTTAATGTATAATATATGTGTGCCTATGTTCTTTTACATGACACACTTTTTACAAAAATTAATAATATGTGAATAATTATGATGAAGAGATATTGAATATTCCATTGGAGTTTTTATTCTTGGAATAGAGGAATATTGGTTTAAATAAAGTCATGAAAAATATTATTTTTTATGATGAATAAAAAAGAAGTCCATGTAATGTAAATATTAATTTCATGTGTAATAGACAATACAATTGACAATTTTTTTTGGTATTTTATATTTAGAATATATTTACTTGTGTAATATTTGTATAACTATTTTGTTGTCTTTATTAAAATAAATTGGCCATCCACCAATCCATCCATGCGAACCCCACATCCACTGTCTAGGTGGGAACTGTCAACCCTTAGGCAACAAGTACAGTTGAAGAGGTTATTGAGGATGTTTATTTTCCCACAGAAAGTGTTAGATCATGTTAGGTCGGTGAAATAATTCTAACAGAGCATGATTAGGTGAATGTGTACTCGGTATGAGAACCATTGTAGGTGACACATGACCTGTGTAGCCCATGGGTGAATTTTTTTAGTTCTAACCCATGGGCCTTGGCTCAGAGCATGTATGGAACATATTTACTTATTAAGTGTGCTTAAAATAAATAAATTTTTAATGTGGGGTGGGATACCATGTGTAATAATTCATTCATTTTAAAATATACTAATATTACATTTGTTAATGGATTAAATAGATCTTATTCATCTGATCATCACAAATTATCTTCTTCTACCGCCTGTTTCTTTATGGTTTTATGTGCATAATTTTTCTAAATTCCAAACCATTCCACGATCGGAAACAAGACTAGTATTGTTTCATGGTCAAAATACCAAGAAGTAGAATATGATTTTTCATGCATTCAATATTTATATTGCATGCATGCAGATAACTTAAATAATGTGACACTTCTAGATGATAACAAAGTTAAAAAGGTGGTCTATGAATCTAATATGCATATATAATGTTCAATCTATGAAAGATAATGTGTTTATCATTTCATGAATGTGAAAAAAACATGAAAGTAGAAGTCCACTTCACAAAAGATAAGGTGACATGTTCTTCTGCATCACATAACCCACGTTTGAAGTAGATAAATGATGGTATATTCATGAATTCATTTTTTACATGAAATAAAATGCGGTATTTAGGATGGTGAAGAGACGAAGTTATTGAACTAAAAATATCTAGTAAAATGATAGAATTTGTGACTTATATAAGTTTTTTCTAATCTAATTTTATTAGGAATCACTCATTTTCAAAAATTAGAGCCTTATATGGGATTTCATTTATGTACAGATAGAAGTACGCGATCTACTGTTCATTATAAAGAGGGTATTTCCATGCACTCATTTGTAGTAATAATAGAAGCCATGAAACATTTATTTAGTTATTCACTCACTTCATTAAGAGAAGTTTTTCTATCTATAAAACCATACATAAAGAAGTAAGGTTATGGTTACATTATATGATATGTGATGGATCATTATATACCACAATGTAATAAATATTTTTTAAAGACACTGGACCAAAAGCTACACTATTTCACAATGTATAGAACATTGTTAGATCATGTATAAAGAACTAGTACACATCACTTCATAAAGCGAACATTATTATAAGTTAAACATGAATGAATAAGCTTATACATCATATTCCCTTAATATTTTAATGAAATTATTGTTTGATACTTCCACATAAATATTTATGAATAGAATTAAATAAATATCATGTTTCATATATTTAGCCATATCCATTTATAATAAAATGATTAGCCCCATAAAAATACATATAATATAAAATAATCAAGGAATAAATATAATTTTCTAGGGTTTATTAATTTTAGAATACCAATACAAGTTTTATTACATGTAAAATAAAATTGATAGATTCACATAAAATGTGATTTTCTTGAATAGTATGTAGAAAACCTGTGACTGATGCTAAGAAGAATTTTAAAAAAATCATAACCAATTTTCATATTATTATGTTTTTTCAAGATCATTCTATAATGAAATAATATTCAATGTCTGGTGAAATTCATTTGTGTAATTTTTTTTAATCCAGTAATAAAAAATGAATAATTGATACAACATTCACTATTTGAATTGTATTTGTGAATAATAGTTATTTGTGATAAGGTTGATTTCAAAATTAATTTTTTTAATATTATAAATGGAATATATTGATTCATGTACCTAAGAAGATAGTATTTTTATTTCATTTTGCAGATGAAAAAGAAGGAAATGATAGAGAAACATTCAGTTTTCTGAGGTGTATAAGGAGAATATTTGTTTGCCTATTATTTTTCAAGTAAAAAAGTTATGTAGAAGTAAGTGGAAGAACAAATATCACTGTGACATCAAACTATAGTCTCATATGGTGGAATACATTATTGATGATACAATGTACCCTAAAAAGAAGGTGAATATTTTCTTTATAGGTAGTATGGAAACCACCCAGGATTTGTATAACATGAACCGCCAATTGAATATAGTTTGATACAAGTAAATGATTATTCCCTAATTATTATAACCATATTTAAAGGATTAATTTCTTTTTGTTTTTGGTAATCAATTATTTCAAAACCACTCTAGGTACTACATACAATTGTTTAGTAGTGGACCTTATAAAATTATGATGTGATATCTTTACCATATTTAATATAGTTTCAATTTAAATAGAAAAAATAATTAGATAAAAATGATCCTAACAAGTCATAGAGGTAAAAAAAATAAAAAATTTGTTGGGTGAAAAAGTTCCAAATGTTGATTTTCCCACCCTGCCTCTCAGTGTTGATTATAAATTGAAGTGGTCCTCTCTAAAAAGTTATAAATTATTATTATATTTTTAAACTACATGTATTATAATTATATGATTTCATCTAATGGGGAATGAATGATGCTAATTTTCTTGTGTGAGTTCTCATATGCTGATGTAACTTTCTCAAGTTGCTTTCACTTTTTCATCTCTAAGGAGAGAGATTTTGAGGGAATACCCTCCTACTTGAAATACATGTTTATGTGTGTTATTTGATATTAATTAGTTTTAGAATGTGTATATATACTTAGAATTTAATATTATTATTAATTCATATCATGTTTCATGTGCTTAGATGTTTTTCCATATACCATGATAGTATAAATTCGTAGTGATGTTGGGTATGTTCGATTTGTCATGAGTTATGTGTTATTAATGAATATGTTGAGTAATGATTTTCCCCTTCAATCATTATAGAAGTCTATATCTGATCCAGTTGGACTGAAACATTTCAACAAATAATTAAGTCTATGGTGTTTTCATGATTGCAATCCAGATAGTTATAGAATGACATGTTTATCATATAGGTTGATGACATTAGTATGCAACCTGCTTGATGAGATGTAGAGATAAAAGGATGGTATTACATAGTGACCATCCTTATATGGTTTTCATCCCTTCATATTTATTTACTACATCTTAGGTTTCATTATGTGTTTATAGATATGCATATCAGACATTAAGAAAACCCACCAAATTTTACTAAGGAATAATCCTATAGAGTAACACATATAGTTTTTCTGTTAATAATTATAAAATTATATTTGAATGTACTTATAAGAATTATTTTATTCTCTCTATCATGGAATAATATTTATTCAATATTTACTAATTACATACATTTAGTCACTATCTTTATGTTATTTAAAGGTATTAATAAGTATTTATTTACCAGATTTTGAATAATATATATATATATATCGAATTAATAATATTTATTACTCTGGGTTAGGTAGATTAGGAGGAGGCGATATCGACCAAAATAAAGGTTATTATGGAAATTATATTTTAAATATCAATTAAATAAATATAAATTTATTTATTTGGAGGGAATGATATTTATTTTATCTACAAGACATGGATGTGTCCAAGAAATACTATTATTATTATCATAATACAAGGGGTGTTGTAAGGACTATCATAATAATTAAGGTCATTTTTCATTTATTTACTTTCTGTTCTATCACTATAAATTACAAGTTATTTCATTTCCATAGATTTGATGAAAGTCAAGCACAAAAATTTCCTCTTTAGATAATTAACTCCTTGAAGAAATTATCTAGGGTTTTATCTCAAATTTAAGAGAACAACTTACACCTCCCACCTCTCTCTCAAGAATGAAATATCAAAAGTCAAACAATTAATCTAGAATTATCGTGTTCTTATAAAATTTGAGAAACACAGCTTGATCGATACCGCCACACTAGCTCATGAAGTATCATAATATGTTTTCAAGATCATTGGATCCTATTTGGATCACCACATTATAGATATTATCCTAGGATCCTTGGAGAGAAATTGTATCACAACTCGAACAATGTTCAGATGATCGAAATCATATTTAATGAATGTACTCAAGATAGAGGTAATTATTCCTTTTGAATTGATTATAAATAAATTTCAAAGATCCTCTCTCCAGGTTCTAGTATTCTGGGACAATTTCATTGAATATATTTGTTATTAATGAAATATAGGTTATAATATCAACATTTCAATATTATGTAAGTACCCTTTTGGTCTTAAATTAAAATCTTTTTTCAAAATAAATTAATAATTTTTTACTAAATTTCTACCCTTATGCATGATATGGGGTCTAAAAAAGGGTACATTACTAGTTAAATTTTTGTAGGATGGAATTTAAGTGTTACCAGAAGGTTAATCCCACATTATGTTGAGTATGGTTTATGGTTTATTCTTTAATCCCTTATAATGATGAAGGTGAATTTCTTTCACCTATGAAAGGGTAGATTTTGGTTTTTGATGGATAAGTAATGGTAATTGGATGTCTTTATTAGTAGTTTAAGTGATAAATTGATGTTCATTGAGAGTAAAACCATTTTCTATGACTTTTATAAGGTTAAATGGCTGCTATCTAAGTGAAAAAGGAATATTGTATAAGTTGTGTAAGGATAAACAACCATGTGTAATTGTATTCTTGGTAATTCATAAAGGTATTCCCCTTTGTATATTTGTTGTGTATAAATTAATATTATAACTATGCAATGGTAATCCCCTGTGTATAGGCACAACATAATATTTATTTTTTCACTACGTAAAGGTAAACATTGTTTTCTAAGGGTTATATAAAGGTAGGTAGTTGTTACATAATAGTAAACTATCTTTATGTAAATGTTATTTTAGGCTTCACTGCTTGCGTAAGTTCATGTATTGAATTCAATATGGGTATCCTAATGTTTTTAATGTTTTATTAATGGTATCCGAGTTTTTTCAAAGGATATATTTGTGTAAGTATTCTATTGCATAAGGGAAGTCATTTTTGTATATATTAAAATCATTTTTTCTAACGTTTCAGTAAGAGTACTTGTAGTACCCCTAGTTTCTGTAAGTAACCCGTGTTTTATGATTTTTATGTACTGGAAGCATACGAGAAATGGTTGGGAAAGTTTGGAAACTTTTAAAATTGAAAAAGGGGAAAAAGTGGTGATGCATGGGCTATGCACGGTTTTCCCAAACTGTGCAGAAGACGTGCTGGTGTGTTCCCTTTTGACAGAAGAGACTGCACGGTGTGTGCATGGTTTTGGAAAACCATGCGAGGAGTCCTTGTGGAGTGCCCCTTCCAAGTAAGGACTACCACACGGTTAGCGCTCGGTTTGCCTAACCGTGTGGACTCACCGTGCACAGGGTCACCATAGATCCTTTTTTAAGGATCTAATCCGTTTTATCAATAAACTCACTCGTTTTTTCTCCTAGACATCCCTAACTTAGGATTTCTCTTTGGTGAAGGTGAGAAAGCACTTACCAGGCATTTTTTAAGTGATCTAGAGGCTTTACCTGGTGTTTAGATGCCGGTTGATCGAGGTATGTCTCGTTTCCTTTAATTTTCTTAGATCTTGTTCTTACCTCTTGATGGATCCTTAGATCTACTCCCAAGTTGGGTAGATCTATGTTAGTGGATGACTATTAAGTGAGGTTTTGGAATTTTTTGGTGCTACGGGAAGGAATCTAAGGAGGTTTCATGGTGTTTCGACCGGGTTCTTTGTTGTTTTCGCCTAATTTGTTGAGGTAGGTGGCTTCACTCTCGATTCCTCTTTCTTAAAACTTGAAGGCTTAGTTTCAAATTGTTTTCATTGATTGAAATGGTTTGTTTATCTTCTGCGAAAGAATGGTTGAAACCTCTTTTAAGTAACGGGTGATGGAAATTGTGTGTTTTAGGAATGTTTTTGTTGAAGTAAATTTAATATGGTGATTTTAAATTGGTTATGGATTTGTATCTTGAATGAAATGGTTTTCAATAAAAGGTTTGATGCTTTATTAATGATTTTTAACACACATGGTTTTGGAATTGGTTCGCATGGGTTGTGGTGTGTGTTCATATGCATTGGGATGGATAAGGGCGAGATGTACCCTCATGAAAAGGTTGGGATGGATAAGGGAAAGAAGTACCCCCATCAAAAGGTTGGGACAGATAAGGTCATGAAGTACCCATGTCAAGTTAGTCCACTAAGTGATGTCTTAGTGGAAGGATAACTCACCACTCGCGAGTATAGGGAGGTCCAGGTTTCATGCATGGTTGGTGGTGTGGATTAGTGAAATGGAATGAATCTGCCAAATGGAAATCTGAATTTGATTGGAAACATTTCTTGGTTTCTTTTATTGAGAATGATGGGTTATGTTGGGAAATGGTTTTGATATGGAACTTTTTATATTGTGAACTGTTTTGGAATTGTTTTATATACATTGTTTTATATAAATGTGCTAATATTTTTTATCCTAGAGGCATGGGTTGGGAAGTCATCGGGGAAAACCTACTTTGTTTCATTACTCACCCCCTGCTTTGGCAAGTGGGTTCTTTTGCAGATGTCATATACCGGGATGTTGGAAAAGGTAATGTATCACATGATTATAGAACTACATCATGAGACATGGGCTGGTTCGTGATGTTGGAGCTTGGAGCTTGTAGAGCATGGATTTGGGTTGTCGTCTTGTAGTCTTTTAGTTTTTCCTTCCACTGTTTACTCTGATTTAGTGTTGGTTTCCATTGTGGTACTCTTGGTTGGTTTATGATAAAATAAATGGTTGAGTTTTCTTATCTTTTATCGTGCATCATTTAGTTTATTAGTTTGGTTATTGGTTGTTGGTTTTGTGGTATGTTCAAAATGGGTAAATCATCCCCCACTTGTTTTGAAACCCTTTGGAATTTATTTTCAGCCTTTTGTGCCGCGGGGATGTCTCTTAAGCCTAGTAATGACTCGTTCATCTCTCATGCCAATGAGAATTGGTGGGTCATTACAAATTGTATCATCTTGTTCGGTCCGTGCCTAACAAGTGGTCATCAATGTCCTTGGTTTTGGAGTTTAAATTCCTTTCCATCTATTCATTTGGTTGGATTCTTAGACAGGAGTAGGATTGTCAGAACATGAAATGTATAGCATAAAAGGATGTAGCTAACCCATTTATGTTGAACTTCAGGTTACCAAGGTGTTGGGTACATAATTGTTTTGGATACACTTCTAGAATCTTGGAAATCTCATTGTCATGGGTTTAGCCAATTAGATGGGCATTACATGAATTTTAGAGGAATGACTTCCCACTAGGATTGCATATCTCATTATGAGGAATGAGTAAGGATTTCGGGCGAGGTGTGAATTTTTGAAATTTGCAGAAATTGTTTTCAACTAAAAAGATTTTGAAAACTGGATATTTGGTGCATTTTGAAAAAGGTCTAATTTTCAAAAAGCATGTGGGATGTTTTCAAAAATGGTTGAACATTGGAAAATGTTTTTTTTTTGAAAAAAATGTGGTGATAGTTGATGTGATACAATTTGAAATGCTAAGCCTTCAGTTGCTAAGAAGTGATACTAACAGTGTGCGTTGTCTGTATAAGAAATGGCAATTGTTAGGCGTCGTAGAAACAATCCCGAAGAAGCTGCGGAGAATATGGTTGCACCTGAACCATGTTTGAACCAAGAGATGGTTCAGAGCATCATTCAAGCGTTCCAGGCTACGGACACGAGGAATCAGAGGGATATGTCATGGCTTGTAGACCATTCCTTCGAGTTCCAGAAGCAGAATCCACCCATCATTCAGGGTGATTCTGAACCAGAAAGGGCAGATTTGTGCTTAAGTAGGATGAATTGTATCTTTAATTTCATCGGCACACCAGCAGAACTGAATTAAAGATGGTGATGTATATGTTGTAGGATCTTGCAAGACAGTGGTGGGAGATAGTGGTGCAGGATAAGGTGGATCAAGTCCTGGGATGGAAGGAATTTGGGGAATTGTTTTAATAAACAATTCTATCCTCACATGTTCAAGATCCAGAGGATGATGGCATTTTTCAGCCTGAAGAAGGAGAATCTCTCTGTCACAGAGTATGTGGCTAAATTCATAAATTTAGTTCGCTCTGCACCAAAATTTGCTGCAAGGGTATCGCTGAAGGCATGCATCTTTGAATTAGGGTTGTGAAAGGAGATTCGCTCGAATATAGTTGTGCTCTATATTATGGATTATACAGAGATGGTAAATAGAGAAAAAGTAGCTGAAAGAGACATCTCGGGAGTTATGGGAGGAGGACGTATGAAGATACCCATGAGAACGGATGGGAACTCTAATGTTGGGAACAAGCGAAAGAGGGACACCAACTTCCTAGGTGGGAGTGTGAATCAGAACCAGACGGTTGGATCAGTGAATCTTCCTCCACAACCCCAAAGTAGAGTAGGTTGCTTTCAATATGGTTCGATAGACCACACAAAGCGAGAGTTTACGGCACAACCAAGAGAATGTCACAATTTCAAGCAGATAGGGCATCTACAATGCTATAGTAGTAATGCTCCAAGGTTGGGTGCTCGTGACACTTCTCAGGCGTCGCAAGCATCCTATCCATTGATGGGACGGGGAAAACAGAATCAGTATCGTCAGCAAAACAGAGCTATCTATGGTGATTCTCGAAATACCATGACTCCTCAACCAGGGAAAACTCAGTAAGGAAACAAGGAGAATAGAGCATTGATTGAGAAATAGTATGGAGTTGAGCTGATGATGGTCGATGATAAGTCTTGAAAATCTACAGTAATAGGTACGCTTATTTTGATTTTTACCTTTGTGCAAGTGTTGTTTGATACTGTTCCATCATGTTCCTTCATTACTTCTCGTGCTATTGATTTTATATGTTTAAAACTGTAAATGATTTCTTCTGTCTTGAAACTGAAAACCCCTCTTGGTGAAAGGGAATTTCAAGCCTTCATCTGTAGAGAATGTGCTATAACTGTTGATGGAGCTGATCTGAAATTGGAATTCTCCATGTTAGATATGGATTTCTATGATTTAATCCTAGGTATGGATTGGTTGACAATGTTTAAGACTCACATCGACTGTTATTGGAGAACGGTTAGTTTCACGACTGAGGACGACATCATCGATCTCTTTAGAGGAGAAAGGATATTAAAGAAAGGTGCAGAGAGCTTGTCAGCACCAATGGTGGGAACGATCTCTCCCCAATTGGCAGCGTTGACTTTGGAATCAATGGAAGATATTGAGGAAAAAAAATTCCTGTAGTGGTGGATCAATTTCCAGATGTCTTTCCCAAGAACTTCTCAGGGTTAACACATCTAAGGGAAGTGGAGTTTACAATTGATCTCCTTCAGGGGACCAGTCCTATTTCCCTTCTGTCTTATAGGATGGCACCAACAGAGTTACAAGAATTTAATGTGTAGTTAGAGGAGCTGGAAAGCAAAGGTTTCATTCGGCCAAGTATGTCTCCATGGGTAGCACCAGTTTTGTTTGTAAAGAAAGCAGATGGAACATTAAGGCTATGTGTGGATTATCGTAAACTTAACCAAGTGACGATAAAGAATAGATATCCACTTCAATGCATTGATGGACTATTTGATAAATTGAGGGGAGCTCAGTGGTTCTCCAAGATTGACTTGCAGTCAGGATATCACCAGTTGCGAGTTCGGAAGGAGGATATTCAGAAGACAGCCTTCAGAAGAAGATATGGCCACTATGAATATGTAGCCATTCATTTTGGTCTTACGAATGCACCATAAGTCTTCATGGCATTGATGAATCATATGTTTCAGCGTTTTATGGATTCATTTGTTGTGGTGTTTATGGAAGAAATATTGGTGTATTCAAGAACAAGGGTTGGGCATGAGCAACACATGGAAATAGTGTTGGAAATTTTGAGAGACCATCAGTTGTATGCCAAATTATCAAAGTGTGATTTTTGGATACAAGAGGTATGCTTTCTGGGCCATGTGGTCTCTGAGAATAGTGTTTCAGTGGATCCAGAAAATATAGATGTCATTATTTCTTGGAACCCGCCGAAGAATGTCTTTGAAATATGATGTTTTTATTGGTCTAGTTGGTTATTATCAATGCTTTGTCTGTGAATTCTCATGGCTATATTTTCCTATGATAGCATTGAAAAAGAAGAACAATGCATTTCAATGGACTGACGAATGTCATAGAACTTTTCAAGATTTAAAATTTTGCCTTACATCAGCACCCATCATGATTTTTCCGGAATCAGGACAGGGGTATGTGGTGTATTGTGACGCTTCAAGATCTGGGTTGGGATGTGTTCTCATGCAAGGAGACCATGTTGTTTCTTATAGATTAAGATAGTTTCGAGTGCATGAAAATATCTAACAAACGCATGATTTGGAGTTAGTTACAGTTGTCCATGCCTTGAAGACTTGGTGTCATTTTCTCATTGGTGAGAAATTTACTGTGTTTATGGATCACAAAGGCTTCAAACACATTTTCTCACAGTAAGATTTGGATCTGAGGCTGAGGATATGGATGGAGTATCTTCAAATGTTTGACTTTGTCTTGATGTATACACTAGGAAAGGGGAATTCTATGGTCATTGAATTAATCATAAATTCTTATGCATAGTTGGGAAAACAAGATTCAGATGAGTGGTAGTTGATGTCGGTCCTAGCCAGCATGCATATGGAATGTGAAGACCGAGCTGATGTTGTGGTTTTCTTTCCAGTTGTGCTTGTTCCTGATTTGGTGGAGATAGTAAAGGAGAAACAAGCATCCGATGTAGACTGTGTTGACATGAGTTCAAAACTCAATGATGGGGAGACCACTAAGGGATGGAGGCTGGATGGTAGTTCAGTTTTGCGGTTTCAAGATCCAATGGTTGTACCTTTAACTTCTCATGAACAACTCCTTCATGATTACCACCATTAAAGATGGGATGTACACCATGGTACATAGAATATGTATAAGGCGTTGAAGGTGATATTTTGGTTAAGAGGCATGAAAAGGAAAGTGGACGAGTTCAGCTCGCGGTGCATAACTTATCAGCAAGTTAAAGTAGAACATCAGCAGCCAGCAGGTATGTTGCATTCTTTACCTATCCCAGTGTGGAAATGGGATCAGATAGCAATGGATTTTGTTACAGGTCTTTATAGAATGGTCCGAAAACCTGATGCCATTTGGGTGATAGTGGATCATCTAACCAAGTCTTCCCATTTCATCCCTATTCGTGAAACTCATACCGTGGAAGATCTTTCAAAAATATATATCCGAGAAGTGGTAAAGAGGAATGGTGTACCAGTGTCTATCATCTCAGATAGAGATCTTAGGTTCACATCGTGTTTCTGGAGACCCTTACAGAAAGCCCTGGGAACTCAGTTGAATATTAGTATGGTGAATCATCCTCAGACGGATGGACAATCCGAATGGAAAATACAGATGTTGGAAGAAATGTTGAGGGCTTCTGTAATGGATTTTGGGGGCTCATTGGAGGAGCATATACCCTTTTTGGAGCTCTCATACAATAACAGCTATCAATTCTCGATACGCATTGCTCCGTTTGAAGAATTGTATGGGCATCCTTGTCATTATCCACATTGTTGTGTGGAAAAAAGTGAGACTTCACTAGTTGGGATGAGCCTTGTCTAAGAAACAATGGAGAAAATTCAGGTGATAAAAAAGAGGATGGAGATGGAACAGAGTCGTCAAAAATCTTATGCAGATCATCGTGGAAGACCATTGTCGTTTGATGTGAGTGATCATGTATTTTTTAGAATCTCTCCAAGGCTTGGACATCATCATTTTGGGAAGAAGGGTAAATTATCTCCTCGATATATAGTCCATTTTGAGAAACTGGAATAGGTTGGTGAGGTGGTATATTGCTTGGCACTACCACCATGGTTCAGTTCAGTGCATAATGTGTTCCATGTATCTCACTTGAAAAAGTATCAACCCGATCATGACCATGTGATCAGATGGGATCACGTTGACATAGAGTCTGATCCTTCGTTGGAACATATTCCGGTGCGGATTGTGGATAGGAAAGATAAAGTATTTCATGGAAAAACATCAGTCTAGAGCATGTTTTGTGGCAACATGGTCAGATTTAGGAAGAGACTTGGGAACGCGATTATGAAATAAAAGAGCAGTGGCCAGAACTCTTTCAGGCAAGAAATGGTTTTCTACTATATGGGGACGGAAAGGACAATGGTGGGGAGAATATAGTACCCCTGGTTTCTGGTAAGTAACCCTTGTTTTATTATTTTTATGTATAGGAAGCATATGAGAAATGGTTGGGAAATTTTGGAGACTTTTAATAGTGAAGAAGGGAGAAAGGTGGTGACGAACGTGCTACGTACGGTTTGCCCAAACCGTGCGGAAGCTGTGCTGGTGTGGTCACTTTGGACAGAGGAGACCGCACAATGTGCGCACAGTTTGGGAAAACAATGCAAGGAGGTTGTGTAGAGTGTCCCTTCCATGCAGATACTATCGCACGGTTAGCACACAGTTTGCCTAACCGTGCAGACTAATCGTGCACGGGGTCAACTTAGATCTTATTTTTAAGGATCTAAACCGTTTTATCTTTAAACCCAGTCTTTTTTACTCCTATACGGCCGTAACTTGGTATTTTTTTCTAGTGAAGGTGGGAGAACACTTACCTGGTATTTTGGAAGCGATCTGGAGGCTTTCCTGGGCGTTTAGAGGCCTGTTGAGAGAGGTAAGTCTCATTTCCTTTAGTTTTCTTATATCTCCTTCTTCCCTATTGATGGATCCTTAGATCTACGCCCAAGGTGGGTAGATCTAACTTAGTGGATGAATTTTAAGTCATTTTTTTTGTTTTATTGCTGCTAGGGGAAGGAATCTAAGGAGGTCTCGTCGTGTTTCTACCTGATTCTTTGTTGGTTTCGCCTAATTCGTTGAGGTAGGTGGCTTCACTCTCGATTCCTCTTTCTAAGAACTTGAAGGTTTATTTTCAAATTGTTTTCTTTGATTGAAATGGTTTATTTAACTACTGTAAAAGAATGATTGAAACCTCTTTTAAGTAACGGGTGATGGAAATTGTGTGTTTTAGGAAAGTGTTTGTTGAAGTAAATTTAAAATGGTGATTTTAAATTGGTTATGGTTTTACTGCTTGAAAGTAATGGCTTTCAATAAAAGTTTTGATGCTTTATTTAATGGTTTTGAACACACTTGGTTTTCGAATGGATTTTCATGGTTTATGGTGTGTGTTTATATGAATTGAGATGGATAAGGGCGAGAATTACCCCCATAAAAAGGTTGGTATGGATAAGGGTGAGAAGTACCCCCATCAAAAGGTTGGGATAGATAAGGTCGTGAAGTACCCCCGTCAAGTTAGTCCAATAAGTGATGGATTAGTGGAAGGATAAATCACCACTTGTAAGTATAGGGAGGTCCAAGTTGTTTGCTTGGTTGGTTGTGTGGATTAGTGAAATTGAATGAATATTCCAAATGGAAATTTGAATTTTATTAGAAACTTTGCCTAGTTTCTTTTCTTGAGAAAGATGGTTTATGTTCGGAAATTTTTTTGATATGGAACTTGTTATATTGTGAACTTTTTTGTAATTGTATTATATAAATTGTTTTATATAAATGCGCTAACATGTTTTATCTTAAATTCATGGGTTGAGAAGTCATTGGGGAAAAACTACTGAGTTTCATTACTCACCCCCTGCTTTGGCATGATGGTGATTTTGTAGATGTCATATACCAGGATGTTGTCAAAGGTAAAGTGTCACATTTTTATAGCACTACATCATGATTCTTGGTCTGGTTCATGATGTTCGAGCTTGGAGCTTGTGGAGCATGGAGTTGGGTTGTCGTCTTTTAGTCTTTTAGTTTGTCTTTTTGCTGTTTAATCTAATTTAGTGTTGGTTTTCGTTGTGGAACTATTTGTTGGTTTATGATAAAATATATGGTTGAGTTGTCTTAATTTTTATCATGCATCATTTTGTTGATTAGTTTGGTTATTGGTTGTTGGTTTCGTGGAATGTTCAAAAAGGGTAAATCGTCCCCCACTTGTTTTGAAACCCTTTGGAATTTATTGCTAGCCTTTGGCGCCTCGGGGATGTCGCTTAAGGCTTAGTGATGACTCAATGAGCTCTCAATCCAATGAGAATTTGAGGGTCATTACAGTACTCCAGTTCTTCAAATGTGTGACCCTGAACATGTGTCCTACATAAGGGTTATGGTCAATTAACTTACACAGAACATAATAAATATATAAGTATAAACCATGTTTCTCTTATATAACACCTTTTTTAGAAAGAAAATGTTTAATTTGTTTCATTTTATATTCCTCCAGCTCAATGAGTAATGAAGTTTTGATGATTATAAATGATAGAAATTGTGGAAATCAATTAATTAACACATTAAAAGGTTATCACACAATTGAAAATTGTTTGAAAACACTACTCACTGAATTGTTTTTTGAAATTTCCAAATTAAATGGGTTTTTTAATTTTTAGCTTTCAAATTCTACTACACCTGGTGTGTTCTTCTAAAAATTTCTAAACCATTATTTCCTTAAATTTTCAATATTTTCATGATGTTTTTGGGTTTCTTGATACTGAGGGATACAAGGTAGATTTAGATGAGGTATTTCCTTTTTCATTATGCATGGACCTTCTTGTGTTTCTATTTTGGATGCCACATTGGCTGTTCTATTATTCATATATTTGGCTTAGAAAATCTATGAAATTTCTTCATTATGTGATTAATCCATTCTTGAGAATTTATAAATATGTATTACTTAATTTCTTCCACATTTATTTCAAGAATATTTACCTTGATATGCTTCATGGAATCTACTTTGATTTTCTTCTCAATGAATTGGACATGTCATCAACTGAATTATTATGGTCCATATTTTATTTTCTTTCTTTTTGATCTAGATTTCTCCTCACAATTTTATAAATTGATGAATTTAATGGGTATTTTGATACATTTTCAAAGAAATTTTAATATTTTTTTTTAAAAAATGGTGGATTAGGCTTGGTTTTGATTCCTAATGTGGGATTACTGGATTTAAATAAAAATACTTGATTCATTTAAGGTTATCCACATGATAGTGAGTACTGTAATTTTTTAAATAACCAAGTTCCATTATTGAATTATTAATCTACTTTTTTATAAAATATTCATTCATATCTAAACATAAATTAATGAATTATTCTTGTTTAAAATGTTCCTAATACATATTGTGAACTTACTTTAAGCCTTTAAAATTGTATTAATTTCATTGAATGCCTTATATCTATTTGGTAAATAATATATATATTTGAAGTCATGTTTGGAATTTAGATAATTACATGTTAAAGGGAGAAGGATTCATTAACCATTTAATGTTGATTTGGAAATAAAGTCTTGATTTGAAATTGATGGTCCTTGATGTCAAGGTTAAAACATTTTGATGATTATCCCTTTTTATAATCCCTTAAATGATATATTTAATTCTTGTACTTCCTATTAAAGGATGTTGAACTCGGGATTATTCACTTTAAGGTAGATCATTGGTTAAGGTGATATGTGAAATGAGAATTACTGAAATTTGGAGGAAAAAATCCCATGTTTGTATTGATAAGGATCCCATTTGTGATCATCAAAACTTAATTATCTCATTAACCTTCTGGTACTAGTCATGGTAACTGGGTTATCTAGATGAGATGACATAGATTTATTATTTTTTGAAGACTCCACCCCATGTAGTTAATCCATAGTGAATAGGATAGGTTTAGGATATGTACATGAATCTAAAAATGTGGGTTTCAATAGTGTTGGTTTTTATGATACCTATTTAAATTTGATGTATTCTTAGCGATCAGTCCGGATTTTTTAATTATATTGAAAATGGTGGCTATGCAATCATATTTATGATGTTATCATGTAATTCTTATACATGTTTCTTGATACATGGAAGTTTTAATTGTCACTACATAGCACACGAGTTTCCTTGATTTTTTATTATTGTTCTGGATTTTTCTACTTAATGATATTATTCACCATGAATACATTTCATTGACTCTTCTATAGTCTATTCATAACCGGTTCACATTCATACATTTTTTCACATTACCTATTTTGTCTTGTGCAATAATTTTAAAAATATTTTAAGTAAATGGATTTCTTTGTAAAGGTTGAAACTATATGTTTCTAGATTTGTATTCACAAATGATTTAGAAAAGTACAATGTACCATTTTTTGAAACCTAATTTTTTTTTCAATATGGTTTTGATGGATTTATTTCCTATTTAGAAATCAAAATCATTGTACCAAATTTATTTTTAATCCACTTTTATCATATTTGGAATACCTCATGACACAATGGTGTAGAATATTGGGTGAAGTCCTAGAGGGATCCTTATCTCACACCCTTCTTATACCATTAATTATTTACAACATTTAAGATCATATAGAAGGTTTTCATGTTCTCAAAAACATACTTTAAAAAATATTACCTAGTTGTGTGGGGGTTATCTTTAGACATGGAAGGTGGTTATGGATCACTAGGAGGTGGGTGTGGGTTTTTTAACATTCATCCTTTTTTATCATCACCTGTTGATAAATATGGTTATATTGATTTATTTATTTGATGATGTTTTTGTCATGTACCTATGTTTTCGGTGAAATCATCCCCAATGATTGTTTCTTGATTTCGAGGTTCTTGTCTCCTGCACAAGGGGATTGGTAATTTTCATCATGTCAATGGATAATTTACACGAATACTAGTTTAGAAGGAACTTCATGTTGGTTGGTTAAAAATGGTATCTAAAGAAGTAGCTCTATAAAAAAATTACTTCAAATTGTAGGACATTATATTATTTGGGGTGATTTAAGGTATAAAAAAGATTAAGAATGTTTAAGGACTCTGGAGGTTTTTCTTGAGTGAGTAAATTATCACCACATATTCATGCTGAGACCTATGTTAACATAGAAAAGTGGGGACATAAAGATTTATTTTATGTTGCTGATTTCCCGATGTTATTTAATATTCTAGATGAGATTATTTTTTATTTTTGGAATCACTTATGATTTATATGTTGGTGAAAAAATATGTCTCTAACATGAAATTTGTGCAATATCATTTCATTTCAAAAAACAATTCACCTGTGTGAGTTTAGTTTGGAGTGTTCAAATTTTTAATGGAAATTTTCTGAGTTGACTTTTTCATTCCATTTTTTGTTTTTTAAATAGTTACCCGATTGGTTATGATTTAATTTTTTTGAAAAACAAATAGTGGATTAAAATGAGTTTTGTTGAGTACTTTCAGAAATGATTCTGATTTCCTAAAATTTTGTTTTACAAAAAAATTAGTTTAGAAAACATAATTTCAAATTCTATTCTATGGGTTGATACAATAGTTTTTTAAAAATAAATTTTGGTCTATAATGGTTTAAAATTGAAATGGTTTTTAAATTTGAAATAGGAATTAATTCTTATTAATCAATACATAAATTTCTATGAGCTGATAAAGGAATTTTTGAAACTGTTATGGAATTATATCAGGATAAAACATTTTGAACAATAGTGTAATGCTTTATAAATGAGGAAATTCATTTCTACTTTGAGACCAATTATAATTTAATAAAAGTGGCATTCATCCTATTTGAAACCTTTTATATGGTTTATAGACTATTTTGGGTTTTGTTTTATGCCTAAGTTGATGAGACTCTGATTCATGATGTCCAAAAATATCTCCCAAAAGAATCAATTATATGAAAAAAATCCATTGAACTAGTCTAAAATGTTGTCTTACACATTTTTTGGAAATTGAATCTCTAGTTGATAACTATAGCCAGACTATGAATCGAGTGGTATAGTCATACACATTCCAAACATTGGACCCCTACCAGGACTTCATGAATTTTCATATACCTTATTTGGATTTTAAAAATGTTATATTGAGGTAGTGAAGTTTCTTAAAGAAGTTGATGGGGGATTTTATATTCTCATAAATATTACTACTGCAAAGGTTAAGTCTATCATCTTATTATTTTAGGAACATTGTTAAGAGTGTTGGTATGTTCTGTTTCCATCCAGTCTACAAGAAAGAACGTGTTGTGAATTCTTTAACTCAATTTTTATTTAATAAAAGTATCCCAATGAAGTGAATGATAATGTTTCTAAGATATTGGGATTCATTAAAGACTCTATAACAATTTCCTAATATTCCTATATATTATCATTAGCTCCTGACATCATGGTAATAAATTATTTAAAATAATTGTCCAATTTATATAGGTATTGTGTGGAGTCTTATCATGCAGTGGATGAGAAATAAATTGTTTTTTATGTTGATCTAACCTGTTTTTTCCAACATCAGAGTGGAAACCATTTAATTTTTCCTTATTTTAGCCCATTAGTTCTTTTTGACCTTCTTATTCTAGAGATCTGTTATGGATTCCATTATGGATGTTCTCTTATTGACCTTGATTTTAAATTTGATTATGGTTTTGTTTTTTTATATCACTATTATTATTCCTTATGGATGTGAACCTTTCAACGGTTATCCATCATCATTATTAGTTTTAGTCCATTGAATTTTTTTGTTATCATTGTACTAGAATTGAGTCTTGTACTAAAACCTATAGATTTTGTGTTTTTATATTATTTTGAAAACCCTCTAGGGGTCTCCTTCAACGAGTGTCTCTCTAAGGTTGGTGTTGGATATCATTTGGATTGGTTATTTTTCATGGTATCCAATTGTTTTTCCTTATTGGTAAGAGCTCAATATTTATGTGGATGAAAATATCCGTCAAGAGAGTTCAGTTCCCTATTTGTGCACAAGAGATTTTTTGAAGTGCTTTCCAGTTGGACTAGGATAGTCCGTGGGTGCATACTTGGGTAATGATAACTATGTGAATTCTTAATAGACCAGGCACCTAGAGGTGATAGTGGATGATTTGATGATCTCATTGAGGTGTGGTTCACACTGTTGAAAATACTAGGATACCATTGAGTACGTGACTAGGGTCGAAATCATTGTCTGTTTGGTTCCTTGCTTGTAGATGGTGAGACTATTGATTGAACTTTATAGAATTGTATCTTCTGGTGATGATTTGTGTTTCTAGGATATATAATTCCATGAGTTTTTAGTTTTAACTCATTTATGTCTCTTTATATAATATAATTGAAGTCTCTTCTTTGAGTAAAAGATATGAGTTTTATAATACATTTTCCCCATGTTATAACATTTTGGAAAATATTTAAATGGTCGGGAGATCTATACTCAGTTTCTAGTTATTTTTGTTCATGTTTTAGTTCCTCTCTAGGTTGTTATGTTTTTTTGTGATTTTTGTAAATCATAGAGTTGTGGAAGATAGATTTTTTTGAATGGGTCTTCTTCTATTTTGTGGGTTTAACACCTCAGAGGTTGAGTGTGGGAGTAATATTACTTCTGTATTTTTTTATCATTTGGGCTAAATTCTTTTTTGGTAAATAAAATACTTATGGTGGTAAGAATTGTAACATCCATATTTTAATTTTAACAAAAAACCCTTTGGGTTTTAATTTGAAATCCTTTTTAAAAATATTTATTTATCTTTTAAATTTATTTTTACCTCTACATATGATATGGGGTCAACATATGGGAAAGTGCCTTTTATCCTTATGACCGATGTATTTTAAGAGCTTTTTAAAGGTAACTAATTGATTCATTGTGTTACATAAGGGTAAGGGTGTGTTCCTTAAGTATTTGTAAGGGTAAATGGGATTTTCATTTACTTGTGTAAGTGTATCTAGTAAATATTTTAATCTTTGTAAAGGTAATATGTTGATTCCCTTAGTTCCATAAGGGTTAACATAGTATTTTGTAAAGAATTAACCGTTTGTGTATGACTTTCATAAGTTTAAATGGCAACAATGTAAGGGTAAAAAGGATTTTTTATACACTATATATGCATAAAAATCCATGAGTAAGGGTAATATTCGCACTATGTAAGGGTGTGAACCTTTGTATATGAAAAATTTTAGGGTAATCCATGGACAACATAATGCCAACCCCCTTCGTATATGCACTATGTAAGAGTACTTATAGAATTGTGTAATGTAACCCTATTTTTATGAGGGTTATATAAAGGTAGCATACAATTATGAAAGGGTAAACTCCCACAATGTAAAGGTAATTTGAGGATTCAATGTTACCATAAGGGTAAGATTTGAGTTGTGCGTGGTTTTCCAAACATTTTTATAGGGTTTGTAAAGGTAACCTTGATTTTTCAAATTTTACATAAAGTTAACCCAACTACCATGAAACTTTGTATTAAACTGTGAAAGGGTAGCCTAGGTGTTTTGTAAAGGGAAACCCCCATTTCGTAAGGCTATGTAAGGGTACTTTTCTTCTTAATAAGGGAGTTCTATGGTGTGGGGCTAATATAAGGGTAAATCTCTTTACCCTTACACAAAACATATGATTTTCATAATAGTAATCCATGTTACCCTTACACAACTTCCTTTTTATGAAAATAAAATAACATTCCTTATTTCCTTTTCCTCCAAATCTACCTGAATTTTTTTATGATTTTAAAAGCATTAAATTGTGGAAATTGTCTCTTTAACCCATTTAAAGGTCGAAACTATATTTCCACAACCCGGTATCCACTTATGCTGATCCCCAAGACGGTGGCTGAAATGGCCTCAAGGGTGCTTCCCCATTCGTTAGAGGTTATCGACTATAAGCAAGGGTTTAAGGGTGGTACAATAGAGAGACTATATTCTCATGACATATTATCACAGTCGATAGAAAATAATAGTCAATGGATGAAGCATGATATTACTAATCAGAATTAATAAACTGCATAAGCACAAATAGAGAACTGAATTAGTAAGAAGTGAAAGATATAACTGAAAAAATTAATATAATAACCAAAATTCATATAAGGAAGTGGCATTACATGATTCATGGAATCCTAATACAAAAAGGAGAATTTGGTAGTAGGTATATAGTCATGCTATAAAAAAGTTGAAAAAAACTACACCACTAGAATCTCTAGCACATGCTTGATCCTCTACTCTTAAGATCCATCAAATGAAATCCATATAGATATCATATAGTAAGGATATTGAACTTATTAATACCTACAGAAAGATAGTCTTTTCAGGCACCAAAGGAAGCCTAAGTAGGGTGTGAGATTAAAACCATCGTAGGACACCACCAACGGAGTCTGCGTGTAATCCAAGTTGTGATCATAACAAAAAATTGTGCGGGTAAAAGAAAAAAATAAATCACAATGTAAAAATAAATAACCAGAATACTCATATTACTATAGGGCACCTAGTTAGTCTACCAGCATTAGCTCATCGCTCAAATATGCAGCTGATCAGGTCACTATAGATATAAATAATAATAATACATATAGTTTAGTTCTATATTCCTTCAACATATATGAACCATGTGTGTGTGGAACAACTAATGGGAATATACCAAGATTAATAGTGTTGGCTAGACTAGGGCATAACTCAAATATCCAAGAGCATTCTTAGAAGCCTAAAAGCTCATGCAATAGGGGCATCCCCTACATCCTGCTAGAGTGAGAGATTATGTACTACATCACTTGAGATGGCGAGTGAGCCTCCATGGAAACACTCTATCATGGAACATAACATGTAAGTCCTGTCACCCTAATAACATCACTAGTTTAAAAACCTCATGCTCAGCACCTGATGTAAGGGATTGTGACTTCCCTCCTAGCTCAACACCCCTTATCATCATATCGTAGCCTCTATAAAGGCACATAATAAATATAACCAGCATGGATAATTACCTCCCATCCATATTTTTTATCAATACCATATATTTTTAGAGGCATAATAATCATAGAAACATAATACATAAATCATAACCTCTTACATCTCCCCTTAGTCAAATTCAATTACATTCATGTAAATGCCATTCAACATAAAAATTTAATAACACATAATCAATAGAATTTTTTTTCATCATCTTTCATATGTCATTGCAATTAATCCATTTCATTTGATTAATACAAATCATTTAGAGAAGGGTTATCAAAACAATTAGGTCATCTTATACAAACCAATCCATCAACATAACCAAGCCATAAAATTAATAAATGTATGACAACACCATTACTAAGGCGCAAGTGTTAAGGGGATGTGTCCTGGGCATCATGGGATACGAATACATGGGAAATTCCATATACAAGAGGGAATAACCCCAAATAGGTGCCTTTGGTCACCTATAATACTCATATTTCAAGTGTACTTTCATTTATAATCCAATCCAAAGGCTAAATTGAGTTCTAGGGAATTTCAAAAAATTGGGCAAAATGGCCAATTCTAATTGGAAAACCCATGGGGTGACCATATAAGTTATATGTTTCCTCTAAACTACCAAACTAGGATTAAGTAACATGTAACTTGGTGATAGGGTCTGTTAGAAATTAAGGAATCAATATAATGGAGATTCATTGAAAAGGTCTACTTATGGAATGATGACATAATTACAAAACAAACAAAACTCAATTGGAAAACAATATTACTACCTACCATTGGGTTGTAGATGATGCCTCACTCAATGTCGACCTCAAATTCGTTGAAGGATGGAATATATACAAGAAATGTTCCAACACCATAAAAATAGAGAAAATGAGATTATACCTAAATATCACAATGAATGGAAAGATAAACATTGATATGAGTTGAATGACCATGGTAGGTTAACTAGATGGATCCAATGCTTCTAAAATATTGAATATCAGAGACCGGGTGAATAAAATTCTTACATGCCTTGATTAAGATATTTTGTGCTCAATGTTTAGAGAAGAACCTCAACTATACATTTAATGTGTAAGGTAAAAAGGGAAATAAGATTAATTTTTTTATTGGGGGAGTAAATTTCAAGGAAAAATATCAAAGATTAATGTTTAGGTTCACAGTTAATCAAATCATGCACAAACCATGCATAATGTTTTATAGAGAAGGAAACCCAACATGGTTAGGTGCATGGTTTAACTATGAATAAGTAAACCATGAAAATATCCTATTTTCCTTGTCTTGAACCATCAGCACAGATATTTCCCCTAAGTCCATAGTTGTAGAAGAACCGTACGACCCAATATGTTTTTCCGATTTCTATGCTCTAGGCCCTAACGAGAACCAAACACACCCATGACCTCCATGATATCATTAAACATAAATATTTGAGTTGTTTAATGTATTAAAATTAAAAAAATATTTATCCATACCTTCATTGAAAATAGGGGTCGTTACATTCTCTCCTCCATAAAGAAACTTTCCCCTGAGTTGTATTTCTTTGAGTAAATAGGTATCATTAGAAACGAGTTCATCCATTGAGATCATATATCACATTCCTACTCTAAGGTCTCATCTGGTACACATCTGTGTTTCTATAACACCCGTACCAAAAGAATAGACCTTACGTGTAGTGTATTTACACTCTGGTCCGCTTTATGAATGGAATACTCCTCTAAGGAAGCATCCATATCCAATTCGACCTCATTAGGCTAAAATACATGAGCTGTATCTGGATAGAATATGTCGATATAACATATATGAAATACATCAGACATGGACTTGTATTTATGAGGAAGTATCAATATGTAATCCACTAGTCCAATTCATTTCATAAACTCAAAGGGTCCAACAAACCACAGTGCGATCTTTCAATACCTTTGAATACGCATATTCCTAGACCAAGGTGAGAATCGCATAAAAACCTAGTCTCTGGCCTCGAACTTGAGAGGTCTCTAGTGTCTCTTGGCATCAGTATAATTTATCTACTGATCTGTGAACATGAATTTTCTAAATAGTGGGACCTACATAGTAGATTCATAAATGATATTTCCTCTAAGAATAGATGGTTCCCCTCACTCAAGCCAACACCTTGGTGACTGGAAAGGCCTACCATAAAAGGATTTAGCTGTTTACATCCTGATGCTAGACTGAAAGATTTTATTATTATAAAATACGACGAGGGGAATGTGTCTCTCCCAAGAACCCCATTTTCAATGACACATTCACAGATAATATCCTCTATCACCTAGATCATATCATATGTTTTTTCATCTGTCTGTGTGTGATAAGTTGTGCTCATTTGTACATGTGTACCAAAGGCCTTCAGAAACCCCTATTAGAACAATGATGTGAATCGAGCGTCTCTATTATAAAAAATATAATGATCATATCCATTAATACATACAACCACTCTGATATACAACCTTCTTTTCTAATTTATTGAGAAGTCTTTTTTTCGATGTAAGAAGTGTGTGACCTTCGTCAAACGACCAATGACCACCCACACTATATCATTGTCTCAAGGTGATATAAGTAGATAAGTCACAAAATACATAGAAACATCATCCCATTTCCACTTGGTAAAAGACAATGTTTGAAGAATCCCATAAAGATGTCGATGTTCTACCAATACCTACTGATAGGTGGGACACATAGTGATGAAATATGAAATCTTTTGTTTCATACTTGGCCACAAATACATGCGCCATAGATCTCAGTATGTTTTAGTGACATGGATGTGAACTTCCCATGATGAGGTGTGAAATTCCTTCATCATCTCCACTTTTTTTCTACTATAACACATAAATACCCATGTAGAAATGAGGTATCATCTTCTTCAATGGTTCAGGTTGAAGACTTATCATCAAATGAAACGATTCCCCTTAGGATGAGGTCTTCAGGATCCATTAACTGCCACATTTTTATTCCTCCATGAAGAGTATATTTCACTAATAAGGATGAGAGTATTGTCTAACCATGGTCCCCATAAACATCAATGTTCATCTTTTGGAATAAGTCAATAATCTTCCATTCTCCACTGCATTCCGAAACTTTCTATGTCTAAGTCTTTCAGCTCAGTGCATTTTCTACTGAATTTCCCTTCCAAGGTGTGTAGGAAAGCTCAAAATCAAGAGACTAAGGGAAATTCACCCACCTATGTAGTCTAATATTCAGAACATGTTGTGTAAATATATAATTGAGTCTCTTATGATTAGTGAATTCAACAAAATTCTCAACATGTTCATAATGTATCCAATAATGAAAGGCATGAACAACAACAGTGATCTCGAGATCATGCGTTAGGTAATTCTTTTCATGATGCCTCAACTAATGAGACCCAGATGTGACTACTCACTCATCCTATATTAAAAAAACTCCATTCTAGATACCTGATGAGTGGCTATATATAGTAGAGATTCATTATGGATTTGGCAGGATCAGTATCAATGTTGATGTCAATCTACCCTTCAACTGCTAAAATCCTCCTTCACAAGATTCTCAACATATGAAATTCACACCCTTCTTTATCAGTACAATAAGATGTTTTGTAAGTCCTGAGAAATCAGGGACAAGTCATCTATAATATTCAAAAATCCACAAGAAACTATGGATGTCAAAGTGATTCTTAGGATTCTCTCAAGAAAATACATCTCTCACTTTCTCTAGATCTACTGAAACTCCTGACTATAATATGATATGACCCCAGTAGCAGACTTTTTCAAAACATATGTTCCATTTAATGAGCATAGAATAGAGTTGGACCTCTCTTAGTGTATTTAACATGATATCGGGATGGGGTGAATGATCTTGTTTAGAGTTTGAATACTCCATGATATCATCAGGAAAGTCAACTGAAAATGAATCCATAAACATGTGGAAAACTTGATTCATAATATCCATAAAAATTATTGGTGAGTTTTTGAATTTGATTATAATAATCATGTTCCCATAGAGACAATTGATTCTTCTAAGAGTTTTATGAGGTATGTAAGAAGTCCTGACATGTACACCATGATAGCCCGACCTCAAATAGAGATTTAAAAACCCCTTTTTACCATGGATCTGATCAAATTGGTCACCTATTCTCAGTAGTGGAAATAAATTATTTATAGTAAGATGATTCAAAAGATGGTAATCCACATAGAGCCTGAGGGTGTCATATACCTTCTTTGAAAAAATAACCGATGAACCCCAAGAAGAATTTTTGGGGAGTATAAAACCTTTATCCTCTAGATCCTTTCACCACTTCCTCAGCTCCAAAATCTCTTTATGTTTCATCATAAAAGGAGAAATGGTCACTGGTGCTTCTCCTGGAACTAACTCAATAGTGAAATCTACCAATAACTCTAGAGGTATACCAATGTATTCATCGGTAAATGCATTCAAAAAACACTCCACTACTAGAGGATAAATATGGGGTTTTAACCCCATGTCATCTTGGAAAAGACGGGAAATTTGTGTTGTCACATTACTCATCCTCTACTGCTTAGGTCCTAATCATTTCACACTAACATCCCATTATCCCTTATGCATGTTCCTAACACCCTCTGGTGATTCAAACATCACCCACCGATGATAGATTTCGATATGGTCCTGATACGGACTAACCAGTCCATCCTGATTATTACATCAAATATCATCTTGACGATTTCTTAAATATTCCACACACAAAAGGTAATATCCTAATTAAAGGGGAAATCCCCTAAAAAGGTGAACATCCTCTAAATAGATACATAACTGTGTATATTGCATCATAGATCCATGATTGTGTTGAATCTCATGGCCTCAACTTTCAATTATAATGAAAAAAAGAAAAGAGTGAGAGGTGCATATGTCAAATAAAGAAGCCATTAAATTGGATGAAACTACAATATTACATTGGACTATAGAAGGTATAGTGCCATGTTCCTGCATACGGAGGATGGAATTTATGAAACTAGAATTTACCGTTGCCCTGATTCACTACCTAACTTCCTTGAGCAATCCCACTCTGCTAGAATAGAGGATCATAAATATAAATGCTTCTAATTCAATCACCTCATTGGCTAGTTCTACTATTGGTATTGTAGTTTCCTACCTATTGTGATCCTACTAATCTTCCTCCCTACTTAGGAATAGTTGTAGATCCAAGCTCAAAAGGAAGTGGAGGAAAATCCATGGAGGAACACTCTAGATGGACAATCCATCCACATATTCTGCACTAGATTGGATCCCATGGGAACTAACACTTGATGTGTCCTCACTTCCCACACTAGTGGAAAATAATAAAACTCTTTTCCTAAGAATCTTGACTACAGCAACATTTGTGCGCAACCTTGAATCAACAATTGCACCCAGAAGATGAACCAAAACTAGAATTAGGAGACAAACCACCGTAGATCGCACTGTTGCCTTTCATAAAATTATTCTATATGATTAAGGCATGCTTGATTATTTCAAATATGTTCATCAACCTAAACAAATTGACCTATGACCAAATGGTGTAAACCATCCCATCTACAAATATCCTGGTATTCATAAGATCATCAATAACTAGAGTATGGGAAAATCACTAAATCTAAATGAAATGAGTAGAGTACTTCATTACTAACATGATCCCCTAATAAAGATTCATAATATCTATAGATCTATTATCCATCAGAGTTTGGGTAAAGAAATAGTTTTAGAACACTTTATGAAGTCCTCCTAAATCATATCATGGCACTGATCTTCTTGGTTGATGACAACCCACTGCTTCTTGGTTGAAACATGTAGCATATAGGTTGTGGTATTGATCCTACACTCTAGAGGCATCACAATATGATATAATATACAAAGTATTTCTAAATGAAAATACCCTGTAACATATGTTCTTCTATCCCCCGAATAGGTGTGAGGATGATGCTACTGAAACTCACAAGTCATCTCTTACATGCTCGGGAAAGTCAAACAACCACATTCATTAACTATTAAATATTAAAAAAACACCATGAGAATTGGAAACTAGTGCCCATATTAGGAATTAGAATAGGATCCCTGGATGTATCTACAAGAGGATTCACTAGCGACTCACATCCAGCTAAATTTGGAACATGATCATTGTGGCCTTCAGGGCCTGTGGTTGGATGATGTCATAGCGGCAAGACACAACAATGAAAAACACACGCCTCATAAAATATTTAATCAAGTTAGAATATTATATTTAAGAAAATTTTATAGGAGTAAATCCTTCCTGTAGAAACAAACACACCTCTATGTCTTCTTCAAATATTAGATCTAGATGATAAAAGATACAATAGCAGGCCATATAAATATAAGTGATACACACTACCCACTTACAAATTACAGGCTTGGGTCTAAGTCTCTATGTACGACGTATATAAGATGTTTTTTTGCATTATAAGGTATATTTATTTTGAAATTTTTCTTCTTTAAACATTTTCAAACCCTTAAAATGGTTGAATCATATTGTTTTCCATTTTTTGATCTATAATGTATCATACTACTTGTGATCCAAAACATGGAATCAACTTGACCCGAACCATGACACGTTCCAACTCTTGCGGCCAATGGTCTAATTCTCAACATGCCATAATTAATGTGTTATGATGTCTGCTTTTAAATATTCAAGAAATCACAGTTCGGTTAAGGAAGTCACCTTAAGTTTCAATTATTTTTTATAAACCCTATAATATGTGTAATCAAATTTCAATCCATATCAAAGAATAACAAATATTCAACCATAAAATGCATGCTAAAACTAAATGTGGCATGGAAAAATTTCCTCAAATATTCATCCAATTGTGCCTTGAATGATACATGATCTATTGAATGGCCCTAAATTCATTGGTTGTAATAAAAAAACATAATTTCAATCATACCAAGGTTGATATCATTATAAACCATATGTGTCACCAAATGGTGAAGTCATATCAATATAAAATAAAACATTCATAATAATAATTATAATTCGAGTGAATCCACCTTTATTCTTAACATAGGTTCAAAACACCAAAGCATGGCTTTTGACTGAGTACTAAGAATTCCTAATATCCTATATATTATCTTAAAATTGAAATTCAAGAAAGGAACACCATGATACCACTTTGTAACATCCCAACATGGGATCTACCTAAGTTGAAACACGAGTCGGTGGGTCGTATGGACTTAAGTGTGCCTCCCTGTATGGAAGTGGTTGTCGTCCAGAAGTGAGGGTGTAAGGGTGGTATAGTGGGGAGATTATACTCTCATGTCAGAGTAGAACATTGGATAAAATAGATAATAATCAGTAGAGGAAGCATAATAAAAACAATCATAACTAACATAATGCAAAAGTGAAAATAGAGAATAGAATAAGTAAGCGGTGGAAGGTATAACTAAACAAATGAATATAATAACCAAAATCCTATAATATAGTGTCATTACATGATACATGGAATGATGATACAAATAGAAAAAATATGGAACATACATACATTCATTCTATACAAAATTGAAAAAAAACAGCTCCACTAGCATCTCAAGTGATTTCTAAATCCTCTTCTCCTTATATCCATCTAAAGTAATAAATATCAGTAACCTATATTGGGTCCTTTTCCCTTGTTAATACATGCATAAAGATAGTCTTATCATGTACCAAAGTCATAAAAAGTATGATGTGAGAGAAAAATCTTATTCAAAAACCGCCAATGGTGTCTGCATGTAATCTGAGTAGTGCTCACAAGTAAACAGTGTCAAGGTATAAATAGAAAACCAAAAAATGTAGAAATAAATAACTAGCTCATTGATGTTCCTATTGGACACTTGGTGAGCCTTCCTACTTCATCTCATCACTGGAATATGAGTATGCTCATGAAACTAAATATACAGTAATATATATATATATATATATCAGTTCTATATTTCATCCACTTATGTGAGACATGTGTGTGTTGAATACTTAATAGGCATATACATAGAATACTAGTGTTGGATAGACTGTGAAATGATTAAAATATCAAATACCATTCTAACGAGCCTAAAATCTTATGCAATATGGTACATTCACTACATCCCCATAGAGTGAGAGATGACATACTACATCACTCGGGATGGAGGGTAAGACTCCATAGAAACACTCTATCAAGGAAAATGTCACATAAATCACATCACCCATATAGTATCACTATCACAAGATGTTATACTGATTTCCAGATTTAAGGGAGTGTGACTTCCCTCTTGCCTCAACACCCATTTCCATATTATTACAGCATCTATAATGGAGCATAATATAAATAACTCTGATAGGGAATTACCTCACATCCATGTATTTTATCAATACCATATAGTATTAGATGCATAATAATCATTATAAAAAATACATAAGGCATAACCTATTTAATATCCATTTAGTCAAATTCAATTCCATTTAAGGAAATGAAATTCAACAAAAGCATTTGATATTACATAATCAAATGTAATGTTTTCCTCATCCATCAAATGTCATTCGAATTAAACAATTTTATTCAATTAAGAAAATTCATTTAAATAATGGTAACCATCAAGGAATGGTCATCCTATAAAAACCCAATCCATAAAAATAACCAACCCGTCAAAAATCATTAATGAATTAAAATTCCATTTCTAAGGCTCATGTCTCAAGGGAAGGTGTCATGGGAAACATTGTGTATGCCTAATTTGTAAATTCCAACAAAAAGAGGGAAACACCTAATAGGTTCCTTGGGTCACATGTAATACCATTATCTCAAGGATACAATCATTTAAAAACCAATATGAAAGCTAAATTGAGTCCCAATCTATTTATAAAAATAGTCCAAAATGGATAATTCTATGTGGCACACCCATCGGGAGACCATAAAATATATCTTTCACCACTAAACAAAAAATGAGGCTAAATTAACATGTATATAGGTGAAAGGGTTAATTAGACATAAAAGAATAAATATGAAGGAGATTTTTGGAAAACTCTATCATATGGAACTACAACATAATTACTAAACAACCAAAAATAAAGGGGAAAGCTATGTGACCACCTACGTTAGGGATTTAGAAAATGCCTCGCTCAATATCGGCCGAATATTAAAAGTAGGTTAGAAGATATCTGAGAAATGATCCAATGCCCTAAAAATAAGGTAATAACCCTATACCTAAATAATGAAATTTATGGAAAAAAATTAATAGGAGTTGGGAGATTCTGATATCTTGTCGATACGAATCCAATGATTCTAACAGATAGAATATCAGACACTAGACAAATAAACTACATCAAATCCTATTATGGGAGCTTTGAACGCAAAGGGAGGAGAAGAACATTGGAAATATGATACAGGATCAGTGTAAAAGGAGAAATAATTTTAAGTTTTATGTAGGTGAAAACAGTAATTTGAAACAAAAATACCAAAGTGTGCATTTTAGGTTCACGGTTAGTCAAACCATGTGTAAAATGTTCATGGTTTTTTTAGAGTGGGGCACCTCTCATGGTTAAGAATATAGTTTGACTAACCATGTGAAAATCATGCTAATATCCTATGTCCCTTGTCTTAAACTCACCACATGATCATGCACACTGGGTCGTACGACTACAGAAAAACCATGTGGCCCAGCCTGTTTTTCCATTTTAGAGCTCCACGGTCTGAATGAGCCTTAGACACACCTCTAACCTATGTGATATGATTAAAAATCAATATTTAGGCCATTTATGGTATTAAAATTGAATAAATAATGATCCTTACCTTTTAAAAAATAAGATTCATTATAGCTCCCATGTTTTAAATGGTTTTTGATGTCTCCACACTCAAAATCCGAGTGAAATGGGAAAAATAAGTTCTAGATTTAATTTTAGTGTTTTAAATGCTATTATACCTAGTGTATGTTTTTGAAAGAGACACATGGATTTTCTTCCTATGATTTTAGATATCCTCTTTGAGAGTTTTTGGTATCCATCCACAAATAAATATCTTATAATTTTTTAAAGGTGTTCTCTCCTTGTTCAATGTGTATGGATGTCTTATTTTTACTATTGTACATCCCTCATCATATATTCAATTATTTCATATTTCAGTATGTTTTTTTATGATGTTTATTCAACTTCTAATTCATTATTTCTTTATAATACATAAATATGTGTTTCTAATTTTCTAACACATGTTATGTGATTATTTACCTTGAATTGCCTCATGGAATATTTTCTGATCCTATGTTCTATAAATTGAACATGGAATAAAAAAAATTATTAGGATATAGATTTATATTACAATGATATGAATTTATTAACATTATTTAAAAAATAAATTAATTTCATAATGGTTTCAATTAATTTTCGAATAAATTTGATAGGTTTTTCACTGAAAGTGAGGGATTAGGCCTACTTTTTATTCTTAAAGTGGAATTCCAGAAATTAAATTAAAATTTTTGATTCTTGTAAATATTCCCACATGGTTTTAAATTTTTTATTTTTAAATGACAATAATACATTTTTGAATAATTATTATCTTTATTTATAAAATTGTAATTTTTCAGTGATCATAAATAAATAATTTTTTCATCTGGAATAGGGTGTTGACCCATATTTTGAAGTGACATCAACTAATTCAAAATATAATACTTTCATTGAATTCCATATGGATATTTTAAAATAAATTGTTGGTTTAAACATTCATTTGGAGTTTTGATATTGCATTACGAAATGAAGTGGGTATGATTACCATTTTAATGCTGATTTGGAAATCATGTTTTGATATGATATTGATGGTCCTTGATGGCCAGATTGGCTCCTTGGGATGATCCACACTTGAGATATTTCCTTAATATGATTCATTTCATTCTTGTACTTCCCATTATTGGGTGTTGAAAATTTTATTATACTATTTGATTGAGTTCATAGGTAAGAGTAATATGTGAATTGAGAATACATATAATTTTGAGGCAATGTTCCCTTATTGATACTAGTAACGATCCCCTTTGTGGTCCTCATAACCTAATTGTCTCACTCGCCATATTTTATTGGGTATGGGAGACTAGTTAGTCAGATGAGATGACATAGATTTATGTTTTTATAGTGTACTCAAACCAAATCTAGTGTACCCTAAAGAAAAATGATAGATTCAGGCTACATATGTGCATCTAGTGAAGTGTGTATTAATAGTCACTGTTTACTTGAGACATTTTTATACTTGATGTATGCTCAGTGATCAGTCAATATTTTTTTATTTCCTTAACACTATTGGACTCACTAACATGTTTAGTTTCCTCGTATGGCATCCTTATACATTATTCTCTATGCAAGAAAGTGTTAATTGTCACTAATTATAATTGTATCTTAATTTTTAATTTGATTATCATTCATATTTTATATTCTTCTTAAGACAATTCACCTTGACTCTATTGTATTAACTCATGTACAAATTGTTGAAAAATGATTCACGTTCTTACCTTTTCTTAGTTTATCTATCATATCCTGTGAAATACTTTTCAAATATTTTTTGAGAAGGTTCTGTTTTTATATTATTAAATGGCATGATTTTAACTCTGGTTTTATAGTTTATTTATAAATATTTAATGTTTTTTTAAACCCATTTTTGTTGTAATCTGATTCTGAGGACTTTATTTCCTATTCTAAAAAGAATATCTTTCGACCAACTTAATTTAACTCTTATTCTATAATATTTGGGTTAAATAAATAAAAAACTGCATAATCACTAGTGAAATACTATCCGGTGATGTTTCTCACACCATAGAACTGTTATTTAGTGTGAGAAACCTCTATGTTATTATTGTCGGTACTTTTTTCCTCATAAAATTCCATTTTGTATTCATACATGTCTGGATAAGGGGGATTTAATAAGTTATTTGGGTGGTTTTTCACCACCCATAGATGGGTTTAAGTAATTATTTATTTGACTTTCAATATTTATATCATCACCTTGTACATGATATCGTTTTATTTATTTATTTATATGACGATGTTTTACTTTTATACCTATGTTTTTGGAAAAAAACATTACCAGAGGTTTTTTCGATTCCCATGTGATGGTCTCCGTTTTATGGGGACTGAAAATGATCTTCAAGTCATTGATTAATCGACTTGGATACCGGTTTAGATGGTACTCAAGGTTGGTTTTTTATGTTGACAAACTCAGAATCAGAAAAGAATCATGAACATAACATGAGGATCTTGATTTTCATACTATAATACCACAACATATATGAAAAAATAACTATATTTCACTTCATTATAAAAGAAGTAAGGTTCAAGGGTCAATTGGTTTTAGGAAAAAGTGTACTGATTAATTCTATTAAGGAAAAATCATATAAAATTTAATATTCTCAATGAATATTTGTGTAAAATTTCTCCCTTAAATTATATGTGTGAATACTAAATTCTTTAATTTTAAGAGTTAAATTATTTGAAATGAGAATTTATGTACATTTTTTTAAATAAGAATTATTCATCAGATTTTATAATGTATTAATAATCTCTTTATATCTAATATTTTAAACATGACATTTGACTTTTATTACCCTTAATTATATATCATTTTTCAAATATTAAGATTTTATCCATATATTTCCATTATTAATATTATATTTATTATATAATAAATAATAATTCATAATTTTGGCAACATAATGAAATTTTATGAAAAATAATTATTTATAAAAATGGATTTATAAATTACATTAAATGAATTTAATAATATTTTTTACCTTATAGTTTTTGTAGAAATATTAGTCTTATTTATAGTTTTATTTTCATATATTAATTTTAATAAAAATGAGTTTAAAGGAATATGACGTATTTTTCTAGTTTTAATTGTGATTAATTATAAAAATTTACCATGAACATTTAATTCATAATTTAAAATTTCATTTGACAATTTATGTGTATCATACAGTAAAAATAATGTTTAAATTATATTTTTATACAAGTATAATATTTTTTGAATAATTTATCATTTACATAATTATTTATTTAACTATTAGAAAACTATTAACATATTTTATGATCATGTTTCGATATTATAATGATTTACTTTTAAAAGGTTAAGTATTGTTTTTTCACAAAAATAATACTACGAAGTTATTATTATTTTTACTAAGGGGATTTAATTTCTAATGTGTATATAAATATGTGTGTGAAATTTATTATTAAATAATGGTTATAAAATTTGGAAAAGGGGGTCATTAGATACGTTATATGACCATTGGAATTCATAACCATGATGTATAACATCCATCACACTAAAACAATTCTCATAAATATTTATATAAATGATAAATGTTACTTAATAATGAAATTAATTTTGTAAAATTGATATCCTTTTTTGAATCATCACATTGAAATTAACATAGGGTAATTTTAAGCTATTTTTTTAAGTTTATTTTTAGGTGAATTGTAAAAATAATGGTTTTACATATACAGTATTTTTATGAAATCATAATGATAAAAATTTTACTCCATAATTTATAAAACATTTTTCATTACTATAAATTCATTAAATGAGTAATCTAAATCATTTTAAAAATAATAAACGTAATTTAAAAACATAAAAATAAATTTTCAAAAACAAAGTTATATTTTCTTCTAAAAAAGTATATTTGATCGTTCGATTTTAAGAAAACATTTCAAAAATGGCACATGATTTTGGGTGTGTTAAAATATCAAATAAATATTTACCTTCAAAAAATATTACTTTGAAAAATATCTCACAAAATCCCTCTCTAAACTATCCTAATAATATTTCTAGGAGCTTAGTCTACCCAAAATAACCTCCTCTGAAGGCATTAAGCCTAGATTAATGGATACAAGTCAATTAGTAAGGTAAGGGCTCTCAAGATTCTCTTTACATCTCTTACATGAGATTATTTTTTTCTCAAAATCTCTTAAAGTTCAACTTTATTATGATGAAATGATTATATTTCTAGGTAAATAACATCCCATTGATTGATTAGTCATGACAAATTACTCATTTATTCTCATTTAACCCTTTTCAAAAATTTATTTATCTTTCTAAGTATGGGTGACAAAAGACATGTCTATTCATTTCAATTTCCATCATTCCCATTATATTTTATTTTTTATTTTTTTAAACTCTCTTAAAAAAATTGTTCACCCATGGTAGGTTTAAATTTAATAATTGAATGATGATGTCTTATTTTCAATTATATGTTTTATAAATACTATTAAAATTTGAATTTATGTGTAAATATAATATTTATAATTAATTAGTATCATTTTTATGATTCTAGAAGAATAAAATAATAATTATAATAATGATATTAAAAGTAAACAATTGTATTCATTTTAATTTTCAAAAACAATCTTAATAAGAAATTTTTATTTATTTATATGTATTTATGGAAATATTTTTAATATTATTATTTTGAACAATCACTAGCCATGCTTGTTGAAACTTCAGAATCATATGGAATTGTAAGGTCTGTGATTTTTTAAACCCTTTATATGTCATTTATCACGTATTGAGGTTGTTTATAGATGTTTGGTGGTAGACATGGACTGTGGCATTGATAAGAATTACTAATTTTTATATTTCAACAAGAATAAGTGATTTAACTCATGATGATATATGTCTCCACTTGAGTGATCAGATAGTATTTTTTTGCAGAATAGTGAGGATTTGCAGCTTGCGATGTTGGCTATGATAGTTCCGTGTCACTTTTTATCTGGGTAGAAGTCATTTCATGGACTAGTTAGACTAATAAAGGCATTAAGTATCTTTATAAGGATTTCATAATATTGAGAAAAATTATATGTTAGAGGAAAAACCTTATATATGAATTCATACTCTCATTTATTTACATTTTCACTTTTTTAGTCGTGGTATGAAGAATATTTTTTTCAATAAAGTCTTAGTGGTTTAATTCATTGTTCCTTTATTTTAATATTTATTTTTCCTAGTAGAAAATACCACTATAAGTTATTTGTATGGGTTTGGTCTAGATGAGGGAAAACTTTATGAGTTATGATGCGATTTAAATGTTTTTAAACATTATGATGTGACACCATTATACAGGTCATTAACCTATTTATTTGAATCCTGGAAATGTTCATTGACCATGAAAGATATGGGTAAGTATATAGAGATCATATTATGATGTTTAGACCAAGAATCATTACAATATGTTAAATTTCCATCATGTTGTATTCTATGTTTTCTTGGATAATCTACAAATTTAGTGTCCCTCTCAAATTTAGTCTATTTCCGATCTGTCCTCTCAATCCCTATGTAGTTCTAGGAACATTTTTGATAATGCTAGTCCACTTTTATCGATCGATATGTATATCATTTATTCAATTAATACCTTTGATCCATGGTATTTATTTTCCTATTTTAATTAATGAATTATTCACCCATTATTTCATTCTATGTATTGGAAATTTTAATCCATCAAATATAGAGTTTCCTAATTTATTTTTGATGGTGGATTCCTGATTGGATGGTTTCTTTAAGGGTTGTGAGTTCATTTTGTTATTCTATATTAGTGTCATTCATACATCATCCCATTCTAATTCATTTATCATTGACACATCATATTGAGGTAGGGGATTTGAAACATCTCCTATTTAATTATGTTAAAATTTTGGACTATATTTCCTAGGGTTTCAATGTGTAAATATTTGAGATTAGCCTAAGAAAAAATTGTATATATTTATATAATCAAAAGGGATGGAATAGATTCAAAATTTATTATGTTATTCTTTATGTTATTTCAACATAATATTTTGAAGATGGTGTAATAACCTATTTCTGTAATCGTCAATGAATTATTTTCATATTTTAATTATAAAAAATTATTTAATAAATTAAACAAGGTAATACAAGGATGAAGATGAAAAATATACTCATTGAAACTGTCATTATCCCTTATAAATAGTTAACGTTATTAATCATTATATTTAACATATTTATTAGTTGTTCATTATGTTATTAGTTTCTATTATATTAGGTTTAATTTCTTACTTAAAACTACTCATAATTAAGTGATTTAACAAATTTATTAATGAAGCTTGATGATATATATAATTAATACTAGTGAATAGATATGCTTGGTCCTTATTTTCCATATGATTGAATTTATTGATTGAAGTTGTGTTGATTTTTCTTTAAGAGTGAAACTGTGGGAATTCTATTTTGATAACATGAATTTATATCTAACTATATATTCATTAGTATGATTTAATTTCCAACCTAGTATGGTTGGTTTCTAGAGTGAATGTGGAACTATTTTGATATTGTTTTGGAATTGGTGGCACACATTAGCATTATTTTTGGAAATAGTATTCTATGAGGTATAAAAAATAACATGGTTCCCTAGAAATTGTCTAGGAGATAGGAGATATAGATTATATATAATAATCACATGAAATACCTCTTCTTTAAGTATACATGGTATATTAAAGATTGGGATGTGGTTGAAAATAGGTCATCAGATATCATAGAGTAGGACATGATATAATACATGCTTCAGAGTTTCCCTAGACAGGAAATTCATATATTGCACAAGGTATCATTTTTCTATGTTATAAGTAGGTTCATTTGGTGTCTGATGATAGAGATACACACTCCATCATTTTTCCCACCCTATTCTAGGATCTTGTACTTCATGTGTTGAGACTACCAGTTCCGTTAGTATTTACTACATTAGTCAGAGGCTGATCTAGATTGTATGTATTTTGAATAGATTTTGTCATGAAGTTATGGAATAATAATTCATCAATGTATTTCCTAAATTTCTAGATATATCAATAAAATGTTATCCTTTTTATTGACTTGATGTATTTGGAAGAGGCTATCATTGATTTATACTCAAGGGTAGTAATATTCAATGATGATGTCAGAGATAATTCCACGTTCATTGGTGTGTGATACCATCATATGCGTCAGAAGTGTGATGAGACCATATCATCTATAATTTCTGAGAGGATTCTGAGTTCAGTATAGGTTCATTATATAGTGTTTTCAATAGTTATATAATAGTTCCTAGATTATTTTCTTGAGTAGTTTGAAATGGTAAACCCTATGTGTGAAATTTTGTATAAGGAATACTTGAGGTTATATGTATCTTTGAAATATATTTATATTTATATGATAAAACCTTTTGAGTTATGGTAGTTGAATATTTAGATTTATGAAATAATTAAGAGAGCTTTTATTTAAACTAGTGAGTCAATTTGGGGTTCCTCGGTCATGATCATGAAAAATGATGAGGGAATTTTGTGTCTCTGTTTTGATTATCATCACTTGAATAAAGTTTTAGTGATGAACACTTATATTATTTATTAGACTAACAATCTATTCAATTATATTAAGGGATATATCATATTCTAGAACGTAAATTTGTGTCTAGGGTGTCATTATATATAGGTTAAAGATGAATAAATCATGAACACCACCTTCATGTGTTTTTATGGGAACTATGTGTTTTTAGTAATTCCTATATTTTTGACTGATTCACTAGTCATGTTCAAGCAACATATGAACTTTCTTTTTTAAGGATATATCAATTGGATTTTTGTTTCCATTGATGGTCTCCTAATTTATTCTAAATAATAATAAGATCACGAAAATAACCTTGGAGACTTTATTGATGTTCTTTGGATCCATCAGTTGTTTGGTAATATATCTATGTGTATGTTTTGGGCCAATGATGTGTATTTACAAAAGTATATTTCATCTTAGTGGAGAGTAAATATGGACCCCTAGAAGATCAAGGTGGTGTTTTCAAGTACCCACCATAATGTTTTATATGTTTAATGGTTCCTTCTCCTTGAAGAAAATTACTAGAGTTTTCTAAAATACTTTTCATATATTTAAACAATTTAAATAGACTTCAAGAGGAATGATCAATATTTCACATGCATTGACTAGTGTTAGGATTAGAATCATTATTTACAGGAGGATATTTTCCATGGCCTTGTTCTCTATTTTCCAAATGAAAGAGTTCTATTCAATTTTTACAACAATTCAGCATTCCATGGTGTTTTATGATCTTATGAAGTAATAAGAAGTTGTATCTTATGGATCTCTGCAATTATAACCCCAATATCTCAATGTTTTGTCTTGTTTTCCTCGATGTTGTGGTGAAACAATTTTTTTGATGATTGATTTTTGGTCTTCAATGATCACAATAGTTTTAGATATATCTTTTCCCAGTGTGATTTTCTCTTATGATAGTGGTTGTGGATGGAATTATTTAAGGATTTCAACTTTTATATTTTCTATGTAAAAGTAAAAGTAATTCTGTTTACATGATGATAAAATAGTATGTTGGTGATATTATTCAAAATATTTGGTATGTATATAGAGTGATGTATGATCTTCTAGTGATGCATATTTTTTATGGAAGAAGTTATTGGAAGAGGGTGTCTTTGCAAAATTAATGGGTAATCATCCTTTACCCAATAGGTGGATGAATCTCTATTTTTGGATTCTGAGGATAAGTTTGGAAATATAATGTTGTTTTTCTAGTATCCCCTAATGGAAATTCTAAGGGTGAGTGTAATTATGTTTTTTTCCAAGGGAATCCCCATATTCCCTTTCCATTGGGTTATGTTGTTCTTCATAATCTTCATAGCTCTACCTTGGTAGTACTTCTAGTTGTGGGTAGTATGTATCATTATTTTAGAGGTCAATTTTGGAGTTTAAGGATAATGACATAACCCATAGAGTTCATCTTATTAATCTTGTTCTATCAAAAGGTGAAATCCAAACATCATGTTTCTAATGAGTTTCTTCAGGTGCTAGATCTTACTCATTGGAATTAAGTGGAAAATTAGATGGATTTTGAGACCATATTATGTAAATATCAGGGTAGATATTATGATATCTAGGTTATTTTGAACCATTTAATGAAATGAACTCACTTTATGGTGATTAAGCATTAAATCAGAGTGGATGTCCTATAAAGGGTATATTTGGAGGATAATATGATCCTCCGTGGGGTTATAGGGAAAATCATTGTTGTTCCAAACCCTTATTTTACCTCATAAGATTGGAAAGGACTATACTATAATATTTTTTCTTAGATATGAAACCAAATATAATTTCATCAACATATGGATGGTCGGATGGAGTAAAACATCTAAACCTTCATGTTTTGGATATGTGTACGTATTCCAAATTTTGGAGGTTTGTAGATAAAGAAAATACACTTGGAATATTATTCTCACAATAATAGCTATCACTCGACCTTTGATATGACTCAATTCAAATTATTGTTTAACCAACATTTAAAATCTCTATTGTGTTCAATCAATGTTTTATATCCATCAATTCGTAGACCAGGATCGGCCCAGATCATAAAAGAAAAAGTAAAGATCATTTGTGAGCAGATGAAGGTATCTCAAGATAATCATATGTCCTATTATTATAAAATTTTATGGTATTTGGGTTAAGGTATTAATGATAATCTATTATTTAAGGTGTCTCCTCATTGTGGGAAGTAGATTTTTGTTCATGGGATTAATATTTCTTCTCGATTTACTGATTCTCTTAAGGTGTTAGAGAATATTGGAGAATTTATGTAATAATTGGTTCTTCCTCCATATAAAAATTTGATCCATGAATTCTTCATGTGTCGTGGTTCTTTAATATCTTCATGATTACTCACATGTCATTGAATATGGTGATTTTTATGATGAAATGTTTGAGGTGAAACATATTGATAATTAATATCATTGGTATAAGCTAATGTGTGAGGATTATTTTCATTTTTTTGTGTCATATATTTATAGAGATACCTAAAAGAGTGTTAATGTGAGTATGAGTCATTTATTTCTGCATAATATATTGAGTTGTCTAGTGAATAATTTTTTATTACTGATATATATGCCCTAGGATTTTTACATGAGATGATTGATAATGTTGTGTGATTTTATGCCCTTCCATTATGATATGTTATATGTGTTATTATAACAGTGTTCCTATTTGATATGTATCATGGTGGGTGTTTTATTATTACCCATTTTTGGTATTCCTTACTTATTTTTTTTTCATTCTCAATGAATAGAAGTTTTTTGAGTTATCTAATGTAAATGAAAGGATTTTAGGAAACCCTTCCTACATTTCATATTCGCCACAGAGGGATTTTGGGGATATTTGGTGGTATACTTGATAGTTGGGGAAGGGAGGTGTAACAAAATATGATAATGCATCTTGAATTGGTGTGTCACATTGTAATGATATGTGTCACACCTAATTGGTAAGTTGGAAAGGTTTCATGGTGTAATGATGTTCCACATGTTATGGTGGAATCCATGAGAGTTTGGTTATATATTGTTTCGCGTTAGAATTTTGTTCATAGACTGGTCGATTCATTTCTGACATGAAGGGTATTGAAGTATATTTTATAAAAGTGAAAACCAATATGAATCATAGGAAAACCCATACCTAAGGATTAATATTTTAATGTGTTTCATTTTACACTTTTTGGTTCATTGAAAAATAATTTTTATCACACCATCAAAACTTAGAGGTCATGTTCCTTAGTCTTACCATTTTAGAGTCATTGTTCCATAATACATAGGCCATTCTGTGGACTTAGTTTAGTCTTGGTCAAGATGGGGAAGAGAGAAGTGAATCGTGCCATTATTTCTTATGGTTTTCATTTTTTAACATGACACTCATATACATGTTTTTAATATCTTTATACTCATCTATGAATTTGGAGTTGGCTATGCAAGAATGTGGGATCTGCATTGGGAGATCAGGGCATGATCATCACGTCAATTCCATTTATGACATTACAAATCCATATAATGCAATGTCTCTATGTTTTTTGGTCTTATATAAAAAAATTATGCCACAAATTAATTTTATTTACACCTACTCCTCTCAAAACATAGGTTCCTTTAGGATAATTTGGACAAAACTAGGGCTCTAGGATTAATCTTTATGTATTCTCTTGGTGAAATTACTACATTTCATCCAATTGATTTATTTTCCTCAATTAAAATCCTCAATATTCTCTCATTCCATCTTACTGTGTCTTGGAATATCTATTTTATTTATATTCTGGTTTTTTATTGATGATGGATAGGGGATTCATAATTTCATAATGTACATTGGGTTCATAAGATCATCAAGAGGTTCATTTATAGTGTTCTTTGTCCATCATCTCATTTTAGTTCAGTGATTGTTGAAGCTTCGTATTACTGTAGGGGATTTAAAACATATACTATTTGATTATGTGTAAATTCTAGATTATCATGATTTTCTTCCAAATGGGTAAATTGTTTAAATCATCATTAAGATGATAAAAATCTTTAATTAAGGAATCATAATGGATGTTGTAGCTTCACATGTAATTATGATACTCTCAGTTGTTTTAAACAATGATACTTTTTATATAGTCTGATATCCTATAATATTGATAATAAATGATTTATTTATATAATAAGAATTCTTAAAAATTATTAAATTAATAAAATATTTTAACACATGGAGGAAAATGAACAAGGAATTCTTGGAGGATTTAGATCTATTTATGCTTGTGGGGAGAAAGTCAGGCCAATGATCCACCTCCTCTCATTTTCTTAAGATCTGTCATGACCCCTTCCCTTGGTTGTTCATAATATGATTCCATTTCTATATATTACCCTCATATGAATCTATAAGAAGGACCCCTCATCATTCAAGGGATCCCTAACAATTTGTATTTGTGCATCAGAGTTTGAGGATGCTGCAGCCTTCCACTCTAGGAAACTTGGGCCAGATTTGGTGGCGATCGACCTTCGTCGGAGTAATATAAGAGTTTCATCAAATCAATGTGGGATCATCATTCCCATGCAGAAGTAGGGGCTCCAGATCAATGGCATCTGAGCATCCACTTTTTTTCTAATGATGATTTCCCAATTGTCGAGTCATTGGTGTCATGCTTGTGTGATAGTCAACACTTCCCTCCTTCGTTGGACAATTGAATTTGATTGTGGTCGTGATTGCAAGTGTACAGAGGTGTAAATTAAACTTTTTTAGTCAGAGTTAAACAATCTAGATGGGTGAATTGAGTTTCTATAAAAAAATTGTTAAAAATATTTTTCAAAATATTCAACCAATTAAAAATAAAACAGGGCAGTTAACCAAGGTTGTAAATTATAATAGTTAGACTGTTCAAATAGCTTCTCAGAAGCTTTCTTAATTTTCAATTATAGAAATATGAGATATTGATAAAACTTATGAAACTATTCTAATAATTCTAAATAGTTATAAATACTAACTAATACTAACTATCAATATAACATTTAGTTTTCTAGAATATGTGTTATAAATAGGGAAAGACTAAATTTAAAGACATAACGGATAAAACAGGTGGTTCATTCTCAAGTTGAGACCAAATCCACTCCCCTTGGTGATCACATACCACCAATATATATATATATATATATATATATATCTTTGATCCACACCCTGGATCGGTGTTAACAATAATACACAAGACTATCCAGATCACAAGACCTCTTCCGTAATTTTACTTGGGAAAACTAACAACCAGGTCACACATGACCTCTTCCATAGTTCTATGTGGGGGAAACAAGATGTAAAAGATGCCTAAGTAAGGATATCTTGCATCCCCTAGTTCAGTGCGGGAGAAAATTTTTGTTTTAATAAAGATACATACACTGATAGAAAATTTATAGTGCACAATATAGAAAGGATAAAGAGAAAGGGTTAAAAGTGCTCTGAGTGTTGTTATATGCTGCTCTAGACTTGTAGGAAGTAGCAGATGTGATTTTCATGTCTTCTTGTGGAAACTGAGTGTCATAAATCTCATGTTCTAGATTTCAGTTTGATGGAATGTGCTTTGTAGATCTTTTTTTCTTAGATTTGCTACTACGGGGATGTTTGAGGTTCTGATGCATAACAATTCAGCCACTAGGAATCGAGAGTTTGTATGTTCTTCAGTGTATGTTCCTTCACATATGCTTGTTCTATTTTCTTGTATGCAATCCATTGCTTTGTTTATTTTCTCCAGTTCCAGACTTTTCTTTTTATTTTTTGTTCCTATGTTAGAGCTGAAATTATGCACTATCTCTACACCTCATACCTCATACTATCTACAAATATGACTACTAAATAAAAAAATCATTTTCAATAAATGACTCCAATAGAACTGTTTGAGACATTTTTAAAATTAAATTGAACAAGATAAAAAAATGGTATAAGCATGGAATGGTGTCACAGTTGAAGTGAGATAATCACAATTCCATAGTCACAATGAGACAGTCATGGTGTGGGATATTCACGGTTCCGTAGTTGCATTGATATTTGGAACTGGTAGCACAATTATGGTGTCTAGTACTTTGTGAATTCTTGAACCAGTAGCAAGACTGATGTGTCCGGAAGACGGTGTCTCGAGAAATGATGTCTAGTCATTTGTCAAAATTATGAACAATGTCTTGTTACGATGTCTTGGAAATGGTAGCAAGGAAACAGTGTTAGGTCCATTGAAAATATCTGGAACCGGTAGCAAGATATAGTTACATAGACATAGTGAAAATCTAGAACTGTTAGCAAGCATACAGAGTCATAGAATTAACCAAATATTTGTAAGTTATCTTAAGAAGAAATATTCACATAATGGATTAAGATTAAACATAGTCACACTGAAACATAATATAACAATTTTAAACATAGTTTACAAGACTCATACAAGATATGTGATATATGAATCATGATTTTTGAAATGTGAAACATGATTTTTGAGGATTAAAACTTGAGGAGTCCAACAATCTCCAAACATGATTTCTGAGCATTATAACATGAGGATTCCATCAATCTCCCCTTTTTTGATGATCACAAATCATTTATTTTATAAGCCATATATTTTATTAAAGATAAGATATTTGATTATATATGTGAATGGCTATATAAACACTATTCTTCTCCAATGAAGATCCTATTTTCATAAATGCTTCCATAAATTCATTGTCTTATTTCTCCCCATTTTTGGATTATCAAAAAAGAAAAAGAAAGACTGAATGAAGGAAGGTAAGAAAATAAATAACATTAGTAAACATTGAATTTAATATAATTAGATATTTTATTACAAGATAGAGGTAAAGTACAATACATCCAAATGAATATACATACTTTAATTCACCTAAAAACCATTCTTCTTTTCATTTACCTTGGATGAGAAATCAGGAGGAGCCACAAGAGCAGATGTAGATGTGGTGTAAGGGATTGATCCAACTGTGAGTGAGTAAAAGGAACTCTTTCAAATATATATGGTGCAAGAGATGGTCTGGTGGAAGACTAAGGAAATGTTTTCTCAATAAACACAGTTCTGATCTATCTAAGAGCCTAAGATATATACATAGTTGTTGGAGAAAAGTTAGTATAGGAGGAAGGAGTTGGACCTGGTCTCAAAGCGGAATCAATACGATCCAAAATGGAAATATTTTTCACATGTAGATAGGGAATAATAAACATATTCAAATCAGGGATGAACTCACCTCCATTTCATATAGCCTTCTTAAATTCATCTTGGTTTTCCACAAACTTCTCCAAAATAGGCGTAAATTCCATGATATGCAATACTAAATCCTTAATGAATTTAGTGACTATAAGAATGATCAAATTCAAAATAGATAATTTGAAATTTTTGTTCAGATCATGCTTAGAATAAATATTTTTAATTTATTAGTCCAATTTTATAGAGATTTCTTCTTTAGTCTCATTTGAAATTATTTAATGGACCCTCACCCGATCAAGAACATAGTCACTATTCTTGGTGACAACAGAGAAACTATCCTTATCAACACCACTAAACACAGAATGAAGATATTTTCTAATAACTAATCTTATCAAGTCATTGTCCATAGGCTAATATGGTTTTCCATAGGAATTTGAAGTTGTAACAGTGGATGTGAGCGACTTAATCTGATTTATAACATTTTGTAAACATCCCTTGTATTCATCGGTGATCTTGTAAGTAAAAAAACAAGTGCAAACATATCATTGGCTATCATTGTGGTGTTCTTAACCAATTTTTCATGAACTGCAATTAGATTTGGTTGAATAAGGGATACAAATTTCTGTGTGATCTAATCACCAACATCCTTAACCTAATGAGCAACATAAGATTCACCAGTTTTCAATAATTTCTGCATTTCTTCAACCACATTTTTTCGAGACTTCACCTCATCACTCAACTATTTCTTTCCATCCTAAATTCCTAAATTTCATGAATCATTTTGGTTGAATCCTGAAAAATACTTTTCTTTAATAGTAGGGCAGTATCTCTTTCACTGAGATTCATCATAGGGGTAGGATGTGACTTTATTATCTTTTGAAATCTTGATAAAAAGGTGTTTCCCAAGTCTTTTAAGTTAACATTACTTACATAAGCATATGTTCCTTGGGTTGGTTAAAAAGTAGTAACTAAAATAGGTTCTGATTCCTTTGAATGTAAAATTTTTGTAGGAAATATTAGTTTGAGATTAAACACTATGGAGGGATCAATAGATTTAATGGAGACTCCTTGAGAATCAACAACATCAAAGTAATCTGGAAATCTGTACCAGGTGTCTACTAAACTTAAATATATAGGATTGGGTAATTCAATTATTTCCAAAATAGGGTTTTTATCACCCTTAATAGGTGCATCTCTTTTAGGTCTAAGATAATCAATATCATGACAAATTTCTAGATTATAAACTCTATTAGGCTCACCAATCTCTTTACTAACAATCTAAAAACCTCTTCTATTCATTCCATAGAAGATATGATTATTTTAGATTCAAATTTTTTTATGATTGTTCCACAGTAGCATACTCCTCCTCAATAGCAATCTCTTCCTCATCAACAAGTTCTTCTTCTATATCATGATGTTCTTCAATAGTAGCACTTCTTTTAGAAGCACCTACATCTTTTGAAAATACATCTTGTCGAACAGGTTGGCCACTTTCATCTTATTTTAAGCCAGTTCCTTCCTTATGTGAGATTATTTCATACTCTCCCTCTTCATTTGAGTATTAAACAAATTAATTAGGTTTTATACCATGGTTAGATACATTCTTACATCTTAACGGGTTTTCGATAGGGTTTTAACTTTTATAAATTATTTCATTATCTTCCACCTAAGAGGTAATCCATGGGTTCTAGCTAATATCCATTCTTCTAACTATATCTTTTGAGAAACCACACTCATAACCATCAACTACATTTTAATTTGGACCAACTACTCCCATGGATAATAGAATTGCAGAAATTAACCTTGATAAAAAAAGAGAAGTTTATTTCGATGTTGTCTTGAGCATATCACACATGTGAAGTATTGTTTACTTACACAGATTGATCATGTGCCCTTTATTCATAAGATATATCCAGAAGACATATTGATACATAAGGGAGGAAAAATCCACATTCCTTGGACAAATAAGATGATGAATAAACTTAAACAACATGGTTGACTCATCATCAAGCTCAAATGAAATTGTCATTTTCTACTTCTTATTTCTATTCAAACTTCTATGTGCCTCTTCTTTTCTAAACACATCCCTAGGGGGAGTTGGACCTCTTTGGTAAACCTCAAAAATTCCTTCAAGGGTTATTCCTAGGAATCCATCCAACAACTTTGAAGAAAATGTATATCTTTGATTATTTACCCTTCCTATTACTACAAAATCATCTTCAGAACTGAACGAGAACTAAACATACTGATAAAACTCAGAAACATGCTTCAGATAAAGGGGTGTTTCCTCTTTTGTGAACCAGCTCAACCATCCTTGTCCATCCAATACCTTGAAAACAAGTGACTCACATGTTTTCTTCCACTTTAGACAAAATTATTCTTCTTTTACTACTATTCAAGAAGCTAGGCCTAGACTCATTAGTTTCTCAGGATTATATAACAAGCATTTTTCACTTTCTTTAGAGACTGAAGCCTCTTTGGAGTCGATGAATGTAAAAACCTGATATTTTATGATAAGTAATATTTTTAATTTATTTTATGTCATGTGTTTTATGATACAAAATTATTATCTTGTACTATACACCACACTGTATTAGCTTGAAGTATACGCAACACTATTCTTAGATTGTGTTACGCACAATTTCAAGTTCGTTTTATAATAGTCATTATACACAACATTGAGTGTGTATATATATAAATATATTCAATGTATAAATGAAATATGGTTGGATTCTATTATATGAAACAACGAGGGATTCTTGCACAACACACAACCCTGACTTGGCATGCATTACACGTAATCGCGACTTTCCTCAATAGCGTGTGTTGTACGCAATATCATGTTTCACTAAACGACGATATATTGTTATAATATTTTAATGGAAAAGATGGTATGAATAGTATTATCTAAATTTTTAATTTTATAACATTATTATTCATCTTATAAACATTCTAGAACATTTTATGTGAACAAAATAAATTTTTTGGGTAAAATAAGTATTTTAAAAAAAATTCAGTTTTGCCAACTTTTAATGGCGCACCCACATTAAATCTAGTTTTTGACATGTTTATAAGTTAAATTTTACAAAACAAACTTCTTATTTTGAACAGGATATAAAAATTTACATTGGATAAAGTTTTGATATTTTTCTGATAACTTTCATATTTTAATGAATAGTAAAAACATGCTATATTTTAATTAAAAACAACTTTTTTCATCATAATAATTTATATGGTTAAATTATAATATTTAATGGTTTTAAAGTATAAATAGAATATATTTTTACAATTTAATATAATGTATGTAATTATCATTGATTTTACCTTGAATTTGTAGGTTAAATCAATTCAATCTTTTGCAATGTTTTAACCAAAACCCCATTTTCTTTTGACGATGGGATTAATTTTAATTTAATTTCAGCAAATTTTTTGTATTGAATTTGTAGAAATTGATTCCATATTTTGAATCATTGGGTCCAAATTATGTTAATAAGCTACTCTATATTTTTGCGGCATTATGAATAGTAACTACGGTAAATTTTATTTACCATAGTTAAAGGTAAATCGGGTAATTAAGGGTAAATATAAGATTATAAAATTACCCTAACACCTTCAAAAATCATATTGGATGACTGAAAGTCGAAAAATATCACCTAAGTGTTACATTAGATTCATTTAATGGACTTTTCTCCATGAAAATAATATAATTATCATTAAAACCAAAGAAAGTGACAACATGTCACTTTCTTAAATCTTATAAGTATAATAATTTTAGTTTATTTATAAACTTCATGAAAATTCGGATATAAATAGTCTCCAGAAAGATAATAAAATTATCTACACCATGTGAATTTATTTAGAATTCTTAGGGATTAAATAATTTTCATTAAAGGTGACATAATAGTGATGTTGAAATTATTTTATAAAGAGAAATATAAAATAAATGGTTTTAAAAATATTAAAATAAATATTATATGAACTATTTAATGTGCTCCACTAACTTTATCGATAAATATGACATGTTATGAATCTATTAAATCTTTTAGTTCGAACATATATTCTGTATATTGTTTATTTAAATTCAAATAAATGAATAGTGTCAAAATTGACACTATTGTTATTTTATAAAAATAACATATTATTAAATTGTTTAAAAATCTCAAAAATATTTAAAAATTATATATTTACATTTATATGGTCGAAAATGTCATAAAGTGTAAAATTATGGGAAATTCACAACACATATGTAATTATTTATAATAATTTAAAATATAGAATACTATTACCACAAATAAAATAAAATTGATAAATAAGGATAAATCAAGTTGATAATATTTAAAATAAATTCCTAACATGTATAAATTTTATTTTTTGATGATATTACAACCTTATATCAACTAATATTTGGATATGAGTCATTTTGGAAGTTTCTAAGTGGTGTTGGGATTTAATATAAACAAATAATTCTTATATTTCCAAAGGTGCCCCTCTCCTCCCTTATAAATGGGCACCTCCTCCCTCTCCTCCTCACACCAATTTTAGCCTTCAAGATCAGCCAAAACCTGCCCATTTCACTTCCAAACTTCTTTATAAACCTACTAGAGGTACTGGTCTTCTCAAAAGACCAACTCTAGGGCCATAAGAGAATGTTTAAAGGAGGCACTTCGAGAAAGAGGTGATACCTTCTACCATTTTCATCAAGTTCCATTCTTCTTCTACTCCATCTTATTTAGTTGTTTCAATATGAAGTAATAACATCAGTATCCCTCATATACTGATATGTTATTATAAATATAAAACAACCCTATTTATCATTTTATCCATCCTACGGAAAACAAAATCACCGCGCGTGCATACGTACAGAATATAGTCTCCACACCGTGGTGTAATTTGTTTTTCCACCAACACCTTACATGGATGGGTATAATGGTGTAAATAATAACAATATATGGTTATTATAACATCATACGGATTCTTATATATTATACCATCCACTCCAATTCTATTCAATAATTATGGGAACGATATCATCGCTCGTGCGTACGTACGGACTACCGTCTCCACGACGCGATGAGATTCATTCTCCATGTTAACCATGAATGAATGATCATAAAGTTTATATAATGAATAATAATGAAATATATGGAATAATAATGCTACTGGATTTATGTATATATATATGTATGTCAACTATTTAGTTTCATTCAATTCAAAAAGAAATGAAAACAGCGTTCATGCGTACGTACGGCCTACCGTCTCAATGAATGGTGTATTTAATTACTTTTATCGATCTATAATATATGTGTATATTATGAATATATATTATATATAAATCATGTTTTACATTATAGAATTATGTAAATCAGGATATAAGTAATAATATCAAGAATGAAAAGTCGAAACACATACGACAAATGAAATGATTTTACCCAAAACGCTGCTTTAACATGGAATTTACATAAGAACGGGCAATATAAAGTCATAAGTGAAACATGTATGATATAATAACAATTAATATTATTATTTAATAATTCAATGACATTATTTAAATCATTATACAGGAGGTTAGGATCCATACGAAGCATATCGGACCTAAGGTAAGGGATAATGTTGCAATCTCAATTGTTTTCTATCTGAGATTGCTTATACGTAAGTATTTACTGGGTTTATTGTTATCAACCATGTCCATGTTTTCTAAAAGTGTTTTTATGTATGTTTAATGTCCTTTTTACACATTTTTTACTTTTACTACATGGTATGTATGGAATCTTTCTTTTTCGAGGTACTTTTTGACTTTTTCGGCAAAAGTATGAGAAGATTGTTTTTTTAACTTATATGACACGAACGGATTTTTATGATTTTATAAAGCCTTATTTTCATGAATATTCCTCCAAAATATTTCATGAATATTTTCAAAAAATCGTTTTCTTTTAAAATTGCATGATGTTTTGTGAAAAAAAAATTGATTTAGAAGAAGAAAGGATATTTTCCTCAAAAATTCATTTCATGTGTTTTATCAAAACCATTTTTTCATCTAAGATGAAATTATTTCATATATTTATGTTTCAAGTATAATTTCTCTATTATTTACATGGTTTTACTTTTCTTATGATGAAATATCCATTTGTTTTATATGGATTATGTGATGATGGGATAATGTTTATGAAACCCAATTTATTTTTTAGGTTATGATGAATGTTTCAAGTTTATTTTGTGGCACAAGTAAGAATGATATCATTATGAGATGTGTGGGACCTATATCTCCCTCCAATGAATTGGTTAAATATTTGTATCTTATGATATATACATGGATGGAACGGTAAGTAAATCCGGTTCAGTGTTATAGGACTGAAATGAGAAGTGAACTCGATTCAGAAAGGGACTTTGTCCACTGAGATGGTCTTGGGAGCAATGCATTGGAAACTATTTAAATCATAAAATGTGCTGAATGGTTGCTATAATTACATGTTATATTCCCATTATATTTTATCATGGTTGATGATCCATTATGATATATTCCTTACGTACTTCCACGATTTATGTCTTTGCTCAAAATTTTGATGTTTAAATTTCATGTTCAAGTTTTTGCTTTCAAATGTTTATGGGTTGTTTTATGTTCTCTATGTTTTCCCTTACTGAGCATTTGAGCTCACCCTTTTTATGCTTTATTTTCCCCAGGAAATAAAGAAAGGTTTTAGGTAAGGAAGCAAAACGGGGAAGATCGTTATGGGAGTTTTTGAAGATCTTTCAACATGATTAGAAGTTTGTATTCGAAGTTTCCAAAGACACTAACCTATTACGGTCCTTGAGTATTGGTTCTTATTATGTAATAAGTATTCCGCAAAAGTAATGTAATGTCCATGTACGTCAAGCTTCATGTCTCTACAGTTGGTATCAGAGGAAAGGTTTAGTTAACCTTTGGAAACTCGGATGCGAAAACTTTAGTGAGATCCCTAGAGATATTTCTATGGTATGTCTAGGGATGTCCCTAAGGATAAGTATATGTATAGGTTATAGTCCTATAACTACAGTAACGATCTTATAATTTAACCTAATATGTTTGATATTGATGGTACTCCCCCTTTATTATGTTGTTTTACCTAGTATGATTTTTTCCTCTCACAGTATTCTTTTTGGGTTTTAGAAAATGGCTGGAAACTGGAAGATTCACGATAATGGAGGATATGATGGACAATCGAATGATATTATTCATGGGAAACCAAATTAAAAGGGATTTTGAAGTCCAAACATCGTTATTATGCCTAATCGTAAATCTCATAATATGATCAATATTATCAACTTTGGTAAGTTTTCCGACTCAGATAATAAGATAAAGATGGAGTTTCATGATGATCATAGAGGAAAGAAAGTTTAGTTTCCCTCATGTAAATCATGTGGGAAGAGGCATCGGGGAGATTGTTTCAAAGGAACTGGAAGATTCTTTGGGTGTGGAAAAGAAGTACACAAATCCAGTAAGTGCAAAGGGAAAGGTTTAGTTAACAACATGGACAAGGATAATGGTATTGCTACGACATCAACAATGATTAGATGTTTTAAATGTGGAATGTATGGGCATTATGAAAACCAATGCCCTAAGGGAAAATCTCATGAAGAGAATCAGAATGGTCATATGGGTAGTATTTATGTGGATGATGATAAAGAGACTAAAAATGAAATATGAGATGAAAGAAATGATGAAGCTCAGCTAGTGGTTTAAGAAGTTAGTGGAATGATTGTATGTTTATCAAGAATAATGTATGGTACTATGGATTAAAGAATCATCTTAAGGATTGTTACACTATTGTTTTTCCTAAAGTATTTGAAAGTATATGTTGAATGGTACTAGTAACCATGAAAGGTTTTTAAGATATTTTTTGAAAGAAGATGATATGTGCATAATGAAGGGAAAAGGAGAAAATAATATGTTTGATAGTATTCAGGAGCTCATGGCTGATAAAAGGACAAAGTGATATCATGATTTGAGTAATAGATTTTATTTGGGATTTCTGTATGTGTAAAGAGTTATCTTTTGACAGAATTCATGTTTTCACTAAGGTTTTATGGTAATTCATGTTTCAAAAGAATACATGGTTAAGGTATTCACATGTTTGGAATGTCACCAAAAAGATATATCTTATGATATATGGGGGACAAATGAAAGAATTCACATGCTCGGTAGATGAAATTTCTAATAATCAGACAGAAGTATTTTCGATAAGCCTAGTGGTTGGAATGGACATCATATATTATTGCTTAAGGATATAACTTTTTATTTCTAAAATGTTATGATAGTACAGTTTTAGAAAAAAGGATAACCTGCAGGATGGACGAAAACCCATCGCGTCGGACAAGGATGTGGGAATCGAACCCACAACCGAAGTGTGACCGGCCTTTATCACCTACCACTGGCCTACAAGATGTCCCTGTTTAGTATAAAGCAGTTTTATTTTATTAAGCAGTATGATATATAAAGTATAAGTTCATTTTTGGAATCGTATATGATTAACCACACCATAGATGGACTTATGTATATTTGATAACTTTTTCTAACCTTTTGTTTGAAATAGATGGAATGACCCGTAATTCTATCACATGACCTATTAACACTTCATGAATAACATATTCAACTTCATTTCTTTAATGGATGAAGTGGAAATTGTTCAAAGCCCGAAAAACAGTGAGATTGTACCAAAATCAAACAAGTATTTCTTCTAATTCAAAATTTTCAACTTTAGGGAAATGATATTGAAAACCAAAAATGTTGTTGTATTTCTCTTATATCTGATAAATCTTATGGTACCTTAGTTCATCACAAATTCATGGCTTTGTGATTGTTGGCTTTTTTATAGCCATGTCATCTACCACTCTCCATCAGAACTTGATAGCTAGATTTTTCTTCCATATCCATATTTTAACCTATATTATCCTATGTGGAAACCCAGTTATCTGTTAATTTGGGTAACCGTTACGTTTCATACTTTAGTTTTTAAATTTAAGTTTTGGTATTTCATTTTACTATGGGTGTTGCAATTAATGAATCTTTCATGTTGAAAACCATGTATAACCCTGAAGAATTTCGGGGGCGAAATTTATTTTAAGGGGGGTAGAATGTAACAACCCGATATTTTATGATAAGTATTATTTTTAATTTATTTTATGTCTTGTGTTTTATGCTACAACAAGATTATCTTGTGCTATATGCCACATTGTATTAGCTTGAAGTATACGCAACACTATTCTTAGATTATGTTACACACAATTTCAAGTTCGATTTATAATAGTTATTCTACGCAGCACTGAGTGTATATATATATATATTCAATGTATAAATGAAATATGGTTGGATTCTGTTATACGAAAAAACGAAGGATTCTCGCACAACACGCAACACTGAGTTGGCTTGCATTACACGCAATCACGACTTTCCTCGATAGCATGTGTTGTACACAATATCAGGTTTCACTAAACGACGATATATTGTTATAATATTATTATGAACTAGCCTTTATGAATATTATTAACTAAATTTTTAATTTTATAACATTATTATTCATCTTATAAAATTTCTAAAACTTTTTATGTGAACAAAATAAATATTTCAGGTAAAATAAGTATTTTTCAAAAAATACAGTTTTGTTGCCTTTTAATGGCGTACCCATATTAAATATAGTTTTTGACATGTTTATAAGTTCAATTTTACAAAATAAACTTCTTCTTTTGAATCAGGATATATAAATTTACATTGGATAAAGTTTTGATATTTCTCTGATAACTTTCATATTTTAATGAATAGTAAAAACACGCTATATTTAAATTAAAAACAACTTTTTTCATCGTAATAATTTATATGGTTAAATTATAATATTGAATGGTTTTAAAATATAAATATAATATATTTTTACCATTTAATATAATGTATGTCATTAGCATTGATTTTACCTTGAATTCTTAGGTTAAATCAATTCAATCTTTTGCAATGTTTTAAACAAAACCCCGTTTTCTTTCGACAATGGGATTACTTTTAATTTAATTTATGCAACTTTTGTGTATTGAATTTGGAAAAATGGATTCCATATTTGGAATCAGTGGGTCCAAATTATGTTAATAAGATACTTTTTATTTTTTTGGCATTATGAATAGTAACTACGGTAAATTTTATTTACCCTAGTTAAATGTAAATCGGGTAATTAATGGTAAATATAAGATTATAAAATTACCCTAACACCTGCCAAAATCCTATTGGATGACTAAAAGTTTACCCATATCACCTAGGGGTTGGATTATATTCATTTAATGGACTTTTTTCCATGAAAATAATTTAATTATTATTAAAACCAAAGAAAGTGACGACATGTCACTTTCTTAAATCTTATAAGTATAATAATTGTAGTTTAGTGACAAAATACATGAAACTTCATATATAAATAGTCTCCAGAAATATTATAAAATTATCTACTTCATATGAATTTATTTAGAATTTTTAGGGATTAAATATTTATCATTAAAGGTGACATAATAGTGATGTTGAAATTATTTTATTAAGAGAAATATCAAATAAATGGTTTTAAAAATATTAAAATAAATATTATATGAAATATTTAATGTGCTCCACTAATATTATAGATAAATATGAAATGTTATGAATCTATTAAATCTTTCATTTCGAACATATATTCTGTATATTGTTTATTTAAATTCAAGGAAATGAATAGTGTCAAAATTGACACTATTGTTATTTTATAAAAATAACATATTATAAAATGATTTAAAAATTAAAAAAAATATTTAAAAATTATAAATTTAAATTTATATGGTCGAAAATGTCATTAATTTTCAAATTATGGAAAATTCACAAAACATATGTAATTATTTATAATAATTTAAAATTTAGAATATTGTTACCACAAATAAAATTAAATTGATAAATAAGGATAAATCAAGTTGATAATGTTTAAAATAAATTATTGACATGTATAAATTTTATTGGTTGATGATATTACAACCCTATATCATCTATTCTTCGGATATTAGTCATTTAGGAATTTTTTAAGTGGGGTTAGGATTTAATATAAACTAATATTGCTTATATTTCAAAGGTGCCCCTCTCCACCCTTATAAAAGTGAACCTCTTACCTATCCTCCTCACAAAAATGTGAGCCTTCATGCTCATCCGAACCCTGCCCATTTCACTTACCCACTTCCTAATAAACCTAATAGAGGTACTGGTCTTATCAAAAGACCAACTCTAGTGCCCTAATAGAAATTTTAAAGGAGGCAATTGGAGAAAGAGGTAATACCTTCTACCGTTTTCTTCAAGTTCCATTCTTCTTATACTCCCTCTTCTCTAGTTGTTTCATTATGAAGTAATAACATCATTATCCCTTATATAATTATATGTTATTATAAATATGAAACAAGCCTATTTCACCTTTTATCCATCCTACGGAAAACAAAATCACTGCGCGTGTGTACGTATGGAATACCGTCTCCACGCCGTGGTGTAATCTGTTTTTCCACCAACAACTTACATGGATGGGTATAATGGTGTAGAGAATAACTATATATGGTTATTATAAAATCATACTGATTCTGATATATTATACCATCCACTCCAATTCTATTCAATAATTATGGGAATGATATCATTGCTCCTGCGTACGTAAGGACTACCGTCTCCACGACACGATGAGACTCATTCTCCATGTTAACCATACATTAATGATCATAAAGTTTATATAATGAATAATAATGAAATATATGAAATAATAATGCTACTGGATTTATGTATATATATATATATGTATGTCATCTATTTAGTTTCATTCAATTCAGTAAGGAAACGAAAACAACAATCATGCGTACGTACGACCTACCATCTCCATGAACGGTGTATTTCATTCCTTTTATCGACATATAATATATATGTATATGATTAATATATATTATATATAAATAATTTTTTCATTATGAAATTATTTAAATCATGATATAAGTAATAATATCAATAACGACAAGTCGAAACACATATGATAAATGAAATGATTTTACCGAGAACGCTGCTTTAACATGGAATTTACAAAAGAACGAGTAATATAAAGTCATAAGTGAAACATATATGATATAATAACAATGAATATGATTATTTAATAAGTCAATGACATTATTTAAATAATTATAAAGGAGGTTTGGATCCATAGGAAGCATATCGGACCTAAGGTAAGGGATAATGTTGCAATCTCAATTGTTTTCTATCTGAGATTGCTTATACGTAAGTATTTCCTGGGGTTATTGTTATTATCCATGTACATGTTTTCTAAAAGTGTTTTTATGTATGTTTAATTTCATTTTTACCCATTTTTTACTTTTAGTACATGGTATGTATGGAATCATTCTTTTAAGAGGTACTTTTTGACTTTTTCGGCAAAAGTACGAGAAACATGTTTTTTTAACGTATACGGCGTGAACAGATTTTTACAGTTTTATAAAGCCTTATTTTCATAAAGCATCCTACAAAATATTTCATGAATATTTTCAAAAAAAATCTTTTTCTTTTAAAATTGCATGATGTTTTTTGAAAAGAAATCGATTTTGAAGAAGAAAGGATATTTTCCTCAAGAATTCATTTCAAGTGTTTTATCAAAAACATTTTTTCATCTAAGATGACCTTATTTCATATATGTTTGTTTCAAGTATAATGTCTTTATAATTTACATGTTTTAACTTTTCTTATGATGAAATATCCATTTTTTTATATGGATTATGTGATGATGGGATAATGTTTATGAAATCCATTTTATTCTTTGGGTTATGATGAATGTTTCAAGTTTATTTTGTGGGACAAGTAAGAATGATTTCATTATGAGATGGGTGGGACCTATATCTCCCTCAAATTCATTGGTTAAAGATTTATATCTCATGATATAGACATGGTTGGAAGGGTATGTTAATCCGGTTCAGTGTTACAAGACTGAAACGATGAGTGAACTCGATTCAGAAAGGGACTTTGTCCACTAAGATGGTCTTGGCAGCAATGCCTAGGCTACTATAAGAATCATAACATGTACTGAATGGTTTCCACAATTACATGTTTTATTCCCATTATATTTTATCATGGTTTATGTTCCATTATGATATATTCCTTACATAATTCCATGATTTATGTCTTTTCTCAAGATTTTGATGTTTAAATTTCATGTTCAAGGTTTTGCTTTCAAATGTTTATGGATTGTTTTATGTTCTCTATGTTTTCCCTTACTGAGCATTTGAGATCACCCTTTTTGTGTTTTATTTTCCCCAGGAAATAAAGAAATGTTGTAGGTAAGGAAACAAAAAGGGGAAGATCATTATGTGAGTTGTTGAAGATCTTTCAACATGATTAGAAGTTTATATTCCAAGTCTCCAAAGACACTAAACTATTACGGTCCTTGATTGTTGGTTCTTATTTTGTATTAAGTGTTCCGAAAAAGTTATTTAATGTCCATGTACGTCAAGCTTCGGGTCTCTACAATGACGATGGATGGTTCATTATGGGCATCCAATGTGGGTTCAATAAATATTAAAGGTTGAAAGAGTTATAATGGTTTAAGAGATAAGGGTTTCAGTTCTAATAGATGAGATCTTGAGTGAAGACATGAATTAAAAGATTAATTTTTTATCATTCTGGTATTTCAAAAGTTTCAAAGACAAATACATAGTATGAAATCAATAAAATAATTGATAATGTGATAAGAAAAAAATTCTAAAAAAAAAGAATTTTGATTCATTATGGTGAAACCAGAATAGGTTGTCACGGTGTCAACATTATAGTGTGACTCTAAATGGCATGACCGTATCATTGAGACAGCAAGTATGAGACTGTAAATGAGAGACAATAACTATACTTGTGAGAAAGTAACTTTAGGATAGTAACTTATGAAACTGTGAATCGTGAAACCATAAACTTTGAAACAGTAAACTTCTCACTTAAGGCTTGTCATCCCTAATTCATGTATGATTTAATGTATCCTTTCAGAAATTAATGATTTAGTGAATATATCACAATCTAATGTTCAGTGTCAATGAATTAAAAAGTGATATCACCTTTTTTATAATGATATCTAGAAAAATGATGACTTACATCAATATGTTTAGTCCTGGAATGTAAAACAGGCTTTTTTGAAATGTTAATTGTACTTATATTGTAACAATTTATATGTAAATGTCTTAATTGATATCCATAATCTTGAAAAATTTTCTTCATCAATAAAATGTGTGCACAATAACTACCATAATCTATGTATTCATCCTTGGTAGTAGATAATGATACAAAGTTTTTCTTTTTACTGCACCATGATACTAAAGGCATCCCTAAATTTGACATGTTCCAGAGGTTCTTTTTCTATCAAACATACAACCACAAAAATCAGCATCAGAATAGCTAACTAAATCAATTGATTGTAGTATAATATATAATAGTCCTAAATTGGCAGTATGTTTTTAGGTCTTTTAAAATTCATTTAATTGAATTTAAGTGAGTCTATTTGTGGTTTTCTTGAAAATGTGCACACATGCAAACACTATACATAATATTAGGATGACTATCAGTTAAGCAGGGTAGACTTCTAATCATTCCTCAATAAGTCATTTGATCAATATATTTAAAATATTCATCAAGATCCAACATACATGTTGTACTCATTGGGGTATCATTAATTTTAGTGTTATCCAATCCAAAATATTTTACCTGATCTATTGTATATTTTCTTTTATAAGGATAACACCTTTTTTGTTATGAAAAATTTTAAAACCAAAGAAAAATTTGAGCTCACCAAATAAACTCATTTAAAATTCATTTTTCATTATTATTGAAAACTAAATACATAAATAATTTCAGTAATATCCAAAAATAATGTCTTCTACATATATTTGAACCACTAAAACATGTTTAGAAATTCTTTTTTTAAAATTGTAGGATCATCTATACCTTTTGTAAAACATTTTGAAATGGTAAAACTTCTTATTCTATCACACCAAACTCATGGAGAATTATTTAAACCATATAAAGCCTTAGATAATATAAAAATAAGATTTGGAAAGTGAGGGTTTGTAAAATTAGTGGGTTGTTCAACAAAAATATCCCCCACTATATAACCATTTAGTAATGCACTCTTGACATCCATTTGATAGAGTTTGAAATTGAGATGTGCTGCATATGCAAGCAAGATTCTAATAGAATCATGTCTAGAAACTAGTGAAATTTTTCCTTCATAGTCAATTCCTTCTTCTTGAATTTATCCTTGTGCAACCAATATAGATTTTTTTCTAACTATTTTACGAGATTCATCAACTTTTTTCCTGAACACCCAATCAGTGCATGTGGTCATGGTGTCTTTAGGTTTATCCACAAGATTCCATAATTTATTCCTTTGAAAATTATTTAGCTTTTCATACATCCCCATCACCCAAAATTCATCATTGATAGAATCATTGATGTTTTTAGGTTCAAGCTATGAAAAAAAGGCTTGATGTTCAACCTGATTTCTAAGGGAATCTCTAGCCTTTGTTCCTTTATCTATGTATCCAACTATTTCATATAAAGGATTGTTCTAGAGAGTTTTAGAAGGTCTATAAAATGAAGGGATAGTTATTTCATGTTCTTCAGTAGGTTTGGGATCATTATATCTCCAATCTAGAGAATTTTTAGAACTAATAGTTTTAACAGATTCCTTCATAGGTTTGTCAGATGATCTAGCATTAATGTCTAGATTTTACATATCATACTCAAGTTTTTCTAGGGAAGTATTAGATTCATGTGGATCTGTTTCATAAAATTTGATATGTACATATTTTTTCACATATTTTTTTCCATTGTTAAAGACCCTATAGAATTTACTAGAGATTGAAGAACCTAAAAATTTTCCTTCATCACAATTGGATGAAAAAATGTCAATATTATCATTAGTATTATTAATATAGACTTTACATCCAAAAACAATGAAGTAATTGACCATGGGTTTTCTACTGATACCAAACTCATATAAATTTATTTTAAGAATAGGTATGATTGAAACTTTGATAATAATATATCATTCTATATTGACAACGTCGGTCCAAAAGTAAATAGGTAGGTCATATTGATTAAGCATTGTTCTAGAAATTTCATGCAGGGTTCTATTTCTTCTTGCTACAAATCCATTTTGATGAGGTATCCTAGGAGCAGAGAAGTTAGGGATATATCCTTTTTGTGATAAAAAGGATTTCAAATCTTTGTTTTCAAACTCACAACAATTATTACTTATTAAGGATTTAATTCTAAGAAAACTAAGATATTCTACAGTCCTAGCATACCTGGTCAAATGAGAAAAGGCTTCGCTTTTGTGAACCAAAAAAAGGTCCATGTAAATCAAGAGTAATTATCTACAAGAACATAGATAAATTGTTTCCAATTTAAACTAGATACTCTTGATGGTCCAAAAAAACAAGTTAACCATCTCTAGAGGTTTCGAAGTTGTAACATATTTCTATGGTTTGAAGGAAATTTTGTATTGTTTACCATTTTTAGAAGGATTACCAACTTTGACATTTTGAAACTCAAGTTTGGGTATGTCATTTACTAAACCATTTTTGTAATATTTCTAAAGGAGTGTATATTGAAGTTTCCTAGTCTCATATGACAAATCAAATATTCTTTATGAAAACGGTCATGAAAAAAACATTTTAAGGGATTAAACATTCTAAATTAATCGCATACACATTTTCATTTCTAAATGTAGAGAATATTAGTTCATTTTTAGAGTTACAAACATTAAAATAATTATTTTAAAATTTAACATGAAATAAATCATCACATAACTGTGAAATACTAAGAAGATTATATTTCAATACATTAACCAAAAGTAGTATAGAAATTAAAACCGAGTTAGAGTTACTATTCTAGCGGAAGCCAATTATTTTTCCTTTTGCATTGTCACTAAAGGTTACATTACCATCATCAATATTTATTAAATTATTAAAGCATGAAGAAAAACCTATCATGTGTCTTGAACATCCACTATCAATGTACCATAAGCTTTCGTAGGATCTCTTCAAGCTGTTTTATAATAAAATAATCCAACAAAAACAGATTTTGGAACCCATATTTATTTAAGTCCACTAACATTAGTAATTAGTAATTTAGGAACCCACATCTTCTTCATGGGTTTCCTAAAATCATTATGAAACATCTTTGAAAATTATACTATATTTCATCTTGAAAAAGTAGAGGTATTAAATGATTTTCCATAACTAGATCTAGCATCATAATTTTCATTTTTACGTAGAAAAACATATTTTCTAGATTTAGTTACATACTTGTGTTTGGTGGGATTTCTTTTCCCAGGTTGGTATATAATACTAGAAGTATATCTAGGGGTGATTTATTTACCGATAATTTGTGTAAGAGTATTTTTCCCATTGTTATATTTCTCTAGGTCCTTTTTTAATTGATCATTAGATAACATAAGTTCATTGTTCTCCTTGAGTAATTGGAATTTTGTTTCTTTCTCTAAAGTAAGATTTGTTATTTTAGGTAATAGTCAAGGAATGAAATTTCATTAAAGATTTTTATTTATCTTTTAGCTTATTTTAGGTGTCCTCTAGAATTTGAATGTATTGAAACAATTCATAATTTTACATATTTTCATAATCACTTTCATCTCCATAATAATAAAAATTTTGTACAATAAAACCAGGGGTTAACTTAGATATGTTTATCATAAAACCATATTGGATTTTTCATCCATTTCATCTTGTGATGACACAGAGTTACTTAAACTATCCTCAGAATCAGTCCATGTCACTTCAATTTCCATTTTATACTTTCTATATTTTTCCTCATACCACTTCATATATTTCATCTTGGGACAATCAGCCATTATATGTCATTTTCTCTTGAATTCATAATAGGCTATCTCATCATATTTTTCATTTCTTTTCCAATCCTTCTTCCAGTTTTCCTTGCAATCATATCTTCCTTTGAGGTTGGTAATTCCAAAAAAGTTCATTCTCCTATAAAAAAATTAAATCATCTAGCTAATTGAGTTGTTTCCTCATCACTATCAGATGTTGAATCATCATAATTGTACTGTCAGAATGAGGTTATTTATTTTTCTTTTCTTTATTCTTTGAAGTAGTGGTTTTTAAAGCAACTGAATTTATCTTCGGTTGATCTTCCACTTCTTTGTTGGCTTTTAATTCTTCCTCTTACAGCATCAACTTTCCCATTATCTCCTTGACTTGCAGTATGCAAATATCATAGGATTCTATAATTGATTTAGAGATTAATCTCCATCTACATGGTAAGCATCTATGTATAATCATGATTTTCTCATTGGTTGTAACATCTCTTCCCAAAGAGATCATGGAGTTCACAATTTCATTAAACCAAAGTTACATGTCAGAAATAAGTTTATCAAGATTTATTTTAAAGTTATGATATTTAATAGTATATGTACTAATTCACATTTCCTTAACACTAGAGGTTCCTTCATGTGAAACTGATAAAGTTTCCCAAATTTCTGGGGATGTTTTAAATGAAAAAATCCTATCAAAGACTTCATCTCCTAAAGAAAAATATAATTAATTCATAGGTTTTCAGTTATTATTATAATAATCCTTGGATGGGTCATCCCAAGTATTCCTATCAAAGGTAAGAATCTTATATTCATTAATAATTGAAGACCAAATCTCATAACCCATACTTTCTAGGTGCATTTTCATTTTAATTTTCCATTGTACATAATTTTTTCCATTGAAGAATGAAGGTATGTTAGTAGTAGCACCATCCAATCTATTATCCATACTAAAGACTAAATTCTATACTTTTTATATAACAATGAATTTTTAACTAACTTAAATATTCATATCTTTAAACTACAACTAAAATCACAGTTGAAAAATATTTTAAATACAGATTTAAAATTTTGAAAATAGAAATTTAAAATGTTCCATTTATACCAAATTTGGTTCGAATTAGGACACTCAAGAGGGGGGTGAATTGAGTTCCTATAAAAACTTTGTTAATAATTTTATTCATAAGATTCCCCCAATTAAAAATAAAACAGCCCAGTTAACAAAGGTAGTAAAATTATAATAGCTTAAATATTATAATATTCTCTCAGAAGATTGATTAATTGTTTGTTATAGAAATATGAGATAATGATACCTATTTTGAAACTAATCTAACAAGTCAAAAGAGTTATAAATACTATCCAAGAATAACTATCAATGTATAATTAAGTTTTTGAAGATATGAGTTAAAAATAGCAATACTAAATTGAAAGACACATTGGATAAAATAAATGGTTCAGTCCCAAGATGAGTCCTAATCAACCCCACTTTGTGATCAATGGCCACCATGTAATATATATATAAATATTTGATCCACACCCTAGATTGGGGTTAACAACAGTACACAATAATGTCCAGGTCACAAGACCTCTTCCACTATTCTTCATTGGAAAACTAACAACTAGGTCACACAATATCTATTCCATAGTTATAAGTGGTTGAAAAAATATGTAAAACATATTTGATTGAGGATATATTGTATCCTACAGTTCAGTGTAGGATAAAGTGTATGTTTTAATACAGATACACAAACTACTTGAAAAGTAATAATACACAATAGGGAAAAGTTAATGAGAAAAGATTATAAATTAACTTTGTGTTGTTTGATGAAGCTATGGGCTTCTAGAATATAGAATATGTGATTTTTGAATCCTCTTGTGGAAACAGAGTGTCATGAATCTCTTTTTATGGTTTCCAGTTCGATGAAATGTGATTTTTAGGTATTTTTATTCTTGGATTTACAGCTGCGTGGATGTTTGAGGTTCTGATCCACAACAGTTCATCTACCAAGATTCGGGATGTCTTCATGGGTTCTTTATTGTATATTCTTTCTTGTATGGGTTTTATTTTTTCCTTTAATAAAATCCACTACTTTTTCTATTTTCTCTAGTTCCATGATTCTATTTTTATTTTGGGTGCCTTTATCGGAGCTGACATGATGCACTATCTCCACACCTCGTACCTCATACTATATGCTGGTAGGACTGCTAAAGAACAATAATTATATCAATGTTATAAATAACTCTAATATGAATATTATAAACATATTTTAAATTAAATCGAACAAGATATACTAATGTTAATGCATGGAATGAAGTCATATTTGCAGTGAGACATTCATGGTGCCATAGTGATGGGGAGACAGTCATGGTGAGACGGTAATGGTGAGACAGTCGCAGTGCCATAGTTATGTTTCATTCTAGAACTGGTAGTAGAGCTATGTTGTCGGGTCCACTATTAATTTTTGAACTACTATTAGGATTGTTGTTTCAAGAAGACAATGTCTCAGGTAACATTTTCTAGTTCTTTGTAAAAATTATGAACGGTTTTTTATTACAGTGTCTTGGAAACAGTGTCAAGAAAACAGTGTCAGGTCCTTTGCAAAAATTTAGAACTAGTATAAAGATTAATGTGCCACAAACTTAGTGAAAAAATGGAACTTGTATCAATCTTATTGCATTGTAGACTCAACCAAATATTTTTAAGCTATCTTAGGAATAAATATTCCTATAATAGATTAAGATTAAACATAATCAGGCTGAAGCATAATAGAACAATATTAAACATAGTTTACAAGATTCATACAATATTTTTGATATACGTAACATGATTTGTGAGATGTGAAACATGATTTGTGATATGTGAAACATGATTTGTGAGCATTAAAATATAAGGAGTCCAAAAATCTCCAAACATGATTTGTGGGAATTAAAAGAGGAGGAGTCCAACTGACTTCCTCGTCTTCCACTCTCCATTCATTACTAATCCATCATCAAAGGTATTGGTGACTGGATTGATTTTTTCCCCATACGGATGATGATACTCTTTTCATGAATAAACTAATATATTTTCTCCTCTACATTGAGATGGACCTCTCGGTGGCTTTCACGAATCCTCTTCATCTCTATGTGTAAGGAGCATTTTATTTTTTGGAAATTCATTTTTTATGAGTAATCCTTTGGTTTTTGATCTCTTTGTTGTTGAAAAGTCCATTGGACTTGTTTCTTCTCAATATATGAGAGGGAAGGTCACAAGCGATTAGTTTCTCATCCTAGTGACACCCTTACTCCCACAGTCCTTGAGTTTGTTGTTGGAATGACCCAGTCTAGTTCTAGGATGAGTACAAGATCTCTGTTGGGTGGTACTCACTCCCCTTGGAGAATCCAACAAGCTCTGACAACTTTGATTCCTAGAAAAGACTACTCACATTTTTCTGGTATACAAGTTTCTACCACTCATGTACCTCCCTTTACGCCAATGTTTATCATGCTGAGGGGTCACAAGAAAGGTAAGGGAATCATTATTGTGGTTTATGGATGTGTCGGACCTTCCTATGAAAATATTGTTCACGGTGTGATTGCTGACCCTAATGGAAGAGGGGATGACCTAGCACTAATGATTATCCCAAAGATCGATGGATCCAAATGTTTTTCATGGTGTAATGGCCACCCATAACAAATTTGATATCCTTGGGGACATCAATCAGCCAAAAGGGAAGCCAAAAATATGGGGGAGGAAAAATGAGAACATTAAGTTGGGTGTTTCCTCACAGGTCATTGGCAGGTAGGAGGTGGCCAGTAGGTTGGGTATGATGTGCACCCGCTCCATCAACTGCCAATCTGGTTTCATGTCTGAGGATTCGGCTCTTGATTCTGAGAGGGAACATAATCATTCTGAAGGTATGTATGAGGACTATTTTTGAGATTAACTTGTGGTTATTACCCACCTATAAAAGTGATATATATATATATATATATATATATATATATATATTCTTTTTAACTCGTGTTAACAACGGTTGATCTCTTGGTGCATGTTGTCTCATCTGGGGTTCCTATGAGGTTTCCCACTTTTTCCTTATAAGTGATTTTGAAATAAAAATTTTAAATTTCATTCGGTTAATGATTGATGTAGTTTTAAATGGTAATTCACATTTTTGATGGGAGAATTATTTTTTCTTCCATGTATATATATACATACATATTTATATATATATTAGAATATATATTCTTTTCTCTAATTCAAATATAATCATGTAATGAATTGTTGATATAGTGAGGGTGAAGATGTTTGGATATTATTATGGTTGAAAATTGATGTGGTTGATAGTCATATAGGATGGATGGTGTCAGAAAGTATTGAGGAAGATACTATGGTTGTTGTCTTGAGTTGTAATTGTTGTTTATCTATAGACTATCTATTATTTAGTAGTCATATAATTATTGTTTCCTATTTATTTCTTATCCTATTTTTGGGTAACCTTCCAGGAAGTAGGTATAGTTATTTCATAGTGCCCAATATTAGGGAATAGTGGTTAATTAAGGACTTAATAAAATGATAATGGTTCTTTTAGACTTAAATACTAAAATATCATGTTTAGAGAAACTATAAATAATATATTGAATAAATCCACCATCCCTTTAAATGATTAATGTAAATATCAAAACAGAAATTATGATGGGGTATTTTAAATTGACTGGTATTGGGTTCATAATAATTTATTATAGATATTATTAAACCCTAATGCTTGGGTGTTTAAAAATGTATTATCTCCATAGTTTATATTTATAGTGGTGGGAATATCATATATGATTCTTCATATCATTATGTCTCATGTAGGAAAGTTTCCCTTGTAATTGTTATGAACTATAATATTCCTTATGTTCTTATATTTCTTATCCTCCACCACCCGAGTTGGACAAAATGACGAACTCCCATATTTTTCATTGGGTTTTGGTAGTTCCTACTATATAGTATGTTAAGGATATTGATGGCTGAAAACTCCCCTTCCATTCCCTCTCTTCCTCATACAGTTTGGTATATTGGTATATCTAAGAAATGATGGCATACAGTTATAGGATATATAATCATATGGGATGTAGTTGATTACGGTTAACACATACATGTATACAAGAGATTTAACGGCTTATGTTTATATCATCTAACAACATCCAAGCTATAACTACTTATTATTACTAAATGTGTATTTATTCTTGGGTTGTATTGGCTCAAGATACAGTGTGTTACAACAAAGGCTATAACAGATGTTGGTATTACTATGATTAAGGGAGTGTGATGGGTTTTTTGTTTTTATTTGTTTTATGGATGTGCAGTATGAGTTATGGGTGGTATGGAAGCCCCAGGAATTCATACATCGTGGTTTATAGATATCCATTTAGTTGGAAAGTGGAAGAAAGTTACTTTCATTTTTTATATTACTCTAATATCAAGTTACATACTTCTATGTATTAGTCAGTGAGTGTGTCCTGGTTTTGTGGAAATATTATTGACCATGTTTTGGTAACGAGTCGATTTTACATTTTTTTTCACATGTACTTTAGTATTATTCTTCCAAATATTCAAGAGAGGTTTTTGGGAGGCTTATACAAAATATAAAAATAATCTCACCAATATATATATATATATATATATATATATATGTTTCAGTGTGGGTGTAATTAGGAAAGTTTTAGGTCGACATGGGGGGTTTAGTGATATAATTGGTCCTTACAAGCTAAGGGAGGTTGTTCATGGGTTACAGGTGGTTATTTTTTTGTAATACATTTCTCATGGTATTTCACTTTCTGATCTCACTTATATGAAATTACTTGCATTATTATGGTTTATTTATTATTAAATATTTTATTTGTTGTATTATTTATCATTCCCATGGAATTTATGGATAACGAATATCACATGTGTTTATTATACATCCTTGATTCTAGTAACCAACCCATATCCTATTAGAGATGGGATTCACGAGTCACTATAATTTTCATTGTCATCCTAGTCAGAGTTCCAATGGGGGTGGGTCATAAAAATATTCATTTGATAGTGACCATAGACCATTATCATTACTCTAAATAAAATTTTAAATTATTGATTGAACATATTCGAATGGTCGAGATAAAAATGTAAAATTAATAATATATGAATAGTAATATTGAATAATAATAACTAAATAAATATGAATGTTATTCTGAAATAAGTAATCAATTTATAGAATTCAATTATTCATGATGTATGTGGAGATGCGAATCAAGTCAAGACTTTAGGTTAGACGTTCTCTTTCCCAATGTTATTTCTTTTCAAGTATTATTCGTATACTTTCTATCATATATTATCAATATCATATCCAATATTTGGAATGTATAAGTTAATATTTTCCCATTATTTTGAATGATTCTAAAAAACTAAATTTTTTTATTTTGATGACTACATCACAAAAATTTATGAAATCTATTTTATCGATTTCTATTCTATATTACTCTTTATTTTTATCAATATTATTTTTCTAAGAATTTTCTTAAGTTATAGTTTATAATAATTGTTTATTTTTGAGTTATTATTTTTGAAACACCCTTAAATTTGTGCTCATCCGTGAAATTTACATTTTATTATTCATTCTAATATTGCCTAATAATTAGAAAATTTTTCTTAAAAAATGTATAATTTATTATCTTCCACTGACATTTTATTTACATGCTATTTTAGATTATTCTTATTAAATATTTTATATAGTTAATTTCCTCTAATGGTATCTTTTCATAAGTTCTCACTTTGTCAAAATGATCCCCTTATCCATTATGAAAGTGCTTATTTATATTTGGTATGGTGAAAATTAGATCTATATGTGTGGAGTCATCCATCATAGACATTTTCTTTCTTTAATATCAATATTTCATAAAGAAAATATTTTTCCCAATACATTTTCATCATAAATACCACATACATCCTTGTTTTGATTGAATGGTTCTCACGAAGATAATCATTTTATTCAATTGAATGTTGGAAAACAATTAACTCGGCTATATACCTTTTATTATATCTGATGTGAAGTCCCTAGATTTAGTTATTCTAATTTAATGGTATTTTCCTAGATAAACTTTTTATTTATTGGATGAACGATTTATTTCTTTAGGTTAATCATGATCTGATGTTCATTAATTTAGGATATATTTCATATTCATGTGGCATACAAATGTATGGGTATATATTTATGTGATATTTGGGACTAGAATTGTATAGACCTCAAAGGCATTGAGTAAAGATTTGTGTCTCATGAGATGGACTAAGACACGACCAAAAGGGTGTTCTTGATCCCCATAATCTTGAAATTAGTTACTAGGTATCAAAAAACATTTCAAAATGATTTCACCCAATATACCAAACTAAATAAGCAGTAGAATAAAACCAAGAATCACTCATAGACCATCCATAAGTTGGGTGTACATGCAAAAAAAATATGAATATTTAAATAAAAGGAAATTTAATCATGATATGGATGAAGATAAACATCCAGCAATAACCCCATAACAAAACTAGGTATATCTTAATGAATCCAAAAACCAATGTTTCATGAAATCTAGAATGGTCAATAAAAAATATAAAATAAAGAAAAAATTACAAAAAGGAACAATGATATCCTCAAGACCCATGGTTATACACCAACATCATCACTAACACCTACTCAATGAGAAACCTGAAAAAATGTTTCCATCAGATGGAGCTCTCTAATAATATGACCTAAACATGAATAATTTATATAGGAATCAATATAATGTCTAGTATGTAACCTCCCCAAATCCTAATCATAACTATTAAAAGTAAAACACTTTTATGACAGTTTGAAAATAAATTGTAAATATCAACGTTTCATTTTTAATTAAATAAAATCACATGAATCCTTTTAAGAAATTAACTTTATTCCAAAACCATGGCGTATATATATAAATAAACAAAAAAGATAAATCATTTTAAGATGAAAAAATAAAATTAAAAAAATAATATTATTTCAAGTAAAACAAAATTGAATTCAATATATTAAAAAAAATAAGTAAAGGTTGCTTACTTTTGAAGTAGTAATTATTTACAATATTTAAATTTCGAATAAAAAATATAAAAAAATATCATTTGAAGTTCAATAATAATAATGAAAAAATAGTAACTGATTGTTGAAGTATAACAAGAAGGAATAATTAATGAAATAGTATAAGCAGGAATATCATACATGTGAAAGGAGGGGTATAAAAAAGTATACAATAAATGAAACCTAAATTATAGAAAAGAAAAAAATGTAAACATCATTATTGAAGTTACATGAGTAAAAATAAGGTTAGGGTAATCTCGAACCCCATATTATCTTATTGGGTGAACAATCATAAACAACAACATGTCATCACTAAGGAGAGTAATCAATATTCAAAGAAAAAAGGACCACCTCAAAAATAGGAACTCTAATACATATTATGGTACTATTTTATTATTGTTGTGGCATAATAAAAAACATGGTACAACACGCCATGACTTGCAGTACTACCTTTTAAATATATCAAGTTCCCATGAAAAATAAATGGGTGGTTAGTGTGAACGTAATACCTCAACCATGTAAGACATAAATTATATAAATAGGAACCCATAACCTCCTATCGAAGACTTCACTTCTCTAAAATATTACCTTCATTATAAAATTTAACATGATCAAGGAACCCAATGGGATAAATAACCATAATAATCTAGTGATACACCCAAATAATTTACTTAAAGTTCCAAAAGGAAATAAATTCCTATTTGTGTAAATAAAACCATTAAATTATTTTAAAACATTTCCCAATAACCCTTAAATCATTTAAAACAAGGGTTATAACATTGAAATTCCATTCTAGAATTAATTATGGTTTAATAGTTGAAATCAATACTTTAAAATAAAAAATGAAACTGAATTCCAAAATGATTTTCATATACAGACCCAATAATTACCATAAATTATGCCTTGAAATATCACAACACATAATAAGAATTAGTCCACATGATGATAATTACATAATAACAACCAAGAGAACAAAAAAATTAAAACTGAAACACACTTTTTTATGTTCCCATGTAATTAAAATACATATTGAATTATTAATTTATTAATTTTATAAAAAAAATAATTATAGTTCATTATATATTCTAAAAATCATTTTTTAAATTTTAAATGATTAATGAAATCATTAATCTATTTTATCAAGAACAATGGGGGTTTTAGAAATTGGTGTCAACTATACAAGGCCTAAATGTCATGAAAATATCAATTGAAAGATTTTGAAATCCCCAACACTGGGACAATTAATTTATTAATACTCAATTTAAAGAAGACATAACCCTTAACTGAAATAAAACTAATAATGTATTCGAGGATTTTAGGTTTAAATCATTACACATGGGGAAATCTACCATAAACCATGAGAAACATATCTCCATTTATAAACATCACAAGCATGAGTTTAAATATGACCTACATAATCCCTAGACGCCAAAAAATATTTAACCAACCCCTTTCCCTTTGTTTCAACCAATATGGATCCAAGGATAGAAAATAGAAAAAATAATAGAGAAATAATTAAAGGATATGTGGAAAGAGCCCAACCCATGGAGTATTAGCTTAAATCTAAAAAAACGCCATAAATTGAAGGTGGTAGAGGAAGGATTCACTCTTATAGATTCTTATTGGATACAAGCTAGAGAGTGGAGGAAGATAAACTAAGTGGATTAAAAATTAGTTATAGTTAGAATAGGTATTTCATGAAATTTAAAACATGTGTGGGTTACATAGTTTTGTAATCTGGTTTTCAGAAATGTGTTCAAACTATAATTCTCTCATGGGACACTCATGGAAATATTTATTGTTTATTAAACTGTGTGAAAACCATGAAAATATCCATTGATAAGGAAATTCTAGTAGTGTACAATTTCTTATATGGTTATTATTATCCATGTCCAAACCGTGCATCCTACACTAAAACATTGAAATTTTAATTTTTAAATGAAAACCCAACTAAACCATAAGAAAATGGATAAAAATAAATAAATAAAATAAAATAATAAAAAATATAAAGGTTTTTGGTTAAATCATATCTCTACTAAAACACTTTATACCCTAAAAAGTTACTGAGTTCCAAGGATGAGGAAAGTCACACCATAGAACTCAAATTGAAATGGAAACAATAACACTAACACAACCACTAAATCATTATAAAATAAATTAAAATTCACATAAAATAATTTATCATCAATTTTAAAAAGTCCCCCTTTACATTTCTAATAAAACATGTAATCTATGTATTTTATGTGGACTCTGACCATTTAAGTGAAAAGCTAACATGTTGGATAAATTAAGCTATACTAACCTATATCTCCAAACAAATATTCTAATAAAATGACTTAACAGAGGAACAACCTTAACTTCACAAAAAATACTATTTACTCTCCAAATGTGCACCAGGTAAAGGATTTACTAAAAACTAAATCCAAAAAATAAATCCAATAGAAATGAATGATCTAGGAGGATTAGTGGGGGAATAGAGAAAAAAAGAGGGACATCCCGAATAAGATCTCCTAACCTACCATCTATACCCATTCTATAACATCCCAATCCACAAAATGTTTGAAGATAAATCAAATGAAATGAAATAAGATAAGTCACCGAGTTATACAACCATAAAGAGATTATAATTTTAATGTTAAACACACTAAACCATAGAAAAAACTATTCCCAAAAGGATAGAGGAACTTTATATAAAGTAAAATAAAAGTTAGGTCACCACACATCATGGGATGGCCACTAGAAATTAGCACCATCACCATGGCCCCATTGATCATATCATTAAATGATGCCAGGTTAGACGATAACACTCATGAACAATGGTTAGATCAAATACATTCATTAAAAATCATACATTCATTGGGCTCTTAATATAGGACTTGAGGAGAAGAAACAAACTCAATGAAAGGAGAAAAGAAGCTAGATTGAGAACTCTTAGCCAAATATCAAACATCAAACCATCAGATACAACAAATTGAGGAAAACCCCAGGATCTATTTAAACATTATAAGTGGAATTCATTATGAAAAATTGGCTACCTATAGTATCAAGAAGAAAAATTAATATATCTAATTGTTCGAAAACACTCCAACAAAATATAATAATGAAAAAATACACCATATATATCCACCAAAAGTATTTCTTTTATTCCAATAAATGACACAATCCATGACAACTCATTTAAAATAATTTTTGTAAAATTCCATTATAATTTGAAAACTAAATTTCAACCATTTAAAGCTAAATTTCCACCTCAAAACAAAAAATAAATCCTTTCTCATTAAAAATTCATTTAAACTAAATAATAAAATAATGAACATAATTTTAAAATAAATAAAATCCCCTTAAAATTTGTTTTCAATTTCACAAATCCATTAATAAAACCATTTTGAAAATATAAAAAAATTTAGCCCATTTAATACATTATAAAATACCCCCTAATAAGTTTCAAGAAACAACTTAAAACAAACATTTCAATTTTTTGAATAATTTATTAAAAACAATATAAATTTTAAAAAAATGTTTATGTCATTAAATTTCAAAAAACTACATTATAAATCTCAAATTCCAAAATTCCATCACCAAAACTGATCCTCTCAACAAAAACCATTAAAAATCTTCAAAATAAAATTCATTATCATAAAACATTTCTATAATTCATTATAAATAGTAAAAACCAATAACCAAGTGTAAATCAGAAGAAATAAAGGGATATAATAAAAACTATAAGTGTTTTTAATGGTTGTGTAAGTTCTACATACATTGTCTGGATGACCTTGAACCAATTGTCAAATAGTCATAGGTATTCCAGATAAAACTACTTGAATGAGATTCAGAAGGTTTTCTAGGCAGTTTTGAATAAAAATAGGTATTTTTCATTCCTTTACCATAATAAAATTTGACACCATAAAAATTCCTATAAACACCAAAAAAAATTAAAATATCCCTAATGTAGATCAAAAAACAAAAAAAAAATGAAAAATCAAAATTCCAAACTCACAACCCAACATCCCATGGTCACTCTAGATATAGAATGAGAAATATCTAGATATAAACATCCCACACCTACATGTCAATATTCGACAGCCCTTTCTCTAACTGACTCACCCAACTAATGTAGAGTGGTTTAAGGACTTTGGTCATCATAAATCCTAGGTTTTGAAACCATTTTTTCATAAATAGTCCCAACATCCTCTTATTTAAGAACCCAATCGAAACCATGATATGTCCAGAAGGATCTTCCAAATCTGTATAGTCTATAAAATAGTTTTTATGAATCAATATATCACATTTTGTAAAAATTTATCCAAATATAAAAAACTAAATGAGAAGTGTATTCTTATAAAGAGCCTTGAATGGTCCATATATAAGTTTATAGTCCTTGAAAAAAATATAAGTAAATATTATAAAAATACCATCCAAATGAGGAATGTCTAAAGATAAAAATTAATGATATTACCAAATAACATAATATAGGTATATCAAAAAACTCAAGATTCAAGGAATTCAAACTAGATGAAATGAAATATAAAATCGAACAAAAATTCATAAAAGGAACAACAATCTCCCCATGTTCTATTTCCAAACACCAACATAATCACTAACACCTTCTATATGAGAAAATTATATGTAAGTATCCCTAGTATAGATCCCCCTAATAATATGAACAAAAAATTGAATTTTTATATTTCTGGGAGCACAAATCCCATAATGTGACCTCCCAATATCAATTTCATACCTTTAAAAGTATAATCCACTTGTAATAATTTAAAATTACATTTTAAAAATAAAAATTCCATTTAAAATTAAATAAAATCATAAAACCATTTCAAGGAATCAATTTATTCTGAAACAATGGGTTACCTAGTTATATTAAAGAAACATTTCAAAACATTTAAATTTTAAAATAAGACTAAATTAATAATGTTGATTTTAGATAAAATCTCATTCAAATTATATATATTAAAAAATAATGATGGATTACTTATGAATTAATTCCCATGTAAATATATTTTATCTACCATTACAAAATATAAAATAAATTACTTCGAAATTATTTAATAATAAATAATTGATAATAACCAACAATAGAAATATCAAAATAAGTAAAAATAAAAGATCAAGTGTAAGAAGAAATACTATATGTGATAAAAGAGGGATATAAAAATTAAACAGTAAATTAAATTGGCATTGATGAAAAAAATAAAAAGTAAGAAACATCATCAATATGACCCAATGAAAATTAAGTACAAGGTAACCTATAACTACCTACTATCATAGTGATCATTCCATCATAAAAATTTGTCTCTAATCACTATGGATAATAATATAATTTCTTAGTGGATAGGACCACCTGATAATGTTTCTCCCTAATACATAACATGGTGGTGTTTTGTTTTTTTTTTCATTCAAGGCTATGTATAGTTCACCTTGATTAGCAGTTATACCCCTGTGTTCCTATCCCAATATCCTAAGTTCCCGTGATCCAAAAAGGGAGGTAAATTCACAAGTCATAACACATCCATATAAAAAAATTTACATCCTATTACTATTTTTTGGTGATCCTAAACCAATCATTTTACCAAGTTTTTATGGGTTTCATTTTGGGTTTTTTTGGGTTTAATTATTAAGAGTATTGAAATTTCAGGGCTAATGATGGTTGGTGCATGGTTTAACCACACAGTGCAGCCCCTCAGAGCAAACTGTGAAACCACAGAGTTGTAGGATTTCATAAGGTAGTTGTATGGCTAGTCAATTCATTCACCCTATAAGAAGAAACTGTGTAACCCATTTAAAATAGATGCACGACATACACGTCATTTTTATAAACTGTGTGCCTCTTTCGAGGAATAGTGCATAGAGGATTTTAAGTTATCTAGATATTGATTAAAATCTATCAAACTCCACTTTTTGGCCACCAAAAGTCTGGTACGACCTAGAAACAATTTTTCCCTTCCGTATAACTCCCATGAAGATTTTCTGGAACCTAAAATCCCTTCTAGAAGTAATCTAAAGTAGGTCGAATGGTGGTCGATCCTCTTCCGGTAAGTTTCCTCCTCTCATTCTTTTTCTCCCATGATATATCTTTTCATCCTTATTGTTATGTGCATCCTTATGTTTAATTATGGATCTAATACCCACTGGTTTGGGGTTATAAACCTTTTATTGATCCTTATTCCTCCATATTCCATTGTTTTCATTATTCTTCATCCTATCCCATTTCGGGTTTGATGCTTCAAGATCTAGAAACTCTGATGTAAGTTGTTCCATTATGATGCCCAATTTACAAAAACCATAAATTTATTTGTTTAATGTCAGCTATTTGATTTAAATAAAATTTTATTTTTTTGGTTAAATGGATTTAAACTAGTTTTTTGGAAAACTCCAATTCCATTAAATTGGGGTTTTTAAGAAAAACAGGTTTTTGGCTTGAAATTGGAAAACTCCCAATTCCATTGAATTTGGGTGTTTTTATATAAATTGGTGAAAATTAAATTACGCAATTTTTATTTTTTAATTGATTCAATTAAATTTTTGTATTTAATATTTTAAAAATGATTTTATAACATTTTTTGCAAACCCTTAATTCTATTGAATTGGGTGTTTGTTATGAAATTGATTGAATTTTTTTGAAAAATAAATTACTGAATTAGTGAAATTGGATTTTGAAATTGGATTGTGAAATTGAATGGGGAATTTATTTTAAATATCTATTTTTTAAAGATAGATTAAAATGATTTTTATTGAAACCTTAGGGTTTTATCTTGGTGAAAATTTATGTTTTTTATTAACAACCCATTATTTTTTAGAAGGTAAAATTAGAATTTTTGAAATAGAGAATGGGATGAATTGTATTTTACATTTCTTGAAATAAATTTTCCATCATTGTTTTGTACTATAGAATATACAATCCTTGGGTATTTAGTTATATATTTGGATTGAATTCTATGATTTACAACATTATAAAACATTATATCAACAAATGAAATACCTTAGGTGGTGGTGATGAGTCCTATTTATCCTTGGTTCAATGGGGAATATATATATATCATCTTATCACATTGAATGTGGGGTCCCTATATCTCGGAACTATAATACCTTATTAATAATATGACTTTGTTTCATGATTTATTGTATTGAAAATGAGTATATTCTATTATTTTATACATTTTTACATGCCTAGTTAATTTATATAAACTGTTTTATATTAAAGTGATATTAAGCCATTATTAAAATGTTCCATTTGTGTAACGTATATTTTTTAAAAGGTAATTCTAAAATTTGACTAATATATCCATCATTTGAAATTTAAATCATGAATTTATAAACTATTTCTATCTTTTTAATTATAAATAATGATGTGTTTAAATATTCTTCTGAAATTTAAAACCTGTATATTTTAAAATTGAAAGAACATTCATGGTTAATTGTAAATTTTCATCAGGTTATGGAATATTTTTGGTGAAATACTACTTGGATTTGTCTCACACCATACATGCATCTTTGGGTATTTTTAGATTATCTACTTCCAGATACAATTCTGGTAAAAGGCTCTCTAATACGTGGTTCTTTCGTTTGAACAGTAGACTCAATGAGTTGTGTCTGAGATGGGACTTGAGTAGTTTTCGTCATTTCTGGTACATGGGTATAGTACCTGGGAGTTTTTATTCCAATTTGACTTTTGGGACATTACTCCCAGTGTATTTTATTATGATATACATACATTCTTGTTTCTTTTACTTCTATAGTGTATGTTGAAAAAGTGTCCCCGCTTTAATTTTGTATAATGCTAGGTGCTAGTCATCAACCTATGGGGAACATGAATTCCATTCAGTCTATGTCAGGACTGGCTTGATTATCAGGTTACATGGGTACCTGGGATGGTTCATGACAAAGGGGTATCAAAGTTTCAGGTTGAAATTTTATTTTGAAGTCGGTTTTCATTTGTGAAATTTTGTTAGGACATCAGATGTAGTTGTCATTGAGTTTCTAGCCATCTCTCACTGCAATAAACCTTATGTCACCAGAGGTGGTTAGGTAAAGATATCTTTTGGATTAGTTCTATTATTTTCCCTATTTTTATTTGGATAAAGTCAAATCTAGATCTTGTTAGTTCAATATACTATGATTATTTTCCATGTTGCTCTGTTCGAGAGTGAATCTGATATCTTCCTTGTTTTCTTCTAATGTTGTGTAGCATCATACCTCTGAGAAGTCATACAAAATGTATCCAGGATAAAGATGCTTCTGAATAGAATTGATAGAAACTATTTTTATATCTAAATCTATTAGAGGTTATTATGTGCACTGTCCACACTCTAAGACAGACACCACCTCTATTCCCCATTCAAGCTCCAACTATGGAACCTTAGAGGGAAATTTTTAAGACCTATTCTCAAGACATTATTTACTAGATTCCATCACTTTTCAGAGGATAAAATGATCCTAAACAGATTGAGGAATGGTTGATCATGATGGAGCATATTTATGGTTTCTTAGACACACCTAGAAAAATTAATGTGAAGTGTTCCACATTCATGTTGGAAGGACCAAGTATGATATTGTGGGACAATATGCTAACAACGAAGAAGCATGATAGATTAGATTCTTAAGAATTTAAAGTTATTTTCACCAACCAGTTCTATCCAGAGTCGATTTGTTTTCAAATGCAACTGAATTTTTCAAACTGTTGTGCGCTAATAGAACCATGACAGATTATGAAAATTATTTTGTTTAGGTTGTGCATTTCTTATTTGAGATTGTATTTATTGAGAAGATCAAGGCTTTTTTGTTTGAGTATGTACATCAATGTGGAATTTTTTCTCAGGTTATCTATCTAAATCTACCTTCCTATGTTGATGTAATGGATAGAGTGATAATGGGTGAGATGTAATGGGCTGGAAAGATAGGGTAATCAGGAGTTTACTTTTCTCCCAACGGCAGTGTGAGTTCCATTAAAAGAAAATGGAAGTTTGATGGTTCTCAAAAAAGTTCTCGAAAACAGGGTAATTCATGACCTCATTCAGTACCAGGAATATTCCCTTTTTTCTACCATTGTGAAAATATAAGACATTCAAAGAGGTTTTTTGCTGAGGTACCCACTAACTATGGCTCATGAAAAATCATGGGGAACATATAAAATATTATACCATGTCTATTTTACTCCCCATAGTGGAATATGATAATAATATCCTCCAAAAAAATTGTGGAAATATCAGGCATCATATCTAAAAGGGATTCATCCATTGGAATCTAGAACAAAGATACCTATCATAGTGGAAGTGTCTCCCGAGGAAGAAAATATGGGCTAAACGACTATTAGAGGTACCATTAAAATATATTTGTCAATAGTGACGGTTCATTTCAAAACTTGTGCATATCATTCATTTATTATAAATCATGTTGATAATATGTTAAATCTTCCTACATATATTTTATCTTATGTTATAGATATTACTACACTCTTTAATATGAATAAATAAAAGGGTCTTTGAAGTATCACTCGTGTACTCATTCTATCAGATGTTTATATTACTTTTAGTTTTCTAGTTCTCAACATGAAAACTATCGACATCATTTTTTGGATAGGTTGACTAATTTCCTAAAAAATATTGTATTAATTGTTATCCTTGATGGGTCTCGTTCACTACACTCGATGGTGTGTATTGTGTATTTCAAGGATAATGGGACTAAAGGTATAGCAGAGTCGAACCTTCTTATAAAATGTTAGGGAAAGTGATATTTGTGTTTTCCTTTGACCTAGACCAAGAAACTTTGAGTGGGGATCTCCCTCCTATTGTCATCAACATTACTGACGTGTTTCCTTATTACATCTCAATTTTTTCACCAGTATGGGAGTTTGAGTTTTCCATTAAGTTAATGAGTAATGCTCAACTAGTATCTAAACCCACAAACTATATGGAACTAACTAAATTGAATGATATTAAGTCTCTATAAGATGACCTTCTTTAAAAAGGCTTTATATTCTCAGGTGTTCCACCTTGGGAAGCTCTAGATCTCTTTTCTATGAAAGCTAATGGATAAATTCACCAGTGTGTTGATAATCAAAAAAACTCAATATTATTAAGGAAAAGAACAACTATCTATTCCCACAGATTTATAATCTATTTTATCAATTAAAATGGGTGAAGTGGTTCTTCAATATTAATATTCACTCTAGTTACCATTAGTTAAGTATTAAAGAATCCAACATTTATAAAACTGCCTTTTAGAGTACGTATACACATTATGAGTACCATATTATTCCCTTTAGTCTAACCAATTATATTTTAGTCTTTATGTAGTCGATGAACCATATTTTCCATAATAATGTTGATACCTTTAATGCAGTCTTTGTAGATTCAAGGAGGTTCATGTGTATCATTTGAGAATTGCTCTGGGTTTTCTGTGAAATCACCATCTTTATTTCCAGCTTTTAAGTGTGATTTCATGATTAGGCAAGTGAAAATATTGGGACACATGGTGTCAAATCCTGATATATCATTTAATTTAGAGAAGATAATGTATTTTATTACATGGTAACAACCATAGAATGTTTTTGAGATTCGGAGATTCTTCGGATTGGAGGGTATTACCACCATCTTGTTAAGGAATTCTCAAAGTTGGATTCTCCAATGACTACTCTAACTCATAAGGTAGTACTGTTTTCTTGGATAAAAAAATGGCAGAGTTCGTTTTTTTCAGAAGAACCATCTTTTGACTAATGTGTTGGTGTTGAATCTTTTATGTCTCAGGCAAGGATACATGGAGTTTTTTGATGCATCAGGTTATGGCTTGGGTTTCATTCTTAATCAAGGTGACTTTGTTGTTACCTATATATCTCATCATCGTAGTCCACATGAAAATAATTATACAACCCAAGACTTCAAAAAAGCATCTATGATGCATGCATTTAAGAGTTGGTGACATTTCCTTTACAGAAAAAGGTGTACGATGCTTTCAGACCAAAAGGGATTGAGTTATATCTTCTCTCAAAAATATTTGAATCTCTTCCAAAGGCGTTGGGTGTAATACTAGTAGTATTTTGATTTTTTCCATTTTTTATACCCCTGGGAAAGAATGGTTTGTTGATTTTTGTTTGATTAGAATACTTATGACCTAGGTAGTGAAATAATCATCGGAAGAGTGGAACTTGATGGCTCGCTTTTCACAGTTGTATATTGGAGTATAGGAATCAGGGGATGTGGTTCTATTCGCTAATGTCCAATTTAAAACCTCTCATATCGAAATAGAATCTTGATCATGATTTTTGTTGCATTAGGGACTATCTTAATGGCGAGGAAACTATTTTGGAGACAACTTTCTCCAAAGAGGTAATTCTATGCAACCAAAATTAATTTATTGTTCCATTGGTGGAAATGAATGTTGTTATGGGGTATATTCACAATTCCTAGTGTGAAGTGAACCCATGAACCATGGATATTTTCTATAAAATGTGGTGGTATTTATAGTTTCCATGTATGGGATATGGAATTGTTGAATTTGTCTCTCACTTTTATATGTGCCAATAAGTAAAGGCTCATCACAAAAAGCCTTTGATATTACTACAACCACTTACTGTCCCAACATAGATGTTGGCTGATATCTCTACAGAATTTTTGGTTGGTTTGTATCATTCCTAGAGAAAGAAAAATATCATATCTGTTTTGATTAATAGGATGACTAAATCGTCTCACTTTATACCCATTTAGGATACAACAAAAATTGAGTAGTTGTGAAATCTACATGTGAAAGATACTTTTCATTCTCATAGAATTCCATATTTTATAGTCTCTGATTAGGATCCTCTATTAACATCACATTTTTGGAATGTTCCTTAGGAGGCACATGGATATCACATTTATTTGAGTATGAAATACCATTAATAGTCGAATGGACCAATTGAAATAGCTATGTAGATTCTTGAGGATATGCTTTGCACATCTTTTCTCAACATTGGAAGGGCTTGGGATGATCATCTCGGATAGGTTGAATTTTCTTATAACAGTAGAGACCAATACATAATTCTAATGGCTCCATTTGAGGGCTTGCATGGTGGCCTTGTAAATACCTATTCTGTTGGTTGGAGATTGGAGAAAGTTCTTTGTTTGGACAATGTTTGGCGCAATAGATGATTGTAAATATCTAATTCATTCACCAGAGATTTGTGATGACACAGATCCGATATAAGTTGTATGTTTATCATCACAATGGACCTTTCAAATTATTTATTGGTGACCAATTGATCTTGAATTTTTCACCCAGGTTGTGTCATCGACGACATGAGAGGAATGGATAACTTGCTCCTCGATTTTTGGGACCTTTTGGTGTTGTTCAGCAGGTGGCGAAAGTTTATAACCATTTATAACTTCCACCACAACTAATTCCAATACATAACAAGTTCCATGTATATTATCTATTAATTTATCTATCTGATCCATCTCATGTTCTAATCTGGAGTGATCTTAATGTTGATCATAATTTATCTGTGACTAAATTGACCATCATGATAATTGATTTAGAAATCCCGGTTCCTCAATGGTAGGAAGATTCCATTAATAAATGTTGTATGTCATCACAGTTTTGATAATCATGATATGTAGGAGAGGGAGGCACTGATGAGAGAGTAGTAGCCTCATATTTTTGGCATGGGTTCTTCTTCATAGGCTTTATAGGGATTTAATGTTTCTATGGTGGGGAGGTTGTAAGATCATGTTACTGTTTTCTGGTTTTCTTAATCCCCAATTTTTAAATTCATTTGGTTTGGTTTTATTTGGGGTTGTTTTTTGTTTAATTTTGAAGGGTTTTAAAATTTTTGGGCCAGTTTACAATTAGTGCACAGTTTTCTCAGGCTGTGCACCCCTCAAAACAAGACATGTTACCCATTGAGTGGGATTCACATAGTTGGGACATGGTTAGTCAGTTCAAGAACCCTTTTAGGAGAAACTTTGTGACCTATTTAAAATTGGGGCACATCATTTTCAAGTCTCGTCTAAACCGTGCACTAATGCCCTGAAAACTGTGTGGATAAGATTTTAAGTGAACAAAATTTTCATCAAGGATTCTTGAATCCCTATTTTTTGGCCCCCAAAGGATTGGTAAAAACTAGAAATGATTTATCCCTTCCATGGAGCTCCCAAGATGAGTTTTTTCCCTTAGTATCACTCCTAGATGTGACCTGAATCTAGGAGAATGGAGGACAATCCTCCTAAAATTAGATTCCTCGTTCTGTTCTGGTTAACCTGTGATCTCTCTTTTCCTCCATAGGGTTATATGAATTCTTGTGTTGAATTTTGGATATAATACCCACTATTTTAGGGTTATAACCCTAGGTTTGATCCTTGTTTCCCTATATTCTATAGTTTTTATTCTTCCTTTGAAATTCTTGATTAGGGTATGACGCATCGAGATCTAAAGACTCTAACGTAGGTGGTTCAGCTACGATGACCACTTTACATTAACCGTAAATAGATTTATTTAAATTAAACTATTTTAGTTAAATGTAAATTCATTTTTCGATTAAATTTATTTCCACTAGTTTGTTAAAAAAAACACAATTCTACAAAATTGGGGTTTTTAAGAAAAATGTGTTTTTGGCATGAAATTGGAAAACCCCCAATTCCATTAAATTTGTGTGAGTTTATGAAAAGTATATAAATCTTCATTTTTTTATTTAAATTGTGAAATTTTTTCAAACAAAATTGTTAAATTTTGTTATGGGAAAACACGATTTTATTGAATGATTTTAGAATCCCCAATTCTTTTTAATTGGTCAATTGTTATGAAAGTAATGGAATTTTTTGGCCATTAAATTATTGAATTTAATTGTGGAATTCTATTGTAAAATTGTATTGATAATTGATTTCAAATCCCTATTTTTAAAAATGGAATAAAATTATTTTAATAGAATCATTCGGGTTTTGTCATGGGGAAAATGCAAGTTTTTAATCAAAACCTTTTAATTGTTTTAAAAGGAAAACTAGTATAGTGGAAATGAATAATGGGATAAATATTATTTTAAGGTTTCTTGAAATAAGTTTTCCATCATTATTTTTTACAATAGAACATGAAATCATTAAGAAGTTAGTGAGCTCTTTGGATGGAACTCTCTGATTTACAACATTCTAAAACATCATATCAACACATCACATCGCTTAGGTTATGGTGATGATTCGTCTTTTCCCATAGGTCAAAGGTTAGTATTTACATATTTCCCATAACACACTGAGTGTGAAGTCACTGTATCCTGGAATTATCATACCTTCTTAGGTGTATGACCATGTTTATCACTTTTCTGTATTTCAATTTTATATATTTGGTTTTTTTAATTTTTATTACATGACTATTGAATTTATATAATCTATTTTATATAAACGTGTTCATTTAATCCATTTTTAAAAAATTTCATTTGTGTAAAGAACCTTTTTATTAAAGGTAATCACATCATTTGAATAATATTTCCATTATTTAAAATGTAAATCAGGAATTCTTATAGTATTTCCATATTTGTAAATTTAAATCAATATTTTTTTAAATATTAATTTGAAATGAAAAACCACTTTTTTTGAAAATTGAAAAAACATTCCAATTTAATTTGATATTCATATATTATTATGGAATATTTTGGTTAAATCCTAAACAGATTTGGATAACACCCAACTTGTTTCTTTAAGAGTTTTCAGATTATCTACTTCTAGATTCGATCAAGGTAAATGGATCTCTAGGAGTTGGTTCTAACAATTGAATCGTGGACTTGGTGAGTTTTAAATGAGTTGGGACTTGGACAGTTTTTCCTATCTTCTAGTACGTGGTTGTACTACTTGGGATAGTATATTCCTGTTTTATTTCTTGTACATTACTCCAAGTAGAGTTTCATTTGATATGATATTGTCATGTTTATTTTACTTCATCAATTTTTATGGAAATACCATCCCCACTTCCATTTTTCATGATGCTAAATGCAATTTTTCGGTCCATGGAAAACAGAAACACCCTTTCGGCTATGTTAGGACTTGATCGATTATTGGTTTTCTAGGGTAATAGATCTGGTTCAAGAAAAAACATAAATGAAACAAATAAAAACCCCTCACCTCCTCTCTAATATTTCCTTTATCAAAAATTGTTCCCTCAATATAAAATATAATGTACTCAATGAATCCAATGAGGTGAAACAACTATAATAATCATGGGTTATACCCAAATAATATATTTAATCTTTCAAATATTAATTCATAGATCATTGGGAAATAGAAACCTTGAAATTTAATTAACAGTTTCATAATGGGACATAAATATTTAAATCAAGTATTAAAACAAGAAATACAAAATTTTCATTAGTTACAATTCTAAACAAGAAAACAGGAGTTTTGAAAATAAATTGTAACTTTATTTTTAAATATTAATAGTTAACAAACTCAAAAAGAACAATAATTAAATTATATTAAATATCACTAAAAACATAAGAATAAAACCACATGATGAGAATCGAATAATATCTACCTAATGAACCAAAATTCATTAAAAACCAAAGACACTTTTTCAAGTACCAACTTAATATGAAATCTATCTTGAATTATAACTTATTTTTATAAACTGGTGGAAACTACACAGATCTGAAGAATTATCAAAATAAAATTTAAAAGAATTATAAATTTTTGGAACTTGGATAATTAAAGTCACATCACGTAATATTTTGGTAACCTAAGATATAATAAAATAAGGTAAAAAATCGATTATATTTTGTTTAAATAGTTAAACATATAGAAACCTACCTTAAACCAATAGAAACATGTATCCTTCATTGAGAATTGTTATAAGGAGTATCAATCCAAGATCCATTATACCCAGGAGGACTAAGTTATAGAGGGGTGTAATAATTATTTCACTAATTCAAAACCTGGGGAGGTTTAATTTTTTTGGATAAATAGTTTACAAAATAGGGTGCCAACCATACACCCCTCTGATGACACACATGGGATGTTTAGTGGTTTGGTAATATGATTATGTAAACTATGACCCAAACATTAAAATCCCCTTTGATGAAACAATGTTGGTTTTTTATAGTATTTATCATGGTTAGAAAAAATCGTGCACAAACCGTGTACCCTAAACTAAAACTTCAGAACATTAAATTTTCAGAGAAAACCCCACCAAACACTCAAAGAAAATTACATAAAGTCAATAAATAAATAAAATAATAAGGAATGTGAAGGTCTGGGTATAAAATACCCCATGGAATATGTTATGATTTTAGGATAATCATTTTATGAATTTTATTTCATGATCTATGATCATTTTATCATGTCACATTATCGATTCTTATGATTTCAGGATCTCATCAAATTAATCATTTAATTTATAATGTGATCAAGTCCCTCACTATTTTATGATTAATTGATGGTTTCATTACATCTCATTGAAAATTTTTTACCCCTAAATATTATTTTAATCACTCCCTTTTCATATGTCTCTCCATTTACAAAGGCAGTCATATGTGTTAAAGAGTTTATGAATGGGTAATAAATGGTATAAAATGGTGGAATTTATTAATTACATGGTATAGGTACAAGTTTAATTTTGTATTGTGTAATTTGTTACCAAAGTCACTAATATTTTGATTCTATAATTTTTTTATTTAATCGCACCTTTATAAGTATTTATGTTTAGCACCAAATCAAGAAGTGTGGTTATAGGGGTATTTCCTTTCATATTGGAGCATAGGTTGTTTGCTTTCAGAAATTATTATTGGGAAACATTTGGGGTTAAATCCATGTATATAAGAATTTTGGAACTAATGTACTAGGTTATGTATAGTTGGAATGACTACATAGGATTAATAATTTTAGTGGATTTTTGATGATTCCTCTTATATTCATACCATAGTTAAAATTTAAGATAACATTATGGTTTAGTATTAGGGTTTTTAAACATAGATAAGTAATTATCAATTAGTAATCATTAAATGAGTGTAATTTCTTTAAGGTGGATGAAAGTAACATCTAAAATTTTAATGAATATTATTTTTTAATTTCATGAAAAAATTATATACGTCAATACTAAATACCTTTTTTGTTTATATTTAAAATTATATGAAAGTAGAATTTAAATGTATAATTATTAAATAATAAGTATTAGATAAACGTTATGAAATAATAATATATTATTTATCTCTTATCTGGAAAGAAATGTATTATGAATTTAATTTCTGATATATAGATATATATATATATATTTCTTTTCTAAAATAAATAAAATATTTATATGATTACATTGTTAATATTTTATTAAATTAAAAATAAACAGGTGTTCTTAATCAATGAATTATATTTAAATTTTATAAATAATTATTATTTTTAAAAAATGGTTTATGAAATCTATTTTAATGAATTCAAGACACATTTAACACATATAATCTTTGATAACTTTATTTCTATTATTTTTAATTTTATTTAGATATAGTGATTTTTATTTTAATTAATTCTTTATAATCATAAATATTCTACATGTTATAATTGTTCTATAATTAGAATACATAACCATAAATATTAATGTTATGATTTTTAATACTATATTATAAGTTCATTGTATAATTTCATGAAAATAAATAGTTAAATAATAATTTTATATTAAAAAAATATTTTATAAGGTATTTATAATTTTTATAATAATTTATTTAAGGTTAATTTATTCTTTTCATTTTTATGAGCATGTTTTTATAATCCAAAATTTTCCTTTATAAGGGTTAGGAAACATGTACATTTACATTGAAATAATACTATGAAGTATTTGAATCATTAATTAGAAACTTAATTTGTTATATATATTATGTATTATTGTTACAAAAATGTATAATACATTTTTATAATTAAATTATTAGAAAAGTAATATGGTTATTGATATCATGGAATTAGAATTACAACCATAATATATAAAGTTCATCACTCCAAATGTTACACGCCGACCCCAGTTACTCGAAGCCAGTGCATTATCTTAATACATTGGCATGATTACAAGGAATCAATTCATGAAGGACCGGTCAGTTTAGCAGTCTTGGAAAATAGATTACAAACATTAACTTTACATTATAATTTAAAACATAAAATACAGCATAGATATTTATTTGAGAACTCAATTATTCACTGTATCTTAACCCTGCATATTAATCATAATACACTTCTTGGAATCCTTGGAAGATAAAACATAAGAAAGGGGTGAGCTTAGATGCTCAGTAAGGGTAAATAATTTAGCCAAATCTATAATCTTTTAATGCAAGATGTGTAATAAAAATAATAGCCTTTTTAAACATAATAATGAAAATAATATAGGAAAATAAATAAAACATTACCATATAAACATGAAAATTTATATTCTAATAGTCGAATAATCACATGTAATAACTAATTTCTTAATGAGGGAATGCATAACGCTAGACATTATTACCACATAGTCCAGGCCTTGTGCCAAGAGTACAAATAATTTTTTTAAGGCACTGTGAACAGACACTAGTTGGTCTCATTAGACCTACCAATGCATTGAAGAGCTATAGTGGGCTCCACCCGTCACTTTTTATGTCCACCGCAATCCTCATATGAAAAATTTGAAACATAACATAAAAATTCATATTAAAACTAGAATACGAAATGTCAATACATTAACCATAAACCATGAATGGTATAAAAATTGAACATCCCCAGTCAAACATATCAAAACTAATTCAATACAATATGGAAGATTGTATTATAATAACTAAATCTCAATCATAAATAATATCTAATAAAGGATGTTGACATAGTGGACAATGATCAGTAAAACTTATTGAGAGAAATATCCCTCTTTGTGAAATTATTTAAAAGTCACACATTTATAAAGGACGTAATTTTAAAAGATATTTTTGAGTCAAAGTTTCCCATAACACTTTGAAGATTTTAAAAATAATTATTATTTCAAAACATTCATTTCCATATAAATAAATCCTTAAAATCATTTTGAAGACATGGACATTAATTAAAAGGATTTAAAAAGATAAATCTTTAAATAATTTAAAATTAAGATCCAGTTAAATATACCCTCCCATAAAAACAAAAAAGATTAATTTTGAAAACAATTTTATGAAATATGGGAATTCATGATAAATATTTCCCAGTAAATACTTACACATAAACTATCTTGGATAATAATGAGATTGAGGAAATAACCCTTACCTTGAACTTTCCTTTGGTCGAGGGTACGTTTATCCTCTAGTATAATGACAATAGTATGTTATAAAATTATACCAGAACAATATTCATATTTATTATATCATAAGTGATTCATTTGTGACTTAATACTATCCATTTAATAATGATTTCCATGTTAAATTAACATTTTGGGTAATAAACGATTTCTTTATCGTAGGTGTTTTAATTTTTTATTCTTGATCGTATCGCTTAGATCATGATTTAAATACTTCCAGAATATAAAACATGATTTAAATATCATATATATTTAGAATATAATTATTTATAATAAATATATGAAATGGAAGGCACCGTTTATGGAGATGGTAGGCCGTACGTACGCATAAACATTGTTTATGTTTTCATAACGTATTGATCGGAAGTAAGTGAATAAGATATATGTAAGTATATATATATATATATATATATATATCCAGTATCATTATTATGTCATATATCACATACTTATTAATAATATATATTTTTATAATCATCGTTGATTGATGAACGTGGGAATTATTCTCATCGTGTTGTGGAGACGGTAATCCGTACGTACGCATGAGCGATAATATCATTATATTGATTGTGAAATAGTATGTAATTGGATGTTATATCATATATAAAGAATCATTAACATGTTATATTTTTTATTTACATTAGTTACACTCATTATTATACCCATCCAAATAATGAAGTGTTTGAATAACAAACTACTCCACGATGTGGAGATGGTAAGCCCTGCGTACGCCCGTATGGTGACTTTGTCATTTATAGGATGGATGGAATGAAAAATATGGTTGTCCCATATTTATAATAACATCACAGAATGTAGGAGGTACTGGAGTTATTATTTTGGTATGGAAATCACAAAGAATGAGGAAATGGAAGAAGGAAAGAACATGAAAGAGGGTGGTGAAATTATTACCTCTTCTTCGGGTGTTTTATTTTGAGTTGAAGAAAATGACTCCTTATGTTGGCCTTTTGATCAATGTAATGACTGTAGTTTTATGTGATGGAAGTTGAGAGGATATTTGGTGAGGTTTTGGCCGAGCCAAATGACATTGGAGCTGTGATTTTGAGAGAAGGGTAAGTGTCCTTTTATAAGAGGGGTGAAGGTCACTTTACGAAAAGATTAAAATATTAATTTATTATACAATCATATTCAGTTTATAATGGCTCCAAATGAGTTTATTTCTAGAATTAGGTGTTTAGGGGTCTAAATAGTCTCATCTTATAGGTTTTATAAATTTTTAGGTTACCATTTTAACCTTATCTTTTATATTTAACTCTTAGTTAAATAGTTTAACTTTTACCATTTCTTCTTGTATGTTTACACCATATGGTTAATAAACGTACTCTAAACTTCCATGAGAACATCAAGTGGTTAAATAATGACATATATAATAATATTTAATCCCTTTTTCTGAACCTTATATTTTTTGGAATATTATATCAACCAATAATATAGTATTTTTTAAAAAATTAATTTATGTCAATTTTGATATTATTTGGTATTTTGTTTTTGTGAAATTCATAACAACCTTATCACTTTGAATAAAATTTATCTAATCAACCCTAAAATTTTATATTATCCTACAAAATTCTTGAATAGCATCAAAACTTTTAAATTCTCTTTATTTTAATATTTATAATATAAATTATTTTAATATTTACTGAAGTAGGTAGTTACTGTATCATTATTATGTCATAAATAAATTTAATTATTTAGTCACTAAAATTTATTAATGAAATACCATTAATTAGTAAATATTTTATAATTCTAATGAATATTTATAGTATAATTTATATTATGTATAACCCTATATTAAAAATGGTTTAGTAAATAAACATTGAATTTAGCACTTTTAACCCTTCTTTGAATAAAATAATAATTAATGTCCAAATCAAATCCATGTAGACCTAAAAGAAAAATATTTTATTCCTAAGGTTTTTTTTGGTCGAATTACACTTATCCAATAGAATTAGGACATGTGTTAGGGTAATTATAATTTCATTTTAATCTTTAATTACCTTTTTCTTTTAAGCCTAGTAAATAAGAGTCAAAATTTTCTATTCACCAAAAATTATTTTCATCCTATTGAATCACATTTTTATTACTGATTTCAACCACGACTCTCGGATTTTTGAAATTCAACTCAAAAAAGCGGTAAAATTATGTTTTATGAAAATTTGCTAACGTGCCTAGAAGGTTGGTAATAGAGGTTAAAAAATCAATAAAATTTTATACATCAAATTTTATTATAAAATGATTCCAATGAATTAAATTGAACTTATATAGGTATTATATATCAATTTTAACTTAATATAAATTTAAATAAATTAAATAATTAAATAAAAAATCAGTTTTAAATAATAACAAAGTGTTTTTCACTATTCATCAAAAATTGGATGTTTTCAGAAAAATATCGAAATTCACCCTAAGATAATTTTCATATTCTGAATTCATAAATGAAGTCTATTTTACCAAATTTAAAACATAGAGGTTTCATTTATTAATTTAAAATTAATTCCCGTTGTCAAACCCAAAACTTGAGTTTTTAAAAAGAAAAAACTATCAAAAGATAGACATGTGTTTATGTCTAATTTAAATGTAAAATTACTTACAATGTGCTAAATTTTATTAAATAATAATAATATAATATAAATATTCATCAAAACTATTCCATTTTATAATTTAACATTATAAATTATTTCGATTGAAAAAATTGTTTTCAATTAAAACATAGTATTTTTCACTATTTGTCAAAATATGAAAGTTATTAGAAAAGCACAGAAAAATTATCCAGACTAAATTTTTATGTCCCTATTCTAAATGAGAATTTAATTTCATTAAATTTAATATATAAAAGTTTCAAATATTGGTTTTAAACAGTTTTCTCCATTAAAAGGTGGTAAATTTTCTTTTTTTTAAATTACTTCTTTTATCTGAAAAAATGAAATTGTCTTTATATTTTGTCTAAGAAACACATATTTGGATGTTAAAATTATATAGAGTATATAAGATCCAAAATGAAGTGAATACTATTCCTAACCGCTTTTTGAACGGCAAGTTTGGTAAGTTGTTGTGCACTCGAACTCGCTGTTGCATGTAGCATAAGAAATTGAGTTATTTTAATGTGATAATGTACTATGAAATCATATGGTGTTACATTCTCCTCTCTTTAAATAAATTGCATACTCGAAATTTGAAATTTTTCTTCATTATTAATGGAATATAAATAAAAAAATACCTTTTGCGGAAGCCCATATTGGAAATTGGGTTAAAAAGTTTAGTCTTAATAAGAGGGAAAGGGAATGAAAAATTCACCACCAAATTAGAATCTATATTAGATTAACATTGGTGGAAATTTGAGACACAAAATTGGAAGGAAAATGTAAATATTTATAGAAAGTGATTGAGGTCATCACTCATAAACATGTGTAAAATTGAGGGCCTCAAATCCTTCAATATATGATGATTTAAAATATTGACAGTTCAAAAAAACATAAGGTATTAGGAGAACACATTTTTGTTATTAAGATCCCTTCCCAAAAGTTTAAGAATTAATTTATTAATAGAATAAGAGGGAAAAAATATACTTGACAAGTAGGGTTTCATCCTTCAACTAATTCCTACCACAAACTCATCTTTCACTCCAAAAGATAATAGATTTCCAAAATATTCTATTTATCCTAATCGTATAGGGTTCCCAAAATATTTAATTTATAATCCATTTGTTATACTATTTATAAAACTGAATTATACAAACCAGGACATCACGTATGCAAGTGGTAGGTGATCCACCCTTTCCTCCCATTGGTTGGGGGTTCAAGTCTCACAGCCTTGCAAGATGTGGCGAGTTATCACCCAACCTCTTGGTTTTCATTTTTATCAAAATCCAAAAATAATCTCAAGAAATGATTTAACCTTAACAATAGTATCCCATGTCAAACATAATAGATTCCAACCTTTTGAATTATCCAACACACTTCTGTCCAAACTCACAGTCCAAAATTTAAAATGAAGGTAAACACAATGAAGATCATTTTTTCTATGTTATAACACGTGAATACCTTCATCATGTATTCTTTTGAAACACTGTAACACCCAAAATTACCATTAAACCTTTTTTATTACATTCATCCTCCCTTATTCCTTATAGAATACTAGATATACTCCTTGTATCACAAAAATGTTTTAAACTCCAACAATGACTGAATATACAAATCATTAATTAGTTTCAAGGTAGTCAAGAATATCCAATATAATTTATCCAAATCAATCATAGATTATTCCAAAACAACTAACTCATTATCAGAACCATATTATGGTATATCATTCTCTCAACCATATATTCTCCAAAAGAAATTAACCTGTTATTGAGTCACTTTTCTTGGTTCCACACAATCATAAGTCCTTAATGAAATAGTACTACAGTACAATCCTTTTATACTCAATAATTCCTATAACATGTACATCATTAATACAATTCTCAAATGACACAACAATTTAATAAAAACATAATAAATATAATCATTCCTCTTCATCTTCGATAGTATCATAACCTGATTATTATCTAATACTAGCATTTGGGGTATACTCTGATTATTTGGACATTTCTTCATGTAGTGTCTCAACTCCTTGTATATAAAGCATTGTACATTTAAAACCTTTTTATTACCATTGAAATCAGATGCATAGTATCCTTTTATCCATACTTATAACAAAATCCAATTCCCTTCAAGCATTTTCCAAAGTGATTCTTTACACAGTTATCATATATGGTAAAATCATTCACTTCCCTTTTCCATTTATCCATCTTTCTCTCTTCCATCCTTTTCTTCTCTTTCTTCCCTTCAAAGACATATGTCTCAAAGAATTATTTACTTTTCTTATTAACCCATAATACTATTTCCTCATATGATGAGAATATATGGGAGATTATTTACCTTTTAAAAATTGGTTTAATACCATTAAATATATTATCCTTCTTAATCTTTTGATAATGCATATTGTGGGAATTCTTATTCCTGCTACTAGGCACCATTTATAAATAATGGCTTACACTAGGTTAGTTTGTGAATCACAATGCATGATTCTAAACTTGTTAAATACCTAACATAAATTGAAAAGATTATATATATAATATATAATCTTAAAATTTTTTCTTTGAGGAATTATTTACTCCTAAATCCTTTATAATGGCTTGTAATGAAAATGTTAATTATCCTAAGAATATCCACTGGGAGTGTCGTAACCAAGAGTGCATCAAGGATCGTTGTTGTGTACCAGGATACCTCGGCTCAAGATTGAAACTCCATGTCTGTGTTTTCACTCCTAGGTATATCTGTACCAGAGCCGCCTCTACATAGTCGTATCCTGAAATTGATGTATTTCTTGGAAAATACACAAAATCAATACATTACCAAAATTCTTGGAAGTTCTTATATATTAATCCCCAAAGAGTATAATAGGTTAATGTTCTCTAATCATAGTTTATCTAAATATATTTCAAAGGTTGTTTCTAAACTTTCTATGATAAAAACTGTAATGCCCCGACCCCAGTTACCCATAGCCAGTGCATTATTTTAATACATTGGAATGATTACAAGGAATCATGACCCGAAGGACCAATCAATTTAGTTGTCTTGCAAAAAAAAAATAACTTTACATTACAATTTCAAACATAAAATACAGCATAGATAGTTCCTTGAGAAATCCATTATTCCCTTTAGCATAACCCTGCATATCAATCATAATACACTTCTTGGAATCCTGGGAAAATAAAACATAATAAAAGGGTGATCTATGATGCTCTGTAAGGGTAAATAATTTAGCGAAAGCTATATAATTTTAAGGCAAGATGTGTAGTAAAAAAAATAGCCTTTTTAAACATAATCCTGAACATAATATGGAAAAAATATATCAAAAATCACCAAATAAACATGCACATAGATATTCAACTTGTCAAATAATCCCATTTAATAACTAATTTCATAATGAGGGAATTCCTAATGTTGGACATCATTACCACATAGTCAGGGTCTTCTTCTAAGAGTAAAAATAAATTTCTTGTCAATGCCTTATATCAATACACTAGTTTGTCTCATGAAACCTACCTATTCCTCGAGGAGCTATAGCGGGATCCATCCGTCACTTAGTAAGTCCACTACATTCCTCATATGAAAAAGATGAAACATAACATAAATATTCATATTAAAACTGGCATACGAAATGTCAATACATTTACCATAAACCATGAATGGTATAAAAATAGAACATTCACAATCAAAATATCATAACTCATTCAATACAATATGGAATATTGTATTATAATAAATCAATCTCAATAAATAAAAATATCCAATAAAGGAAGCTGACATAGTTGAAAATTATCAGTAAAACTTTTTTAGGGAAATATCATTTTTTTAAATCATTTGAAATCAAAAATTTATAAATCAAGTAATTTTAAAATATATTTTCTAATAAAACTACAAAATACCACTTTGAAACTTTAGAAAATAATATTACTTTCAAAAAAATCGTGTCCATATAAATAAATCATTAAAATCATTTTGAAAAAAATAGACATTAATTAAAAGTATTTAGAATGACAAATCTTTTAAACATTTAAAATGATGATCTAGTAAAATAGACCCTCCCATTAAACATTAAAATATTTCTTTTGAAAACGTTTTATGAAATATGGGTGTTGATGTAAAATATGTCCCAGTAAATACTTACACATAAACAATCTCAGATAATATTGAGATTGAATAAATAACACTTACCTTGCACTTTCCTTTGGTAGAGGGTACATTTAACCTCCTGTATAATGACCGTTTTATGTTATTAAATTATACCCAAACCATATTCATATTTATTATATCATACAAGATTCATTTAAGACTTTATACTAGCCATTTAATGATGATATCCATGTTAAATTAAAATTCCGGGTAATAAATGCTTTCTTTATCATAAGTGTTTTTAATTTTTATTCTTGACCATATCACATAGATCATGATTTAAATACTTCCAGAATATAAAACCTTTTTTTATATCATATATATTTAGAATATAAATATATATAATAGTTAGATATATTAAATGGAAAGCATCGTTTTTGGAGACGGTGGGGCGTACGTACGTATAAACGATATTTCAGTTTTCATATCGTATTGAACGGAAGTAAGTGAATAAGATATATGTAAGGACACACACACATATATATATATATATATTATGTCATATATTACATACTTATTAATAATATATATATTTATAATCATCGTTCAATGGTGAACATGGAAATTATTCTCATCGCGTCGTGGAGACTATAATCCGTACGTACGCATGAGCGACAATATCATTATATTGATAGTGAAATTGTATGTAATTGGATGGTATATCATATATAAAGAATCATTAAAATTTTATATTTATTATTTACATCATTTATACTCATTATTATACCCAACCAAATAATAATGTTTTTGAATAAGAAACACCATGACGTGGACACGGTAAGTTGTACGCACGCACGTATGGTGACTTTGTCATTTATAAGATGGATATAATAATGAATATGGTTGTACCATATTTATAATAACATCACAATATGGAGGAGGTACTGGAGTAATTGTTTTGGTATGGAAACAACAAATAAAGAGGAAGTCGAAAAAAGAAAAGAACTTGAAAGAGGGTGGTGAAATTATTACCTCTTCTTCAGGTGTTTCCATTTGACTAGATCAAAAGGGCTCCTTAGGTTGGATTTCTGATCACTGTAAGGACTCTAGGTTTATTTTAGGGAAGTTTTTATGATATTTGGGTGGGGTTTGGATGAGAAAAATGTCTTTTGATGTGTGATATTGAAAGAATGGGAAGTGCCATTTTATAAGAGGGGTGAGGGTCACATTAGGAAAATATTAAAATATTAATTTATTATACAATCATATTCAGTTAATAATAACTCAAAATAAATTTATTTAGATCCTTAGGTGGTTATGGGCCTAAATACTCTTATAAAATATGTTTTAGAGAAGTTTAGGTTACCATTTTAGCCTTATATTTTGGATTTAACTCTTAGTTAAATAGTTTATCTTTTACTGTGTCTTCTTGTATTCTTACACTATATGGTTAATAAACATTCTCTAAACTTCCCAGAGAAACTAAAGAGGTTAATTAATGACATTTATAATATTATTAAGACGTTTTCCAAAATGTTATATTTTTTGGAATATTATATCAACCAATAATATAGTAATTGTTTTAAAAATTAATTTATGTCAATTTGGACACTATTTGGTATTTTTTTGAAAGTCATAAAAACCTTATCAAATCGAATAAAATTTATCTAATCAACCTTATCATGTAATATTAACCTTGAAAATTCTTGGATGGCATCAAAACTTTTAAATTATTTTTATTTTAATATTTATAATATAAACTATTTTAATATTTCATTAAGAATGTAATTACTGCATCATTATTGTGTAATAAATAAATTTAATTATTTAACCTCTCAAAATTATAAATAAAATATAATTATGTATGAAATAGTATTATATTTCTAGTGGATATTTATAGTTTAATTAATATTATGTATAACCCTATATTAAAAATGGTTTAGTAAATAAACTTTGAATTTAACACTTTTAACTCTTATTTAAATAAAATAATAATAAATGTCCAAATCTAATCCAAGTGGACCTCAAGGATCATATTTTATTCTGAATGTTGTTTTTGGTCGAATTACACTAATCCCATAGAATTAGAATAAGTTTTAGGATAATTATAATATCATTTTTACCTTTAATTACCCTATTTACTGTTGAACTTGGTAAATAAAAGGTAAAAGATACTATTCATCAAAAATTACTTTCAACTTATTAGATCACATTTTACATTCAAATTTCAACCATGTATCTCAGATTTTTTAAATTCAGCTCACAGAAATATTAACATTTTGTCTTATGGAAATTGGCTAAAGTGCTTAGAAGATGGGTAAAAGAGGTTAAAAAGTTCAATAAACTTTTATATATCTAATTTTATTATAAAATGAATCTAATGAATTGAATTGAACTTATATAGGTACTATATATCTATTTTGGTTTATAGTAAATTTAAATAAAATAAATAATTAAATAAATAGTCAGTTTTAAATAATAACGTAGTGTTTTTCACTTTTCATCAATAATTGAATGTTTTCATAAAAATTCCAAATATTCACTATAATCTAATTTTGATATTCTAAATTCAAAAATTAAGTATATTTTCCAAATTCAAAACATTGATGTTGCATTTATAAATTTAAAATAATTTTCCGTTTTCAAAACCAAAAGGCGGGATTTTAAAAAGTAAAAACTATCAAAAGATTGACATGTGTTTATGTTAAATTTAAATGTGAAATTAATTATAATGACATAAATTTTATAAAATGATAAAAATAAAATCTAATTATAGATAAAAAACATTAAAATTTATAATTTAACAATATCAGTTATTTTGATTAAAAAAGTTGTATTCAATTAAAACATAGTATTTTTTACTATTCGTCAAAATATGAATGTTATATGAAAAGTACCAAGATTTCACTCAGAATAAAATTTTATGTTCCCCTTCTAAATAATAATATAATTTAATTAAATTGAATATATAAAAGTGTCAAATATTGGTTTTAAAATAGGCTTGCCAATAAAAGGCGGTAAAATTACATTTTTTTTGAAAATACTTCTTTTAACTGAAAAAATGAATTTTTTCTTATATTATGTCTAAGAAACACATAATATGGATGTTAAAATTATATGGATTATATAAGATTCAAAATTAAGTTAATAATATTCATAACCGCTTTTTAAATGGCATGTTTGGAAAGTAGTGGTGCGCTTGATCTCGGTGTTATGTGTAGCACAAGCTACTGAATTACTTTAATTAGATAACATACTATAAAATATTGGGGTTTTACACCAAAACTAGATTCATAAATAATTATTTTAAATATAAATTTTTCTTAATTTAAATGATTGCTTTATAAAATTGATATCATCTTTTTAATCATTATGAAAAAATCTGTTTATGTTTACGTTTGTATTTTTTAGAAAATATAGAATTTTATGTGAATATTAAAAACATAGTTTTTACATAAACAATGAGTTTTATGATGTACTTATGATTAAAATATGATTTAATGATCTATTGTTTTACAAAAAAGTTATTTATTATTTGGATAATGTATTTAAAAAATAATAAATTAAATTTCTAACATATAAATCAATGTTCAAATACTCTATTATAATTTATTATAGTAAAATAAATATTTTATTAATTACATTGATTGAAATTTTATCAAGGATGGATGTAATTTTTTTATTTAAAAAAATGGGAAAAATATAAATTTATTAAAAAAAATAATCGTTTCCTGAATCATCTTTACTCGTATTGTTGATCCAATGCAAGTTAATCGATATTTTATTCACAAACACCCCCCACTTAGATATATAAACACCCCTCATCCATCATTCTCTACATTGATTAGAAACATATTAATTAGAAACATATCTTCCCAAATACTACCTAAAATGTCTGGTCCTTGTTCCTAAGACTATATCCTAACAAAATGCCTTCTTCTGAAGGTTTTATACAGAATAAAAGGGCGGTGATACAAAGAGTGAGGTAAGGGTTTCCGAGCATCTAATTGTATCTCTTATTTGATATTATTTTTTCTAAAAATATTAAAATTTTAATTATAATATTATTACATGATTATATAAAAAAAATTAACATCCCCTTGATAAATTATTAAAGGGAAATTAACCATTTAATCAAATTTAACCCTTTTTTAATATTCATTATTAAGTCGAAGTGAATTTTTCAAAACCCATGTCTTTTCGTTTCAATTATCATATTACACCTTATATAACATAAATAATATTTAATGTAACATTAAAATAGTATGATAATATGACTCTAATGATTTTATTATGCTTAAATATTTTTTATTTTTCCTAATCTTTTAAATTTTGTTAAAAACATTGTTTTCTAAGAGTAGGAATATACAACATAGGTTAATGTTGTAGTATTATTTTAAATAGTTTCTACCATGGATTTTATTTAAAATTCATTTTACTTATAAATATAACATTCATAATACATTAATGTCACATTTATAATTTTCAAGGAAAAAATAATCATGATAATAATGATATTAAAAGTTAAAAAGAATTGATATTTATCCTATTTGAAAAGCACTTACAAAAAAGACTTTTTGATTTAGAAATATTTTGGGAAATATTTTTAACTACTGAACTTTTACACTTCTAGAATGAAATATAAATTATTCCTTGACATATATTTAGAATATGGGGCATTAGAAATTTTAGAATGACCATTACCTTTATGTTGAATTAATTTTTAAACTATCAACCAGACATCTTTGAACAATCAAAATAAACAACATGAAACTAATAAGTGAATAATAATGAATAAAATTAAAAAATAATAATTCAATAATCATCACAATGTTTTAGGATCATGTAACTAATAACATTATTTTTGTTATTCTATATTTTATTGGATATAAAAAGTGATTTAATACTTATGTTAAGTCATTTTCATTCAAAATTATCCTTCCTTTCAAGTATTATTCCTGACAATCAAAATTATCTAGGTTGTCTCATTTACTATGTATAAGTATTTTACCTCTTTTCTTAATGTTTTAATGTTCTTATTTTCCCCCTTATTGAATTAGGGCTCATATCACATGTTGTTTACAAATAGAATCTCCCGCCCTTTTACTTTCTAATTTTTTTTGTTCTCTATTACTCTCTATAACTGTTTATCTTGATATATATTTTTTATATGTGTTATTTTTCATATATATAAATCATTTTTCTTAACTTTAAATGGATATTCATGCCTTCATGTCTCCCTTTAATTGATTTCCTTAAGTAAAACCCAATGAATTTTATAATGGAAGCTTTTAAAATTAGTATATGTAAGGTTCTGGAACCTCTGCCACATTACATTGTGATAATTTTTGCGATGGAGGTGTCCAAATGAGATTTTCAGGAGTTTGGTGGGTAAAAATGGGGATATATATCTAATATTTCAAATGAAGGGTGTTCTGCGGCATGAAACTTGTGGTTGCATTGTAAGGAGAGGTAGTTTTGGTGTATAAATGTGTTGCTTTCCCAGCTGGCTACATTGTAGGGGTTTGGATGAATTTTAGTGACCTGAGGTGAAGGTTTCAACAGTTATTCCTTTTTAGGAACATCTATGCCATGCATATATGGTTGTGGGGAAGCCTCTTCTTGGAAAAATGGGTTCTACATCGTGGTCGTTTCCACTACACCATGGTCACTTTTCCTATTTTATCATATTTTTGTTATGGATATAGCTATTGTTATTATTGGATCTTTGAATATACATTTTGTGGTGTGGTCACCCCCTTAAACCGTAGTCTTACAATTTTCATAAATTTTGAAATGTGCTGGTATATACATCTTTTTTGTCTTATTTTTTCTAACATGGTATAAAAATACAAAGGACTTCAAACCCACCTCAGTCCCCAAAATTTATTCTCTATTATTGGGAGACACAAGTGTATCCCAAGGTGGTATTTCATCCCCCTTTTAATGGATTTCAACCCTAGCCTTAGTGCATCAATCATTGGTGTTTCTAATTTACTTTCTTTCCTTTTATTATTTGTTTTCCTCCCAATTATTCATATAGATAAGGTTAATGTTAATGAATACAAATGATTTTTGTGTTGTTTTGGTAAGGTAATGATGTGGTTGTTTTTTCTAGGCTTTTAAGGGTGTTTCCTTATATTATGTTTCTTTAAAGTTTTTTTCCTCTTATTTCAACCATGTGCAGTGCATAAGAAATAATTGTTCGTGGTAGGGGATCCTTCATTTCTCATCTAGTTGTATCATGCAGGATTTGGTTTACTCTATTATATTGGTAATATATTATTCACTATTTTAAGTAAGATAGATGAATTATGTTAATTATAATTAAAGGGGACGGGAAAATAAATTTCATCTTTTACCACCTTTAATATTGTTGACATTGTCTTTGTAAGAGCATTATGCCATGATAAAGACCATGTTATTTGGGGGGTTTCTTATTATTCTGGTAGTTGTGACTATAGAACCCTTTTTGAGATTTTTTTATCAACTTTAATGGAATTGGATAGTCACTTTTATTCATCCAAATAATGCGTTACCATGGAAAATTATTTCTTGTCAGAGAATTTCCCACGAACCTGCGGTGATATTTCATCTGAATCAACCTAATAAATTTGGAATAATCTATGTCATGTTTTGTTGTGATGTTTAGTTTTGATATGTTGTGGCTATGTGTGGTTGTGATGTGTAGTGGTTATTTGTGGTTGTAATGTGTTGGGTAGGATGTGATGAGATGTGGGTATGTATGTGGTATTTGTGATGAGGAGGTGGTTTTGGTCATGAAATAGTGGTAGTGTGGGCCTTTTCATTGGGAGAAATATGGGTGGTTTTTGTAATTCAGTGTGTTGTGCTTGTTTCATTGGTGGAAATGGAATAAAATGTTAATGATAAACTTAAATGGAATAGGTTTAAATGGTTGATGAATGCTTTTAAAAACATGGGAAGTCTAGATAAATATGGTGAACATTAAATGTGAAATAAATGGTTTGATTAATGAATGGAATAGAAATGGGAAATATTGTAATTTGATTAATTTGATAATAAATGGTATGATGTGAACTATGACTTATAGATTGTTTTGTGGGGTTTTTCATTTAGTGTTGGCCGCAAAAGTGTCAGTGCTCACGAGGATTGGTGGTGATGTTCGTATTTGGGATTGTTATTTTATTGTCAACCCCTATATTGGGTTATTAAGTGGATATTATATATATTTTTTATATTCATTACTCTTTCTATGTACACCCCACCCATGTTCATCACTTTATGTCAGCAACCAATTTTTTTTGAGTATTTTCCCCGAAATCTCGATGGTGAGGATGGATGGTTGGATACCCACTATTTCATACTCTCTCTTCCATAAAATACTGATATGCATGGAATTAGATAGATAGAATTCCAAAGTTCACTGTAGTGATGTTTGATAAGATGATGAGATGGTTTATAGTGGGGGTTGTTCATTTTAGGTGGGGGAAATGAGGTTGATGTCCTTCATGTGAATGATAACCTATTACACTGGTTATAAGACTTTGGATGTGATTTGATGACCTAAGAGTATTCATGTGAGATGTGATGTGATGGACCAAGTGTGTTCAAAAAGATTTTATATATGTATGTGATGGGATGGCTAGGACATATGAGGTTCACGTGTGAGAATGGAAATTAAGAGGAATGCAGTGTTGGGTTCCATTTTATCAATATGCTTCTCATTATGTTACTATACTTGGATGTGTTATTCTAAATAGTGTTCCATGGTGAGGATGTGATTATTTAGTTGACAGGTTTAGGTGTTTTTGGTTATTATATTTGATCACCGATGCATTAGTATTCTCTTTTAACATGTATATGAGATACACTACTAGAAAACTACTATATACATGGTTTATAACCATGGTTATAGACCCAAAAACCATGGCTCTAGGATATATCCATGCTTTAGATGGTCATGGATCCAATTGGAATGTAAATAGGGCCAAGAATATTTCCATTGTTTCCACCATGGAAATACACTTTTAGCTATAGTTGGAGACCCTAGTAATTAATAATGACAAGGAACACTACTGACACAGTTTCAAACCATGTAAATATGAAAATATCACTAGTTTCAAACCGTGGCAAAACCAATATAGCCACGATTCATAACCATGGCTATTTGTCTAGCTATCCCCAGTATATATCCATAGTCAGAAACCAAGTATATATCCCCTTAAAACCACAAAAAACAACTCTACCCTTATGTACTCAAATTACTACCATGCCGACATCCTCTCAAATAGAACTCAAAATATACCCTTATTTATTTAAAATTCAACCCTTCCATCTTCCACTAAAATAATAATATATCACAAGAATTAAAAAATATTATTTATCACCAACATCCCATAAAATGTAATATAAACATAATATTAACACATCTAGAACTCAGACAACAATATATCACATATTTCACTTAAACAATAATATAAACAGAATTAAAACACTACCATAACTTGAACAAGAATATATCACCAGTTGTACAGGAATAAGAATATAAATTGAATTCAAAAACTGTATAAACTCAAAAATAAATACATAAATATAATAAAATAAAAATTTTAAAGAAAAATTTTAAATCCCAACCAAGATTAAAATGAATAAATATAACTCAAAAACATAAATCCATACCAATAATACAATGTATAAACCGACCTTTTTCACTTAATTCCAACCATTACAGCAGTACTCAATGGATTTATTGTTAACAGCACAGCATTATGACCTATAAAACAATAACGGCCCTAAAATTGTCACATATTGTCACATTATTTTAAAATAATTAACGTTCAAATAAAAACCAAGGGTCATAAATTCTAGTGTCTTCGCAATAATAGGTTCAAAATTAGAAATCATGAGACCAATCTAAAAACATGTTTTATTTAATCTTCATTATAAACTCCTAACTCTTTTTGATGCCATACCCCTTCCATAATAACCTGGGGAATACATGAACAAAGGGATGATAAAAAAGAACAGTATGTGAACAAGGAAAATAATAAAGCATAACACATGTATTATAAGGAAACCATGATGACATAAAAATTATAGGAACACGAATGAGCATATAGAAGTATAACATATAGAACCTTGGATAATGCAATAATGGAATCAGAATAATGTGGCAGCAACATAAAAGATGACATGAGAATTCTTCAAGGATTTTTTCACGTGGAGGTTCACGATTCAAGGCTAACCACCAAGACTATTACACATGGAACATGAGTCATGGCTAACCACCAAGATCTCCTCACATGGTTCATGAGTCAAGGCTAATCACCAAGACCATTGAACATGATGTATCATGATACTACACATTACTGAATACATTGGATCACTATATGGATGCACCCATCATATCATTTTCATTAATATGTGATTCATATAATGAATCATGCATAAGGAATTAAAATTAAACATAATAGTTACCAATGGAAGGAATTGGGCATCATAATCATATCAAAAGGAATATCAAAATATAATATCATAATGGTGTCCATGAAAAAAAAAATTAATTGATAAAAGGATATTAAATAATGAAAACTAGAATATATCATGATAAGTTATGTTAAATTGAAGTGAAAACATGTAAAAATAGTGTTTAATAAACTCTAGAAATAAAACATTTTGGCGTTTCTTAAGGGGAAATTTATATATAAAATAAGAAATAAACCAAGGAATTTTTTCATTATAAAATCAATAATTTTATAAAAATAATTTAGTATTAAAATTTCTTTTGTAGTGTACTTCAAAATGGTAAAAAAAATTAGGAAGTTCCCTTTAATCCTTCTTGCCTATCTAGAATAATTGAGAAGGTAACCATTTTAAAACATGTATACACAATAAAAATATGATAAAGTGATATGGATACATGAATTTGGAAAATATATAGATAATTTATAATAATTATATAAAAAGGGATTATATTGGAGTAAATGGAGAGAAAGTGTAACCTGAAGGAAAAAATGGAGGTTCCAAAAGAGTCACATTCCTTATTTTCGAATGTGTTCAGCACTTGAACTTAATGTACAGGATAATAAAATTAAATCCTTTAGTTTATTAAGTAAGTATATTTTTAACATATATTTTATTTATAATTATTTTAATATGCTCATGTATGTCCTTCTTGATGAGTTGTAAGATGAAATTTCATCATTCGGTATTTTTAAATTCCTTGGTTTTAATGATTTGTTCATTTGTATATGTGTATGAATGTTTATGTTTTGTGGGAATTGTTTTCTATAATTGAACTTATATGTTATTAATTAACTTTCATAATTTTAATTTTTCTTATATATCATTTGGTTGTATGGTTAGTGGATAAATCATTAGATATCCCAGAAATGATAATCATTCAGACTAATTTGGTGGTTTCTTTATCATCATGAATTTGTTTTGTTTTTTTAATATTATGTATATATAATAGTTCCAGAATATTAAATAAGACATATTAAATATTTTATAATATTATTTATCCATTTATATTTTTAATGACGAGACATGAAGGTGGTAATGGAAATTGAAAACTCGTCTTCCTTGAATGTGATAAATAAAGACATCACAGATGATGTTTTCATTTTTAAAACTAAAAGTGATTGGGAAAGAAACGATCATGGATAATTCCATTAACAAAAAAAATTTAGTTTTATGTGAGAAAATGATGTTAAAATTCTACTTGGATTAGGGGAGTTGATAATACCATACAAAATAAATGAAATTGGAATGAAATTTAAAGATAAGGAAAGAGGTTTATACTGCTTGAATTATTCTCCTAGAGAACCTCCTTTAGGAACATGAGTTCAGAATTTTATTGAAACAACATGCTCATAGAAGTGGGTTAGACACGTGGGAAGATATTTGTTAATAATATTTTCAAGACTTGAGGCTTTATAGGTTTGAGGAAAAGTGGTGGTAATGGGTGGTATTTACAGTGGACGAGGGTGGTGTTTTTTTTATTATTTCACTCATTAGTTTATTGTTTTTTATCAAGACTATGAATAGTGTGGATTCATGTCGCTAAATAAAGTAACTAATTCATTTTTTTCGAAAAATTTCACTTTATTCATCGAGCCTCAATAATGACTCAGAAACTCATTTATTTACATTATACCATAAATTATTGGATATCACTATTCACTAAATATTTTACTATTTTAGAAAATACCAAACAATTCCCCCAAACCATTTATATAAATATAGAATACAATAATGGAATACATTCTTTGAGAATAATATTCTAAATATTATAGATTTAATTCTAAACTAAAATTATCATTTACTCAAAAAAATCTAAATTTATAATTATTACTGTTTTTATAACTCTTTGAGAAATTAAATAAGGTCTCATAAAATTATGTTATAGAAATAAGACAAAAAAACCAATTTAGTGGTTAATTTTATGAAAATATATTTTCCTTTAAGACATTACGTTAATTATAATATTGTAAATAAACATTTATGTTTTATAAAAATATCAACACTTAATTTATCATTTTTAAAACATTTATTTTCTTTCAATATGATATAATTATATCATATTTTCACTAATAATACGAATAAATTTTATTTATACATTAATAGTTGAGGTTACTACTCTAATGTTTGGGTTATTATTTTGAAGATTCATATTACTATTCCAAAGGTCATGTTACTATTCTACAATTTTTGGTTCCTTATTTTCTATAAATACTTATTGTTTAATTAATTATTCATTTATAAATTTTGTACGGTGTTATATATGATATTTTATGTGATTTATAATATATAACATAATTATAAAATGGGAATTTTCATTGATAAAATTTGGGGGCATTACATTTTTCTCCCTTATAAAATTTCACCGTCAAATTTCAATTTTCAAACAATGGGGAAAACAGGTTACGCTACTTATAATTCATCACTTCATCTAGTTACCATGTGAAATATTTGTACTTATGGTTATGACATACAAATTTGACTAGGTGAGTGCTCATGTGGCACAAAACCTTGTCTATACAATCCAATATCTTCACTGGCTACTCCTCATAAAAGATATCATTCTCTGACAGTATCTCCTATGAATTTAGTACATGTGAGGGATCTTGTATATACTTACTCAATATATATACATGGAATATATCATGTAATTTAGATATAGTTTTTCGAATTTCTAGTTGATAGGCCCCAACTCCAACATGATCAAGAATCTCAAAGGGGACGATGTACATGGGACATAGATTTCCCTTCTTCCCAAATCTCATCATCCAATTCCATGGAGATATGCAGAGTAATAACATGTCCCCAACCTTAAAAACTAGTTCTCATTGATTATTATCTATATAACACTTCAGTCGACTTTGGGCTACCCATGTATGCTTCTGAATGGTTTTCACCTTCTCTACCATTTCTCCTACCATTTCAATTACTAGTGGGTTATGTTCACTAAATTAATACCATCATGCTAGTTTTATTCATTGTTCCCTTAAAGGTCTTCATATAGAGCCATTTGGATTCTCTAGTGGAAACTATTATTGTAGGAGAACTGGACCAGAGGTTGTTTTTGGTCCCATCTTCTATTGAAGTCCATACAACATGCCCTCAATATGTCTTCTAGTGTCTGAATATTCCACTAAAATTTTCCATTAGTTTCAAGATGACAGACCATACCGATGTTTAGCTCAGTGGTTAGAGAATATTGGAGTGTTTTCCAGAATATTGATGTGAATTTCATATCTGGATCAAGTAAAAAATATAGTTCTACTCCATGCATCCTCGCCACTTCTATGATGCATTTTCATGGAAGTTTATTTAGGGTGATGTCCTCTTAAATTGTGATAAATTGAGAAGTCGTTTCAAGACTATATATATCAACCCATATAACATTGTTTCATCAGGATGTCTTTACAAGTATGGTGATAATGTCCATGGTGATATTTTCCCATTTCCATGTTGGTATAGCTAGTGGTTGCATAATCACTTTTAAAGTTTTCCTTTTATACTTCAATTGGTGACACACTAGAAACATTGATCATTTCATGGTTCCCTTTAGACAGTTCCCCCGATGCTTGTTCCAAAAATATTTACCCTTAAGGTGTTGGGTTGTCATTCTATCATGGAATTTATCTATTGATCATCCCATGTTAAACTCCTTTTTCAATTTTTTCCTTCATGCCCATGAGACCATAGAGAGTCTCTCTTCTCCATTTCGACCTTAAGGGTAAAATGGAAAATTTCCTCGTAACTATTAATGTCTTCAATCACCAGTTCTTTTTTTAGAGTCCACATTAGTCTGCTAAAGAAGTGATATTCATTCGTTAGATGTTGTTGACATAGATGGAGGTATATCGTGTAAGTCTTGTCCACTTTTCTTCATATTACCTGATAGACTAGTCTTCCTTTTTCTTCAATATGAGGAACTCTCTATCTATCTTAAGATGAATAATTTGGGGAAAATATTAATTGAAAACTATCATCATGATATATTTTCATTCCATGGAATCAATTTCCTCCTTGGAATTTGTGTTCTGTTTTAGTTTCCTTCACTGATCATCTTCCCCATAAAAAAGACATACTACCAGTACAATTTTATCTTATTGTTAGCACTAGAGGACAGAGAATATATTTTCAATAGAGAAACTCTACTATTCTCGGAGGATGGTATTGGAAGATCCACTAAAACAAGGAGGCTTTTTTCATAAAGGATTTGACTGAAACTTTCTATTTATTTGGAGGAGGGTGTTTAATGTGATTCAAGTTATTATTAGTAACTTGATCCAGTTCAAAAAGTACTTTCATGAGTTCTTGAGAACATGTTCCCAACATTTTTGGAATTTCATTAGGTAAAACGTCACATTTCCTATCAAATTTATTGTTGGAACTGGTTATCCTATTCCCATCCATTAATTAAGAAAATGAAAGTACAATTAGGGGGCCTGATTTCTCAAATAATAAGAATATAAAAAAAAATATTAAACCTAGAATGATACACTTTTAAAAGAAAATTATATCCTAATTTATTATTCACTAAGTTTCAATTTAGGCTACACATGGTGATATAATTATCCCTAAGGTTATTACTAAAGTCCTCTAGTCCTAATCACCAAAATTAACTAGATCATGCTCTGATTCCAACTATAATGGTCATGGCCTTTTAAACATATTGTTATATTATTTTAAGAACAATTAACCTTCACCTACAAACCAAGGATTATAATGTGTACCATATTGGTAAGATTAGATACATAATTATAAATCAGAAACCAAAATAAAAACATCTTTTATTTAATCTTTATAATGATCTCCTAACACAATTTTAACCCTTGCATCTGTATAGGATAGAATGTGGATTACATGAACAAAGAAATGATATAAAAATTCTAGTAAGTGAATAAACATATGAATAAAGAAAATCACATGGGTTATAAGGAAAAACATGATGAGATACAAAGTCATGGAACATGAATAAACATATAGAAGTATAACATATAGAAAACGGGATCATATAATTATAGAGTCATAGTAATTTGGATGAAATATAAAACATGAAATAAATATGATTCAAGGATCATTTCACATGGAGGATAATGATTTTAGTCTAACCACCAATATCATTTCATAGGGATCACAAGTCAAGGATAACCACTAAGATTGTTGAACATGGATGAAGAGTCGTGGATGGCCACCAAGACCGTTGCACATGACAACTAATGGGACTATACATTGACCAATGGATTGTAGAGCAATCATGGTGAACCCATCATACAATTTTCATGAATATGTGTTCCACATAAATAATCATACGTAAGGTATCAAACATAAACATAAAGGTTACCCACGGAAATAATTGGGAATCATAATCATCTCAAAAGGCATATAAAAAGGAATACCGTAATGGTGTCTATGAAAGAATGAATTTTAATCTTACATGGACATTAATATGGTAAAATATTAATAGACTATTATAACTGAGGTCAAACTGATGTGAAAACACGTATAAAGTTTGTTTTAGAAACATTAGAAATAAAACATTTTTTTGTGTTTTAAGGAAATATTTTCATGATTCTATAAAATAGAAAAGGATTAATTGTTTTCATAAAACCATAAATAAAACAAAAAGTTATTAAAGATAAAATAAATGATTTTATAAAAATAATGGTTGATTAAAATAGATTATGGAGTGTTCATGAAAATGGGTAAGAAATTGAGAAGTTCCCTTTAATCAGGGTTTCTTGTGGGAAATAATTGAGAAGGGAACTATTTTGAAGCATGAATATACCCATAAAATAAGGATGAACTGATCTGGAAAAATTATTTTAAACATATAAGTAGAATTTAAAAGAATAAAATAAAATTAAAAATAATTTCACACTGTGCAAAAGAGAGAGAAAGCATAACCCAATGAAAAAAATGGAGATTCGTAAAAAATCTATTACCATATATCAAAAAGTGTTATTCAATTGAACATAATGTCCTAGATAATAAAATTAAATTCCTTAATTAATTAATTAAGAATAATTTATAAAATAATTTTATTTATTATAACTTTATAAAGTTCATTTATTGCCTTTTTTATGAGTTATAATAAACAATTTTATCATTCGAGAGTGTACATTTCCCTGGTTTTCATGATCGGTACATTTTTATTCATGTACAAAAGATCATGTATAATGGGAATAGTTGTAGATAATTGAAATTATATATAATTAATGAACATAATATAGTTTTTTTTCTTATATGTCATTTGTTTAGATGTTTTTTTGATGAATCATTAGATAAAATCATTATGTTAATTGTTTAAATTAATGTTTTGGTTTCACGATCACCAAGAACTTGTTTTGTTCTATTATTAAATACTAAGTATATATACTGGTTATAAATCATTAAATAATGTTTAATTCAAATATAATAATCTATTTAAATTATAAAAATATTTTTATGACCATCCATGATGGTGGTGAAAGAAATTGAAAACTCATCGTCATTGAATGTGATAAATTAACACATCATAGACGATGTTTTCATTTCAAAAACAAAAATGGGAGGGGAAAGAAATTATGATGGATTATTTCATTAACCTAATAAAATTATTTTATATGTGATGTATAGGAGTTATCATTCCAATAGTATAAGGGTAGGTGATGAGATAATAAGAAAAGAAAATAAATTGGAAAGGAATTAAAAGAAAAAGAAAGAAGTTTTTACCTCTTGAATTCTTCTCCTCACGAACCTCCTTAAGGAAAATTAGTTAGGTTTTTTATTTAGACGAAAGGCTCACGGAAGTGGAGGATATACTTGGGAATATGGTTTGAATTATTTTTACATGATTCAAGGCATTATATGAGTGAGGAAAACAGGTGGTATTTGTACTGAAGGAGAGGGGTTTTTTTTATTTTATTCATTAGTTTATATTTTTTGCTCAATCCTATGAATAGTGTTGATTATTATGACCAAATATAGTAACTAATGCATGTGAGTTAGACCCAACATCCACTTTCAACATCTATGACTCAATCATGACTCAAAAATTCTTTTATTTACCTTATACTAAAAATTATGGTGTTTCACTATTCACCAAAAAACAAACTATTTTGAAAAATCTAAAAAAATAACCCTAATCATTTTTTAATTTGTAGAACTCTAAAATGGACTCCATTTTATGAAAATAATTTTCTAAATCAAAGGAATTTAATTTTTAGTTAAACACATCATTTACTTACAAAAATGTCGATTATAATGTTATAACTAATTGTATAAAAATTTGACAAATTATTTAAGGTCCCGTAAAATTATGTTATAATCATAAGACAAAAAATATTATGAGTCTATTTTTTGAAAAGAAAATTTCTATTAAACCATTATATTAATTATAAATTGAGAATAAACATTTATGTTTTATAGTTTTACCAACACTTAATTTATCATTTTAAAAACATTTTTTTCTTATACTATGATATCATTAAATCATATATTAATTTACAAGATGAATAAATTATATTTATACCATCATAGGTGAGGTTACTATTCTACTGGTCAGGATACTATTCATAAGGGTAACATTACTATTCTATAATTCATGGTATTGTTTTAATGGTTTAGGTTCATTAATTTATATAAATACTTTTTATATAATATATTATTCATTTATAAGGTTTTTATTGTGTTATATATTTGATTTTATGTTATTCATACTCGATAACATAATTATAATAAGGTAATTCTCATTGATAAAATTTTGGGTCATTAAAAAGAACCAAAACAACATGAATTGATAATGTATACCCAAAATGTACTACAACATAATCTTTAAACCAACACCAGAAAACCCATAAAATCATACATTTATTAATGAATTCAATTTTTTAAAATTTTCATTTATTTATTAATCAAAGTTTTTTATGTAATCATTCTAAAATTATTTAAATTACAATAATAAAAAAATCATCTAGTCTATTTTACATTCATGAATTTATAGACATAGAATAACAAAAATATCTCTCTTTTTGGGCCTTGTCTATCTTATACAACCTTACCACCTTTCATTCTTAGGATAAATTTATTTTTTATGCTCCATGGATCTGTAATCCTCATGGGGTCATTCTTAACCCTTTAATGATAGAGTATGAACCTTGGATATAATTCAGACATTTATTTTATGAAGTCCTAAGGTAATTATTTTAATATCCTAAATGGATAGAATAAGACATATTCATCTTGTTAGGGGTGGTTTTTTTATCCTTTACAGTATCTAGTTATGTGTTTCAAAGGTTTCTTAGAAGTGATTGATTTAGTTTGTTCATGAAGTTTGGATAACATATTCAATGGGTAATGTTTTAAAATGAATGTTTCTTTCATCGGTGAGTTTATTGTTTTTTAGGTGATGTCCTATAGCTTTGTGGTGTTGTATCCTCAGAGTATCTATTTTTTATAGAATTTAGGTCTTTATTTCGAACATTTTTTCAGAATTCATTTCCTTTAGTGGAGGTATTATTGTGTCTGTCTTGTAATGACCTATGATGGAGGTTAACAATAGAATGGTCGCATAGGTAGTGTTTAATAACGACGATTCAGTCTTGTGACTTGTTTTTTCAATTCTTTTTGTGTTTTTATAGTATTGGATGAATTTGGATGATATAATTGCTTCATCCAATAATAAAAAGTTCACTATGGGAAGAGGTTAACATTGGTGGTTAGTGAGTAGGGTTTTGGAAGGTACATCTCTTAAGTCTTTGCTGACAGTTTGGCATGTGCCATGTCGTAATATCTTGAGAATTTCATGGATTAAGGGAGGGTTGGTGCTCTAATCTTATAACCCATGACCTACGAACCATGTTTTTTTCATTTTATAGTTTTAATTTTTCAATAGTTTCTTGTTTATTGGTCTTTAGGTGAATTTATGTCTTGAGAATTTTTTTGGTTTTTGTATTCATTTTTTCATAACCAAAAAACATCACTTTAAATCTCTACTCAGATAGAAGAACTCAAATAGAACTCAAACATTGAATCTAACAACATAATAAAAAATGAAAATAAAATATAAACAAAACTCACATAGAATGTGATATGTATCACAAAAATTAAATCATTCTCCCAGATAAACAATACAAAATTTCAATATCAATATCATCAGAATAAAAAAAATCATGATAAAATTCAAGGTATAAAGAAATAAATAAATTTACATCTAAAATATAACTAGATATTAGTATGACCTAAACCATAATGACCCTAATCATCTCTTACAAAAAAATGAACATTGTTATTTCCTCCTCTCAACCATAATCATCATCATCATCATCATGCACGTCAACATCAGTATTGGCATATACTACTAAATCAGTGGTAGGAGTAGAAGTATCATCATAAACAAAATGAAAATAGATGATAATTAATTTAATTAATGAAAACATACAATTGTTATAGACATATTAAATGAAATTTTTATTTATTTATATGTACATTTATTCATAAACATATTTTATATAAATCATTTTTAATTTTTACAAGTATTCCCCGGAGAATTTTCATTGGAATCAGTATCATAGAATTTGGGTTAGAATTGTTTTTAGATATGAAATCTTAACAAATTTGTAAAAATTTCATCCCATATATTTTTTTTAGTGGATAAATTATTTATTTAACTGTATACCTATGTTTAAAATGAAATGTAAATTTCATAAATGATTTAACTATTTTATTTTTCTTGATTGGACATTTTAGAAAATTATAGAATTATAAAAGATTAAATGAGGATCTTTATTTGGAAACTATGAATTAGTATGATATATTAGAACAAGGTAAATAAAAAAGAGATTATAGAAAAATGGCTGGAATCAGTTTTCTTGATAGTTCAATTCCAAAGAAAAAAATTCTTGATTGTATATAAAGATTTTTTTCATAAGATTTAACTACTTATATATCTTAAAACCATAACATACCCCATTTATTCTATTTTATATGTAGAGGACCAACATAAAATAAATGTTAAATAATTATACTTCCTATTGATGGATTACCAATTTGTTTAGCTACCACTTAATATAATGATAAAATTAAGAGTAACTATAACTCTCAAAAAAGTAAATGAAATATAAATATAAAATGAAGGTTTATTTAACACTCAAAGATTACTGAATACACAACCCACACTCTCTAGTTTAAAGAATTTCAGCACATATGATTTAACTAGATAAGGAAAAAATCAATAATAGTATTGTTAAATTTATTATTATTTTCAAAAAACAATATTTTTTTATTACCAAGAGGTAAAAAGAATGATGTAACACTTCACATTTTCCCTATGTGAAGAATATCATTGGCTCAAGGTCATCACTTAGTATCTTCAATGACGGTCACTTAGTAATCACTATAGATAGTGTTAAAATAATTCTAAGAACTCACCTATATCTAAGAAATGATTTTAGAACATATTTATTTATATTGTCTGAATTTTTTTAAACAAATATTACCTTGTAATCTAAAACAATTCAACAAAACTAACATATCAACTCATGTTTTGATGAAAAAAATTTAAAATTCATTCACTAATACATCAATACCTAAAAATAAATATAATGTGAATGGAATATCATTGAATGAGTTTTCAATTTACAATTCAGTGATAAATGAAATAAATTATCAAATAGCATTAAGAACAATCTTCCCTCTTGAAAGAAGATCCTCATTCTTAGGCTTCTGAATAGATTCAATCCATCCTCACTCTAAAACTAAAGTAAATACAATGATTTATATCAAATAAAATAATAATATTTTATATTAATTAACACTAAAGTATTAAAAAACCATTTAACACTTGTTTATAACACAAATATGGAATTTTTTAATCATAAATTGTTGTTTTGGGAATAATTGATGCCCTATTTGGAAAAAAGAGGCTCAAATTGGGTTGTGGGTCAGATATGTTATTTCTAATGTTTTGTAATACATAAGTGGTTAATCTATTTTTCGGTTTTCATAAGTTCCAAAGAAGGATATGTTTTTGAAGAAACCCCCCTTTGATGTGGACTTAATTTGTGCATGTTAACATGCTTGGTGAAATAATGTCCAAAAGAAATCACAGTGGCCTGATGAAGTCATATAATATGAGTTTTGGTCATATTTAGCAGAGATTCGAGAGTACGATGGTAGTTTTTTTAGGTTTTATAGGTTTGTGAACCTTTTTAACGTCCAAATCATAAGGTACATCGTATATTTCGAAATTTTTGTCTGAGGATAAATCTTTGTGTTCCAATAAATTCATAAAGTTTATTTTAGATTTTTTTAAGGATATTGTCCTTGAATTAATATGGTTCACTGGGGAATTTTCCTAGTCTATTTCACAAATTTTTTAATTTTCATTATGGAGAATCATAATGCTCATTGCGTTTTTGAAATATGTAAGTCTAGAGTAAATTCTAAAGAATATTTGTAAGGATTATTATCTTAATATTTCACAAAATAGAATCTAACAGAGAAGTAGAAAATTATTCAATTAATCATAAAATTTTACTAATAATTATGTAAATTATGTTATGAGAAAATAAATTTGAATTTGAAGTAAAACTATATTGCATGTTTAAAAGTAATCTAAACCATGGATTTTGGGGTTTTGGAAGTCACATCATTGGTTAGAATAATAGCCTTTCACTTGTCTATTTGAATGAGGACATTGCAATCTATAATAGATATCTTGGTCAAATTTGAATGAATGAACCTGATAATTTTTTTAGGTATTTTAATGCCATGATGTTCAGTTTTTTACTATGAGAATTCCAGAGGTTTGTATAGTCCTTCGTGTGAGAATAAAGATTCATATTGAAATAGTTGAGACACAGTCTAGTGACACACAGAGGGGGGGATGAATTTGTTTAGACTAGTGATATAAATTTTTGATGTATGAAATTTAAAAACTAGAAATAAATAAATTCAATCATGAATGGCCATCATTTTAGATATGTTGGAGTTAGTCACCATTGTGAACTGTGATTTATTGCGTTTTTAGTGTCATTTGGGACAATGCGGTAATAGTAAAAACATTTCACAAATGATTAAAAACAATTGTGGGGATTTGTATAAAATATCATCATTTTGGTGATAAGTAGTGTTAATGAAGTGTGGAGAGGGTGTTGTCATGGTTGTTGGGAAGTTCATTGGTTTCGATGTGGTAACAACAAGACAAAATCATTGATTTATTTCTATGATTAAATGTACATTTTAATATTAGAAGATGAAATTTTTCAATATATTTGTCTGTAGAAACCTCTCAGAGATTGAAATAATCAAGATGTGGATGTTGTGATTACCCATGGATTGTTACTGTTAGTGAACTTCATGGTGGGTCTGTTTTTCCATACCCGTGGATGGGTGAGTAAGAACATTAATATTAAAGAAGATATAAGGATCTTCTCGTTATCTTTTGGAAGATTATGTTGGTGTTTTTTAGTTGTATTTTTTTTTTGGGAAAACCCAACCAATGAGTTTTGATATTTTTAGAGGGAACCCAGACTGTTTGAATGTAGGACGTGGCCATGAAAACCATAGTGGTAGTCCCCGGAGTTTTTGTTCAATGTATAGATGACCTACACAACTATAAATTCAAGTAAAAGAATGGTAGAAACCACCAATGTTATACTCTCACTTTTTTAAGTATCAATATTACATTGACATGGCTCTAACACCAATTATTAGATCGAAATGTTTATAAAGATGGGGAAATACAAGAGGGGTGAATTATAAATTTAAAAAACATCATTTTTATACATAGAATAAAACTAGTTTAACAAAATTAAACAAATAATATTCAAAAACCACTTTTTATTTAAAATAATAACTGGACGGGAATCTGGGTCTGATGGACAAAGTATCATAATTAGTAGGTTACGATAAGTATTCCACATGTCGTAATTGAAATTAATCGTATTCATAGTAAGAAAAATATTTAATTAGAGAAATAATACAATGGATTTTAATCACAAGGTTTATGATGAATAGAGAAAAACAATTAATGATTCTATCATAAACCTTATAGAATTGTACTGAGTAAATAAATTGATGGTAATCAAAAAAATAGAAATTAAAAATATCATAATAACAGAATATAGAATAAAAATTAATATATAAAATATCTCACTATCTATTACAAATGCAGTGAAAAAGTAGAAAAAGTAAATGAATAAAATTATTCTAATCTAAAGATAAGGGTATCGAATAACCTAAAATAGAGTTCCCTTGATTTAAAATTTCAAGAATGTCTGTCTTGCTCAAGCTAAGGTAATTCTTCGATATGATGATCGACCTTTGTATTTCTTTTTAGGAATAACCTCAATCAAGAGGGTGATCAACACCTGAGTCTTCCTAGCCTTATAATCCATCGATACACAAAATATGGGCACCACTATGTTCGTATACAATGAATCCCTCAATCATAATCACAACGATCGACATCACACAAAGAATAAAACTCTTGAAGAATACAAGTATGTGGAACAAGTAGTTCACTACATGTGTAGTTTATTGTTTTCGCATGTTATAGTAATTTGGAAAATCTCTCACAGAGTGTCAAAAATTTTTGGTGGTGAGATCCTTTAAATGACCTTGTATTTACAGGCCTTCATTTCAATGGTTTTCTTTATCTCTGATGGTAAAATTCTCTCCTAAAATTTTGGAGGGACATGGACACCTAAAACTCCAACTATCATCTTATAACTGAAAGAATTTTATCATTTTAAAATTTTATTGAAATAGAATACCTGGAATCATTTTTATTTAAAGGTTTTTCATTCAATACAATGCAGTTTTCTATATTTCGAAAACAAAATGAATACAGATCTAATCATTTTCAATACGAGATTAGGTAATATTTATTTCTTTACAAAAATAATGTTAGTACGAAAAATAGACATTTTGTATGATAAAAATAATATTTGGTTTTTATGAAAGAAATAATATCTAGGTTCGTTATGATAATCATAAAATGAATCGTTTCTGCAAGACTCATTAATATGATTATTATAGTATTCATATGAAACAAAATCATATTGATAAAATATAAAAGAAAAATAATGAAAGTATGGTAAAAATATTATATGAATATATTCTTAAACTAATATTAATATAAAATAGATATTAATTAAGTATTTAATAAAGATTTTGAGATTTCCAAAACAAAAGGAATAGTGAAGTCTAAAGAATACTTTTGACTCAAAATATCCCCCTTTTTGGAAAGCACAAACCATGTGTCTAAAATTCAAAATTAATATGAAACAAATGGGATTCCAAATTAGTTTTAAATAACAATTGTATTCAGAATTAAGCACTTATACTTAACTCCCTTTGTGTTTCAATACTCTTTTGAATATAATGGTGAATATGACTAACTCCAACTTCGGATAACAAAATCCATGAGGATTATATTCTACTTAAAAAAATTACTCCCCTAACTAAATGTATTCTCCTTCTATTATTATCATTGTCCTCTTCTCCACTATCAAATACATTCTCCCTATTTATAAATAATTCTCCCCCTTTCAGAATTACAAGGTAAAGCCGTTTAAAGAATAAAAAAGGGTTAGAGGGACAAAAATACACTAAGTAATAAAGAATTAGGTCTTCTAGAATAAGTGACAAAAAATTCATCCAAAAAATGGAAAACAATGAATTAAATTTTTTTTAGAACTCATAGTCATTCATTGATGTTTAAAAAATACAAAATGACTTAGAAAAGATATTATTTATTGTCCTTATTTAAGAGATCAATGACAATTTTATTCATTTTATTGAATTGTTTCTTGCCATCCATTAGCTTATCAGGATATTCCTTCTGGGATAAAAAAATTTCTTATTATTCTCCAAAAAACTATTCTTGGTTATAATTGTTTTCCTCCTTTGGTTGTATATTTTCTACCAGAGTACAAATATTGACTTCCTGGGATTTTATTTTTTGATCCCGAACATCAACTCTATCAGTTAGCAATACATTTTGAATTTTCAAATTTATTATCTCATATTTGTAAACAATTATCTTTGAGACTTCAGATTGAATTATATTCAGCTTGTTTTTAATCGCTTTCGATTCTTCATTTTGATAATCATATGATCTTCTAACATCTTTAATTTTTTAAGCAGTATCACTAGGCAATTTGATGAATGCAACTATGACTTAATTCACAATCATTATAATATCTTCAATTCAATTTTATAATGTTTGATATTTGTACCTAATTTATTTTCCAACTTCACTTCTTTATTGCAACCCATTCTATGTTCCTTAGTACTTTCATTAATCCCTTTGAAATCATCCATAAGATTTATCAGTCTTTATTCTAGAATCTTGATTGAGTCCTATATTTTGTTTTGGTAATACATACCCAAATTAATTTTCCTTCAATCCTTGGGAAGTATGAAATTTCATTTTCAATTCTATTTAGAGATTGAACAATGTACTGATCTATTTTCAAAGAGATCGTATTGTTTGAATTATTGAATTTCTCATAATATGGAATCTCTTCACTATGAGTTTTGACATCCATATTATCCAAATTAGGATTCTCATCTTCATCGGATATGGTTTCTTCCACTTTATCTGAGATATGAACGACTTTATTCCTGAACGGCCCGATGGCCTTAATATTTATTAATTTTGGATAACCCCCTTTCAAGGGATGAGGGGGAACCCTTACAAGGCTCGTAGGCTCTGGGATAACATACCTCGTAGGCTTTATAATATTACATGACCTGAAGGTCCTGGGGAATTCAACCGGAATATCTACAGTGAACTACCCCTCCCCAGTATCCATATCGTGATAGTAGCTCTCCACCTTCACATGGTCGTCTAGATAGAATTCCCATGCAAGAATATGATAGTCCTGAAGTCATAGCCTTACCTTATCATTCTGAAAAATTTATTTGGCTCTCCTCTGTTGAGTGTACCTTCTCTGAATCCATTTTCATGATGTTTCTTATGAATATCTTACTGGTATTTTATGGAATTGAGATTTTTCTTCCAAACCAACATCCTTATCATTTTCATCTTTTCTTCATTTTTATCTTCCTACTTTTCTTATTTTTCCATTCCCTATTTTTCCTCATCTTCATTTATTTCATCTTATTCACTGTGATACTCATCTATTTCTCTCATTTCACTATCTTCATGATCTTCTAAAAAATATTTTTGAGTATCCTTTAAAGGATCCAATTCTTTGCCAACTTTTTATTCTTATTTCGCATGTATTAGACAGAGGGAGATAGAGATTTAGTTATCACGGTTTCCCTGATGATTTTTCGAGCACTAGCCTTTTCTACTACTTTTAAAAAATCATCAATATCAAAAATATCGTGCTTTCTATTTTTCAACATCTTTGTATTCTCATCAACATTGGGTGTTTCTTTAGTCAAATTTTTTTCAGCTGGGGCTTCTGTTGGATTAACACCAAACTATGGGTCTCTTTCTATTATTTCAACATGATCTTTTCCCCATTTCACATATATTTCATCTGTTACTTTCTTTTGCTTATTTTTTTAGCCTCATAATCCTATATGGAATTCTATTATTTCTTAGGATCAATCACCACTATGTTTTTTGGAATACCCTTACTTCCTAAAATTATTTCTTTTGGAGCTTCAGTTTAAACAACTTTGATAATCATTTTTTATTCAGAATCCAAATGTAATTTAGACCTATTTATCATTTATTCACTAATCTAAGAAAATTTTAAATTTATTAGCACTGTCTTGGGTGGGAGATTATAGGAATTAAAACATTCAAAAGTAAACTTACTCAAAATACAAAGAAATATAACCAGCTGAGACTTAATATCTCCTCACATAAGACTGATGATGGTTATAAAAATATAACACATCGAATTCAGTTTCCTCATATTAACCAAATAATCATGGATGAAGACATACGAAACCTTCACAGTTTCTCTATCACCTTTTATATAAATTAGAAATCCTTTCATCCAGAGTGTTGTAAGTCAATTCTACACTGAATGATTATTATTTTTCCTTATGTCTTCATTAATCTCAAAAATATATATCTCGGTTATGTCTTTATTGAAGGTTCCTTTTACTTTTGGCATCTTGCGAGAAGGATAAAAGGCATTGTCTTTGTATGGTACACCAATAAAATGTGTGGTTTGATTCTATGATATATTAATCTCTATAATATATTGAAAAGGTAACTTTTAAATAATTATCAATATTCACAATACTGTAAAATTTTATATCCTCATCAATGATAAAATAATCTTGATGAATTTTAGGTTTCTCTTCACAAATAGTTTCTCATTCTTGGCATGGAATAATTATTTTCAATGATTAATCAGACATATCATAAAACTATTTACTAACTAACATTTATTTAAAAATCTTTATAGCTAATAAATATTTCATGCTAACAAGATTATTTAATTTTTAATACATGGTGCATGAGGTTTTAGTTGATTCTGACATGATTACGATGAGAAACTTTGGGCATAAAAACATTAGAATCAGATACTTGATGGGAGATATAGTTTTTGTACAAAAAAGATATATATGATGTGGGATTGGGTGGGGTCTCTTTATATAGGTGAAGAAATATTAACTTTGATCATTTATGGCTCATATTACATCAAAAAAGATCCAAATGTGGAAAATATTATACCTCTTGAGGTTTTTAAAAAAAATAAAATAATCGATTTTTCATATTCATCATGAATCCGATAATGTTTTGAAACAAATAAAATTAGAAAAAAAAATTTAATTACAAACAATTATAAATGGAAAAGAAATTATAAGATATTAAAATTCCCTTTCAAAGTCTCATGATAGATCTATTGGTTTTGATATGTTTTTCTATAAAAATTTTGAGTAAGAAATCAATTTTAAAAAATTGAGTAGGAGAAGATGTAATTTGAATATGATAAAATTTTGTGTAGAAAATTTTTTATTACAAAAAAAATATGAGTATGAAATATTTTTAATAAGAAACATTTTGAGAATGAAAAAATCATAGTAAAAAAATGTTTGTGTCAAAAAGTTTCTGAGTGAGACAAAAACTTGAGTTTGAAAAATATAAGGGTATGTAAAAATTATGATAATGAAAAATTGTTGGGTATGAACATTTTTTAGTACGAAAAATATATGCATTCCACAAAAATATTATTTTTACAATGAAAAGAAATCAATTTCAATCAACTGTACCCCCCCCCCCTTTAAAAAGGGGTAACTTAATATAAGGATATGATCTAAACAATAAGTAGATATGAATTATTACTTTAGAGTGATTATTCCATGATTATATTTAATATATTCAATTCTATCAGAAGGTAATTGTTTTTTAAAAATATCAACGAATTGTTTTTTCGTTCATATAAATTGTAAAATTATATCTCTTTTAATTTTTTTATCCCTAATAAATTGATGTCTAATATCTATGTTTGTTTCATGTGAGTGATTTTTAGGGTTTTTACATAAATCAATGGCACTAGTGTTATAAAATACTATTTTATTTTTCATAAAAAACATGACATAATCAATGTTTGTGTTGCATCCACAACGCTTGAGCACAACAACTTCAAACATCTATATATTCGTCTTCTGCAGTGGAAGGTGATACTGAGTTTTTTTCTTACAAGACCAAGAAACTAATGAATCACCTAATAAATGTTAAGTTATGGATGTTCTTTTTCAATAAATTTTACAACCAACAAAGTCAACATCTAAAAAATTTCAAAATCATTTCCAGTAGAATGGAATAGTCCTAAATTCATAATTCCCTTTAAATATAGAAAAATTATTTTCATAGCTTTTATATAAGATTATTTTGAATTTTTTTTGATACCTTTCACATAAGAATATTAGAAAAATTAATTCCATATTAAAAGCTATTAATTGTAGTAGTCTTCTTATCGTAACACTGAACATTGTTTGATTTGAAGGACCCTGTAACACCCTGAGAGGGGAGGGTGAACCAGGGTTTCAACTTTTTCTTTTTAAAGTTGTTAATCTTGTCCCCACATTGGTAAGAACTTGATAAATATTTCAAAAAAATGAAATCATTGAGATGAAACAATAATTTTACATTGTTCACCGCAAATGGCTACGTCCACGAAGCATACACCAACAGTGTGCCGGTCGTACCTAAACCCACTAATATTTAAAAATTTTAGGATTACAAGATTCGGTCATAATTACTCTATTCCAGGCACACTTCCTTTACAAAGTTTCTTGGATATCTCACAATGTTCCCCAGATCACTTCCCTCGACTCCCCTTAGCTCACTACCTTTTGAGAATTCAAATTCAGTTTATCGATATGAAGGTCGCCTCAATATATTTTCATTACAGTCTTTGTCTCTGTTCAGCATCAGACACTAATTGCGTCAACTTCCTGAATTGATGCACTTGGAAGCACAGAACCACTAAACCATATATTCAGAACATGTATTTCACCTACACTGACAATTACATGGAACACCTACACAATGCACACAAGATATTAGTTTTGGGCACAAGATAATCCTTTGCATGTAAGATACCAAATTGGTGCCTATGATTTTTTTTCTGAGCCAAAATATTTCTGGTAGCTACAACCTATATGTGAAACTTCACCTTTTACACGCAACCTCAGCTTTTACGCACAACATCACCTTTTACGCACAACTTCACCATTTACGCAGAACATCACCTTTTACATGCAGCTTCAATTTTTCTATGAAACTGCGAATTTTTTGCTCAACTAATAATTTTATTCATAACTACATCTTTTCGATGAAACTTCCTTTTTCAACAATTTTTACACATAATAGATCATGGATTTTATCTAATTCTCTAGTCGTACTGAATGAGGGGGTCACCACTTATTTATAGGCGTCGCTGACCCCCATGTGAAAAACCCACCGTGTCGCGCAAAAACTCCCATTCTGCACATTACAATATTTTTGCACACCACTCCAATATTTTTTGCACCTTCCCCTTCCAAGAACACATCTCTCCATTTTTCAATTTTCAGGCCCAAAATTTTTTCAAACACTAGAAAACTGCTCCACCTTCAGTACTATTATCCTTTTGAACTATATGATCCCTTTACTGGAAAACATTATGAACTTCCAATGAGGATTGAAAAAAAACAAACCGTACTCTATTTACTATGTAGAACAGTCATGGTTCCAATAATCTCACCCTTTGGGTTTGTTAGAAATCACCAGATAAATTCAATAGAGAACAAGCCCCAAGAAAAACCAAATCTCAATAATCAACACAGCCAACACTCTAAGTCTAAGTCGACAATGATCAGTGTAGAAAACAAGAGGGGAACCCTAAATTGGGTTCCCATGTTTTGGAATTCTTAAAGATTCACAAGATATTCCCTTACTGTGTCACATAATCATTACATGACCTAAATGTATTCCTTCTCCTCCTAACACTGAATTCTCATTCTGTCATAGAAGAATTACATGTCCAATGTATTTCTTCATATCCTATCACCTAATTCTCATCATTTCATAGAATCATTACATTTCCAATGTATTTCTTCTCTTCCTAGAAATGAATTCTCATTGTGTCATAGAAGCATTACATGTCCATCACATGTCTTGAATTTATTCCTTCTCCCCCATTGAAAATAAACCCAAAGAACTGTATTCTTTAATTGTATAGCTAAAATTACCCCCAGGATAGTATCTCCCCCATAAACCTGCATCACATCCACAAACAGCTTAAAAAATTTAACATAACTCCGTAGATGGGAATTTAGTAACCTCCTTATGCATTGGGAGGTGGCTGAACACTAAGGTTCAATTGATGTTTCTCAAACAGAGCCGCTTACAGTGGCTGGGTTAGGATATCATCAACTTTCTCACCAGTTCCCACATGATCCATTCTAATCATGCATTGTTCAGATTTTTCCTTGACAAAGTGATTTCTGATTTCAATAAGTTTTATATGAGAATGATTAATATGATTCTTTGTTAGATCAATTATGCTCTTGTTATCACAGTAAATCAAAATTGGTTGTTTCACCTCACCACCAATATCTGTCATTTGTTGCTTCATCCATAGTAGTTGAGTGCATGCCTCTATAGGGGAGATATACCCACCTTCAGTAGTACTATGAGAAGTACATTCTTGTTTATTTCTCAAACATCCAACACATTTCTACCCAATAAATAATGCTCCACCACTTGTGGACTATTTTTCCACTACATCTCGAGCCTAGTCAGCATTAGAAAACACTGATAATTCACTATCCCTTCCTACAAGTAAGTATAACAAATAATTTAGAGTACCTTGAATCTACGTCATTTTTCTTTTTACTGCAATCTTATGTTCTTCCTTTGGATTAAAATGAAATCGGGTTGCTAATCATGTTTCAAAGACAATATCAGGTTGGGTCATCGTTAGGTATAGTAAGATTCCAATAATCATCTTGTACATGGTTGGATCAACATAGGTCCGATCCACATGCTTTCAAATATTGGTTCTAACTGAAATCGGAGCTGACATTTGTTTGGAGTCAAGCTTATTAAATTTCTTCAGTTTCTCTCTTTCATACATTTCCTAAGAAATGAAATTGTAATACATCTTTTGAATCTCCTGTATCCACATGAAATATGTGATCTCCCCAATCAGAGAAATTTCAAATTCTGATTTCATGTGATTAGAAAATTCATCCAGTATTTTCTTCCGGTTTCACCCAAATATAATTTCATCAACCTAAACAAGAACCATGAACTGATCTTTCGAAGAGTTATTCACATAGATATTGTGATATACTCCTCCTCTTTTGACTTCCAGCATTATGAGATAAGAATCTAGCTGGGAATAAAAGGCTCGTGGTGCCTGCTTCAAACCATAGAGGGTCTTCATTAGTTTACAAACCTTTGTTTCATCAGTACCAAGAAAGAAAACCCTATGGTTGATTGATAGAGACATCTTCTTCGAGAAAACCATTCAAGAATATTGTCTTGACATCCACTTGACTCCATTCTAGCCACCGGTGCAAATGTTTCTTCATCATCGACACCTTAAATATTTGAATATCTTTTACATACTAGTCATGCCTTGTTTCTAATAACACTTCCATGCTCATCAAACTGGTTCTTGAAAATAAACTTAATACCAATCACATTTTGTCCATTGGGTCTCTTGACTAGATTCCATCTTAGATTCTTTTCAATATGATCTAACTCTTAATTCATGGCATTCACCCATGATACATTCTTTATAGCTCCTTTAAATAAGGATGGTTCACATCTAACAAAAATGATGATTGTGTGTTATGCCAGATTCTTCATATTTCTGTGGCTATTTTCCAATCCCCAGTAATGTTGGATTGCACAATTTATGCTCTTCTATTCCTCCAATGAGATTCAATTGCATTCTCCCTATCCAAGGTTGCAACTTAATATTCTTATTCTAAGTGAACATCATGATGTGAATCTTGAGTGTTTTATACACCTTCCTCTATTTTTTTAATTTCATTTACTCCAGATTTACTTTCTTCTTCATTTTCATTCGCATCAGCACATTAAATCCTTGAATCATCTTTGGTTTCCTCTTCAATGATCTTATCATTACTGCTTTCTAAAATCCTTCTTAACCACTTGTTGGAAAACTTGTATGCTTTTCTATTTACTGAGTATCCAAATAAAATTCCTTTATCTAAATTTTCACCATACTTCCCTTCATTTCCTTCTTTGTTTATAATGGAGAATTTACATACAAAACACAAAATTATTTCATACAAGGATTCCTTCCATGCCAAAATTCATATGGTGTCTTCGTCTAACCCATATAAATCCCTGTTTGATTTTGAATATACACTACATATTGAACGGACTCTTTCCAGTAATGTCATGGAATACGACTCTCAATCAGCATGATTATTTTCATATTGATCACCTCTTGATTCCTACACTCCAAAACACCATTTTGTTGTAGAGTTCTCATAGAAGCTTCTTTATAATGTATCTGATGCTTCTCTAGGTAATTTTCAAATTCAATGGATGTTTATTCCCCTATATTGTCATATCACAGCACTTTGATTGTTTGTCCAGTATCATTCTCGGTGTTTTGACAATATGTTTTAATACAGTCAAGAACTTGTCATATCCATTATAAAACCATCACACATTCCATTCTATTATAATCATCTATGAAAAGGACAAATTGTCTTTCTCCATGAGTTCCGACAACATTTATCAGGCCACATATGTCTGTATGAATTAGATTAATAAGATAAGATTCCCTTTTCATCTTTAAATAATATGAACTGTACACCAGCTTCCCCCAAAAGCAAGAATCAAAAGACAATTCATTTTCATGCTTCAGGTTGGAAATTTCTATGAAAATAATCCATTTTAATATTTTCCCCACGTCTTATTTATTGATGTACCCCAATATTCAATGCCACGGGTTATTTTCTTCCTAAATAGTCATGTAGCGAATGTTTTCTTTAATATCAACCTGATATAGGTTTCCATTGGTTCTGCATACCTTCATAAGTGGATTTCATTTATTTTCCTTGATAGTGCAGATTTTATGATTTAATATAACTATAAGTCTGGAGTCACAGAGTTGACTCATAGTGAGGAGATTATGACATAGGCCATCCACATAAATGAATGCAGTTTTCTTTAACTCCCCATTGTCTAGCTCAGTACTTATACGACCTTTTATTTTCAGAGCCCCATCATTACCAAACTGCACTATTCAAACAACCCTCCTCTTGTCATCTGTTAACTGGACTGTGTTACCTGTCATGTGAGATGAATAACTGCTATCTAGAATATAGGTGTTGTTTCTTTTTGTAGCTTTTAGTTCTACTGTTTCAAGGTTGGATTTTTCAATTATCTTCTTTTCATTCCTTGAATGATTGGATTAAGTGTATGACTCTAATGGTCTTCTAATTCTCTATTTCGTGTACATGTGGTCTTTATAGTTGAAATATTCTTCTATAGGAGAATAAATATTTGTAAGGGAAATATTGTCTTCTTGATGAGATTTGACTTGTCTCAGACTCTGCTATGAGGTTTTCATGTCCCTCCTCTGCCTTCAATCAACGGCCTTAAGACCAAAGTTAGAAAAATGAAAACAATATCCATAAAATTTGTTTATTATAAAATAATTAGGATATGAAATTGCTCTACTTTGATGAAATCTCATCTCTTCACTTTTAAAATAACTTCTTGCCACTTTGAAATAGGACATGGTATGGCCCAGATATCCACAAAATTGACACTTCATGAGAAGAAATGTCTTCTCACTTCTGTTTATCCTCATTCCATCTGATGTGGGATGAAATTTTGGCTGCCACTTATTCCTAGATACTCGAGGATTGTCTTATATTCTTCCTTCAGATTGAACTTGGGGTTTATTTTAAGCACTTCGGGCGACTATTCCACATGAACCACTTTCATCTTGCCTTTATTTTGGTCACCTTTATTTTCAGCACTTTAGGTGACTTTTCCACATGACCCACTTCATGAGAGAAAATGTCTTCTCACTTCTATTTATCCTCATTCCTTCTTCTATGGGATAAAATTTTGACTAGCTCTTATTTTTGAATACATGAGTATAGTCTTATGTTCTTCTTTCAGATTGAATTGGCAGTTTATTTTTCATCACTTCAAGTGACTTTTCCACATGACCCGCATTCATCTTGTCTTTATTTTGGAAACATTTATTTATACCATTTTATAATTTTTCCTCACAACTAAAGGATATTATTCTCTATTAAAATATCTTCTAGAAAATTATATAAGGATTAATATTTGTTCCAATGACCTCCACTTTTACTTTTTTTCAAAAGGGGTAATTTTATAGAAAAATGAAATTATTACAAAAAACAAGTTTTTATTGAGTATATATCACTCCTAAATAGTTTCCTAATAGATGAAGATGTTTATATATTTTATCAAATACTCCATTATCTTTGGTAATATTTGAGAAATTTTTCCTTAAAGAAAATATTTCATATTATATTTTTATCAATAAATTCTTATCCATATTATTATTGGTTTTAGAAGTGAGTTTTATTTCTAACACATTTTTCTCATAAATGAATTTTTCAAAATCTTTAGAAAGTTTATCCTTCATAGAATAAAATTCCTCAAGATATTACAAATATAATCAATTTTAAAAAATATTTCAAGATATTTTTAAATATTTGATACTTCTCTTTTCAAAACATTTATTCTATAATTTTCTTTCTCGGACTTCTTATCAACTTTCCAATTTTCATTCTCATGAGATTTTTCAAATCTATAAACTTATTCATGTGAAGGTAAAATATTGTCTTCCCCTGAGGAATTCTATTCATTAGAATAAATATAACCTTTCTCATCATGATAGTTTTCATTTATGGACATATTCGTTAAAGAGACATAAGTGTGTACCTTATCCCTAAGACATTGATTTTCATAAAGTATTATTTTGTGGAGACTAATATTCTTCCGTCCATAATTTTAATTGTTTGAATAATCAATAGAATAATCCCTTTACTAGCTCTGCATGAGTCATTGGATTTCAAGACGTTATATCCTTTTGGAATATTACACTTTTCTAATTTCTATCATGATGTATTCTCTTTCCGCCATTTCTATTTAGTTTTGGACAATAGGGTCTTATATGTCTAGAACTTTTACATTCATAATAGGTATTTTCAGATTATTTATTATCATTCCTTTATTTTCTACATTTCTTATACAGATAATGAAAATTTTTTTTTACCAAAATCTTGTTCTTTATTCAATTAGAATGGGACAACTAATTCTCAGAATGTTTTTAATCACTTGAGTTTAATTGAATAATCACTTTCTTTTTCTTTGATGATATTACTATCTTCTCAGAAGATTGGGTTTTCATCTGATTTCAAGTTGATGTAAAAGAAACTCCACCATTCTTCTTTTTAGTTTTCTCAGTATCTCATTTTATCCTAAACTCATAATGTAAGGTAGTTCCAAATAAATCATCAAATATAATATTTTTAATCTTTTTAGAATCATCAACTTCTATTCTCTCTGATTTAAATTCATTTAGCTTGATGTCTATAATATTCTCCATATGGATCTCACTATATAGTCATTTTTCACCCATAACTTGTAAACTATTAACAATTTTCATAAACCTTTGTTGATCCTTATCATCGGGCTCTCTAAAAGGAAATTGAAAATCTTGTTAATCTTTTCTTAGAATTCCTCTTCTAGTCTCAACAAATTTGGATGTTCCAAAATCATTGATTTCTATATTCTTCCATATATTATTGGTTGTATCACAAGATCAAATATGGATTTATATATTTATATCCATAAAACAATGTAAAGTATTATAACCTTATAATTTAATTTATATTACTATTTAACTTGATTGGTAAAGAATCTTACTTCTTGGTCAGGAATTTTATAGTCAGTGGTCATCATAACAATGTTATCAACTCCTATGTTGATCACAAAAGTCTTTATTCTATCTCTCTAATATTCATAATCATTTCCATCAAAATTGATGGTCATGTGGGATTTAGATTTTTAATTGAACAGAAATTTTATCCTTCCATATTTAAAACAATATAATTTTTTTTCACAATACATGTTAATGTAACAAGTAATTGTAAACTAAAAACTTATAAAATAAAATAAAAGAGATATCAAAAATAATTTAAGAAAGTATATGAGTAGTGGAAACCAACTATGACACCAAATGTGAGTATCATTATTTCAGATAATTGGATCTGATACCAAATATTGGATCAAAATGTATATTCTTATGGTTGAATACAAGAGGGGTGAATTTGAAACTTAAAAACATTCATTTTTATAATTAGAAGACACTATGTTTAATAATATTTAATGAATAGTATTCAGAAACCACTTTGGTATATTAAAAAAATTATAAAGGTACCCGGGTCAGATTTAAAATGTATCATAATCAGTATGTTACAATAAGTGTTCAGTAGGTCATAATTGAAATTAATCATATTCACATAATGAAAATTATTTAATCATATAAAGTGTAAACTGGATTTTAATCACAATGGTTATGATGAACAGAGAGAAATAACTAATGATTCTATCATAAAGTGTATAGAATCATATGGAGTAAATGAATTGATCGTAATCATAGAAACAGAAATTACAAGGATCTTAATCATAGAATAGGGAATAGAAAATTTAACATAGAAAACAATTCAATTTATATTACAATGCTGTGAAAAAGTACAACTGTGAATGAATAAAATTCTTTTAACCCGAAGGGAAGGTAATATAATAACCTTAAATAGAGATCAATGGATTTATAATTTCAAGAGAGTATGTATTACCCACACTAGGGAATATCCTCAATACGTTATGAGCCTCTTTCTTCCAATCCCTACAAGCCATCGATCAAAAAGGTGATCAAAACCTCTTTTTCCTATCCTCATAAGCCCTCGATCTACAAAAGATCGTAACCAATTTCTTCCTATCCACGAAATCCCTCAATTGTAATCACAACGATGAGCATCACAAAAGGAAAAATATACTCATCTTGGTTACAAGTATTTGGAACATGTATTTCAGGACTTGTTAATTTTAGAGTTATCACATGTGGCAAAAATCTAGGAGAACTCTAACAGAGTGTTAAAATTCAACTGTTTTGAGCTCTTTAAAATGACCTAGTATTAATAGGCATATATCCCAATGGTTTTCTTGGACTCCAATAGTTGAATTTTCTCCAAAAATTTCGGAGGTACTTGGACACCTGGCACTCCAACATCTATATTATAATTGAAACATAGACATCATTTTAAATTCATATAGAAATAGAATACCCAAAATAAATTTTATTTAATGGTTTTCCTTTCAATACAATAATGTTTTCTATATTCAGAAAACTACATGAAAAAGGGTCTGATGATTTTTATTTTGAGAGTCAGTACGATTTATGACCCGACCAACATTGAAGTCGGTCAAAGTTTGAAATTTATATTCCTAATAACTACTGTATATGTGGAAAGCAGTGTTGAACTCACAGAGATGGAAATTTTGACCAAAAAATTTCTAAAACATTTCAAAAAGACCCCATTATTGACAGCATTGGGGTAGATTTTATATTATTTACTTTTTATATCTTTTTAATTTTTTTGTGTTTTTGTAATGAGGTAATGTAAAACATAATTTTTTATTTTTTTGGGCTAGAATAAGATGAAATAGAAAATAGATTGAAAATAATGAACAACAAAAATATAGAACACTGGTAAATAAACTATCAAAGTAAAATCCTCAGGGAAAATTCTCTATTTTACTAGATTTAAAATTATTCCAATTAACATAAAATTTGTTTTAGTACACAACCAATTAAATATAATTACTTAGATCCCTCAACAACAGTTAATACATACTATTTTATCAATTTAAATGTTCTCCACACCAAAATAGATCAACTGTGAATATTTTTTCTTTTGAAAATGGCAATAGGACGAACTCGTTGTGAAACCTGAAGTTTAAAGAACTTATTATCTTTTGAAAGATGTATCCATGATAAATCTCACCAATTTTTTGTGGATTTTTAAAATTATGTTGTAGAGATACCAATAAATTGAATGAATTCAGTATTGATCTCAATGGTCAATATTAAATACATCCAAATGATTAAATGAAAAGGAAAATTTAAAGATAACCACCAGAATATCAATTTCTCCCCAAACTAGAAGATTTAGCTAGAAGTAGTTTTTATCATCATAACAGAAATAGAGAACATTGGTAAAAAGGTTAAAAGAATTAAAATACAACTGAAGAAGAACTCTTCAAAATATTCTATATTCATGTGCTCCTTCGACTCTAGGGCTACCGACTGGATCTCTCGGCTCTGAGGAGAGAGAATCTCTAGAATCCCCGATGATGCTTTACTAGAGTGTGTTCATCCCCCCAATGTGTGTCCCACTAAAAATCTCTTCTTTCTATACTTTTAAACCCATGGTCATTTGTTGCTCATCACAACAGCCTTCCACTAACTTAAGCTAACTCCTAACATATACACGATACATGTTTTTTTTCAGTCAAACTCACACTATTTAATCCTTTCCTTTATTGCAAACTCGGTTACATTATTTATGCAAACCTACATCGGATTAAATTTCCCATATCAACCTAAAAAACAAAGGAAAATACGAAACAATTAAAAACATGAAGAAAACTTTATATTATTATTTCTTAAAATTTAATCTTAAATTAGTTATTAAAAAGTTAATTTTAATTAATAAATACTCAATTTGATAATTATTATTTACTTTTACATTATTTTTAAAATTATTCACATAATTTTATTATGATAAAACATATGTCTAATAAAATTTTATTAATTTAATTATGTTAATATAATTATTAATATTTAAAGTTTATAATTTTTAAGTAGATGAAAATTATGATTAAACATCATAAGTATTTAAGTAGTAAGATATTTTATAAATTAGATAAAATTAATTCATTTTATTTTAATAATTATAATATTATAATAATAATTATTTCATTATTTAAAATGTTAAATTATTATATTTATTAAAATATATAAATTTATTTATTATTTTATTAATTTTAGTTAGAATTATTATAAGAATTAATATATTAGTTTAAAATATACATTCTTTTAATTAGTATATTTTATAGCATATTAAATTATTATGACTAATTATTTATTTTTATTATTAATACTATATTTATATATTATAGTTATTTATTAATTTGAATTTAAGTTAATTATATTTACATTTTTTATAGTTATCTTCTTCCTCCACCCAGATTTCGGCACAAACAGAGGAAGGGTTTGTTGTTCTTCACCCGAAGAAACCCTAGTGGCAGCCTCCTCTTCCTCAATGGGGGATAGTGGTTTGCATCCGGGATGGCTCAACGGTGGTTGATTCCTACTCTTCGTTTGGTATAGCATCAATTTTTATCATCCGCAGCACACAGCTCAGTGACTCGTTCTTCCTATTGTGTGGCTACTCCACCTCTGAAGGAGTACATGAATCTACCACCTCAGCTAGACCTCACAGTTGTGAAGTCCTCCTCCACCACTTATTTAGACGGCAAATAACTCGAGCATGCGGGTGAACTTAACCACAACGGTGGCTTCAGTTGGGGTTTGATCCGAATCAGAATTATGTGATATAGTGTGACGCGATTCGATTTACGTATTTGTAATAATGAAGTGACTCTGAATATTGATGGATCTTCGGATCTGGAAATAGGGTGTTATATTTTCCAATCATCAATTCTTTGTTAGATTTTGAAATTTGGGTATGATCCCGGTCCGATATCGTGGCGATGAATGGTCTGGTGATGAAGTATCAGTCATGCGAGTGAGAGGGACGGTGACTCTATAAGAGGAAGAGGGAAAACGATAGTGGTGATGTGATGGGAAGGTAGAAGAGGAGCGATTATTGTGGCATAGTGAAGAAAGGAGGTTATAGTGGCATGTGATTTCGGTGGAAGAGTTGTGGAGGAATCGGTTTGAGGGAGAAACTGGTGGTAGAATGATGGTGCCATCTATGTGATACGGTGGTAAGAGAAATGGTAGAAGGTGACTGGAAAGGGTGTGAGGAAGCACCTTAAAGAATGAAACTGTGTAGGATAGAAATGGTTCCACCCTGATACAACAGCCTATGCAATAGTAATAAAATAAAAAGCAGCATAACTGTCTTCATAGTATCACTACAACAAAAAATAAATTCATAACATTAACTTAAATAAAAACTAAATAATTAGTAAAAAATAAAATTAATTAAAACAATTAAGAACAGTTCAAAAAAACATATATAAAAATATGCAAGAAATAATTCTTTATTTAAATTATTAGAAATTTCAATTTAAAAACATCAATTATAACTGAATATTAACATAAATTAGGAAAAAAATATATTATTAAGATAAAAATTTATTTAAATTAAACATATATATTTCAAAGTTCAATAATTAAAAATAATTACATTAGAAAATTAAATAAAATAATGCACTTAAATATTTTTTTATTGAATAAGTGAGTTAAGTTAAGACATTAAATTAAAAAGATTTAATGAATGTTAGAAAGATTATAATCTTAAATTTATAAATAAATAATATTCAAAATAACAACTAATAATTAGATTATGTTATTTTAAATTGAACTATATTTACTACATGAATTGTTAAATTAGAAACAACATTATTTATATGCAAAAGCAAGATTAAATAATTAATTAATACAAATGTCAAATTATTAAATATGAAGGCTGAGACACAAAACAAAATATAAATTCATTCCACTACAATTAATGCAAGATATAAATAAATTATTTAAGGCCTAAAAATAAAATTTAATTTATAAAATGTTTAAATAACAAATTTAAGTCTAAAAATGAAAATTTGCACTTATTTAGAAAAAATCCAACAATAATTAAATAAATCATTAAAAATTAATGAAAAAGATTTGGAAAAAATATATTAAATAAGGCCACATCAAATTCCCCCACACATAAACATTGTTTGTCCTCAAAAAATATCATGTTTTATTATCCCTCAAAAAGAGAAGTATATTATTCATGATATTACTCAAAATGCAACATGTTTAGAAATTTCAGATAGTGGACTTCAAGAATATCATTAGACTCTTGAATAGATATTTTTAAATTAATTATTTACCAGAAAAAACACCCAAAGGGTAATCAAGAAAGAAAATATTCATCTATCAAAGAAGTTGTCATGCCTTGTATGTGAAACTGCTTAGTAACTCATTAAAATCCAGGCTTAAGTCCAAATTCCAAGAGTGACAACAGGTAGAATATCAGTAGAATTAAGAACTTAACCAAACAAAATTTTTACTTAGAAAATTCACCTAGGTTCCAGAAATAAGTTTTTTTATGAATCACATGAGTAACATAACCTAAATGACTCCCATATAAACTTGTGTCCCCATCTTCATTTGGATTTCATCATTCAACTCACCTTAATGAACTCGTTTTTTACCCTAAACACTTTTTGTAATTTTTTCCAAGCCATGTATGATGTGCTAAGCATTGTGAAAAGAACATATTCAAAGATTATAAATGGTTATAGTTAACAGAAATGCACCCATCATCTAGGGTCTCAGAGATTCACTGTGGGATCCTAAATGCTCAAACTAATCTAGTTCCAAAAGCTGTATATAAAAAACATTTCATTGGATCATTAAGGTGATTACTTTAATAAACGATAAAAGAGTGTATCCCCTAGGATCAAGATCAATCTTCCAGTTCCAAGGGCTATGATCTCAACTCCACCAACAGGTTACCCATATCACTCTCAAAAGTTGTTCCAAAACCAAATATCCATTTAATCACTAAACAAGATCTCTCAGCAATCATCCACCCATATTAATTTCAATTTCATAGAAATTATTAACTACATATCAAGAAAATTTCCTTAGTAAAGACTCGTTTGAGTATAGTATAAAACATAAATTATGAAATAATTTTGAAAACATTCACCCATTTCTTACAAAAAGTTTGAAGTTGTACTGGGAATTGATGGACTTCTCATTTAACAGAGTTTAGAAACTGCATTATTTATATAAAAAAGAAAGATTAATTTATTAATTAATAAAAAAAGTCAAATTATTATATATGAAGGCTAACACACTAAACAAAATATAAATTTATTAGACTAAAACTAATGTAAGATATAAATTAATTATTAAAAAGAAAAAAATAGAACATTAATTAAAAAATGATTAAATAACAAAATTATTTATAAAAATGAAATTGTTCACTTATTTAGGAAAAATTTAAATAATAATTAAATAAATAATTAAAAATTAATTAAAAACATGTGGGAAAACTATGTAAAAAAAGGCCACATCAAATTCCCCCACACGTAAACAATTTTTGTCCTCAAATAATCTCATGTTTTATTATCCTTCAAAAACAAAAGTATATTATTTATGATATTAATCAAAATGTAACATGTTTAGAAGTTTCAAACAGAGGACTTCATGACTATTATTAGGCTCTTAAAGGGATATTTTCAAATTAAGTCTTTCCTAGAACAAATACTCACCGGGTAATCAAGAAAGAAAATATTCATCTATCAAAGAAGATGTCTTGCTTCATATGCGAAACTACTTAGTGACTCATTACAATCCAGGCATAAGTCCAAAGTCCAAGAGTGACAATAGGTAAAATATCAATAGAATTTAGAACTTAACCAAGGAACTTTGTACATAGAAATTTCACCTAGGTTCCAAAAATAATTTTTTTATGAATCACCTCAGCAACACAACCTAAATGACTCCCTTATAAACCTTCATCCCCTTCTTCATTTGGTATTCATAATTCCCCTCAACTTAATGATCTAATTTTTTACCCTAAACACTCAATTTAATTTTCCCAAGATATGTATCATGTGTTTAGAGTTGTGCAATGTACTTATTCAAAAGGAACGAAGGGCTTATAGTTTACAGAAATGCACCCACCATACAGGGTCTCAGAGATTCACCATGGGATCCCAAATACCTAAACTACTCCAGTTCAAAAAGATTTATATAAAAAATCATTTACTTTGGCTCATTAAGGTGATTACAATAATAAATCATAAAAGAGTGTGTCTCCTAGGATCAAGATCAAACATCCAATTCCAAGGGCTATGGTATCAACTCCCCTAAAAAGTTGCCTATATAACTCTCAAAAGTAGTTTCTAAACCAAATATCCATTTAATCACTAAACAAGATCACTCAGCATTCATCCACCCACACTAATTTTAGTTTCAAAAAAATTCTTAACTACCAATCATGAAAACTTCTTTAGGAAATACTCATTTGAGTATAGTATACTGCTTATAATTCTGAAATAATTTTGAAAAAAATGAACCATTTTTTTAAAAAAAAATAAAGTTACATTGGGAATTGATGGACTACTCGTTAAACACAATTTAGCTCAGTCAATAATTGTCCCCTACCCCACACTTAAAACCCAACTTTTTTCCCAAAGTTTACTTTCAAATATGGAGAGGAACAATTTGACAGTTGATGTTCAAAACAAATTTTATATTTTAGTAGAAATATGACTTTTAAAAAAGGTCTCTTTGGAGCTCAAAAATATTATTTTCCAGAATAATTAAAGTTCAACTGGATCATAAGAAAGTACATGCGTTATCCTTAAAGAGTGTATCAAATATTTTCAATTATGTTCTAGAAATAGCATGTAACATGTAGATGCATAGTGTATAGTGTGTAAGAAAGTTCACAGATTGGGTTTAATAATTTTTTCAATAGAGAAGAAGAATGAATTCTAAAACACACCAACAAATACAATCAAATTCGAAAAAAATATAGCCTACATGTACCCCCCCCCCCCACAACCCACTTAATTTCAAACAGTGAAGATATTAAATCATTAAAACTCCATTCACAACTAGGAGGAGCATGTAAAATTATTCTAAAACATAGTGAAATGATGAATATTTCCATTAGAACACAAGAATAATTTTCAATGACAAAAATCAAACAGATTATTACCTTTTAGTACAAGATGAATTTTCAAAGTAACAGTCACTGTCTCACTGACAGTACTATTAATGATTCCCCAATAGTATCACTAATGAGTGACCGACAGTAGTGTATCGGTGGCTCAGTTGTACCGGTGAGTAAATGAATCACCGATAGTAATAACCGTGACATGCAATAAATTTTAATAAAGTGAAAAATGTGCCGAAAAATGAATTCAAACTAAAGAATACAGTACTTCCCTGAATTTAAGTTTATCATTAAATCCTTAGTAAGGGAATCCCACTCCTTCAATGACACAACACCCGCATCTTTATAACCCTGAAACAGCACCAAGAGACCAAGAAATAGAAGTAAAAATAACATCCCAAAAATAGTGCATTGAAGTAGCACATTATTCAAGCATAAAAATGAAACAAACTAAATACAAAAATAACCAAGGGTTCCCTCCCATGCAGCACTAAGTTTTATAGTCTTCATGAAGACTTTATCCAAGACCAGTTCTAAAACACACTGAAGGAATCCAATCCCTTCAGCAAGCTGTCAAAATAAATTTTCACCCTCGTCCAATTAACCAACAGAAGTTTGTTTTCTTCACCTACAATTTCAACATATCCATTCTTAATAACTCTCACAATAGTGAAGTGTCTACGACATTTGAACATCATCTTTCTAGCAAAGATTTAGAGTCTAAAGTTAATGAGGATGACCTTATTTCCAGGTTTTAATTATTTGGTATTTATGATGGAATCAGAAAATATTGTATTCCTCTCTTTATAAATCATTTAATTATCATAAATCATTCTCCTAATCTAATAAATTTTACTTAATTCAAGTAATGATCTCCCAGCAGCACTCATAAAGTTAAAATTCAAAGCCTTAAATTCCCAACAAGACTTGGGTTACAACTCTACAGGCCAATGAAAACACTTCCCAAACAACAACCCGTTTAGAGACATTCCTATTGGGGTCTTGAAAGCAGTTCTATATGACCATAAGGATTAATACAATTTAAGATACCAGACCTTCCTTGAATTTGACATAGTTTTCTATAGTATTTGTTTCAGTTTTCTATTCGAAACTTCCACTTGTCCACTAGAATGTGGATGATAAAGAGTTCTAGTTTTATGAAAACAGCCATATTTTCCATCAAAGCTTTAAATTAGTAATTCTTAAAGTGTGTTCCATTATCGATGATAAAGGCATTGGGAACTCCAAATCTTGAGAAGATATTCTTTTTGAATAAATTTATTACATAATTGGATTGATTGTTGGGCACTACAACTACCTCAACCCACTTGGACAAATAATCTACAGCAACGAGTATGTACTCATTCCCCTGAGATGATGGAAATGGACCCATGAAATCTAAACCTTATACAAAAAAAAATTACTTTTTAAATACCTTTTTTGGGTAAATCATTCTTCCTACCCACATTTCCAAATCTCTAGGACTTATCACATCCAACTAAAAAACTCCTAGAATCCTTGAAAAGAGGGGGCCAATAGAAACAAGATTGAAAGACTTTTTTGTTGTCTTTTTCACCACCATGGTGACCTCTCTAAAGTGAGGAGTGAAAAATCTCTAAAACTAGCAGAATCTCTTACTCAATCACACATCTCCTTAGGATACCATTAACACATATCCTAAAAAGTTGGGGTTCATCTCACAAATAGAATTTAAGCTCAAAAATGAATTTCATTCTTTTGTTATTGGAAAAATTTTTGGTAAAGATACTTGCTACCCGAAAGTTGGAAAATTCTACATACCAAGAATATTTCTAGATAGAATAAATGAGAAGATATTCATCAATAAATGATGAGTTTGTCTCCCTAGGATCTTCATATTGAATAAGAGGAAGTATATAAATATGGTCAGCAACTAGATTCTGAGATCCTTTCTTATTTTAAATCTCTAAATAAAATTCTTGTAACAACAGAATCCATCTAATCAGCATGAATTTAGTTTCTTTCTTAGACATCAAATACATTAAAGCAGAATGATCAGTGAAAATGATTTCTTTTGATCCTAACAAATACTTTCGAAACTTCTCTGGACCAAAAAAATAGCTAATAATTATTTTTCAATGGTGGTATAATTCTTTTGGGCTTCATCTCATATTCTACTAGAATAATACACCACATGTATCTTCCTATCATTCGTCTATCCAATGAAAAGACCAACAGCCAAGTCACTCGCATTACCCATAAGTTCAAAAGGAAGTTAACAATCAGAACCAGTGATAATGGGTGAGGTACTGAGATTTTATTTTAATATATAGAATGACTTCAAACAACTTTCATCAAAGATAAAAAGTTCATCATTAACAAATAGATAACACAATGGATAAATTATTTTGTAAAATTATATTATGAATATCCTATAGAAATTGGAATGCTAAAGAAAACTTCCAACACCTTTAACATTTTCAGGAGGTGGTAGTATTTAAATGACTTCTACTTTAGCAGTATCAATATCCTGACCTCTCCTAAACACCTTGTGACCTAAAACAATACCTTATTTGACCATGAATTGAAACTTCTTCCAATTGAGAATAAGGTTGGTTTGAATGCATCTTTCTAATACTGAATCATGATTTATAAGACATGTATCAAAAGTTCTACCCATAGTGGAAAAATAATCCATGAAATCCTCAATGATTCTTTCAATCATATCTGAAAAGACAGCCATCATACACCTTTGAAGGGTGGATGGAGCTCCAAAATTCCCAAAGGGCATCTGCCTGTAGGTAAATGTCCTAAAGGGGCATGTGAATGTGGTCTCTTCTTGATCATATGGAGAAACATGAATCTGGTTGTAACTAGAATACCCATACAGGAATAAAAAAAATCATTTCCAGTAGGACTGTGAAGCATTTGATCAAGGAATGTCATTGGAAAATGGTCTGCCCTTGTAGTTTTTCTAAGCTTCCAATAATTGATACAGACTCTCCATTTAGTGGCTTTCCTAACTTGTATTTCTTCATTTTTTTCATTTTTTACTATAGTGAGACCTTCCTTCTTGGGAAAAACCTAGATTGGTCTGACCCAAACACTATCAGAAATGGGATATATTATTCCAGTGTCCATCTACAAAATAACTTTCTCTCTCACAACATCATTCCTGTTTGGTTTCAACCTTCTTTGACACACTAGACTAGGTTTATGATCAAGATCCATTGGAATATTGTGCATAAATAATGATGGAATAATACCCATTATACCAGCTATCATCCAGCCTATGGCAGATTTAAACTTTTTCAACACACTCAATAGTCATTGTTTTTTATTTACATTAAATTTAGAAGAAATTATGATAGGAAAAGTGGAATTCTAACCCAAAAACGAATATTTCATATTATAAGGGTTTGGTTTTAGTTCAGGGTGAGTGGTTCTACACTCAAAGGAATACTTTTAGGCCTAGGAAGTCCAATTTATTCAACATACCTCTTGTAATGTGTATTTAATGATGAAAGATTTTCAATTTCTAGCTTAGTTTTAGATATACCATTGCTTCTGTCCTATGTAGACAGCACACAGTCCAAATTTTCCATATCATAATTAAATTATTTTATCAAATAAAAATCATTTAATTGTCTCAAAAAACATTCCTCTATATCATCAATGTGTTCATTAGTATTGGTGTTAACATAAACACCCCCAAATTCACTCAAAAATCTCAATGTTTAGAAATAGAGGACTCTCCTACAGCAGAAATTAGACAGTTTTCCAGATCTGGAAAATTTTCTAGATTCACTGTTCGAGCTTAATTTCTAATTTGCAAAACATTTAAGTCATGATTTTGAAGTTGCAAATGAGTTTCATAAGCAAATGATTGATTTTCATATTCTTCAAGGTTTTCAGTTGAGTTTTCATCCATTAAGGACTATACCTTTGAATAGGTTTCTAAAAAGTTTGGTCATTTGAAATTTTAAACACATTGAATTATTCTTGTTGTTCACGAATTTTTAAAATAATAAGACCATTAGAAACATCAATAACAGCATCACCTATGGCCAAGAAGTGTCTACCCAAGATGATAGGAACCTCTTGATCACACTCCATATCCAAGACTAAGAATTCCGTAGGCATAAACAGTTTCCCAACCCCAACTAGCAAGTCATTTACCCTACCCACAGGATGAGTGAATGATCTATTCACTAACTAAAGTATGAATATGGTGGGTTGAAGGTCACATAGCCTCAACTTTCCAAACAGTGAGTACGAGAGAAGGATAATACTAGCACCTAAATCAGACAAATATTTGAACTAATTAGAATTTATAAGGGTTTAAGGGATAAACAATTACTGGGGTATTTCGATTTATGTGGGATTTTCTATTGAAGCAAAACACAATACTCTTTAGTGAGGCTATATGTAGCAAAAGTTTCAACGATAATTTTGTTGGAAGCAATTTTCTTAAGGGATTTCAAGTAAGAATATATTTGAATTAAGGCTTGAATGAAAGGAATCTTTACTTGATTTATTGACAAGAGGACAAGGAACTGAAGAAGGTCAGCATTGCTGTTACATTGAGGCTTATGATTTTCAAAGAAAGGGATGGGTGTGGAAACAATTTTAAGAACATCAGTCATATCCCGCACCACTTCTTAAAATTTTTCTTTTCATTTATTATTTTTATTTTTAAACGAAGTTCCAACATGAGTTTCTGGTGACAAATTAAGATTCTCTTTATTTTCAAAACCTTTATATGATTTTCCAAAATGTGGAAAAATTAGATTTTGGGTTCCAGAATCATGTAGATTTTCATTTTTCTCATTTTCAATGAGTTTTTGAGAAACATTTTTAGTATTTAGCCCACTTATAGTTACTACCTTAATGGAATTATCTCTAGTATAAAGTTCTGTTGTACTAGGAAGTATACATTTTTTCCTAGAAGAAAAGTCTCTATCAAGGTAGCCTAAATGTGTCTCCACGGTTTTTATTATGACTTAATTTTTCATTTTACCTCAATCATATTGATTTTGATGTTTGGTAAGCTAATTCATATATCATTCCTCTTGAGAAATAATTTTTTTCATGGTTAAATCAATCTTATAAGACATTTGATTGTCATCGTTTCATTATGCATTTAAAGTCTCACCCCTTTATTGAATTTTGAGATTTTGGTGTTGGTTGGTTACAATAATTAGGGGAAGTGGATTGTTTAATTAGGACTTGATCTTTCCATGAAAAATTTGGATTGTTTCTATGGACAAGATTATAATTGTTTGAAAGTATATCTTCTTTGGAAGGAATCCTATAAGAATAACTGAAAAAGTTTGAGTTCTCTTTTTGTTGGGATGACATATCAATGTTAGGGAATAATTTTTAAGTACACTCAAACATTCAACATTGTGAACATTTATCTCTTAAATATTGATTAGTGTTTTGACAGCCATGTTGGTAAATAGTTTGCTTTGATTTGTAGTTCATTAAAGATAGATGTTGGTTAGTGATTTCAGAAAGTTGTGCTTGAGTTTCATTCGTTGAACCAGTGTTAACATTAGAATTTGTTTCTATCATTTCCTTCTTCAATTCTTATAATGAGTGTTCATGGACATTTTGTTAAAGATTTGTCTCAACTATTCATCAGTCTTTTCATTGAAATTACCCCCAGAATATTGATCAACAAGATTCTGTCCAGAGGATGGCAGCCCTTCATAGAAGTTGTCCATAAGAATGTGGGATTGGATTTGATGATGGGGAAACTACCTAAGAAATTCCCTCAATCTATTTCAATATTTATTGAAATATTCTCCATCCTCTTGGAAAAAACTAGTGTTTTTTGTTCTAATCCCTCCTTTTAATATTTAGGGATATAATTTCATTATGAATGAGTTGTACACTTGATCCCAATTTTCAAAGTTGTTCTTATCTACACTCAGAAACCAATTCCTAGTATTCCCTTTAAGACAAAAGGGAAATACTCTAATTCTATGTTTATTCTCTATGAGTCCTAAAATAGGTAGTTGTTGCACAGTGTTGTATAAGTCTCTAATAAAGGAAAAGGATTCCTCGTTAGAGATCCCATTAAAAGTAGGAAACAGTGAGATGTGTGACTATTTAAGCTCATAGTTTTGGGCTCTAGGGAATTACCTAATGGAAGATAGAGTTATTGAAACTTTAGGGAGTTGGAATTCCATTATCTTAGGCATTTAATTTTCTTCTAAGAGTTAATGAGGATTATTTTGAAATTCATTTGGTGTAGGAACCCTATCACTGTTGTTCTCCATTTAAGTTTTTGGTTTCTTTCTAAGAGCAGTCAAATTTTTATCTATTTGGAAGATTAGAAGATATGTACTAATAAAAGAGTGTCTTGTGATAATGAAATAAGTGGTTAAAAGGGAAATTCAAAACAAAAAATTGTAAACAACATCTCAGTAATACAGACAATAGTTGCAAATCAGTAGAAAATGAAGCAAATTTTTTTATACAGTTTTCATTTTTTTCAATTTTTTTGGTGTTTTTTTTTAATGTTATTTTTTTTAAAATATTAACAGCTCATGTCCTCCCTGACAAAAAAAATTGAAACAGACTTCATTGAAGTCAGTCAATGTTTAAAATTTATATTCCTATTGACGACTGTATATGCGGTAAGTTGGGTTTAACCCACAAATAAAGTAATTTTGACCAAAACTTTTCAAAAATGTTTCAAAAAGACCCCACTATTTCAGTAATTGGGTAGATTTTCTATTTTTTTCATTTTTTTAATGCGGTAATGTAACACATCATTTTTTAGTTTTTTATCTAGACTATGATGAAACAGAAAATAGCTTTAAAATAGTGAACAAAAAAATATAGAAAGCTAAGAAATGAAGTATCAAAGTAAAACTCCAGGGGAATATTCTCCATTCTATTGGTTTTAAAATTATTCCAATTCAATTAAAAGTTAATGAGGTACACCACCATTTAAATAGAATGAATTACTTCCCTCATAAAAAGTTAGGCAAGACATGTTGATCAATTTCAATGTTTTCCACACCAAAATAGATCAAATTTGAAAATTTTGTTTTGAAAATGATAATAGGACGGACACACCGTGAGTCATGAAGTTTAATGAATTTATTATCTTTTGAAAGATGTATCCCGGACCAATCTCACCTATTGATTTTTGATTATTGAAATTATATTCAAGTGTTAAAATACAGTTGAATGAATTCAATATTGATCTTACCAATCAATATTGAATACATCAAAATGATTAAATGAAAAATAAAAATTTAAGATAACTAGTAGAACTTCAATTTCTCCCTAAAATAGAGGATTTATCTAGAAATAGTGCTCATTATCATAACAACAATTGATAACATTGCAGAAAAGAGTAAAATAATTCAAATACAAGGGAAGTAGTACTCTCTAAAAGATGATATTCTCATATGCTCTTTCGACTCTAGGGATGCCCATCGGATCTCACTACTCTGGTGAGAGAGAAGATCTTGAATCTCCAATGATGCTTTGTTAGAATGTGTCTGTCCCCCCAATGTGTGCCCCACTAAAATTTTCTTCTTTCTTTTCTCTTAAACTCGTAGTCATCTACTTCTCATCACCAAAACCTTCCACCGACTTATGCTAGCTCCTCACATTCAAACGATACACATGTGTTTTTTCATTCAAACTCACATCGTTTAATCTTTTCCCTTATAACAAACTCTAGTAAATTCATTGTGCGAAGGTAAACGGGATTAAATTTCCCGTATGAACCTACAAAATAGAGGCAAATAAAAAAACATTTAAAAACATGATGAAAACTGATATTATTATTTTTAAAAAGTTAATATTAAAGTACTTATTAAAAAGCTAATGTTAATTAATAAATACTTAACTTGATAAATATTATTTACTTTTATATTATTTAAAAAATTATTCACTTAATATTATTATGATAAAACATAATATTATTAAATATTTATTAATTTAATTATGTTAATATAATTATTAATTTATTAAATTTATAATTCTCAACTAGATTAAAATTATTAATAAATATCATAATTATTTAAGTAATAACTTATTTTACAAATAAGATTAATTTAATTATTTTAATTTTATTAGTTATATTATAATAATAATAATAATTTCATTATTTAAAATGTTAAATTATTATATTTATTATCATATATAAATTTATTTATTAGTTTATTCGTTTTAGTTAAAATTATAATAATAATTAATATATTTTTTAAAAATAAATATTGTTTTACTTAGTATATTTTATATTTTATTAAATTAATATGATTAATTATTTATTTTTGTAATTACTATTATATTTATTTATTATAGTTATTACTAAGTTGAATTTATGTTTATTAGTTTTAGTTTATTTTAGTTACCTTCTTCCTCCCCCTAGATTTTGATGCAATGGGAGGAAGGGTTTGTTGTTCCTTCTCCAGTAGAAACCAGGGCGGTGGCCTTCTCCTCTCCAATGGAAAATAGTGGTTTGCATCCACTACAGCTCAGCGGTGGTTGACTCCTACTCCTCTTGTGGTATATAATCATAGTTCAACATTAGCGGCGGACAGCTCGGTGACACTTTTTCCCTATTGCGCAGCTACGCCTCCTCCAAAGAAGAACATGAATCATCCACCTCGTCTACACCTCACAGTTGTGAAGTCCTCCCACATCACTGCTTTGAATGGCGGGAGACACGAGCTTCTGGGTAAACATAACCACAACAGTAGCTCCGGCTAGGGTTTCATTTGAATCGGGAGCAGCAGATACAGCATGACGTGATTCAATTTCTATATCTCTAATAATGAAGTGTCTCTAAAAGTCAACGGTTCTTCAAATCTAGAAATAAGGTTTATTATTTCCCATCTTCAATTCTTAGTCTAATTTTCAAATTCTGGTGTGGTTCGGGTACGATATCGCGATGATGAATGGTTGCGAGTGAGAGGGATGGTGTCTCAATGAGAGGAAGATAAAAAATGATGGTAGTGAAGTGATGCGAAGGTAGAAGAGGAGCGGTTGTTGTGGAACAGTGAAGAGAAACGGTGGAAAGAGATTGGAACCAGTGTGAGGAAGCACTGTAAAGGAGGAAACTGTGTAGGATGGAAATTGTGCCACCATGAGACAACATCTTATGCAATGGTAGTAAAACACCAAGCTATCTAACTATCATCACGATTTCACAGCAAAAAAAATTAAAAACATTAACTAAAATAAAAAACTAATTAATTAGTTAAAAGTAAAATTAATTAAAATAATTAAGAATAATTAAAAAACATAAATAAAAATCTGCAACCAATAAATCTTTAATAAAATTATTTTTCATTTCAATTTAGAAACTTCCATTAGAACTAAATTTAAACATAAATTAAAAAACAATATTATTTAGAAGGAAATTGATTTAAATTAAAGATTTATATTACAATGATAAATTATTTAAAATAATTACTTTAGAAAATTAAATTAAAGAAGGAATTTAATTATTTTGTTATTTAATAAATGAGTTAAGTTAAAATTTTAAATTTATAAGATTTAATGAATGATAACAATTTATAATTATAAGTTTATAACAAATGAATTGTAAAAATAAACAAATAATTATTATATTATATTATTTTAAATTGAGAAATATTTACTACATGAATTATTAAATTAGATACTACATTATTCATATAAAAAATAAATAAATGTTAATTTATTAATAAAAAAAGTGAAATTATTAAATATTAAGGCTAAGACACTAAACAAAATAAAAAATTATGAGGAAAAAATTAAATTAAGATATAATTGAATTATTTAGAAGCTAAAAATACCATTTTAATTACAAAAATTGATTAAATAAAATATTAAATTATAAAAATGAAAATTTACACTTATTTAGAAAAAAGTGCCATAATAACTTAATAAATCATTAAAAATTAATTAAAAAGATGTGGAAAACTATCAAAAATAAGGCCACCTCAGTTTATATCATTACAAAAATATTATCAGTATGAAAACTTGACAGTGTGTATAATAAAAATTGTATTTGGTATATAAGATGGAAGTCATATCTAGACTCGTTACGATAATCATGGAATGGATCATTTCTACAAAACACGTGAGAACGGTTATTATAGTATACATATGAAACAAAATTGTATTAATAAAATATAAATAAAAGTTATTAATGGAAGTATAGTAAAATGATATACGATTCTATTATTAAACTACTTTTTTACAAGAGAGTTAGTAATTAGGTATTTAAGAAAGAGTGTTTGATTTATAAAACAAAAGGAATAGATATGTCAAAAGAATACTTTGGGCTCAAAAATTTCGAGTAGGTTTTATATTTTGGGAATTATAGAATTTCGTGGTTTTTTTGGAACCCCTTTTAGGGTTAGGTCTTGTTGGTTGGTGCTCAATGTGGTGGATTCTAACTCCCCCAACCCCTCTTCATTCCATTTATGGTTGATCATTACACATGTGTTCTAGGTTTGGTATATTTTGGGACTACGTTTCCACAAGATGGGACATGTTACTGGGATCGGCACCGAGGGTGAGAAATTGTTTATCATAGATAGTACATGTGTTGTATTATCAAGTTTATAGTGATTGTTCATTCATTTATATTGGTTTAATTGTTTTGATGGATTACTCAACTTTTGTATCATACCATTGGTAGAATGTATAAAGAAATACAAATAATAACTAGAAGCCACCACTGTGGAGTTCCACAAATATAAAAATGGACGAATTTGAATTATATCCAAGTCAAAAAAATAATATCTCATAATAATAACAACATATTAAAGAATAATATATTAACATTAAAAGAAAAATATAAAAAAATTACATTTGATGACCTTCTGGGAAATGGTGAATGTAAAATGAATCTAACCTGAAAATAACAAGAATCTATACATAAATACTTTCCCCAAACACCTTTATATATCAAAATATCATTACATTATTCTATAATAGAACATTATTCCATATCAAAAGTCCATGGAAAATGGATTATCTCGGAAAAAATTATTAAACCTGAAATAATCTGTCATGTGAATGTAGCCACTAATAACACATAACAATAATAAACAATATAAAAAGGGTTATAAATTTTTAAAAATCAATAAACAAAAGAAAAATTCGAAAATGGTCATAAAAATATATTCATCTCCATTAAAAAAAATCAATTTTCAGAAATTATTCAGGAATAAAATAACCCCTATTTTCTTACAAAATCTTTCTTCATATTTTGAACTTCATGTCACACTGTCATGTCTCTTAGTAAATGATAAAAAAATGTAAAAAATAATATACCTTGAGATGTCGAAAATAAAATTTCATTCCATGGGAATTTAACACTATAATATTGCTAAGTGTAAAACACATATAATAAATAGACTTAAAAAATAAACAACAGCATGTGAAATGGTTTTGGTTTTTGTATTATCCTATTGGGTAATTATAATCAACCATATATATATACTCTTAGGATATGTCATATGTTGTTGTATTTAATATGTTTTTCATAATAATTACATAATTTATATGCTTCTCTACTGAAATGGTTATGGTTCTTGAATTATGGGATCCCAATTGGAGAAATTTATTTTATCATTAAAATCATTTAGTCAATATTTTATTTATATATGGCTCAGCCAAATTTTTAAATGGTTCCTATCATTTAGGTAATTTGAATTTTGGGAAAAAAATAATCTCCAAAATGGTGTGTAAACCCATTGTTTAAGTCATCAATCATTAATATTCCAAGGAACATGTCTTAGTTCAATGGTATACATGTATAGGGATTGATCATTGTATATTATGGATCATTAAAACATTGTTATCAATGTTTTACGATTTTTATATTTAATACTTTAATCCCAATACTATATTATTTTATTTACTCAATGCATTAATTACATAATTGATTAAATTATTAATTTTGGATTAGAATTAATTTGTAAACTAAAAATTCTTAGTGATTTAATTATCCTTAGTTAAAAGATGATAAAAAAATTATAATAATATTTTACTCTTCTATTAATGTGGGATTCTTTAAAGTGTAGGTAATACTATGGAAAACTTTACGGTTTTTAGGTAAATGAATGTACTCATTTGATTGTTTATTGTTTAGATTTTCATTTCCTTTATTAATTCAATAATACATAAAATAATTCAACTTATAATTGTATGGACTCTCATTTTGTATTCCATTATTTAGCGCAATATATAAGAAATGAGGTCAATAGCTAAGTACAACAGTTAATTGGACATTCCTAAGAAAGAATATCATATTCATCTATCCTTTTCATGATGAACCATAAAACATTTGAGTAGTGGATAGGATGTAATAAACTACAACTAGTATTATGAAATATATACCAACCTTGGGATTAAAATATAATGTTAATATTACTAATATTCCTCTAGTTTCAAATTACCCCACCTATAAAAAAATACAAGGAAATCAAAGACAAATATTTCATCAATGAACCTTTAGTAGTTATTTAGTTTATAAATTGCCCCAAACTTCACGTTAACCAATTATTCCAAGAATATTAATGGAAAAAACCCACCATGAACCTATATATATCATTTTTTGAATGTATAATTATGATATGGAAAACTAACCTCATCTATTTGAAGAGAAAATTCTATTTTTTGAATTTAACGTTCTTCTCAACAATAATATTTTTTAGTTGTAGATAAAAAAAACATTAAAAGTGAATAAAAACTGAAAATATCAATATTGTTCTCATTTAAGATATAAATCAACCAAATCTGTTGGACAGAAATATGAAAAACATAACTAGTTTAGAGAAAACAAAGAAATGCCACATCTAATCATTTCACAGAACACATATGATGTGTTAATTATTATGAATCTCATATTGATCAGTAGGGTTCAATTGATTAAACAAAGAAACTATTGTAGGAAATAAAATTTAAAGAAAAAAATAATTTAACACAATTTAAGGTTCTTTATTACATGAAAATAAAACAAGGACTATAAAAACATGAATAAAATATGAACAAATAAAAATATATAACGTAGAATTAATCAGAGGATCATTCAACTAAAATTTGGATTCTGCAAAAAAGTGCATGGATGAAGGATGAAGACTGACTATGGGGAGTATAAGGAGTATGGTTCACTAAAAGGGTAAGGGTTGGCTCATGTGGGTCACTCTCATGGATAGTCTTTTATTCACCACTATTGCATGGTCAACTATCATAATTAAAAGGGTGTGGCCAGTTTACCAAATAGAAGAGGAATATTATATGAAGGGGGTGGAGGAGGGGAGGAATGTGTAAGGGGTAGAGGAACCGTGAATGGAGAAGTTATGGATGGATTGAGTAACTTTGAATATGATTAGAGAAGTCCTAGAGGGATAGTGGAACCACAAATGGACAAGCTATTGAGGATCTTCTGAGGTAGAAGTCAGTTGAGAAATGTTTGTCCAAGGAGAAGTGTTTGGAGATCAGGACAGTGTGAGTGGGTGAGTGGGAGAGGATATCCCTGATGGATGATAAAAAGGGGAGAACCTAATTTCCATTGGTAGTTATGCACATGGGTATATTTATTACAAATCCACTATTTTTAAATAACAATTTCTATATCTTAACTAATAGGCATACACCACTTAAACCAGAGCTATAATTCATTTTTCTATTAGTGAGACATTGGGTGTGATCTTACTAAGTATACTATTATTCACACACGGTGTGTAAAAAGACTTTTTTCATTTTTTAGGAGGAATTAAAAGACCATGTGGGACATTTCAAGCTCATAACTTTAGAGATGTTGCTGATTCATTTCTATTGAACTTTTCTTTTTGGTATTTTTATAGATTCTCTATATATATTAAAATTATTCATGCATTTTGGAATGGTTTTTTTACTTTATTTCGTATTATGTCATGGATTTTATTGATCATTGATATCATATCTCTCGATCATGTATTATAGAGGATAAATCCTTCCATTTACGTGATATTTTCATAACCTCAGTTCTTATCTCCAAACTAGGGCTAACTAGATGCAGAACTTGCGGTTCATTATCTCTCTTCCTCCACAACTAGTTACAATGTCGAACCATTGTAGGTAGGGGTCATGAATGATTGTTATTAGAGGGGGTTTTTCAGGTATAGGATGAAGTTTGTAGTTCGTAATAGTGAGTATATCATGGGTAGGTACGGAAATAGTGTTAGTTGATATAGGTTATTGGCATGATCTTGGGAAAAATAGCTAGGAAATAGAATTTTAGGGGGAAACATGATTTAATGAAATGACTCTAGAACTACCGAATTACTAAGTGAGTATGCAACTTTTATTTGGTAGAGACCTTTGAGAGGTACATGCATCAATATTGACTTGTGTTCTTCATTGAGTTTTATTGTTTTGGGATGATAAAAAATAATTAAATGAAGCTTAATCAAATTATAGAATATTGAGCTTAAGAAATTTCCATTTCCCCTACATATATGGATCTTAGTCTTTGACTGTGTGTTGTTTATGAAGTGGAGATTTAGTAGGCTGAACTGATTGATCGTCGTAGGACTGAACGGTTAGATAAGGAAAAATTAGGGAAGAGGTTGTTTCGTTCCTTCCAGTGGTAAAGTCTAGGGATGAATGTGGTAATAATCACTAATATAGATATAGAGGGCCGATTGGTGGAAATCAAGATTGGATTCAGTTTGATCTAGTCACCAGTAGAGTATATAGTCCCTTTGGGAGTTAGTAAGATTTAGGGAGTTATGCATCAGTGGTGGGTGTTGTATCTTGGTGAATGAAAGGAAGTATATATTTCAGGGGTTGAATTTTGGAATGATTTTTTATAAGAGGTACTCTTATAAATTGTGAAGTAATTCAAGAGTCATGATACTCACCCCATTAATTAGAGGATTATGTTTTTAGGAGATTGGGATCGAGTTCAAGAACCATTTATGTTTCATAAAATATATTTATTTTAATGAGGATTCATATGTGTGGTATCATTAGGTATAACTCTTCCCTTCTGTCCATTATTAGTTACACCTTTTACATTTACATCATATGTTTGGATTCAGAAGAAGGAAGAGGTGATCGAACATATGCACTAATGATTAGGTTAACCATGACGTGAGAACCAATAGTGTCCCCTTATGAGTAGATTTGTCGTTCGTTGTTCTTTATGGCCAGGACCATCAGGGGTTTTACTAGAAGGAAATTGACCTAATCAACTTCCTTTATGGGCATCTAATTCTAGTTGTTTATTTTGCCTTTATAGGGGACATGTTCTATTGTTCATCGCCTATGGGGGTGATTTTATTATCAGAGTAAATTCCCAAAGGTTCTCAGATCTTAGTATTGTGAATGTGGTCTGGTTCACCATCAAACATAGTATCATCTTCTAGAAATACCATTTTAGTAACTATGGATGAAGTATTATGCTTCACTAAGAGTGTATATAGTTTCAAAAGGTCTACCTTAGTGGTTTCATCATCCTTAGTGACCTTTACTAGAGTGTGTCCATTGAGGTTTCCTACAATAGAGAAGAAGAGGAGTTGGGAATGGTTGGTTGCATTCATTCAGGGCTTCATCACTAGAGGTTTTAGATATTTTTAGAGGTATGATCTCATTTTCATTTACCCTTATCTGTGTTGTGTTTAATTCAAGAGATTCACACTACTTTTTTTTCACATACTCTATTCTTTTCTTTGGGACTATATTTGGAGATGCTTCATGTTCCCTCGATGTTCATTATGCCATTTAGAGTCTAGGACAACTTTTTTAATGTGTTCCATGGGTGTATACCGATAATGGGGTTACATTAGTCATGCAGGGTTCTTTTCTTTTCCTATATAATGTCACACGATGTCATAATTGGGGCCCACTGTTCAAATTCCCTGGGGGCTACTACTAACCACTTCCAAAGGAGAGTTGTGTTCTTGTATGAGGATGGATAGACAATAGTTTCCATCTATGGGAGTGTTATCAATTTCGAAATAGATGTGTGGATACCATTCTTTATTTTATGGTTGAATTGTCTATTAAATTGGATGATTATATGATAAAGTAGGATCCTATGGATTTTGAGGATTTTATTGATGTTTCATGTAAAGTGGTTATATTGAAACAACCTCAAAATGATGTTGTGTTTAGGATATATTTTCATCTTGATACTTCTCCAATTTTTATGGATCCTTATCAGATGGAACCAATGGTGTTGTGGTAGTTGTGGATTTAGACAGATGAACTGATGTAGAACAATTTTGTCTAACTCTGTATATCATCTTGTGGTACTCCATTTCTATTCTGAAAGAAGGTAGATGACTATATGTGTATGTGTATATACTACTAGATTAATAATTAGGTCACGATCAAGAATTATTATCCATTTATATGGATCAATGAACAATTTGACCATTTTAGGTCATCTAGTTGGTTTTATAAGATTGATCTTTAGTTTGGATATCACTAGTGGAGGGTGAAGGATGATGATATCCTAAAGACTTCTATCAGATGAAATAATGGTCACTAAAAGTTTATCTTCATGTCATTCAGTGTCACAAACACACTAGCTAGGTTCATGGGTATCGTGAATTTTATGTTTTATAAAAACGTAGACTAGTTTTTATTCATATTCTTTGATCAAATATTGATATACTCAATGTTAGTGGAGGAACATATTGATCATCCTTGATACTCCTTATGGGTTCTTCTATCCCACCAGCTCTGTGAAAGTTTATCCATGTTTTTGATCTAGATATGAGGGGTGTATTTTCCTTTGCGTGTAGTTTCCCAACCAGTTGTGGTTGTAGACCATTCAAATATCAAGGAAGTTGTTTCTTAGGTAGTACCTAAAAATTTGGAAGAGGTTTGATAATTTGTTGTCATGTGGACTATTATTAATGAATGTTATTGAATTTACCATTGATTGTGGAATTATTGAACTCTTTAACATAGATGTTCCAAGCCTTTATATGGACTAATAAGTTCCCAAAAACATTTTACAAACTGAAGGGGAAATTGATCATTTATTTGGTTCTCTTGTACCTAGAAAAGTGGATGAAATTTAAGGTATTCTATGATTATTACAGTATTGGATTGGCTTGGGTTATAATATAGTAGAAAGAAGTGATCTCTTATATGTATAGGTAGTTTTTCCCATATAAGTGTAATTATACCCCACATGATCTAGAGCTAGTATATTTTCTTTTTAAGCTTAATTTTTGGTGACATAACCACATTGGGAATCCCTCTGTGTTCATCCTGAATCATAAGGCATTGAGGTATATTTTTTCTAGGTGTGACCAAAATCTATGATAGTGTCGAATAATGTAGTTTGTTCTAGAACGTAAATTTTAGTTATCCTACGCCTTAGCAAAGGGTAATTTCTTCATTGATTATTTGAGTAGAAATATATGGAAATATGTTGTTCATGGTTTTTGAGAAGTTTGAAGAGTATTGGAGGAGTTGGAAGCCCTATAGATAGCTGCAATGGTGGTTGGTGACATTGGTTTATTATTTTAGATAATAGTGTAGTCTTACCTAATTTGAAATGTGTAGGAGACTTAGTGGGAAGACTCATAGGTAGAGGTTATGTGTGATCATGGTTCTTATGGTGATGCTCTAAGGGTATGGTCATATAATAGTCCAAAACAAATGTTGTTCGAAGGGAAGTTTTTTATTCCAATAGTGATACATGAGGGAGTAATTTTTTTGTTTCACATATCACAATTGGGGGTACACGTAAGAGTTTCTATGATATAAATTGGTTTTAGGGAAAAAAATGTAGCCTATTATGAAATAGAAAGTGTTTGAGTTTTTGGCATGGTGACTAGTTCCCTAGTAAAGGCTAAGACCTATGCTTCTGGTTGTTTGTTGCATCCCTTAGATGTGCTCATGTGTAAATGGGATGAAATAACTATGGATATTTTCATGATATTACCTTTAGATCAAGGGGTTATGATGTAATTTGGGTTATAAGGGATCAGATGATGAATTCGGATCACATCCTATAGATTAAGGGGCCAGGTGTCATGTATGTCATAGTAAAGAGGTATATAGATGGGAGTATGTATCTATATGAAGTCCTGAGATACATTGTATTATATTAGAACACTAATATTACCTCAAAATTTTATAGGGGACTTACACATTATTTTTTGACTCAGTTACACCTCAAAAATTCATTCCACCCTTAGATGGATGGGAAGATGGAGTATACTATCAAAAGGTTAGAATATATGATATGACCATGAATCATATACTTTAGAGAATATGGGTAAAACACTTATCTTTGGTTGAGTTTTCATATAACAACTACTTACACACATCTATCATCTTGGTACTATTTGATGTCCTGTCTGGGAGGCCATGTGGTTCTCTGTTGTGCATGGCCAAGGTTTGGGAGTCTTCATCTCCCAGTCCTAATGTGGTGCAAATCATAAAAGAGAAGGTCTGGATTTTCCATGAGAGGATGAAGGTAATGCAAGATAGGAAAAATTCTAAGGACAATACAAGGAGTATTCCCTTGGGTATTGAGGTTGTTGGCAATTTATTATTGACAGTTTCTCCACGATGTGGGTAATAGAGTTGTGGAAGGGGATGTAAGATCTCTCCCATGTTTTTAGACGTTTTGAGGTGTTCATAAGAATTATAGTGGTGCCTTGTCGATTGGAACTCCAACCATGACAGGAAATAGTCCATAAAGTCTTTCATTTCTCTCAACACTATTGATAACTTCATGATGAATCCCATTCCATTGATAAGGGAGAGAGATAGATATCAAAGGTGATTCATTCTTATTGGATTATCCAGTAGAGATCTTGGATCATCATAATAAGGTGTTGAATAGTCAGAACAATCTTTTGGATCATGTGTTAAGGAGGAATGGTGGCCTTGTGAATATTAATTTTGTGTGTGAGACACATATTTTGTCCCAACTCCTTGTGTTTTTTTCAGTTTTTTTATTATGTGATGGTTGGATCTAGATAGTTTTTAGATGTTTTTTCCATGTTGTAATGTATGTTAATGAAAATGAAGTATGAAGAGGTAAAATCCAAATTTATAATTTAGATATTATATAATATAATGCATTTTAATCTTTTGGGTGATTCATTACCACATATAGTATATAATATCTTGATATGGAATATTAAAATCCTTGATTTGGGTTTTTATGGTCTTGTTGTTTGTTGGTTGTGATGGTCATTGGATTAGAACATATGGAGGATAAATAATTTGGGGAACATATTTAGTGGTGTTGAAGTGTGGTTATGAGGTATTTTTGGTGAAATGTTTTGGATGGGTTTGGTGTGATTGGTTGGTGGTGGTGTTCATTTATAGAGAGATCCTAGAGAGGTATCTCATGAGATGATTATTGGGAAACCCCTTCCTTTTTCCTATTAGTTTTGATTTGATTATATATGGAAAGTCTAGGTTTATAGGTATTTAATTTATGGATCTAGAAATTCATACCCATTAATTTATGATAATTATAGTGAAATTGGTGTATGTATGAGGTTTTGAGGAGTTTGGACGGTTGAAAAGGAGATGGAGTAGAGATTTTAGATAAATAGAGTTTTGTGGTGTGGAGCACGCGTCTGCACCATAGGGAGAGGAAATTTTAGAATGGGGATGGATTTTGTAACAAAGTGGTTATGGAAGAGGTGTTTTCTCTATGGCACAATGATCTGGGATGGATTTTTTAATGGTGAATCCCTCTTAAAAACAACTACATTGTGTAGGTGGGGTTGCGGTGTAGACTCTTGTTAGTGAAAGGTGTAATGTGGTGTGGTCTTTACCATTATGCAATGACGCATTATCCTATTTTATCAGATCTATTTAATGTTGATAGCCATATTTATCAAAGGATATTTTACCATTAAGGTTGTCCCATGGTCCCTCCCCCTTATTTTGGTGACCTAACTTTTTTGGAAATTATCAGATGAGGTGAGGTATGTTGTTCTATGACCTTCAGTTTTTTCGAGTAGGTAAAAAAATTAAAATCTCCTAAAACACCCAACTTATTCTGAATTTATTCTAAATTATTAGTAGGACTAAGTGTGTCTCAAGGTGTTATTACATCCCCATTTTAGTGGATTTCATTACCAGCTTTTTGGGATCAATCATCGATTATTATAGCTGAGTTTTGTTCCTTCACTTCCATATTTTCCTCCTTATTCTTCAACTGGAGAATGTTTATGTCAGAGAAAAATCATGGTTCTAGTGTTATTTTGGATTGGTAATGATGTGGTTTTTTGTGTTCTAAGATGGTAAGGTTTTTATCCTTCATTATGGTTCTTTACAGTTGTCTTCCTCATGTTTCAAACATGTCTAATATATTAGAAAACTATATTTGAGGTAGGGTATTTTTCATCTCTCATATAGTTATACCACTCAGGATAGGTTTTTTCTTGTTATAATTGATAATATAGAATGAACCATCCAAATTAATAAAAATTAGTTGTCTTAATCAAAATTTAAGGGGGTGGGGAAAGAAATATCTTGTTTTACTACAATTTATATTAATGATATTGAGTTTTTAGGGGTTCAATATCCTTATAAAAATTATGGCCATTATGGGGTTTGTTTTAGTTATGGATATTGTT